>CM023858.1:26761871-27361871 GCA_013389735.1 Phaseolus lunatus
CCCTATATTGAGCTAAAACATTGAATTTTCATGGTAAAATTTCAAGCTCAAATTTGAAGTATTCTGTCCAGCATAAAATTGGAAAGTTGTGAAAAATTTACCACAAAAAAATTCTGTAGTGCTTGTTTTGGTTTTATTCATCTATTCTAGTTCCATTCACTAGGATTCCGCTTTGTGTGCTACCTTTTCTTGCATGCCTTAATTTTTTGCTTGTCAAATTTTATTGAATACTCTTTCATCTTGTCAAATATCAACTCCATTTGCAGTAGTCCTTGATTTTAAATTTAAGTTTTGTTGCTTTAAAACTTGCTTGACCTCTCTTTGGTGGATTTGACCTAAAAAGTGCTTTGGTGAGTGTGGAGCTAAAATTTTTGTTTTGGTGAAGCCATATCACTAAAGAGGAGCTGGATTAAAGATTTAAGGTTGAATAACCTAAGGAGACAAAGCAAGGGACAGCAGCAACCTCATTGAAAAATACACAAACTATCCACAAAGGAGCTACAAGTTGAAGGAGTGCATGGAATAGGACTTTAAATTTTGGTGCATCAAAATTTTGTTAACCTAATTTCTTTGTATTTCTTTGAGTTGTAATTTGCAAGGACATTGATTATTAGTGGATTAATACGTCTTAGACGGTGAGTGTGTCTTCAAGGTTCCAAAGTGCCAAGAAGCCTCACCTTAGGATTCGACTAGTTTTAAAAGCTTTATAGATAGCAATTTTCATTTGTGTTTTATTGCTTTATATATTTTTTTCTTGCATAAAATTTGTGTTTTATCTTGATTGTGCTCTAAGTAAATTGCTTAGAGAAAGGTTTTGTGAAAGTGTTGTGGGATAGTATCTGGCTAAGGAAAGGCTTGGACTTAAGAGATCCTAGTGACCCACTCCCTTTCCTGGGAAATTACCTACTACTCCTCACTTATCTTTCTTTTTGAAAATTACTTTTATCACAAACCCTAAACATGTCTACTCATTCTTCAAGTCATAGTGAAAGTGATAGAAAATCCACAAAATCTCTTTTGAAACAATTGGCTAGAGATTTTCAATCACTATCACTAGACAATTGCAACATGAGGCTCACTTTTGGAAGATAAAAAAAAAGAGATGCCATCTTGCACTTTTGGAAGAGGAGTTGAGAATTGTTAGAGAAAAGAATGAATACATTCAAAATTAAAAAAATCACATGCATCTAGTTCTAGGTCAAGTGACTCACATGTTGAGGGGAGTCTGAGAGTAAATGATTATTATCAACCTCCACCTAGAAGAACTAGGAGAGAAAGCCACCCAAAAGAAACTAGGGTAGACTTACCTCATTTTTATGGAAAGGAATGTTGAAACATACCTAGATTGGGAAATGAAAGTAGAACAACTTTTGCTTGCCATCATGTTAGCGAGGAAAGGAAGGACCCTTAGCCACTTTAAAGCTTTCAAGGAAATGCTATGTATTGGTGGACAGCCCTAGAGAGAGATAGGCGCCTCCACAGGACCCTCCCATAGAATATTGGAATGACCTTAAGGGAGCCTTGAGACGCTGCCATATTCCTTCATACTATGATAGGGAGTTAATGGACAAGCTCCAAAGACTCCATAGAAAAACATGAGTGTAGAGGAGTATAGGCAAAAGATGGAGCCTCTACATGATGAGAGCCTCTATTAGGGAAGAAGCCACCACCACCATAGCTAGGTTCCTAAGTGGTCTCAATCTTGAGATAAGGGATAAAGTAGAACTTTTGCCCTACAGGGACTTGAATGATTTGATCCACTTTGTATAAAAGTTTGAACAACAAAATTTGAGAAAGGGATCAAGTCGCAAGGAGAGTTCTTACTCTAACTCTTATCCCAAGAGAGAGTATAGAAGAAAAAGGAGGATAGTCTTTCAAAGGATAAATCCAAAGAAACTCCCAAGAGTGTAGGAAAAGATGTGTCTACCTCACACCCCGCAGTAGAGACATCCAGTGCTTCAAGTGTCTTGGTAGAGGCCAATATAACATCCCAATGCCAAATAGGAGAACCATGATCTTAAGAGGGAGGGATGAGTATAGCAGCCAGATGAAGAGTCTAGTGGGGAAAAGAGAAGGAAAAGTAGTGAGGGGGCATATCCTTGTGAGGGAGAATTAATGATGATCAGAAGAACCCTCAACAATCAACCTAGTGGTGAACCATGAAACACAGAGAGAGAACACTCTTTCATACAAGATGCAAAGTTTCAGAAAACATTTGTTCTCTCATTGTGGATAGTGGCTCTTGCTGCAATTGTTGTAGCACTAGGATGGTTGAAAAGCTTAATATACAATTAATACCTCATCCATCCAAACCCTTCAAACTTTCAGTGGATAAATGAAGATGGGGAATTAACTGTAGATAAGCGGGTAAAAATCAGTCTTTCTGTAGGGAACTATAAAGATGAGATTTTATGTGATGTAGTACCCATGGAAGCCTGCCACATCTTATTGGGAAGACCATGGCAATTTGAAAAGAAAACCATCCATAATGGTCTTACCAACGAGATAACTTTTACCCATAGGGAAAAAAAGTTTGTACTCTATCCTTTAACACCTTCACAAGTGGTAAAGGACCAAGTACAAATGAAAATAAAAAGAGAAAATGAGAAAAAAAAAAGAAATAGGAAAACAAGAGAAAATCCTTAGGAACGATGTTGAGGCGTGGGAGAAGAGTGTTCCTTCCCACAAGGTTATTCAGAAAGAAGAAAAATTTGAAAGTAAAATTGAAAAGATACTTCTATCTGAACAACCTTCAGGCCTCCTTCTGTGTAAAGGAACACTTGCATGCACTGCCACACTTTCTGAAGTTTGTGAACTACCTCTTCAAGTCCAAAAACTTTTAAAAGAATTTGGTGATGTATTCCCTGAGGAAGGACCTATTGGACTTCCACCTGTTAGGGGTATAGAACACCAAATAGATTTAGTTCCAGGAGCTAGTTTACCAAATAGACCAGCTTACAGAACTAATCCGGAAGAGACTAAGGAGATAGAGTCACAGGTTCAGGATTTGTTGGAGAAAGGCTGGGTTCAAAAAGCCTAAGTCCTTCTGCTGTACCTGTTTTGTTGGTTCCAAAGAAAGATGGCAAGTGGAGAATGTGTTGTGATTGTAGGGCCATCAACAATATCACCAAAATACAGGCATCCAATTCCTAGACTTGATGATATGCTTGATGAATTGCATGGGTCTACCATATTTTCCAAGATTGACCTTAAAAGTGGATATCACCAAATTAGAATTAAAGAAGGTGATGAGTGGAAAACTGCTTTTAAGACCAAATTTGGACTATATGAGTGGTTAGTGATGCCTTTTGGACTCACTAATGCACCTAGAACTTTCATGAGGCTTATGAATCATGTCTTTAGGGATTGCATAGGTAAGTATGTAGTAGTCTATTTTGATGATATCTTAGTATATAGTCAAAGCCTAGAGTCCCACCTAAGTCACCTTAGGGAGGTTCTTTTAGTGCTTAGGAAAAATAGTTTGTTTGCCAATATAGATAAATGCACTTTTTGTGTAGATAGTGTAGTGTTTTTTAGGATTTATAGTAAACAAAAATGGGGTACATGTTGACCCCGAGAAAATCAAAGCCATCCAAGAGTGGCCAACCCCGCAAAATGTAGGAGATGTTAGGAGCTTTCATGGTCTAGCAAGTTTTTATAGAAGATTTGTTCCTAACTTCTCAAGTCTAGCTTCACCACTCAATGAGTTAGTAAAGAAAGACACTCCATTTTGTTGGACCGAGAAGCATGAGCAAGCCTTTCAAAGTTTGAAAGCTCAACTCACTAATGCACCCATTCTAGCTTTGCCAAACTTTTCAAAAAATTTTGAGCTAGAGTGTGATGCATCAGGAGTAGGAATAGGTGCTGTGTTGTTGCAAGGAGGGCACCCAATTGCATATTTTAGTGAAAAACTTCACGGTGCCACCCTCAACTACCCCACCTATGACAAAGAGCTTTATGCACTTGTGAGGGCCCTACAGACTTGGGAACACTATCTAGTTTCAAAAGAATTTATCATACATAGTGATCATGAGTCTTTGAAATATCTAAGGAGTCAACACAAGTTGAACAAAAGACATGCAAAGTGGATGGAATTTCTTGAGCAATTTCCATATGTTATCAAATACAAGAAGGGCAGTACAAACATTGTGGCTGATGCTCTCTCAAGGAGACATATCCTCTTTTCTAAACTTGGAGCCCAAATTCTTGGATTTGAAAACATACCTGAACTTTATAAAGAAGATCAGGATTTTGCACCCACTTTTGCTGAGTGCCAACATAGAGCACAAGGAGGTTTTTATGTTTCTGAGGGGTACTTATTTAAAGAAGGAAAACTTTGCATACCCCAAGGAACACATAGAAAACTCCTTGTAAAAGAATCACATAAAGGAGGACTCATGGGCCATTTTGGAGTTGATAAAACTCTTGAGCTTTTGAAAGGAAAATTCTTTTGGCCACACATGAGGAAAGATGTCCAAAGACATTGTCATAGATGCATTTCATGTTTAAAAGCTAAGTCTAAGACAATGCCTCATGGACTCTACACTCCTTTACCTTTTGCAAGTGCTCCTTGGGAAGATATAAGCATGGATTTCATATTAGGACTTCCTAGGACACAAAGAGGTTTTGATTCCATTTTTGTGGTAGTGGATAGGTTTAGCAAGATGGCTCATTTTATACCTTGCCATAAAGTGGATGATGCTAGCAACATCTCTAAGCTCTTCTTTAGAGAAGTGGTAAGACTACATGGTTTACCTAAGACCATAGTGTCGGATAGAGATCCTAAATTTATTGGCCATTTCTGGAGAACTCTCTGGGAAAAGCTAGGAACTAAGTTGGACTTCTCAACTTCTTGTCATCCTCAAACGGATGGACAAACTGAAGTTGTAAATAGATCTCTTTCCACTATGCTTAGGTCAATCATGAAAGGAAACCACAAATCTTGGGATGAGTACCTTCCTCATATTGAGTTTGCATATAATAGGGTAGTTCATAAAACTACTAATATTTCTCCTTTTGAGGCTGTGTATGGGTTCAATCCTCTTACTCCTTTGGATTTGTTACCTCTACCTAATCCACAAAATTTTGTGCATAAGGAAGGAGTAACGAAGGCTGAATTTGTAAAGAAAATGCATGAGAGGATTAAGAACCAAATACAACAGCAAACAGAGAAATACATGAAACATAGCAATAAGGGGAAGAGAGAGATGATTTTTGAGGAGGGAGACTGGGTTTGGCTTCACCTTAGAAAAGATAGATTCCCTAATCAGAGGAAGTGTAAACTTAGTCCCCGGGGTGATGGTCCTTTCCAAGTTCTCAAAAGAATCAATAATAATGCATATCAAATTGACCTGCCTGAGGAATATGGAGTACATACTACCTTCAAAGTTATGGATCTAACACCCTTTGCAGGTAGAGAAAATGAAGAGGCAAAAGCATGTGATTTGAGGACAAATCCTCTTCAAGAGGGAGGGGATGATGGAAGAGGCCTAAGCTCAGGCCCAACAACTAGGTCCATGGCAAAGAGGATTCAAGAAGAGTGGGACTCTGCTACTGATGGCAGAGAAACTTTTCTCTACATATTCAAAGACCCTTCAGAGGACTACAAGGAGTAAAGCCCAAGCCATGGGAGCTGAGCATAAATTAATTTTAGTTTATTTATAATTTCAGTAGAGTAGGGTTCATTTAGCACAATCGGGGTTGTATTTAACAATTTAGATTGTACCTAGGCCTTTTAGGGTAGGAATGTAGCCCTACCTTCTAGAAGCATGCTAAGGGGCTGCATTGACCTTTAGTCAACACCCTAGCAGCCCCCTCTTTTATGTATTCCCCATCCTACCCTTGTTCCTTACTCTCCAAGGCACCATCTCCTATAAATAGGGTGCTTTGGCTCATGTTTTTTTGAAGATCAATTTATATGAGTAAATGCTGCCAAAATTATGCTAGCTTCTACTCTTTGTCTAGTCTCTCTAGGTTAGACACTTTGATCTTCATCTTCACCTTCCTCCAAGTGATTTGGCCTAACCTATCACTCTCCATACCTTTCATGCACCTACAAGGAACCCATAGCTCTATATGAGTCATCCTTGACCCATATCATCCATAGCTTCCACCACCCTTTTACCTCATATTTTAAGAAGAACAAATGGTCATGAAGAACAACCCATCATGAGGACTTGGTTCTCTCGCCTCAACCTTGCTGTAAGAAGCAAAGGGAGAGGACTTTCTCTCTTGCCTCAGCCTCGCTGTACAAAGTCGAGGTGAGGACTTTCACTCGCCTGCACCTCACTGTACAAAGTCGAGGGAGGACTTTCTTCTTTCTCGCCTGCACTCGCTCAAAGGCAAGGAGGTCTTCCTCTGTTGCCTACACTTGCTCAAAGGCAAGGAGGACTTCCTCTGTTCTCGCTGCACTTGCTCAAGGGCAAGGAGGACTTCCTCTGTTCTCGCCTGCACTTGCTCAAGGGCAAGGAGGACTCCCTCTGTTCTCGCCTGCACTTGCTCAAGGGTAAGGAGGACTTCCTCTGGTGCCTGCACTTGCTCAAAGGCAAGGAGGACGTCCTCTGGTGCCTGCACTTGCTCAAAGGCAAGGAGGACTTCCTCTGTTCTCGCCTGCACTTGCTCAAAGGCAAGGAGGACTTCCTCTGTTCTCGCCTGCACTTGCTCAAGGGCAAGGAGGACTTCCTCTGGTGCCTGCACTTGCTCAAAGGCAAGGAGGACTTCCTCTGTTGCCTACACTTGCTCAAAGGCAAGGAGGACTTCCTCTGGTGCCTGCACTTGCTCAAAGGCAAGGAGGACTTCCTCTGTTGCCTGCACTTGCTCAAAGGCAAGGAGGACTTCCTCTGGTGCCTGCACTTGCTCAAAGGCAAGGAGGACTTCCTCTGTTGCCTGCACTTGCTCAAAGGCAAGGAGGACTTCCTCTGGTGCCTGCACTTGCTCAAAGGCAAGGAGGACTTCCTCTGGTGCCTGCACTTGCTCAAAGGCAAGGAGGACTTCCTTTGGTGCTTGGACTTGCTCAAAGGCAAGGAGGACTTCCTCTGTTCTCGCCTGCACTTGCTCAAGGGCAAGGAGGACTTCCTCTGGTGGCTGCACTTGCTCAAAGGCAAGGAGGACTTCCTCTTGCCTCAACCTCGCTGTATAAAGCAGAGGAAGAGGACTTTCTCTTGCCTCAACCTTGCTGTATAAAGCAGAGGAAGAGGACTTTCTCTTGCCTCAACCTTGCTGTATAAAGCAGAGGAAGAGGACTTTCTCTGTTGCCTCAACCTTGCTGTAAAAAGCAAAGGAAGAGGACTTTCTCTCGCCTCAACCTTGCTGTATAAAGCAGAGGTGAGGACTTTCTCTGTTGCCTCAACCTTGCTGTAAAAAGCAAAGGAAGAGGACTTTCTCTCGCCTCAACCTTGCTGTATAAAGCAGAGGTGAGGACTTTCTCTGTTGCCTCAACCTTGCTGTAAAAAGCAAAGGAAGAGGACTTTCTCTCGCCTCAACCTTGCTGTATAAAGCAGAGGTGAGGACTTTCTCGTGGGTGCACGCTCCCAGGGGGGCGCCAAGCGTGGCTGTCTAAGCGCACACACTGGGGGCGCCCTACCTGCATTGCCTCATCGCGCGTTCACCGACGTCCCGACCGGCGAGGACCTCTTCTTCTGGAATCGTACGAGGTGCATGCTTAACGCTCTCGCTGGGAACTTGGGTCCCAGCTTAACACGTGTTAGCAAGACACCGATGACCGTGCACCGACCAAGTACTCACTCTCTACATGCACCGACAGCTGATCGCGGTCTGCATGCATTGATGGCTGATCGCGCTCTACATCCCAGCGCTTATCTAGGGGCTGATCTGCGGGTGGTGGCCACTTGGTAACTCACCACCGATCACCTGGTCTTGCACCTAGGGCAAGGAGAACTTTAAACTGGGAACACTCGCACACTTTATGTACTGAAAATCTTTTATTGGGTGGCATCATTAAAAAGAGTGCCCCTGATCTGCTCAACTGTTTAATACACTAAGTGTGTGTATAGCGCGATAGCGCATCTACTTTACAACTTAACGAGAGTAGGAAAGAAGCGTGTAGCGTCCTGGGTTCTGGGAATAGTCGTTACGTCCAGAGTCGCCAGCCGACAAGCTCCATTCTCCAACGTCTCAACCACTCTGGATGGGGTCTCTGTAACATCCCGCCAAAAACTATTTATATTTATATAATGAAAATAAAGGTAAACAAATAATGTTGAAGAGAACATAATTATATATATAAGTAATGAAGTTGCTCCTCACAGGGAGTTTAATACATAACCAGTCAAATGTGTTTTTCAAAACTTAACGAAATCAATCAAATACAACGAAAACGGCGGTCTCCATACATAAACCGGCGATCTCCTAACAGAAGACCCCAAAACAGGCGATCTGCTATCAGGACATAAATCCGGCGATCACCACCAAGAGATAGAAACAGGCGATCTCTTCCCCGGCGACCACTCACTAAGGAACTCTACTTCCTGGAAGATCATCTGCTCCCGTGTAAAAATTACACGATCATCACAGTTTTAAGAGAAAAACAGCCATAGAGCAGAACACGCAGGGTAAGCTATATATTTTAAAGAGAGTTTAAATATGAACATAAAAAATCAGAATAAAACAAATTCAAGATACCCACGTAAAACTATAGAGTTTCTCATTCCCTTCACCTGATTGCCAAGAAATCACACATTTCACAATATTTTCAAGAGTCGTTCTATTTCACATAATGCATCAAGTGTCTATCAATTCAAAGTTCCTCATTTCTTACGTCAGACTTCCACTGATTTAACACACATAGACACACACCACACCACTGTAAAGTCCACACAGGACAGCAAGTAAAGTCCACACAGGACAGCAAGGAAAGTCCACACAGGACAGCAAGCAAAGTCCACACAGGACAACAAGGAAAGTCCACACAGGACAGCAAGCAAAGTCCACACAGGACAACAAGGAAAGTCCACACAGGACAGCAAGCAAAGTCCACACAGGACAACAAGGAAAGTCCACACAGGACAGCAAGGAAAGTCCACACAGGACAGCAAGCAAAGTCCACACAGGACAACAAGGAAAGTCCACACAGGACAGCAAGCAAAGTCCACACAGGACAACAAGGAAAGTCCACACAGGACAGCAAGGAAAGTCCACACAGGACAGCAAGGAAAGTCCACACAGGACAGTAAAAGATCATCAATTCACCCAATACACCATGCAACACTTAAATGAACGATCTCTACCACAGCAACAAACGTATCCAGGTTCAGATCTTTCCAATAACACATGTATTTCACATATCAACCTCGAACAAGTGCAAAGCGACACTAAAACAGGGGATTTTAGAAGACAACATTTAAAACCGGCGATTACGTCGCCCTACACGTAAAACAGAGCATTCACGAAGATGAAAACGAAACCGGCGACCACGTCGCCCTCACTTCAGAAACAGCTAATCTACGGCTTTTATTGAAGATAAAGCTAGCTTCCCTTACCTGGACTTGCGCAAAACACCAAGAGCTCCGAAACCCAACGAAGCTTAAAGAATGCCTTGGCTCTGTTTTAGTGTCTGGTTTGTAGAACTTGCAGAGAATCTTCCAGGTGCTCTAATGGTAGTCGTCGCTCGTCGTAATGGTGCTTGAGGTTGCCTGAATCGCAGCGCGAAGGAGAGAAAAGAGAGGGATGAAGATGCACTCACTCTTTCACTCTTGAGCCACTGTAACCTCCTTTGCCTTCCCGCAGTGGGCTTTTAAATCCAAGCCTACCTGTCCACGCATGCTGCTGCTGCCACCCCTTCTGCAGGAAAGCCTGAGTGTACGTTCTCACTGAATAGTACGGCCACGGTTGTCTCTTGTGCCTGCCAACCACTGCCCTGAACAGTACGACCACTGTTGTCTCTTGTGCATGCCAACCACTGCCCTGAACAGCACGACCACTGTTGTCTCTTGTGCATGCCAACATTCTGATGTCACTATTCTGAACCACCCTTTTCGTCCACGTGGCGCGCGTGCAGGACGCGTCATGCTGGGAGTCTGGGTCCCACTTTATCTGTGTGAAACTCGACATCGTGCGATAACCTTCCACCGATGACCGCTCGCGCGATGACTATCCACTGAGGTCTCAAACTGGCAAACGACCGATGTCTCTCCCTGGAAGACGACCGATGTATCTCCCTGGGAGACGACTGATGTCTCTCCATGGGAGACGACCGATGTCTCCCCCTGGCGACGCCCGCATGCCTCTCGCGACCCGGCGATGCCTGCATGCCTCGCGCCCCAGCGTTGCTCGCATGCCTCGCGCGCCCTGGTGACGTCCACATGCCTCGCGCCCCGGCGTTGCCCGCATGCCTCGCGCGCCCTGGTGACGTCCACATGCCTCGCGCCCTGGCGATCATGTGTAGTAGGCGACCGGCGATCATGTGCTAACTAGGCGATCTCATAGTCTTCTAAACTACACTTTCCTTCCTTTTTATTTTAAATAGAAACATACTTAGAATTTATTTAAAATAAATCCCTTTTTATTCCAATTCAATTTTACAGGTCCTTACAGTCTCCTTTAACCGGCGATGACCGCCCTGGCGATGCACACACGTGGAGCGATCATGCCTTCCGCTTCAGCTTTGGGAGCCCCCCCAGTGTAGCCTCTTCCATCACCTCACCTCCCCAAACACAGGGAGTTCATGCTGCTGGTTGCCTTCCTGGGACCCCGAAGCGCGATCACCTTGTGTCTTCTGCAGGTAATCGGTCAGGAACCCTGTCTCCACCAACTCAGCAAGCTGACGCCCCAACGCCAGGCAGTTACGGAGTGTATGTCCATAAGCTTGATGGAATTCACACCACTCATCCTTCCTCCCTCCAAGTACCCTGTCAGTTTTTTCTGGCACATGGAGTCTTGCTGCCACAGCAGGGATGGCGATCAGCTCCGCCAAACTTATCATGAAATCATACCTGGGGGGTGCGTTGCTTGCACGCCCCCTGGTCTGGTCCTTCCTTGGTGCATAAGGGCGAGACCTTCTTTGCTCCTTCCTCTCTTCCTTGATCTCATGCACCCGCGCCTGTTGCTGCTGATTCCCCTGACCTCCACGTGGCTTCGACGGTGCAGCACTTCCTCTCTTCTCAGAGACCTCTGTCTCTGCTACTATGTGTGCCACCGCACGTCGCCGTATCTCGGTGAAGGTGGCAGGGTGGCTCCTGATGAGCGATTCACTGAAAGGACCAGGGAGGACACCTCTCTTGAACGCATGCACCAGCATGTCCTCGTCCTTGCTGGGCAATCTCACCACCTGCGCCCCAAAACGATTGAGGTAGTCCCTCAACGGCTTCCCCTGATACTGGCGCACGTCAAACAGGTTGTAGGACACTACTGGCGCAGGTCGATTAATGATGTACTGCTCCGTGAACAACTTCGCGAACTGATGGAAGGAAGTGACGTGGCCCTCTGGCAGGCTCACGAACCACTCCATAGCCACTCCGCTCGGCGTGCTCATGAACATCTTGCAGTACACAGCATCTGAACCTCCAGTCAGCATCATCTGAGTGTGGAAAGCTGTCAGGTGTGCTTCTGGATCTTCCACCCCCGTGAACGATGCTTTCAGTCCCACCAGATTGGGAGGCACCACCGTGTTCATGATTTCGGGGGAGAAAGGCATAGGGAATGCTCGCGGAGGCGATGGTGGCATCGACGTCCTCTCTTCAGCTGCGCGCTCCCTCTGCGCCTCCAATTCCCTACGCAGCTCTTCATTCATACGGTTCAACTCTTCGTTTCTTCTCTGCGATGCAGTCAGCTCTGCACGCATCCTCTCTTGCTCAACTCTCGATTCCGCGACGCTATCTTGCAGCGCGCGCATCATCTCCACTACCTGCACCATGGTAACGACTCCTTCTTCAGCAGATGACGCAGGTGAGGTTTGCCTGGTTCTTCTACTCATCTCCTCTGCACTTCGATGTAACTTCACTTCGGCAAAATGATCAAGGAGCTCCAAGAAACCTCAAGAAACCTCAAGAAACTGCGACGTGGATGGGAACCAGATTTACACGGGCCCCACGGTGGGCGCCTAATGTTCCTGCCGCTTGACTCGAACATGGAGGACTGCCTCGTCACTCCTTCGTCTAGCCCTCTGTTCTGCAGGAAAGCTCCAAGAACCACTGCCGGAACTCCAAACGCTGCCTGCAAAACACACAGACGGCGCCTCTAGCGGCCGTTGTAGCTTCGACGCTCAAGTCAGGCAACAGGAACACCAAAACTATATCTGAATCTCTCTATGAGACCCGTGTGAAACTGAAACTCTCAAATGTGTAAGCTGTAAGAATCTGTAAAAACCTCCCCTCAATTTCGTTAAGAGTTTGTATATATACCTGAGTCTTTCTCTCTCCTGACGGTTATTCCTCTTGACACGTGGATAACATCTGGTCATACACGTGTCACCATCTAGAGTATCTGCAGCTGAAACGTTACTTCCACTGTGCCCCTGCGACTAAGTTATCCACACAGGGAGTAGCTTAGTACGCAGGCTACTCTGGGCGCAACCTTAACATGGCGAGTTGGTTAACCCTGGGCATTGCAGCTCACACTACACATGGTGGCAGATATGCCACTTATCCTCTGTACTTAGACCATACAACAAGTGCTTGCCAAGTCTTCTCAAACACCCGGCGATGTGCTCTTTGGCGACTTGCTGACCACCTGATCTCCCAACCTTAACACACGGCGATCATGTGCAATCTGGGCGATTACTGATCCATACCGGCGATAAGCGATTACTCATCCTCAAGCCGATAGGCGATTACTCACCTCAAGGCGATAGGCGATTACTCATCCTCAAGCCGATAGGCGATTACTCATCCTTAAGCCGATAGGCGATTACCCCACATCACAGGTGATAGGCGATTACCATTCTGAGTGATCGCCTCCCTGATTCGCCTGCTATCCTCTACCACGTTTTGCTCTGTGAATGGTCCACGTGGTCAATTGCTGCTGGCGTCATCGGCTACCGATGACCGATCGGATCAACTACCGATGACCGACCGGATCACAAGCCCCCCAGTCTCGAGCTGTGAACTTGTTCTCAGCGAAGAGACTAAGTGGTCTTCGTTGCCAAAGAGAAGAAGGAGCTCGAAGCTGATGTACCTGAGACCATGGCTGCTGGTGCCGAGGTTTTGATAGATGGGTTCCATGGGCTTGCAGCAGGTTCACTGTAAGGACCTGTAAAATTGAATTGGAATAAAAAGAGATATATTTTAAAAGAATTCTATGTATGTTTTATTTAGAATAGAAAGGGAGGAAAAAGTTAAGTTTAGAAGGCTATGAGATCGCCGGTCGCCTGCTACACATGAGCGCCAGGTGGACGTCGCGCGGGCGCGAGAGGCATGCAGGCATCGCGCGGGCGCGAGAAGCATGCAGGCACCGCGCGGGCGCGAGAAGCATGCAGGCATCGCGCGGGCGCGAGAGGCATGCAGGCATCGCGCGGGCGCGAGAGGCATGTAGGCAACGCGCGGGCCCGAGAGGCATGCAGGCATCGCGCGGGCGCGAGGCATGCGAGCATTGCCAGGGCGCGAGGCACGTGGACGTGGCCAAGGCGCGAGAGTTATGAGGGCGTCGCCAGGGAAGACATCGGTCGTCTCCCAGAGGAAGACATCGGTCGTCTTCTAGGGCGAAGGAGACATCGGTCGTTCGCCAGGATGAGTCAGCATTGGAAAGTTGTCGCGATGGCGAGCCTCACACAGATAAAGTGGGACCCAGACTCTCAGCATGAAACGTCCTGCACGCGCGCCACGTAGACAAAAAGGATGATTCAGAGTGGTGACATCAGAATGTTGGCATGCGCAAGAGACACTCGCGGTCGTACTGTTCAGAGCAGTGGTTGGCATGCACAAACGACAACAGTGGTCGTACTGTTCAGAGCAGTGGTTGGCATGCATAAACGACAGCGGTGGTCGTACTGTTCAGGGCAGTGGTTCTCAGACTTTCCTGCAGAAGGGGTGGCAGCAGCAGCAAACGTGGACAGGTAAGCTGGGATTCAAAAGCCACTGCGGGAAGGCAAAGAGTGTTACAGACTCAAGAGTGTTAGAGTGAGTGCAAACTTCCTCCCTCCCTTCTTCCCTTCCTTGCGTTGAGACTCAGGCAACCTCCAGCATCAGTGCGACACGCGACGTTGCCCTTAGAGCACCTAAGAGGTTCTCTGCAAGTTCTACAGACCAGGCGCTGAAAACAGAGACAAGGCGGGGTTCAAGCTTCGTTGGGTTTCGGAGCTCCTGGTGTTTGCGCAAGTCCAGGTAAGGGAAGCTAGACTTCATTTTCAATACAAGCCATAGTTTAGCTATCTTCTGAAGTGAGGGCGACGTAGTCGCCGGTTTTCGTTTTCATCCTTGTAAAATGCTCTGTGCTATGTGTTGGGCGACGTGGTCGCCGGTTTTAAATGCAGACTTCGAAATACCCTGTTTTTGAACCAGATCACCGGTTTTGGCGTTGTTTGCGAAACTCTCTGTTTTTGGTGTTGCTTTGAAACTGTTGAGATTTAAATGAGATATTCGAAAATAAGAACCTTGGATTGAGTTTTGCTGTGATTGAAATCATTCCTTTAAGTGTTATGTGATGTGTTGGATGTGGTGAATGTGGATCGAGGCATAGTATTTTCAGGAAAGAAAATACTGTGTAAGATCGTGTAGGATGTGCATTGATCGGTGATGTCTATAATGGGATTATCCTGACTCTCCTGAGATAATGGATTCATATAGATGAGGTTATTCAGGCGTTGAGAGTCGAAGGAGGTTCATATGTATGGGTGAGTCGTGTGAAACAGAACGAGCTCGGCCTGTCATATGGATTAACCCTGTCATACTGTGAGAATGGTGAACTTGGGATCGAGAATGTGTTGATGCACATAGCTGTGGAAACATTACAACAGCTTGTATGACAGGTGCAGAATCCCTGAGTCTAGTCAATGCACGAGTCTTCCGGAAGTAGGTCAAGTGTCTTGTGTGCTGGGTCAGTGGTGGTCTGACATGTGAAATGAGGAACTTGAAATTCATAGACACTTGATGCAGTTTTGTGAAATAGAATGACTCTTGTGAATATTGTGAAATGTGTGATTTCTGGGTGATCAGGTGAAGGGCATTGAGAAAATCTATAGCTTTACGTGAATATCTTGAAAATTGCTTACTCTGATTTTAATGTTCTTATTTAAACTCTCTTTAAAATATCTAGCTTACCCTGCGTGTTATGGTTCTGTGGCTGTTCTCTTAAAACTGTGATGATCGTGTATAACTTACACGGGAGCAGATGATCTTCCAGGAAGTAGAGCCCCTTAGTGAAGTGGTCGCCGGAAGGAGATCGGCTGTTTTTGGGTCCCCCGATGGGCGATCGGCCTCGTCCGATAGGAGATCGGTCTCTTCCGATAGGAGATCGCCTGCTTCGTTTTTTTTACTGTATTTTGTTTATGTTTCTGGAAAAATTTGACCGAATTTGTATTAAACTCCCTGTGAGGAGAAACTACATTTCATATATATATAATATTTTGTTCATAGAATCTATTTGTTACCTTTATTTTCATTATATACATTTGTATAGTATTTTGGCGGGATGTTACATTCACTGCATCCTGCCAGACTTAGACTCTACCCAACCTAGCCTCCACCATTCAGTGGTCGATGGCAGGCTCATTCCTCCTCTTTGAGCTTCTTCCCTTGCCACTTCTCCTTTTGTGTAATTTCTCTTTCTGCTACAAACTTGTATATAAATCTTTTATGCATAAGTTCATGTCGGATGACTGACCTGATGGCGTCTAAATGCTTCGACTGATCGCCCAAGAGCTTGTTTGGGGAAGCTTTCATACTCAGAGCTTTACTACCGACCGCCGACTAGCCTGTTAGCGCACCACCGATCAGTCATCGCGTTTCAGGCTTCGCATTACTTCCGTGTCACTCCAGCGCTAAGTGCATAGAGGACCCGACCTCTGAAGATGATGTTTGTGTTTTGGGGAAGAGGACTGCTTCTTGATGACCCCTCTTGCCTCAGCCTCGCTGTCGGAAGTCGAGGTGAGGTTTTTCTCCTCTCGCCCCAGCCCCGCTGTACAGAGTCGAGGTGAGGACCTTTTATCTCGCCTCAGCCTCGCTGTGTAAAGTCGAGGTGAGGACTTTCTCTATTGCCTTAACCCTGCTGTATGAAGCAGAGGATAAGGACTTGGTTCCTTTGCCTCAACCTTGCCGTAAGAAGCAGAGGAAGAGGATTTTTCTCTCGCCTCAACCTTGTTGTAAAAAGCAGAGGAAGAGGACTTTTCTCTCACCTCAACCTTGCTGTAAAAAGCAGAGGAAGAGGACTTTCTCGGCCTGCACCTCGCTGTACAAAGTCGAGGGTGAGGACTTCCTTTCGCCTGCACCCCGCTGTACAAAGTCGAAGGTGAGGACTTCCTTTCGCCTGCACCCCGCTGTACAAAGTTGAGGGTGAGGACTTCCTTTCGCCTGCACCTCGCTGGACAAAGTCGAGGGTGAGGACTTCCTTTCGCCTGCACCCCGTTGTACAAAGTCGAGGGTGAGGACTTCCTTTCGCCTGCACCCCGCTGGACAAAGTCGAGGGTGAGGACTTTTTCTCGCCTCAACCTTGCTGTAAAAAGCAGAGGTAGAGGACTTTCTCTCGCCTCAACCTTGCTGTAAAAAGCAGAGGAAGAGGACTTTCTCGGCCTGCACCTCGCTATACAAAGTCGAGGGTGAGGACTTTCTTCACTTAGTGGGTGCATACTCCCAGGGGAGCACCAGGGGTGGCTGTTTAAGCGCACTCGCCAGGCGCATCCCTGCCTGCATGGTCTCACTGCACGTTCCCCGAGTGGGTGCCTGCTCCCAGGGGAGCGCCAGGTGTGGCTGTCTAAGCGCACTCACCAGGCGCATCCCTGCCTGCATGGTCTCACCGCACGTTCCCTGGTAAGCAGTTCTTCTTCTGGAATCATGCGAGGTGCATGCGTAACGCTCTCGCTGGGAACCTGGGTCCCAGCTTAACGCGTGTTAACAAGACCCCGATGACCAATCTTCTTCTGGAATCATGCGAGGTGCATGCGTAACGCTCTCGCTGGGAGCCTGGGTCCCAGCTTAACGCGTGTTAACAAGACCCCGATGACCAATCTTCTTCTAGAATCATGCGAGGTGCATGCGTAACGCTCTCGCTGGGAGCCTGGGTCCCAGCTTAACGCGTGTTAACAAGACCCCGATGACCAATCTTCTTCTGGAATCATGCGAGGTGCATGCGTAACGCTCTCGCTGGGAGCCTGGGTCCCAGCTTAACGCGTGTTAACAAGACCCCGATGACCAATCTTCTTCTGGAATCATGCGAGGTGCATGCGTAACGCTCTCGCTGGGAGCCTGGGTCCCAGCTTAACGCGTGTTAACAAGACCCCGATGACCAATGCACCGACCGAGTACTCACTCCCGACAGGCACCGACGGCTGATCTTGCTTTGGGTGCACCGACGACTGATCGCGCTCTGCTTCTTGGTGCTTTAACGCGAAGATGATGTCTTGCTTCGGGTAAGAAGAATTTTTCTTGGTGACCCCTCTTGCTTGCTCTGAGGTCATCAACCTTTAGGTCTGGTTCCTGTTGGACGTTTCTCGAAATCTTCCCTTTCCCTCTCTTGGTTTTACTAGTACTCCCGAGTTCCCAAACTTTGGCCACCTGCACTCACTCCTGGGGTGAGGAGAACATAGGTCAGTGGTCCGTACTCGCGCCTGGGGCGAGCAGGCTCCAACCGATCCCTTGGACTTGCATCTGGGGCAAGCGGAACTTGAAACTGGGAAACATGTGCACACTTGACATACTGAAATCTTTTTTATTGGGTGGCCTCGTTAAAAACCCTCCTTAGGGAAAAGAGTACCCCCCCTGATCTTCCCAACTAACACAGTATATTTACTAAGTACGTGTATAGCGTGAGAACGCATCTACTTTACAACTTAACTAAAGTGGAACTTTCAAATGTGTACCGTTCCACGTCTCGGCGATAGCTGCTGTAACATCCCGCCAAATTACTTTTCATATTTATGTAATAAAATAAAGGTGAAACAAATATATCGAAGCGAACATAATTATATATATGTAATGAAGTTTCTACTCACAGGGAGTTTAATACATGTTAGGAAAGATGACTTTAAACTAGAGGGGGGTGAATTGTTTAAAGAGGTTTTCGCAAACTTTTCCAAGCTAGAATGAATATCTTTCAGAAATCAAATGATTAAGCAATTCAGTTTGCCAAAACAGCAAGCAAAACAGCACTGCCAGGAAAACAATCGGTTGTTTCTTCGAAACAATCGGTTGTTTATACCAGCAAACAACAAATAAACTGAAATTAAAGAGTTAGGGATAGAGAGATTGTACACAGATGTTTATACTGGTTCACTCCAACCCAGAGCTACATCCAGTCTTCTCAGAAACCCTGAGGAAATCCACTAAGCGATCAAACCCAGATTACTTACACAACAACCAAGAGAATGACCTTGAAACCTTCAAGACACACACTCTCCTTGGTCAACACTGAGATCTCTGATCTTGAATACCTCAAGGTCACACAGACAATCTCAGCAACATATACAGAAAAGATTCAACAGTTTACAGAATTACACTTGTTACAGATGAGATCTGAAATCAATACAAGTGAAAAACCTATCCCAATACTTCAATCAATCTCCCAAGCACTTCAGCAATCTCTTTTTCAGTTCTTAGTTCTTTTGATATCTCTCTCTTTTTCAAAACCAAAAAAGGCTTATATAATACAGATCTTCTGATTATAAAAGGAAAGATTGTTTATCCATAATTGCTCTAAAAAAGATTGGTCAAAGCATTTAATGACTAGAGCGTATACAGTTTCAAATCATTTAAAGCTCAGTCAAAGAAAACAGTTTTTCTGTTATGGTTCCAAAACAAACAATCGATTGTTTCCTCGAATCAATCGGTTGTTTTGTCACTTAACAGTTTTCTCCAATCAAAAACAGTTTTCAAAACTTTCTCAAAACATCTAAGTATAAACAATCGGTTGTCTCGACAGAACAATCGGTTGTTTCAACTTAGTTTGAAAAACACTTTGTTTCATTAAAGATTGAGATGCTTTTTGCTTTGAGATTAAATCTAATATTGGTTTACACTTTGAACTACCCCAGAACAAAACTATAAAGCAGCACAGCAGCATCACACAAGCAGAGGCTTCATCATCCTTCAAAGGATTTGGATTCTTCAAAACCTTGAACACCACTTGGTTCAACAATACATAATCACCAGGGCGCAAGGCATGCGGGGTTAGTCTTCGCGCGAGAGATCATCGGTGGATTGTCTTCGCGCGAGAGGTCATCGGTGGATTGTCTTCGCGCGAGAGGTCATCGGTGGAGAGTCTTCGCGCGAGAGGTCATCGGTGGAGAGTCTTCGCGCGAGAGGTCATCGGTGGATAGTCTTCGCGCGAGAGGCCTCAGTGGATAGCCTTCGCGCGAGAGGACATCGGTGGATAGCCTTCGCGCGAGAGGTCATCGGTGGAAGGTTATCGCGCGATGTCGAGCTTCACACAGAGAAAGTGGGACCCAGACTCCCAGCATGAAACGTCCTGCACGCGCGCCACGTAGACAAAAAGGGTGGTTCAGAATAGTGACATCAGAATGTTGGCATGCGCAAGAGACAACAACGGTCGTACTGTTCAGGGCAGTGGTTGGCATGCAGAAGAGACAACAGTGGTCATACTGTTCAGGGCAGTGGTTGGCATGCGCAAGAGACAAACATGGTCGTACTGTTCAGAGAAACGTACACTCAGACTTCTCTGCAGAGTGGGTGGTGGCAGCTGCTTTTATGGACAAGCTGGTTTAAGATGCAAAAATCGACTTCTGAGAGAGGGGAACGTTGCAGTTGTTCAAGAGCGAAAGAGTGAGTTTACCTCCCTTCTCCTCCATTCTCTCCTTCGCGCTGCGATTCTGGCACCTTCACACAAGAGTACGACGAGCGACGGCTACCATTAGAGCACCTGGGAGGTCCTCTGCAAGTCCTTCAAACCAGACGAAAAAACAGAGCCAAGGCATTCTTTAAGCTTCGTTGGGTTTCGGAGCTCCTGGTGTTTTGCGCAAGTCCAGGTAAGGGAAGCTAGACTTCATTTTCAATACAAGCCATAGTTTAGCTATTTCTGAAGTGAGGGCGACGTGGTCGCCGGTTTTCGTTTTCATCTTGGTAAAATGCTCTGTGCTATGTGTTTGGGCGACGTGGTCGCCGGTTTTAAATGCAGACTTCGAAATACCCTGTTTTTGAACTAGATCGCCGGTTTTGGCGTTGTTTACGAACTCCCTGTTTTTGATGTTACTTTGAAACGGTATGAGATTTAAATGAGATATTCGAAAATAAGAACCTTGGAGTGAGCTTTTGCTGTGATTGAAATCTTTCCTTTAAGTGTTATGAGATGTGTTGCATGATGTGAATGTGGGATCAAGGCATAGTATTTTTAGGAAAGAAAATACCGTGTAAGATCATGTAGGACGTGCATTGATCGGTGATGTCTATAATGAGATTATCCTGACTCTCCTGAGATAATGAATTCACATAGATGAAGTTATTCAGGCGTTGAGAGTCGAAGGAGGTTCATATGAATGGGTGTCTCGTGTGAACAAGACGAGCTCGGCCTGTTATATGGATTAAGCCTGTCATACTGTGAGAATGATGAACTTGAGATTGAGATTGTGTTGATGCGCATAGCTGGTAAACATTACAGTTGTTTAGTATGACAGGTGCGGATCTCTGAGTCTAGTCAATGCATGAGTCTTCCGGAAGTAGTGTCAAGTGTCTTGTGTGCTGGGTCAGTGGTGGTCTGACATGTGAAATGAGGAACTTGAAATTTATAGACACTTGATGCAGTTTTGTGAAATAGAATGACTCTTGAGAATATTGTGAAATGTGTGATTTCTGGGCGATCAGGTGAAGGGTATTGAGAAAATCTATAGCTTTACGTGAATATCTTGAAAATTGCTTACCCTGATTTTAATGTTCTTATTTAAACTCTCTTTAAAATATCTAGCTTACCCTGCGTGTTTTGCTCGTTGGCTGTTTTTCTCTTTAAACTGTGATGATCGTGTATAACTTACACGGGAGCAAATGATCTTCCAGGATGTAGAGCTCCTTAGTGAGTGGTCGCCGAGGAAGAGATCGTCGGTTTTTTATCTCTTGGTGGTGATCGCCGGATTTATGTCCTGCTAGCAGATCGCCTGTTTGGGCCTCCTATTACCAGATCGCCGGTTCATGTGTGGAGACCGCCGGTCTTGTTGTATTTGATTGAATTTCGTTAAATTTTGAAAACATTTGACTGGTTATGTATTAAACTCCCTAAGAGGAGCAACTTCATTACTTATATATATTATCATTCTTCAATATTATTTGTTCACCTTTATTTTCATTATACATGTATGTATGGCTTTATTTTGGCGGGATGTTACATGCAGGACGTGTCATGCTGGGAGTCTGGGTCCCAGCTTATCTGCGTGAAACTCGACATTGCGCGATAACCTTCCACCGATGACCTCTCGCGCGATGACTATCCACTGAGGTCTCATACTTGCAAACGACCGATGTCTCTCCCTGGAAGACGACCGATGTCTCTCTCTGGGAGACGACCGATGTCTCTCTCTGGGAGACGACCGCTATCTCTCGCGCCCCGACGACGCCCGCATGCCTCTCGCGCCCCAGCGTTGCCCGCATGCCTCGCGCCCCGGCGTTGCCCGCATGCCTCTCGCGCCCTGGCGACGTCCACATGCCTCGCGCCCTGGCGACGTCCACATGCCTCGCGCCCTGGCGATGCCCGCATGCCTCTCGTGCCCTGGCGATCATGTGTAGTAGGCGACCGGCGATTATGTGCTAGAGAAGTCGGAGATCGCCTCCGTCTTCAACAACGGTGATCTCGTAGAAGACTTCTTAACTACACTTTTCTTCCTTTACTCTTCTTGATCCACACGTCATCCGACCGACCTCTACCAGCTGACCCCAGATCTTGGGCAACGTCCGAGGTCCGACTACTACGAAACTTCAATTACCAACTCTTTGTATTTTAAATAATAACATCTTCTGAAATTATTTAAATATAACACTTTTATTCCAATTAAAGTTTCTAGGTCCTTACATTCTCCCTAACAAGAAAAATTTTCGTCCTCGAAAATTGAATTACAAGGAAAAAGGTATGGATAGGCTTCTTGTAAGGACCTGAAAAATTAAATTGGAATAAAAGAGTTATATTTTAAATGAATTCTAAGTATGTTTTTATTTAGAATAGAAAGGGAGGAAAAAGTTAAGTTTAGAAGGCTACGAGGTCGCCGGTCGCCTGCTACACATGAGCGCCAGGTGGACATCGCGCGGGCGTGAGAGGCATGCAGGCATCGCGCGGGCGTGAGAGGCATGCAGGCATCGCGCGGGCGCGAGAGGCATGCAGGCATCGCGTGGGCGCGAGAGGCATGTAGGCATCGCGCGGGCGCGAGGGGCATGCGGGCATCGCGCGGGCGCGAGGCACGCGGGCATTGCCAGGGCGCGATGCATGTGGACGTGGCCAAGGCGCGAGAGTTATGAGGGCGTCGCCAGGGAAGACATCGGTTGTCTCCCAGAGGAAGACATCGGTCGTTCGCCAGGAAGATGTCATCGGTGGTAGTCTTCGCGCGAGGTCATCGGTGGTAGTCTTCGCGCGAGGTCATCGGTGGTAGTCTTCGCGCGAGGTCATCGGTGGATCGTCTTCGCGCGAGAGGTCATCAGTGGTTTCTCTTCGAGCTGGTAGTCATCGGCGAAAGGTCATCGCGCGACGTTTAGTTACACCCAGAGAACGTGGGCCCCAGACTCCCAGCAAGAGATGTTCTGCACGCGCGCCACGTAGACAAAAGAGTGGTTCAGAATAGTGACCTCAGAGCCTAGCCTGCGCAGAGGCACGCTTAGTAGTACTGTTCAGGGAAGCTTGCACGCAAACTTCCCTGCAGAGTAGGTGGTGGCAGCTGCTTTTGGAGGGATAAGTTGGTTTAAGTTACAAAAAAATCCACTGCTGAGAGAAAAGAAAACATTGTTGTATGCGACGAGAAGCGACACCATTGGAGCACCTGGGAAAGTTCTCTGCAACTCCTTCAAAACCAGACTCAAGAATAGAGCCAAGGCATTCTTCAAGCTCTGTTGGATTTCGAAGCTCCTGGTGGTTGCGCAAGTCCAGGTAAGGGAAGCTAGACCTCTTTTTCCATACAAGCCACAGTGTAGCTATCTCTGAAGTGAGGGCGACGTGGTCGCCATTTTTGTTTTCATCTGCGTAAAATGCTCTGTTTGTGTGCTTGGGCGACGTGGTCGCCGGTTTTATATACAGTCTTCGAAACACCCTGTTTTTGAACTAGATCGCCGGTTTTGGCGCTGTTTTACGAACTCCCCTGTGTTTGACGTTGTTTGAAGCTGTTTGGGATTTTAAATACAATATATATGTGATATTCGAAAGTTTGAAACGTTGAAATGGTTGTTGCTGTGATTTGAAATATTCCTTTGTATGGCATGACGTCTTGAATGCTGTGAATGTGGGATCGAGGCATAGTATTTTCAGGAAAGAAAATACCGTGTAAGATCTTGTAGTAGGTGCATTGATCGGTGATTCCTAAGGGGATATCCTGACTCTGCTGAGGTAATGGAATCACGTAGAAGAAGTTACTCAGTTGTTGAGAGTCGAAGGAGGTCTATATGATGGGCGTCTCGTGTGAAAAAGAACGAGCTCTGCCTGTCCTATGGATTAACCCTGTCATACCAGGAGAACTATTGACATTGAGATGATATATGCGCATGCTGTGTGGATTCACAGCGACCCTGTGTGGATTTCACAGTGGTGTGGTATGACAGGTGCAGATCTCTGAGTCTAATCAACGCACGAGTCAATCCGGAAGTAGTGTCAAGTGTCTTGTGTGGTGAGTCAGTGGAAAGTCTGACGTGAGAAATGAGAAACATTGATAGTTTATAGACACTTGATGCCGTATTGTGAAATAGAATGTCTATGGGTGAATGTTGTGAAATGTGTGATTTTGGGCGATCAGGTGAATGATATGAGCAACTCTACGTTTTACATGGATATTTTGAAACTTGTTTTACTTTGAATTTCATGTTCATGATTTAAACTTCCTTTAAATTATATAGCTTACCCTGCGTGTTTTGGTTCTGTGGCTGTTCTTTTAAAACTGTGATGATCGTGTATAACTTACACGGGAGCAGATGATCTTCCAGGAAGTAGAGCTCCTTAGGGAGTGGTCGCCGGAAGCAGATCGGTTGTTTTGGGTCCTCCGATGGGAGATCGGCCTCGTTCGATAGGAGATCGGTCTCTTCCGATAGGAGATCGCCTGCTGCGTTTTTTTTTACTGCATTTTGTTTATGTTTCTGGAAAAATTTGACCGAATTTGTATTAAACTCCCTGTGAGGAGAAACTACATTTCATATATATAATATTTTGTTCATAGAATCTATTTGTTACCTTTATTTTCATTACATACATTTGTATAGTATTTTGGCGGGATGTTACATTAATGGTATCAGAGCAGTTCGTCCTTAGGATGACCTGAGGGCTGTGGATCCATTGTGTTTCTTCTGCTCATGAAATTTATTTGAGTTTAAAATAACAACTATAGTGAAAAGTTTTCAAACGTTTTTGTATTGAGATTTTGTGTGTGCTTTGGTGAATATATGTTATAACTGAAAATCTTAGTATTAAGAATGAGAAGGTCCTGATAAAGTAGTGAGGGTGCACACTCATAACTGGATCGGGATGAGTCTCAACCTTAATTCCAAAGGTTTGATGTTTAGCATATATTGAATTCTGGTGTGAGCTATTTCATTTTCTTGAGTGTCCTTGTAATGGATTGAAAATGGTGGATTGGATTGATGACTGCATACCAGTAGTTGTTCTGGTGTTATGCTTGATGTTATAAGCATTATGATTCTGTTGTTGAACTCAAATTCTTAATGACTTTGAGATGCTGACCTTTGTAAGGTCTAGATGGTACCTCCTGAATGAATTGATTTCTGATCGATCTCATTCTTGTAGTTGTAGGGAATATAGAAACCAATAGATTCAGAATCCAGAACGAAGAAGATGGCACGTAGACCTTCTACCCCACCCCAACCTTCCTCAGAGATGAGCCAGATCGCCAAGGCCATCGAGATGATGGCGACTGCCATTCAGCAGCAGAATGCGGCGATGGCTCAGAACCATCAAGCCACAATGCAACACTGGGAAACTGCCCGATCTGCTGAGACAAACTCCCACGTCGGTCAGCCCCAAGAACAGATGGGACTGGCCGAGTTCATGAGGCACAACCCACCTAAGTTCAGTGGGAATGCTACCCCTGACCAGGCAGATCAGTGGGTCAGGGAGTTGGAGAAAATCTTTAGGGCGACCTCCTGCCCTGAAGAGAAGAAGCTGCTGTTCGCCACTTATCTGCTATCAGGAGAAGCTGAGTTCTGGTGGATGGGAGCTCAGCAGATGATGGAGGCACGAGAGGATGTATTGGATTGGGAGAGCTTCAGGGTGAAGTTCTTGGAGAAATACTTCCCTGACAGTGCCAAGTTTGCAAGGGAAGCTGAGTTCTTAAAGTTGGAGCAGGGGGACATGTCAGTAAACGCCTATGCTGCTCGTTTTGAGTACCTCGCCCGGTTTTATACCCAGGCGACCTCCGAGGCCTGGAGATGTAGAAAATTCGAAGAAGGACTGAAGCATGGGCTGAAGAGGACCCTAGCCCCGATGTGCATCAGGGAATTCCACGCCTTAGTGGAGAAGGCAAAGATGGTGGAGACCCTGGAAAAGGGTGATTCTCGGGTGATCAGGTCACACCAAGGAGGTTCCTCCAGTGGGAGAGCTAAGGCACAGCACCCACAAAGCAAACCCTATGCGAGACCTCCACCACATCGGGCAGGAGCAGCACCTCCCCAGTTTCAACAGCAGCAACCTTGGAAACCCAAGTGTCTTCACTGTGGTGGACCACACGCCTCCAATGCTTGTTTCAAGAAGATTTCAGAGAGGAGATGTTTTGTCTGCCAAAAGATGGGGCACGTTGCTAGAGAGTGCCCTAGCAGGTATGGGGCGACCCAACCCAGTGGCTCCCAACAGTTGAGGAACGAGGGCAACAGACCTCAGGCAACAGGGAGGGTGTTCGCCATGTCTGGAACAGAGGCAGCTCAGTCAGGTAACCTCATCCAAGGTGTTTGTTTTATTGCTAGTAGAGGTGTAAGGGCTTTGTTTGATTCTGGAGCGACACACTCCTTTGTGTCAAGCCTGTGTGCAGCTGAGTTGGGCCTCCTAGTGAAGGAGTTACCTTTCGAACTGTTGGTCTCTACACCTGCGTCAGGACAGGTGTCGACCTCTACAGTGTGCCCCGAATGTCCAGTAATTGTGGAGGGACGCAGATTCAAGGTGAACTTGATCTGCCTACCTCTTCAGGACCTGGATGTTATCCTGGGAATGGATTGGTTAGCTGCCAATCACGTTCTCATTGACTGTGGTAGTCAGAGGATTGCGTATCCAGACCTCCAAGGATCAGATGTAATTTCTGCTCAGCAAGGGCAGTCAGAGTTGGAAGAAGGGGCGAGGTGCTTTGTGATACTCGCTCGGTCGGAGGTGGAGAATAAAGGGGACGTAAGCAGAATACCTGTGGTGAAAGATTTCACGGATGTATTCCCAGAAGAAGTACCTGGGTTACCCCCTAAGAGAGAAGTGGAATTCTCTATTGACTTGGTACCTGGAGCTGGACCAGTGTCAATGGCACCTTACAGGATGGCACCAGCCGAGTTAGTGGAGTTAAAGAAGCAAGTGGAAGAGTTGCTGGAGAAGCAATTCATCAGACCCAGCGTATCTCCATGGGGAGCTCCAGTGCTCCTAGTCAAGAAGAAGGATGGAGGGTCTCGGTTGTGTATAGACTACAGGCAATTGAACAAATTGACCATCAAGAACAAGTACCCCTTACCTCGGATTGATGATTTGATGGACCAAATTCATGGGGCCTCGGTGTTCTCCAAGATTGACCTGAGATCGGGGTATCACCAAATCTTGGTAAAAGCTGAAGATGTTCAGAAGACAGCTTTTAGGTCTCGATATGGGCACTACGAGTATGTAGTGATGCCATTTGGAGTCACCAATGCTCCAGCTCTATTCATGGACTACATGAATAGGATCTTTCGCCCTTTCTTGGATAAGTTTGTGGTGGTCTTCATAGATGACATCCTCATTTATTCAAGGACCGAGGAAGAGCATGAGGAACACCTGAGGACAGTATTGGAAATACTGAGAGAGAAGCAGCTCTATGCCAAGTTTTCCAAGTGTGAGTTCTGGCTGAGGGAAGTCAACTTCTTAGGACACGTGATATCTGCCCAGGGGATCTCGGTAGATCCAGCCAAGGTAGAGGCAGTGCTGCAATGGGAACGTCCTAAGACTGTGACTGAGATAAGGAGCTTTGTGGGGTTGGCGGGCTACTATCGGAGGTTTATTGAGGATTTTTCCAAGATAGTGGCTCCTTTAACACAGCTAACCCGCAAGGATCAACCTTTTGCTTGGACCGACCGATGTGAGCAGAGCTTCAAGGAACTAAAGGAAAGGCTGACTAGTGCTCCAGTGCTGGTGATCCCCGAGGTGGGAAGACCTTTTGACGTCTTCTGTGACGCTTCACATCAGGGTTTGGGATGTGTTTTGATGCAAGAGAAGAGAGTGGTTGCATATGCTTCAAGGCAACTCAAGGTCCATGAGAGGAACTACCCTACGCATGACTTGGAGTTGGCGGCAGTGGTTTTTGCCTTGAAGATCTGGAGGCACTATCTATATGGAGCTCGGTTCCAGGTGTTCAGTGACCACAAGAGCTTGAAGTACCTGTTCGATCAGAAGGAACTAAACATGAGACAAAGAAGGTGGATGGAATTCCTAAAGGATTACGACTTTCAACTCATGTATCACCCAGGGAAGGCCAATGTAGTGGCAGATGCCTTGAGTAGGAAGTCTATACAAGTCGCCACCATGATGATGGAAGAGCAGAAACTGATCGAGCAGTTCAGAGACTTAAACCTTGGAGTAGAATTTCACGTGAATCACATTAGTTGTAGCAAGCTGACTATAACTAATGACATCCTGGGAATGTTGAAGGATAAGCAATTGGAGGACCCTAGCCTGAAGCGCACTGTAGAGTCACTAGGGACAGATCAGGCGAGAGGCTTTGAGATGGGCGATGATGGGATCTTGAGGTTTGATGGCAGAATTTGCATACCTGCAAATGATGAGTTGAAGAAGATGATCCTAGAGGAAGGTCATAAGAGTCGCCTTAACCTTCATCCAGGCATGAACAAGATGTACCATGACTTGAAGGAGTCATTTTGGTGGTCGGGCATGAAGAGGGACATCGCCCAGTATGTGACAACCTGCTTAACGTGTCAGAAGGCGAAGGTAGAGCATCAAAGACCTGGCGGGCTGTTGCAGCAACTGGACATCCCTGAGTGGAAGTGGGACAGCATCGCCATGGATTTTGTCACTCATTTACCCAGATCGACAAAAGGTCATGATGCAATCTGGGTCATCATTGATAGGCTGACGAAGAGTGCCCACTTCCTTCCAGTGAATATGAAGATGCCTATGGTCAAGCTGGCACAGCTATACATCCAAGAAATAGTAAGGCTGCATGGAGTGCCTTCCAGCATCGTTTCAGATAGAGATCCCAGGTTTACTTCACGGTTTTGGCAGACCTTACAAGAATGCTTGGGAACTAAGTTGAGGATGAGCTCTGCATATCATCCCCAAACAGATGGTCAGTCAGAGAGAACGATCCAATCTCTGGAAGATCTGCTGAGGGCGTGCGTCTTGGATCAATTGGGAAGTTGGGAGGAGGTGTTGCCACTAGTGGAGTTTACCTATAACAATAGCTACCACGCCAGTATTGGGATGGCCCCATATGAAGCCCTGTATGGGAGGAAATGCAGAACCCCCTTATGTTGGTACCAAGAGGGCGAGGCAGTCTTGGTCGGGCCAGAGTTGATTCAACAGACGACCGAGAAGGTAAAGCAGATACAAAGCAGAATGAAAGCTTCTCAGAGTAGGCAGAAGTCCTATGCAGATCAGAGGAGAAAGCCTTTGGAGTTTGCTGCTGGAGATCACGTGTTCATGAAAGTGACACCAACCAAGGGTGTAGGGCGGGCGATCAGGTCAAAGAAGTTGTCCCCTAAGTTCGTGGGACCATATCAGATCTTAAGAAGGATTGGCCCAGTGGCGTATGAGATCGCCCTACCTCCCCATCTGGCGAATCTACACAATGTCTTTCACGTGTCACAGCTGAGGAAGTACATGGCAGACCCCAGTCATGTGCTGGATGTAGACGACGTGCAGATCAGAGATGACTTGTCCTTTGAAGCAAAACCAGTCAGGATTGACGATCGGCAAAGTAAACAGCTCAGAGGCAAGACCATCGACATGGTGAAAGTGGTGTGGGATGAAAGATCGGGGGATTCAACTTGGGAGTTAGAAGAACCCATGAGGGAGGCTTATCCATACCTCTTTTCCTTGTAATCCAATTTTCGAGGACAAAATTTTTTTCTTGTTGGGGAGAATGTAAGGACCTGAAAAATTAAATTGGAATAAAAGAGTTATATTTTAAATGAATTCTAAGTATGTTTTTATTTAGAATAGAAAGGGAGGAAAAAGTTAAGTTTAGAAGGCTACGAGGTCGCCGGTCGCCTGCTACACATGAGCGCCAGGTGGACATCGCGCGGGCGTGAGAGGCATGCAGGCATCGCGCGGGCGTGAGAGGCATGCAGGCATCGCGCGGGCGCGAGAGGCATGCAGGCATCGCGTGGGCGCGAGAGGCATGCAGGCATCGCGCGGGCGCGAGGGGCATGCGGGCATCGCGCGGGCGCGAGGCACGCGGGCATTGCCAGGGCGCGATGCATGTGGACGTGGCCAAGGCGCGAGAGTTATGAGGGCGTCGCCAGGGAAGACATCGGTTGTCTCCCAGAGGAAGACATCGGTCGTTCGCCAGGAAGATGTCATCGGTGGTAGTCTTCGCGCGAGGTCATCGGTGGTAGTCTTCGCGCGAGGTCATCGGTGGTAGTCTTCGCGCGAGGTCATCGGTGGATCGTCTTCGCGCGAGAGGTCATCAGTGGTTTCTCTTCGAGCTGGTAGTCATCGGCGAAAGGTCATCGCGCGACGTTGAGTTACACCCAGAGAACGTGGGCCCCAGACTCCCAGCAAGAGATGTTCTGCACGCGCGCCACGTAGACAAAAGAGTGGTTCAGAATAGTGACCTCAGAGCGTAGCCTGCGCAGAGGCACGCTTAGTAGTACTGTTCAGGGAAGCGTGCACGCAAACTTCCCTGCAGAGTAGGTGGTGGCAGCTGCTTTTGGAGGGATAAGTTGGTTTAAGTTACAAAAAAATCCACTGCTGAGAGAAAAGAAAACATTGTTGTATGCGACGAGAAGCGACACCATTGGAGCACCTGGGAAAGTTCTCTGCAACTCCTTCAAAACCAGACTCAAGAATAGAGCCAAGGCATTCTTCAAGCTCTGTTGGATTTCGAAGCTCCTGGTGGTTGCGCAAGTCCAGGTAAGGGAAGCTAGACCTCTTTTTCCATACAAGCCACAGTGTAGCTATCTCTGAAGTGAGGGCGACGTGGTCGCCATTTTTGTTTTCATCTGCGTAAAATGCTCTGTTTGTGTGCTTGGGCGACGTGGTCGCCGGTTTTATATACAGTCTTCGAAACACCCTGTTTTTGAACTAGATCGCCGGTTTTGGCGCTGTTTTACGAACTCCCCTGTGTTTGACGTTGTTTGAAGCTGTTTGGGATTTTAAATACAATATATATGTGATATTCGAAAGTTTGAAACGTTGAAATGGTTGTTGCTGTGATTTGAAATATTCCTTTGTATGGCATGACGTCTTGAATGCTGTGAATGTGGGATCGAGGCATAGTATTTTCAGGAAAGAAAATACCGTGTAAGATCTTGTAGTAGGTGAATTGATCGGTGATTCCTAAGGGGATATCCTGACTCTGCTGAGGTAATGGAATCACGTAGAAGAAGTTACTCAGTTGTTGAGAGTCGAAGGAGGTCTATATGATGGGCGTCTCGTGTGAAAAAGAACGAGCTCCGCCTGTCCTATGGATTAACCCTGTCATACCAGGAGAACTATTGACATTGAGATGATATATGCGCATGCTGTGTGGATTCACAGCGACCCTGTGTGGATTTCACAGTGGTGTGGTATGACAGGTGCAGATCTCTGAGTCTAATCAACGCACGAGTCAATCCGGAAGTAGTGTCAAGTGTCTTGTGTGGTGAGTCAGTGGAAAGTCTGACGTGAGAAATGAGAAACATTGATAGTTTATAGACACTTGATGCCGTATTGTGAAATAGAATGTCTATGGGTGAATGTTGTGAAATGTGTGATTTTGGGCGATCAGGTGAATGATATGAGCAACTCTACGTTTTACATGGATATTTTGAAACTTGTTTTACTTTGAATTTCATGTTCATGATTTAAACTTCCTTTAAATTATATAGCTTACCCTGCGTGTTTTGGTTCTGTGGCTGTTCTTTTAAAACTGTGATGATCGTGTATAACTTACACGGGAGCAGATGATCTTCCAGGAAGTAGAGCTCCTTAGGGAGTGGTCGCCGGAAGCAGATCGGTTGTTTTGGGTCCTCCGATGGGAGATCGGCCTCGTTCGATAGGAGATCGGTCTCTTCCGATAGGAGATCGCCTGCTGCGTTTTTTTTTTACTGCATTTTGTTTATGTTTCTGGAAAAATTTGACCGAATTTGTATTAAACTCCCTGTGAGGAGAAACTACATTTCATATATATAATATTTTGTTCATAGAATCTATTTGTTACCTTTATTTTCATTATATACATTTGTATAGTATTTTGGCGGGATGTTACACTTCTCTCATGGGTTCTTCTAACTCCCAAATTGTATCACCCGATCTGTTACCCCACACCACCTTCACCATGATGATGGTCTTGCCTCTGAGCTGTTTACTCTGCTAAACGTCAACCCTGACTGGTTTCGCTCCAACAACAAGTCATCCCTGATCTACACATCGTCTACTTCCAACACGTGAAAGACATTATGTAGATTTGCTAATTGGGGAGGTAGGGCGATTTCATAAGCCACTAGACCGACCCTCCTCAAGCTCTGATATGGCCCGACTAACTTAGGAGACAGCTCCTTTGCTCTGATAGCTCATCCTACTCCCTTGGTCGGTGTCACTTTCATAAATGCATGATCTCCAACTACAACTCCAAAGGTCTTCTCCTCATTGTCAACATCATCACTGCCTCTACAAGAGTTATTATCCTCGTCCTCATGAGCGACATAGAGTGGCTCCCTCAAAGTTATTCCCTTCATATTTTCCAGATCCACAAGGGTTTCCCAACCAAACGATTCTTGCTCACCTTCTTAGCAAATTCAACTTTGGGGATGGATGATGATTCACTTTCTAAGGTAGAGCAATCCGACGAAGATCCATCTACTACTGACATTAGCTGCAGTCACAACACCTTCCCGCCACCTATCATACCACCAGGCATACACTGCTGATTCAACTCAAGAGGGCGACCTGAATGGCGTTCAGGAGATCATGGCTTGACTGTTAAGCGGTCTGAACATCGCATACCCAAATTAATCAGTGGCTACCACCCTAAATGAAGAGACCCATTCCTCTAGTTTCTGCGGTCCCTCTTTATCAAGCAACTCATCGTTCTGGACCTCCAGCAGCCTTGGAGACACACTCCAGATTTTTCATCTAAATCAGCATTCTCTAACGCCACCATCACACCAGAGTACCCCTATACGAGCACCGACCTGGAAGAGCAGATACAGCTGACAATGCAGCATTGTTTCTAAGATCAGAAACGTAACGCTGACTACCACAACTGCCCATCTAAAGGATTAGCTGCAAATCCCATCCCATTAGAAACACAAGGCACGGGAAGTTTCTGCTTCCACCTCCAACTTTCTGCAATTTACTAACGTTGCTAGAAGAACTCAACATCATCATAACACGACTTACCCTTATTCTATCCATAGCCATTACCTCCTTCCCTTCTACATTCACAGGCAGAACTGCATCCTCATTTGCCAAGTTCAGGAGACTCAAATCTCAACCCACCATTTCCATACTCGTCTTCCAAATCACGATCAACAAAACAGCATCCATTTTGCGTGAAGCTTTCTCTCTTATCCCAGTAACTCCTCTACTTAGTATTTTTCAGCAAATTTCTCTGTCTAATTGAACTTTAGACCTAAATACAATATCTCATCTTTCCTTTTAAGCTTGTGGTTAAGCTAGAGTCATCTCATGCTGTTTCATCGACATAAACATCTTCCAAGCTTCAAATAAAAGAAAATTCATTCTTTCATTTTTGGAACTTAACCCCGGTACTTCCCATGGATACACATGCTTAAGTCTTTAAACCCTCAACATAGTGCTTATATACTCTCCATAATTATATGTAGCTGAAACTAAACCTTGGTACAACTAAATCTAACTTACACTTCCTTCTTTAATTCCATCAACTCAGCTGGAGCCATTGACACTGGTCCAGCTCCAGGCACCAAATCAATAGAGAGTTCCACCTCTCTCTTAGGAGGTAATCCAGGTATTTCTTCTGGAAATACATCCATGAAATCTTTCACCACGGGTATCCTGCCTACGTCCTCTTCATTCTTCACTCCCAACCGAGCTAGGATTCACGAAGCACCTTCCACCAAGTTACCTGACTGAGGCACCTCTGCTCCTGTCATGGTAAACACTCTCCCTGCTGCCTGAGGTCTGCTGCCTTCATTCCTCATTTGTTGGGAACCACTGGATTGAGTCATCCTATTTTTGCTAGGACAATCTCTAGATATGTGCCCCATCTTTTGGCAAGTGAAACATCTAGGTTTCCATGTTTGTTGCTGCTGGAACTGGGGCGAAACTGCTCCTGCCCGATGTGGTGGAGGTCCCGCATAAGGCTTGCTTTGTGGGCGCTGCACCTTGGTCTTCCCACTGAAAGAACTCCCTGGGTGTGACCTGATCACCCGAGAGTCACTCTTTTCCAGTGCCTCCACCATCATCGCCTTCTCCACTAAGGTGTGAAATTCTCTTATGCACATCGGGGATATGGTCTTCTTCAGCTCATGCTTCAGTTCCTCTTCAAACTCCCTACACCTCCAGGCCTCGGAGGTCGCCTGGGTATAGAATCGGGCGAGGTACTCAAACCGAGCAGCATAGGCGTTCATAGACATATCCCCCTGCTCCAACTTTAGGAACTCAGCTTCCTTCGCAAACCTTGCGCTGTCTGGGAAGTGTTTCTCTAGGAACCTCACCCTGAAGCTCTCCCAATCCAACACTTCCTCTCGGGCCTCCATCATCTGCTGAGTTCCCATCCACCAGAGCTCAGCTTCTCCAAACAGAAGATATATGGCGAATACCAGCTTTTTATCTTCAGGGCAGGAGGTCGCCCTGAAGATTTTCTCCAACTCCCTGACCCACTGATCTGCTTGATCAGGGGTAGCATTCTCACTGAACTTGGGTGGGTTGCGCCTCATGAACTCGGTCAGTCCCATCTGCTCCTGAGGCTGACCGACGTTGGGGGCTGTTGCAGCCGATCTGGCGGTCTCCTAATGCTGCAGCGTAGCTTGGTGATTTTGAGACATCGCCGTATTCTGCTGCTGGATGGCACTCGCCATCATCCCAATGGCCCTGGCGATCTGGCCCATTTCAGCAGAAGGTTTGGGAGGGGTAGGTTGTCTAGGAGCCATTCTTCTCTGTAGAAGATTAGGAAACTATTGGTTTCTATATCCCCCCCACAACTATAAGAATGAGATCGATAAGAAATCGATTCATTCAGGAGGTAACATCTAGACCTTATAAAGGTCAACATCTCAAAGTCATTTAGAATTTGAGTTCATCAACAGAATCATGATACTTATAATCTCAAGCAAAACACCAGAACAACTACTGGTATACAATCCATCAATCCAAACAACCACTTTCAGTCAATTACAAGAACACTCAATAAAATGAAATAAATCACACCAGAATTCAATGTATGCTAAACATCAAACCATTGGAATTAAGATTGAGAATCATCTCGATCCAGTTATGAGTGTGCACCCTCACTACTTTATCAAGATCCTCTCATTCTTAATACTAAGATTTTTAGTTAGGGCATACATTCACTAAAGCACACACAAAATTTCAATACAAAAATGTTTTGAAAACCTTTCCCTATAGTTGTTATTTAAAACTGAAATAAATTTTATGAGCAGAAGAAACACAATGGATCCACAGCCCTCAGGTCATCCTAAGGACGAACTGCTCTGATACCATTAATGTAACATCCCGCCAAATTACTTTTCATAAATATAAAATGAAATAAAGGTAAAACAATAATATTTAAGTGAACATACGTATTTATATAAAATGAAGTTGCTCCTCACAGGGAGTTTAATACATAACCGGTCAATTTTTCAAAACTTAAACAAAATACAGCCAAATAAATTGAAACCGGCGGTCTCCCTACATAAACCGGCGATCAGAAGACCCAAAACAGCCGATCTGCTATCAGAACAGAAATCAGGCGATCACCACATAGAGACAGAAACAGGCGATCTCCTTCCGGCGACCACTCACTAAGGAGCTTTACTTCCTGGAAAATCATCTGCTCCCGTGTAAAATACACGATCATCACAGTTTTAAGAGAAAACAGCCAGAGAACAATACAAAGGGTAAGCTAGATATATTTTTTAAACTTTAAATTATGAACTGGACAACCAACGTAGATCAGCCTTTTTAAACATTCACAAGAGTCCATCACTTTCTCATTCATATCACACAACCATCAAGTGTCTATCAACAATTTCTCAACATTACTCACGTCAGACTTCCACTGACTAATCACACATAGACACTTGACACTACTTCCGGAAGACTCGTGCGTTGAACTTAGCATCCAGAGACATGCACCTGTCATATTGACCCACTGTGAAATCACACACATTCACAGGGTCGCCGTGAAATCACACACATTCACAAGTGTATAAATGAATCTCAATATCATCACTATCCTAGCATGACAGGGTTAATTCATATAACAGGCCGAGCTCGTTCTTTTTCACACGACTCACCCATTTATATGAACCTCCTTCGACTCTCACCAACTGAATAACTTCCTCTATGTGATTCCATTATCTTAGCAGAGTCAGGATCGCCTCATTCATAGGATACTCACAGATCAATACACTTCATAACCAAATCTCAACACGGTATTTCCTTTCGTGAAAATACTATGTCTTGATCCCACATTCACGACATTCCACACATCATATAACACTTAAATGAATGATTCCAATCACAACAACAATCATTCCGTGGTTCATATTTTCGAATATCACATTTAAATCTCAAACAGTTTCAAACAACACAAAAACAGGGGAGTTCGAAAAATAACGCCAAAACCGGCGATCACGTTCAAAAACAGAGGATTGTACAATAACAGTTGAAAAACCGGCGACCACGTCGCCCCCATCATCTTAATCATCGAATATAAGGATTTTCGTTGGAAATAAGGCTAGCTTCCCTTACCTGGACTTGCGCAAAACACCAAGAGCTCCAAGACCCATCGAGCTTAAAGGATGCCTTAGCTCTGTTTTAGTGTCTGGTTTGTAGGACTTGCAGAGAAACTCCCAGGTGCTCCAAGGGCAGTCGTCGGTGGTTGCACTGGTGCTTGAGGTCGCCTGAATCGCAGCGCGAAGGAGAGAAAAGAGAGGGATGAAGATGCACTCACTCTTTCACTCTCGAGTCTCTGTAACGTTCTTTGCCTCCTCGCAGTGGGTCTTTGAATCCAAGCCTACTAGTCCACGCATGCTGCTGCCACCACCCCCCTCTGCAAGAAAGCCAGAGTGTACGTTTCACTGAACAGTACGGCCATGGTTGTCTTCTTGTGCATGCCAACCACTTCCCTGAACAGTACGACCGCGAGTGTCTCTTGCGCATGCCAATCTTCTGATGTCACTATTCTGAACCACCCTTTTTGTCCACGTGGCGCGCGTGCAGGACGTGTCATGCTGGGAGTCTGGGTCCCACCTTATCTGCGTGAAACTCGACATCGCGCGATAACCTTCCACCGATGACCTCTCACGCGATGACTATCCACTGAGGTCTCATACTGGCAAACGACCGATGTCTCTCCCTAGAAGACGACCGATGTCTCTCTCTGGGAGACGACCGATGTCTCTCGCGCCCCGACGACGCCCACATGCCTCTCGCGCCCCAGCGTTGCTCGCATGCCTCGCGCCCCGGCATTGCCCGCATGCCTCTCGCGCCCTGGCGACGTCCACATGCCTCGCGCCCTGGCGACGTCCACATGCCTCGCGCCCTGGCGACGTCCACATGCCTCGCGCCCTGGCGATGCCCGCATGCCTCTCGTGCCCTGGCGATCATGTGTAGTAGGTGACCGGCGATTATGTGCCAGAGAAGTCGGAGATCGCCTACGTCTTCAACAACGACGATCTCGTAGAAGACTTCTTAACTACACTTTTCTTCCTTTACTCTTCTTGATCCACACGTCATCCGACCGACCTCTACCAGCTGACCCCAGATCTTGGGCGACGTCCGAGGTCCGACTACTACGAAACTTCAATTACCAACTCTTTGTATTTTAAATAATAACATCTTCTGAAATTATTTAAATATAACACTTTTATTCCAATTAAAGTTTCTAGGTCCTTACAAGCAGCCTATTGTTTCGGCAAGGCTTGTCCTCCCGGATCAAACGTCCACCTATGGAAATCATCAAACAAAGTAAAGGTGTTAGTGTGAGCAATTGGAGAGAACTTAATTGTATGAAGTTGCCATTTTTGTTTTTCTTTTGTTTTTGGCAACTTTGTACAATATTTCTCTTTTGATGGTTGTATGTGTTCTCTAATCCTCTTATGTATTTGAAAATTTTCAATATTGGTTACCTTTTCCTTAGGCACAATACCTTTAGGAAAGGGTAACAACTTAAAAAGCGAAAGAGGATTAAGTCCACATGCAATTTCAAATGTAGAAATATTAGTAGTCTTGTGGACTACTCCATTGTATGCATGCTCAAAAGGATACTCATCCCAAGAATTGTGATTTTCTTTCATGATTTTTCTAGGCATAGTAAAAAGAGCTATGTTTTCAATTTTATTTTGACCATTCTTTTGAGGATAAAAATTTGAAGAGTACAACTTAATTTCAAGTTTTTCTAAAAGATTCCTCAAATGATGGTTTTCAAATTTTGGAGCTCTATCCAATACTATGCTTGAAGATAAACCATGAAGACTTGTCACTTCTATATAGAAGAGATTATCCATATCCATAAAAATGGAATCAAAACCTTTTGTTGTCCTAGGAAGCTCTAAGATAAAATTGAGGTTTATGTCTTCCCAAGGATCATTTGCAAAAGGTAAAGGAGTATAGAGTTCATGAGACATCACCTTAGGTGTATTTTTAAAACAAGAAATGTATCTAGGGTAATGTCTTTGAACATCTTTTCTCATGGGTGACAAAAGTTTTCCTTTTAAAAGCTCTAGAGTTTTATCAACTCTAATTTGGTCCATGAGTTCTCCTTCATGAAGAATTTTTCTCTTATGTGTAAAGATAGTCTCGTTGTTACAACCATTGTTTATGAGAAGTTGCACACTTGGCAATGGTTGTCTCAATAGGACATGACAAGTTTCTTTAGGCACTACTTCACATAAAAATTTGTTTTTGTAGATGCTTGTAAATAACTTGACATTCACTTGGTGATATCCTAGCACATATGAGAAATAATCCACTTTATCTTTATCTATGCAAGCTTCTTTTAAAGACTCTTTTTTTGTTACTATGCTTGCAAGTGTTCCTTTACAAAAGGAAAGGCTAGGTTGTTCAACAAGACACATATTTTCAAAGGTATTTTTAAATCTTTTGTCTTGTTGAATGACCTTGTGAGAAATAACACTATTCTCCCACGCCTTTTGTTTCTCAAGGGTCTTCTCATGCTTTTCTTTTTCTTTTTCTTTAGCTTCCCTTTCGGCTTCCTCTCTTTTCTTTTGTATCTTTCTTTCCTTTCTTTCTTTATAGGAAGCAAATAATTTTTCTACCCTCATTTCCCAATCTAGGCAAGTTTCTATATTTTCTTTTCCATGGGAATGGGGTAGGTCTACCCTAACCTTTCTTGGGCTTTCTTGTTCTTTTCTATCTCTTCTATGTCTTCCCTCCCCAAAAGAATCATGCTTTTTAGAGATAGATGCATGAGAAGGTAATTTTTTTGAAATGTGAGACTTCTCATCCTTTGATTTAGTCAATTCATTAGTTTTGGCCTCATTCTCCAATTGTCTATATGAAATGTGTTGTACGTCCTTGGAGAGTTGTTTCAAAAGAGATTTTATGGACCTTACATCACTTTCAATGGACTTGGAAGAGTGAGTAGACATGACTAGAACTTTGTGTAAGAAATGTTTTACTTTTAAGAAAGAAGAGGAAAGTTAATGAAGGTAGCTTTCCAGGTAAGAGAGGTGAGTCACAATGGACTACTTAAATACCAAGTCTTGCCTTAGCCAAAAACTATCCCTCCAAAACCTTTACACAAGTCCTTCTTTAGGTAAAACACTTAGAACACAATGAGGATGAAGAAATCAAATTTTTAATGCAAGAAAACAATGCAAGCTATCTAGCAAATGAAGCAAATTATCAAAGCCTTAAACAAGATTAAACAAGAAATTAACAAAGTGATTAAAGCAAGTTGGTTCAATTAAAGCAATTAACAAAAACAAATTAAGCTAGACGGCCCTAGGTGAGGCTTCTTGGACACTTGGAGCCCTTGAAGACACACTCACCGACTAATTGCGTGATTAACAAGTAATTAACACAAGCAAGATTGCAAAGAAATTAAATGACACTCCCTTTGTTGCTTTTACTATTTGCACCCCTTTTGTTGTTCTTCTAGTTGCACCCCTTTTGTTGCTTTTCTACTTGTTGGGCCTTCCAAAGTGTGTGGTGTATTTGTAGTATGGTGTTTGTTGCTGCCCTTTGCCTTTGTTCCTCTTGGAATTAGGTCAATAAAATCTTCAATCCAGCACCTATTAAGCAAGCTAGACTCCCCTCAAGTCAAATTCTCACTCAACAAGTACCAATTGATATTTAATCCACCAACAAGCTTAGAGGCCAAAGAAAGAAAGCAAGAAACAAATTAATTTGAAAAACAGTACCACACAAATGGAATTTAAATGTGACACAACTAGAAAGAGTTCAAATGAAATTAGACAAGCAAATAAAAGGTACTCAAATAATGGATGGCACACAAAAAGGAACCTAGGAATAGCACTAGATTTGATTTAAAAACCAAAAAACAACACCACAGAAAAGCACAAATTGTTGTGGTCCAGAAAGCGTATCTTTAAAAGATTTATGCTGAGCTGACCCTTTTGTATTTGCTTCTGAAAATTGAGACACAATCAGAACAAGATCTTAACAAACTTTTGGCGTTGGTTTCACTCCAAACGCATGTACCAATTAATTTTGGTAAATTTTATAAAATCAGTGCTCAGAGCTGCCAACTGGAACGTCAGGATTGCACACTTTTTTTGTAATATTTATCTTTTTTTTTCTATTTCTTCTTTTCAGATGGTTCTTTTTTTTTCCTTTTGCTAACACCTCAAATTTGTGAAATCCAGAGGCTCAGAAATTTTTGATGATGTATGTAATTTTCATAAGACAAAACAGTCAGCACAGAAATGTGAAAACAGGGGTTCTGAAAACTGGAATGAAAAACAGAATGATATACCTCAAAAACACAATGGAGTTAATATGATGGAATTTGTGTGGATCTAACACACAAATAAGAACTCAAACTAAAATTAAAAATGCACCAAAGGATCAACACAAAACAGATTTCAGATCAAACATTCAGACCAAAAACAAGAAACAAATAAATCAAAAAGAGTACTACTAGGATTTGATGACAAATATGGAAACACATGACTTAGACAAAACTTATGGATTCATAAAATGAAAAGACACAAGAACATCATATGACCCAAATGAAATTTCAAGCAAGACTCAAATACCTAAAAATAAAAACAGCAACACAAATATATCAAGAATCCTACACAAAATTGAAAATAGATGTTCAAGCACAAGTTTGAACAAACCCACCAAATGAAATGAATAAACAAGCATTCAAATCATATTAAAACACAAAAAACAGCAAGACAACTTGGAATAAAGATGAACAACTTGGAGAAAAGAAGAACTCAAAAAGAAAATGAAAAGAGATACTCATCTTTGAAGAACCATAGCTCTAGATACCAAATGATAGCATTCCTATGAGCTCTTCTTTGGATTTTGGAGTTCCTTGGTGATGATGGATGCGGAAGCTTATGGAGGAGGTGAGCAAGGCCTTCCTAGGAAGCATGGGTGCCTTGAAGGTGCATGAAGAGTGAGGAAATGAGAGAGGTTTGGCCAGCTCTCTTTGGTGGTGAAGGAGTGAAGATTAAAACCATAAATCAAGAGATTTAGGCAAGGGAGTAAGTATGGCACAAATTTGGCAGCATAACTTTACTCAAATTAATCAAATTTGGCAGCATAGCTTGGCCTTCTCGTCCTAGACGCTCCTAGCTTGTCTTAGACGCTCCTAGCTTGGTCTTAGACGCTCTTGACTTGGCTCTTGCCTTTCATGGAAGATTGTGCTTGGCCCTCTTCCATCATCCCTACTCTCATACACTTCATGCACCTTCAAGACCACCATCACTCCTAGGAGGGTCTTGCTCATTTCAACCATTGCTTCCGCACCATCTTCAACATCCAAGGAGAGCTCAACATGTGAAGGCCATCATTTGGTATCATGAGCATGGGGTTCTTCAAAGATGAGTAGTTCTTGGTCCTTTTTAATTTTGAGTTCTTCTTTAATCCTTGTTGTTCATCTTTGTTTTCCATACTTGTCTTGCTGTTTTTAATTTTTAATTTGAATTGGTGTGCTGTTTGGAAATTCCAATTGGTGCATCTTGTTCAATTGTTCTTGAGAAATCTTTGTGCAATTTTTGGTAGGATTCCATACACCTTTGAGTTGCTGTTTTTCTTTTAGGTTTTGAGTCCTTATTGCAATTTTATTTTGGTTCATTTTATGCTCTTTGAGTCTTTAATTTCTGAATCCATATGTGTTGTCGAAGTCATGTTTCTCCAAAATGTCATAAAATCATAAGTAGTACTTTGTTTGGCTTATTTGTTTCTTGATTTTGGTCTAAAAGTTTGATTTGAATCTGCTGTGTTTTTGAGCTTTTGGTGCCTTTTTAATTTTAGCTTGAGTTCATATTTGTGTTTTAGTTCTACACAAATTCATTTACATCATTTTCCTTTGTGTCTTTTGGTATATCTTGCTGTTTTTCCAATTTACACAGAATCCCCTGTTTTACATCAATCTGTGCTGGCTGTTTTTGCTTGGGAAAATTATTTTTACACATAGTAAAATTTTGATTCTCTGGAATATGCAAGATTGAGGTGTTATAGAAAAGAAAAAAAAAAGAATCAGGTCGAAAAAAGAAATAGAAAAAAAATGATAAATATTTTAAAAACAGTGTGCAAATCTGGGCGCTCCAGCTGGCGTAACTGAACACTGATTTTGCAAAATTTATTAAAAAAAAATGGCTCATGCGTTTTGGGTGAAATCTGTCCCAGAATTTAGTTGAGATCTTGAAATATTTGCATATCAATTTTCAGAGGCAAATCTGTAAAGGACAGCTCAGCATAAATTGGGGAAAATCACGTTTTCTGGCCACAACAGTTTTTTAGTGGTGCTGTTTTTTATTTTGAAATCAATTCTAGTGCTATTCTTAGGATTCACTTTATTTGCTTGTTTTATATTTCTTTGGAACTCTTTCTAGTTGTCACAATTTAACTCCATTTGGTGGTTCTGTTTTTCTAATTAATTTGTTTCTTGCTTTAATCCTTTGGCCTCTAAATTTGGTGCTGGAATTATTTCTCAATTGGTGCCTATTTGAGTAGAAATTTAACTTGAGTGAGGTCTAGCTTGTGTGATAGGTGCTGGATTGGAGAATTAATTTTCTAATTCTAAGAGGAGCCAAAGCAAGGGCAGCAAACAAAGATTTCTCAAGAACAATTGAACAAGATGCACCAATTGGAATTTCCAAACAGCACACCAATTCAAATTAAAAATTAAAAACAGCAAGACAAGTATGGAAAACAAAGATGAACAACAAGGATTAAAGAAGAACTCAAAATTAAAAAGGACCAAGAACTACTCATCTTTGAAGAACCCCATGCTCTGATACCAAATGATGGCATTCTTGAGTTCTTCATGGTGCGTTTTGGGTGATGAATGCAGCGGAAGTTCAATGGATGAAATGGGTCAAGCCCTCCTAAGAGTGGTGGTGGCTTGAAGGTGCATGAAGTGTATGAAAATGAGAGAGGTTTGGCCAACTCTCTTTGGTGGTGAAGGAGTGAAGATTAAAACCATTAAATCAAGAGATTTAGGCAAGGGAGTAAGTATGGCACAAATTTGGCAGCATAACTTTACTCAAATTAATCTTGAAAATACAAGGTGTAGGCTCCTCCTTTTATAGGCTATGGAGGACCATAATGCAACCCTAATGCTAGCCAAATGAAATGTAAATGTGAAGCACATGGGCCACATGGAAAGTGTGAGCACATGGGTAGGGGTGTGGCTAGTTTGTAAGTTCACCCCCTCCATGGGCTTTCTAGAATAGTGGGAAGGTTAACTTCTCCTTAATTCTAATGTGCAGAAAAATAAACATTTGTCCACATGGCTATGCTATTTACACCCCAATTAAAGCTAAACTACATTTGATGGGCCTTCACGGAATATGTGCTAGTATGCCACTCTCCCATTCATAGCTTTGATCCAAGTCTTCTTGTCCTAGACGCTTCTAGCTTGGCCTTCTCGTCCTAGACGCTCCTAGCTTGTCTTAGACGCTCCTAGCTTGGTCTTAGACGCTCTTGACTTGGCTCTTGCCTTTCATGGAAGGTTGTGCTTGGCCCTCTTCCATCACGTACTGTGGAGTTGCTAGGAACCGATCAGGCTAAAGACTTTGTGATGGGAGATGATGGGATCTTAAGATTTAATGGCAGAATTTGCATACCTGCAAATGAAGAGTTGAAGAAGATGATCCTAGAGGAAGGTCACAAGAGTCGCCTTAGCCTACATCCAGGCATGAACAAGATGTACAATGACTTGAAGGAGTCATTTTGGTGGTCGGGCATGAAGAAAGACATCGCCCAGTATGTTACAACCTGCTTAACATGTCAGAAGGCGAAGATAGAGCATCAAAGACCTGGCGGGTTGTTACAACAACTGGATATCCCTGAGTGGAAATGGGATAGCATTGCAATGGATTTTGTTACCCATTTACCTAGATCGGTAAGGGGCCATGACGCAATCTGGGTCATAGTAGATCGGCTGACGAAGAGTGCCCACTTTCTTCCAGTGAATTTGAAAATGCCCATGGCCAAGTTGGCACAGTTGTACATCAAAGAAATAGTGAGGTTGCATGGAGTGCCTTCCAGCATTGTTTCGGATAGAGATCCCAGGTTCACTTCACGGTTTTGGCAGACCTTACAAGATTGCTTGGGAACTAAGTTGAGAATGAGCTCGGCATATCATCCTCAAACAGATGGACAGTCAGAGAGAACGATCCAGTCCTTGGAAGATCTGCTGAGGACGTGTGTCTTGGATCAATTGGGATGTTGGGATGAGGTGTTGCCGCTGGTGGAGTTTACTTATAATAACAGTTATCACGCCAGCATAGGGATGGCGCCATACGAAGCCTTGTATGGAAGGAAATGCAGAACTCCATTGTGCTGGTACCAGGAGGGCGAAACAGTATTGGTTGGACCAGAGTTGATTCAGCAGACGACCGAGAAGGTGCAACAGATAAAAGACAGAATGAGAGCATCTCAAAGTAGGCAGAAATCCTATGCAGATCAGAGGAGAAAACCTTTAGAGTTTGCTGCTGGAGACCATGTGTTCATGAGAGTGACACCAACCAAGGGTGTAGGACGGGCGATCAGATCAAAGAAGTTGTCCCCTAAGTTCGTGGGACCATATCAGATCTTAAGGAGGATTGGTCTAGTGGCTTATGAGATCGCCCTACCTCCCCATTTAGCGAATCTGCATAATGTCTTCCACGTATCACAGCTGAGGAAGTACATGGCAGACCCTAGTCATGTGCTGGAAGTGGACGATGTGCAGATCAAGGATGACTTGTCCTTTGAAGCAAAACCAGTTAGGATTGACGATCGGTAAAGTAAACAGCTCAGAGGCAAGACCATCAACATGGTGAAAGTGGTGTGGGATGATAGATCGGGTGATTCAACTTGGGAGTTAGAAGAAACCATGAGAGAAGCCTACCCCTAGCTCTTTTCTTTGTAATTTAATTTTTGAGGACGAAAATTTTTCTTGTTGGGGAGAATGTAAGGACCTATAAAATTAAATTGGAATAAAAGGAATATATTTTAAATGAATTCTAAGTATGTTTTTATTTAAAATAAAAAGGAAGGAAAGTGTAGCTTAGAAGACTATGAGATCGCCTGGTTAGTACATAATCGCCTGTCGCCTAGACTACACATGAACGCCAATCGCCTGTAGTGTACATGATCGCCAATCGCCTATGGTGTACCTAATCGCCGAAAGTGCACTTAGTATGTGGTCAAGATACTGGATCAACCATAGTGGGTTCCAAAAACCACGCGTATCAAGGTGTGGGTTAAGCCTTAGATACGCTGTGCATGCGAAGCTTTATGCTTGAGCATAAGAAATCGTCCTTAGTGTTGCATGCATGGGCGCACGAGGAGTAGTGCTGATCTATTCTTGGAAATGTGAAGCTACCGACGTCACCAAGTCATGTGGAGGTGATACCTTGGACGTAACATAGTGGGATGAAGAACCTTCAGCAAGGCGTGGCGATGTGTCATCAGTCATCGCCAGGGCGAGAGACATGCGGGCATTGCTAGGGCGAGAGACATGCGGGCATCGCCAGGGCGAGAGACATGCGGGCATCGCCAGGGTGAGAGACATGCGGTCATCGCCAGGAATAGACATCGGTCATCCTCCAGGGAGAGACATCGGTCGTCCGCCAGGATGAGACATTGGTGGATAGTCGCGAGAAGTCATCGGTGGAAGGTTATCGCGCGATGTCGTGTTTCACACAGATAAGGTGGGACCCAGGCTCCCAGCATGAGATGTTCTGCATGCGCGACACGTAGACAGAAAGGGTGTTTCAGAATAGTTAGCGTCAGAGAGTTGGTGTGCGCAGAACCCACGTGGTCATACTGTTCAAGGAAGTGTGCACGCAAGCTTTCCTGCAGAGTGGGTAGTGGCAGCGGCAATTGTGGACAAGTTGGTTTAGATTCAAAAACTCACTTCTGAGAGGAAAAGAACGTTGCTGTGGTTCAAGAGTGACAGAGTGAGTTTACCTTCATCCTTCTCTTTTCTCTCCTTCGCGCTGCGATTCAGGCATCCTCAAGCACCAGTACGACGAGCAACGACTACCCTTAGACTCCCGGGAAGTTCTCTGCGAGTTTCCGATCAGGACGAAAAAATAGAGTTCGGGTATCCTTAAGTTCGGTGGGTTTTGGAGCTCTTGGTGTTTTTGCGCAAGTTCAGGTAAGGGAAGCTAGCCTTATTTCCAACGAAAACCTTAAGTTAGATGATTTTGATGATGGGGCGACGTGGTCGCCAGTTTTCAACTGTTGTTGCATAATCCCCTGTTTTTGGATGTGATCGCCGGTTTTAATGTTGTTTTCGAACTCCCCTGTTTTAGTGTCGCTTTGAACTTGTTAAGATTGAAATGAAGAATGTATATGCTATTCGAAAACCTGAACGGTGGTATGCTTGTTTTTGTGAGTGGGGTTGTTTAAGAAAAGATTCAAAGTATTCTATGATGGAATTGTTCTTTATGTGTGGTATGATGTATGGAATGTGGTGAATGTGGGATCAAGGCATAGTATTTTTAGGAAAGAAAATACCGTGTAAGATCGTGTAGAGTGTGCATTGACCGGTGATTCGTTTATTATGAGATATCCTGACTCTCCTGATATAATGGAATCATATAGATGAAGTTATTCAGGCGTTGAGAGTAAAAGGAGGTTCATATGTATGGGTGAGTTGTTTGAAAGAGAACGAGCTTGACCCGTTGTATGGATTAACCCTGTCATGCTAGGATAGTGATGATATTGAGATTCATTTTTACGCTTGTGAATGTGTGTGATTTCACAGCGAACCTGTGAATGTGTGTGATTTCATAGTGGTGCAGTATGACAGGTGCAGATCTCTGAGTCTAGTCAATGCACGTGTCTTCCGGAAGTAGTGTCAAGTGTCTATGTGTGATGAGTCAGTGGAAGTCTAACGTGAGAAATGAGAAACTTTGAAATTGATAGACACTTGATGGATTATGTGAATTGAACGACTCTTGAGGAAATTGTGAAATATGTGATTACTTGATGGTCATGTGAAGGGAATGAGAAAGTTGATGGTTTTTACGTGGATGTCTTAAATTTGTTTTATCTTGATTTTAAAGTTTCATATCTAAATTATCTTTAAAATATCTAGCTTACCCTGCATTTTTGTTTTGTGGATGTTTTCTTAAAACTGTGATGATCGTGTATAATTTACACGGGAGCAGATGATGTTGCAGGAAGTAGAGCTCCTCAGTGAGTGGTCGCCGGAAGGAGATCGCCTGTTTTCTATGTCTGTTAGGAGATTGCCTGTTTTCTGTTTCTGTTAGGAGATCGCCTGTTTTTCTATTTTGCTGTATTTTGTTTAAGTTTTGGAAACTGACTGGATATGTATTAAACTCCCTGTGAGGAGAAATTTCATTATATATATATATATATATATATGTTCACTTCGATATTATGGTTTTACCTTTATTTCATTATATAAATATGAAAAGGATTTGGTGGGATGTTACAAAAATAAAATTGCAATAAAGACTCAAAACCTAAAAGAAAAACAACAACACAAAGGTGTATGGAATCCTACCAAAAATTGCACAAAGATTGTTCAAGAACAAATGAACAAGATGCACCAATTGGAAAATTCCAAACAGCACACCAATTCAAATTAAAATTAAAAAAAACAGCAAGACAAGTATGGAAACAAAGATGAACAACAAGGATTAAAGAAGAACTCAAAATTAAAAAAGACCAAGAACTACTCATCTTTGAAGAACCCCATGCTCATGATACCCAAATGATGGCCTTCACATGTTGAGCTCTCCTTGGATGTTGAAGATGGTGCAAAAGCAATGGTTGAAATGAGCAAGACCCTCCTAGGAGTGATGGTGATCTTGAAGGTGCATGATGTGTATGGGAGTAGGGAGGTTCGGCCAACCCTTGGTGAGGTGAAGGAGATGAAGATCAATTCCTAGAAACTAGGAGAGAGCAAAGCTTGGCACAAATTTGGCAGCATAACTTTACTCATATTAATCTTGAAAATACATGAGGTAGGCCTCCTTATTTATAGATTTAGGAGCCTTGGTGAGCAAGCTTAAAGGGTAGGGATGGAAATACAAAAAGTGGGGGCTGCCTAGGGTATTGACTTTAGTCAAACCACACCATCATCCTAATATTGTAGAAGATACGTCAAAAATGCAACATTTGATAGTACACCCCTCCTTCTTTTGCTAAAGGCACCTATTTGCTAGCACACCCCTCCTTCTATTGCTAAGGGCACCTTTTTCTTAGCACACCCCTAAGTGAGCAAGTTTTTTCTTTCTACACTACACTAATCTACTAAGCTACCCCTAATGGGCCTCCAAGTAGCAAATGATGGCCTTCACATGTTGAGCTCTCCTTGGTTGTTGAAGATGGTGCGGAAGCAATGGTTGAAATGAGCAAGACCCTCCTAGGAGTGATGGTGATCTTGAAGGTGCATGATGTGTATGGGAGTAGGGAGGTTCGGCCAACCCTTGGTGAGGTGAAGGAGATGAAGATCAATACCTAGAAACTAGGAGAGAGCAAAGCTTGGCACAAATTTGGCAGGTCCTCCACGGAGAGCGGAGGTCGTTGTTCTTTGCATATAACCGAAGGGCCTCTTGTGATTTCGCAAACAAGAGGTCCTTGGTTTCTTTGTCAGCCTTGCAGAGCTCAGCCACCTCCAAGGTGAGCCCCGGTAGGCGACGCTCCACCCGAGCAGCCACAAACATTTTCCGTTCGGCCTCTTCTTGGGCCCCTCGCACTTTGGTGAGGAGGAGGTTGGACCCAGCAAGAGCCTCCCAGAAGCTCTTGGCCATCTGTTCCACGAGAGAGCCCACCTCCATGCTCTCCAGGTCCTCTCGAGCTTGTGTGGACTTTAACACCCGCTGGAGGAATGGAGAGAGGGCAGTGGGAGGACCCCAGGCTCCGCCCTCAAGGATGTTCTCCCCCGACCCTCTTCAGTATTAGGGGGAGAAGAAGCACTTGGTGGTCATTCCCTGAAGGAAGGGGTACCTCCGTTTCATGAGTTTGAAGCAGCTGGGATGGAAGCTTCGGCATTGCACTTCCTCTTGAAGACCAGGCCAGAGCAGGTGTCCTCGTCTTCAGAAGGGGTGACTTCAGCAGCCACGGCCATGCCTTGGGATCTGGTGGCATGGGGATGGCTTGGTGCAGGCAGGAGGGCAGGGGCAGTGGCGGAGGAGCTAGCAACAGCAGTGGAGGGGCCAGCTCGACCCTTCTTTGCAGCCAGGGCAACCAGGCGCCTTTTCTTGTTAGCACCGATCGTCATGCCTAAAACAAGCAGAAAGACTCAATTAACAACAGGTAAAGGGTAAACAAAAGAAATATGCAGAACAAGCAGGGATAATTAAAGCAAGAAGAAAGGTACCGATATAACCCTTCAAGGCCTTAGGACTGTATTCCTTCTTTATCACCCATAGGTTCTTCCCTAGACTCTTAGCCTTGAAAAAGTATAGGAAGGCGTCCACGGAGGGAAGGTGGCCAAAGTGCTCACACAAGATGGTGAAGGCCCTGACAAAGGTCCAGCCATTGGGGTGGAGTTGAGTAGGGGCAACATTCATCTCAGTTAGCAGCGCCCGCTTGAAGCCAGTAAGAGGGAGGCGTAGGAGGACCTTCCTGAAGATCGTCATGTAAAAGAAGCAGAATGGGCCCTCCTGGCCGGACACCTCGTCACAGCAAATGGGTTCGCCTACCCTACAGGGAGCCACCCACACGAACTTGTCGTGCTCTTTCGCAAAGATGCGGGATGGGTGACAGGTCTCGCTCTTCCTATAGTCCATTATGCTTTTGGAAGTAGTGAACATGGAGACCTCTTTCAGAAGCCCACATGAAGCCTAGGGGTACAGCGTTTTGTAATGAGCGGGAGGAAGGGCTAGGGTTGTTGGTGGAGTCACAGGTTGGGGTGAGTTGGATTCATCCATGGGTTGGGAAGAGTTAGGTTGATCCATTGAATGAAGAAATGGCTAAAACAGAAAAAAAGAAAAAGAAAGGCAAGGTTCAGAGTGGGTAGAGCGCACACGTTTCGAAGAACATAGCAATAAAAAAAAAAAAAAAAGAGAGAACGGGAAAGCATAAAAGGCAGGAATCGTAAGCATACCTTTAGATGTCCAATATTAGGCTTTCTTCCATTGAGCAGTTCATATGAAGTATTTTTCAGAATAGGCCTGATCAGAACCCGATTCATTAGACAGCATGCGATGCTCACTACATCTGCCCAGAAATACTTTGGCAAGGAGGATTCACTCAAGATTGTTCTGGCTAGCTCTTTAAGTGATCTATTCTTTCTTTCCACCACACCATTCTGCTGAGGTGTTCTTGGTTCAAAGAAGTTGTGAAAGGTACCAAGCTTATCACAGAAGGAGCTGAACTTCTCATTTTGTAATTCTCAACCATGATCATTGTGAATGGCACAAATGTTGTCGCAACAGGAATTTTGTAGACTCTTGGCCAGCTTCTTGAATGCAGAGAAGACATCACTTTTTGATTCCAAAACTAGTGTCCATGTAAACCTAGAAAAATCATTAACTAGAACAAGAGCATAATAATTCCCACTAAGGCTCATAGTTCTTGAGGGACCAAATAGATCCATGTGTAGCAGTTCAAGAGGTTTTGAAGTGGAAACCATGTTTTTCAGTTTTAAAAAATGCTTAGTTTGTTTCCCCTTTTGACAAGCTTCACACAGATGATCCTTCTCAAACTTGAGCTTAGGTAAACCTTTAACAAGATCATTAGAAATGAGTTTGTTAAAATGATGCATATGAATGTGAGCAATTCTTTTGTGCCAAAGCCATGATTCCTCATGTTTGTTCAAAAGACTACCTATGGATGTGGAATGTGAAATATAAAGTAGATAGACATTATTAATTCTCTTACCAAACAGTAGAACTTCCTCTAAATTTGGTAGTCGAATCTCACAGGAGTTAGTTTTGAATGCAACTTGATATCTCCTGTCACATAGGTGACTTATGCTGAGAAGATTGTGCTTGAGTCCTTCAACATAGAAAACATCATGAATCAGAAAACTATTTTCATTACCAATAGTGCCTTTTCCAAGTATTTTTCCTTTTTTATTATCCCCCTATGTCACACGGCCTTCTTGCTTGATGATGATGTTGACAAACTTGGACAAATCTCCTGTCATATGTTTGGAGCAGCCACTGTCCAAGTACCACAAATGCTTGTTTTTCATCAAGAAGTGATGTGAGTTGATTTTATATTCATTTAATTTGTAACACTTTATCAAGAATTGGATCAAGATTCTTAGAGTAATTATGATGAGTCACCTTGATGGAGAGAGGCCAAGCTCACCCCACCATGAAAGCCAAGGGGCAAGACTAGACCGTCTAGAACCACATGGAGAGCGTCTAGCACAAGACAAGGGGGAGCTACATGAGGAGCGTCTAGGAGGGAGCCTAGACCGTCTAGGACCTCTCACAAGGTCCATGGCCAAGTACATTCACGCCCAAACAAGTCAAGCCACGGATGGGAGGGAGAAGACCTTGTACATGCTACTTGGAGGCCCATTAGGGGTAGCTTAGTAGATTAGTGTAGTGTAGAAAGCAAAACTTGCTCACTTTTTGATGTACCCTAGCTTGGTGCTCACGTTGGAACTTTCTAGCACCTAGGGCCGGCCATGTATGAGTGTGTGACCAAAATTACATTACATTTGTGGCACATTTCATTAGAATTAGGTTAAGCTTGGTGGTCACCCTTTAGCTTATAAAAAGGGTAGCCTACACCTTGTATTTTCAAGATTAATATGAGTAAAGTTATGCTGCCAAATTTGTGCCCAGATTTGCTCTCTCATAGCTTCTAGGAATTGATCTTCATTTTTCTCACCTCACCAAGGGTTGGCCGAACCTCCCTACTCTCATACACTTCATGCACCTTCAAGATCACCATCACTCCTAGGAGGGTCTTGCTCATTTCAGCCATTGCTTCCGCACCATCTTCAACATCCAAGGAGAGCTCAACATGTGAAGGCCATCATTTAGTATCATGAGCATGGGGTTCTTCAAAGATGAGTAGTTCTTGGTCTTTTTTTTTTAATTTTGAGTTCTTCTTTAATCCTTGTTGTTCATCTTTGTTTTCCATACTTGTCTTGCTGTTTTTTAATTTTTAATTTGAATTGGTGTGTTGTTTGGAAATTCCAATTGGTACATCTTGTTCAATTGTTCTTGAGCAATCTTTGTGCAATTTTTGGTAGGATTCCATACACCTTTGTGTTGCTGTTTTTTTCTTTTAGGTTTTGAGTCTTTATTGCAATTTTTATTTTGGTTCATTTTATGCTCTTTGAGTCTTTAATTTTTGAATCCATATATGTTGTCTAAGTCATGTTTGTCCAAAATATCATAAAATCATAAGTAGTACTTTGTTTGGCTTATTTGTTTCTTGATTTTGGACTAAAAGTTTGATTTGAATCTGCTGGATTTTGGAGCTTTTGGTGCCTTTTTAATTTTAGGTTGGGTTCATATTTGTGTTTTAGTTCTACACAAATTTTTATACATCATTTTCCTTTGTGTCTTTTGGTATATCTTGCTGTTTTTCCATTTTACACAGAATCCCCTGTTTTGCATCAATTTGTGCTGGCTGTTTTTGCTTAGGAAAATTATTTTGCCACATAGAAAAGTTTTGATTCTCTGGAATATGCAAGATTGAGGTGTTATTGAAACGACAAAAAAAGAGTCAGGTCAAAAAAAACAAATAGAAAAAAAATGATAAATATTTTAAAAACAATGTGCAAATCTGGGCGCTCTAGCTAGCGTAATTGAACACTGTTTTTGCAAAATTTATTAAAAAAAAATGGCTCTTGCGTTTTGGGTGAAATCTGTCCCAGAATCTTGTTGAGATCTTGAAATATTTGCATATCAATTTTCAGAGGCAAATTTGTAAAGGACAGCTCAGCATAAATTGGGGAAAATCATGTTTTCTGGCCACAACAGTTTTTCAGTGGTGCTGTTTTTGTTTTTTTTAAATCAATGCTAGTGCTATTCTTAGGATTCACTTTGTGTGCCTACCTTTCTTTGAATACCTTTATTTGCTTGTTTTATATTTCTTTGGGAACTCTTTCTAGTTGTCACAATTTTAACTCCATTTGGTGGTACTGTTTTTCTAATTAATTTGTTTCTTGCTTTAATCCTTTGGCCTCTAAATTTGGTGCTGGAATTGTTTCTCAATTGGTGCCTATTTGAGTGAAATTTAACTTGAGTGAGGTCTAGCTTGTGTGATAGGTGTTGGATTGGAGAATTAATTTCCTAATTCTAAGAGGAGCCAAAGCAAGGGCAGCAAACAAATATTACCCAAAAACATCACAAACACTTGGAGGGCCCAACAAAGAAAAGACAACCAAGGGAGTGCCAATAGCAAAACAAGGATCAACAAAAAGGGTTTTTCTTAATATTCTTTGCAACTTAACCTTGTTAATTACTTCTTTAATTACGTGATTAGACGGTGAGTGTGTCTTCAAGGGCTCCAAGTGTCCAAGAAGCCTCACCTAGGGCCGACTAGTGTAGACTTTAATTGGTTTAGCATGTGTTAATTGTTTTTAATTGTTTTCCTTGCTTAATTAATTACGTTTGCTAATTTTCTAGCCTTGTTTAAGTTTGTTATTTCTTTGCTTGGTTAATTAGCTAGTTTACATTGTTTTCTTGCATCAAAAAAGATTTCTTCAACTTAATTGTGTTTTAAGTGGTTTACTAAGAGAAAGCTTTGTGTGAAGACATTGAGGGATAGTCTTTGGCCAAGGCAAGGCTTGGTATTTAAGTAGTCCATTGTGACTCACCTCCCTTACCTGGAAGACTACCTTCTTTGACTTCCCTAAATTTTCTCAAGGTAAAATACTTCTACACACAAAGCTTTAGTCATGTCTTCTTCTTCTCATTCTCCAAAGCCTATTGAAAATGAATTAAAATCTATGAAAACTCTTTTGGAAGAAGTTTCACAAGCTGTGCAAATGATTTCTTTTAGACAATTGGAGAATGAGTCTAAAATTAATGAGTTGACTAAAGCCCAAGAAGAGAAGTCACAAAAATCAAAAAAATCTCAAACTCATGCATCTCATTCACAAATCCAAGAGTCTCTAGGGGAGGGAAGCCTTAGAATGTATGACTACTACCAACCACCCCCTAGAAGAAATAGGCAAAGGGAGCAAGAGGGCCCAATGGAGGTTAGAGTAGACCTACCTCATTTCCATGGTAAGGAGAGTGTAGAAACCTACCTATATTGGGAGATGAAAGTAGAGCAACTTTTTGCTTGCCATAGGGTGAGTGAAGAACGCAAGGTACCTCTAGCCACCCTTAGCTTCCAAGGGAACGCCATGTATTGGTGGACCTCTCTCGAAAGAGAAAGACGTCTTCATAGGGAACCTCCAATTGAATATTGGAACGAACTTAGGGGAGCCCTAAGACGTCGCCACATACCCTCATACTACCACAGAGAGTTGATGGACAAGCTCCAAAGACTCCGGCAAAACAATATGAGTGTTGAGGAGTATAGACAAAAAATGGAGCTCTACATGATGAGAGCCTCCATTAGAGAAGAGGAGCATATCACCATAGCTAGGTTCCTTAGTGGCCTCTCACTTGAGATAAGGGATAGAGTAGAACTCCTTCCATACCAAGACTTGAATGACTTGATCCAACTTTGCATTAAAGTTGAGCAACAAATTTTGCACAAAACTTCAAGTCTAAGGGTTGGATCCTACTCTAACTCCTATCCCAAGAGAGAATATAGAAGGGAGGGTAGTACATCAAAAGAAAAACCTAGGGAAACTACCAAACCCTTAGCCAAAGATGCCTCCACCCCACCCATCCGAGCTAGGGACGTTAAGTGCTTTAAGTGCTATGGAAGAGGGCATGTGCAAGCATAATGCCCAAACCAAAGGACTTTGTTTTTGAAAGGTGTAGATGAGTACACTAGTGGCGAGGATGAACCAAGTGAAAGAGAGGAAGGGGGAGAGGATGAGAGGGTAGATCCATTAGAGGGAGAATTGCTAATGATTAGGAGAACCCTCAACAATCATCCTAGTGCATCTGTGGAGACACAAAGAGAGAACATCTTTCACACAAGATGTAAAGTTTTAGAAAATATATGTTCTCTCATTGTGGATAGTGGATCAAGCTGCAATTGTTGTAGCTCTAGAATGGTTAAAAAACTCAATCTACAAGTAGTTCCTCATCCTAAGCCATACAAGTTGCAATGGATAAATGAGAATGGGGAACTAAGTGTAGATAAGCAAGTGGAAATCAAGTTTTCCATAGGGAACTATAAAGACAAGGTTTTATGTGATGTAGTGCCTATGGAAGCTTGCCATATACTCTTAGGAAGACCATGGCAATTTGATAAAAAAACCTTGCATGATGGTCTTACTAATGAGATTTCCTTCACCCATAAGCGTAAAAAGTTTGTACTTAGTCCTTTACCACATTCACAAGTGGTGAAAGACCAAATACAAATGAAAGAAAAGAGGGATGAGGAAAAGAAAAAGAAAAGAGAGCTTGAAAAGGAAAAAGTCCTTAGGGATAGGAAGGAGTGGGAGAAGAGTGTTCCTTCCCCCAAGGTTGCTCAACAAGAGAAGCCTTTTGAAAACATCTTGGAAAATTTGCTTCTTGTTGAACAACCAAGCCTTGTATTTTGTAAAGGAACACTTGCATGCACTGCCACAAGTAGTGAACTTATGAGTCTACCTCCTAAAGTAGAAAAACTTTTAAGTGAATTTGATGATGTATTCTCTAATGAAGGACCCAATGGACTCCCTCCCATTAGAGGTATAGAACACCAAATTGACTTGATTCCGGGGGCAAGCCTACCAAATAGGCCCGCCTATAGAACTAACCCCGAGGAGACCAAGGAGATAGAGTCACAAGTTCAAGACTTGTTGGAGAAGGGTTGGGTTCAAAAGAGCCTAAGCCCTTGTGCTGTACCTGTCTTGTTGGTGCCTAAAAAAGATGGAAAATGGCGCATGTGTTGTGATTGTAGAGCAATCAACAACATCACCATCAAGTATAGGCATCAAATCCCAAGGCTTGATGACATGCTTGATGAATTGCATGGGTCCACCATGTTTTCCAAAATTGACCTTAAAAGTGGTTATCACCAAATAAGAATCAAAGAGGGTGATGAGTGGAAAACCGCTTTTAAGACCAAATTTGGACTATATGAGTGGTTAGTGATGCCCTTTGGGCTCACTAATGCCCCTAGCACATTCATGAGGCTTATGAATCACACCTTAAGGGATTGTATAGGTAAATATGTAGTAGTGTATTTTGATGATATATTAGTGTATAGTAAAACCCTAGAAGATCATCTAAGTCACCTTAGGGAGGTCATTCTAGTGCTTAGGAAAAATAGTTTGTTTGCCAATAGGGATAAGTGTACCTTTTGTGTAGATAGTGTAGTTTTCTTAGGTTTCGTAGTCAACCAAAAGGGGGTGCATGTTGACCCCGAGAAAATCAAAGCTATCCAAGAGTGGCCCACTCCACAAAATGTAAGTGATGTAAGAAGTTTCCATGGGTTAGCTGACTTTTATAGAAGGTTTGTGCCTAATTTTTCAAGTCTATCTTCTCCTTTGAATGAACTTATGAAAAAAAATGTTGCATTTTGTTGGAATGTGATCCTGCCGCGAACTTGAACGTGGAGGATGTGCCTCGTCACTCCTTCGTCTAGCCTTCTGCAACTGCACGTTTTGTGTAACATCCCGCAAAATAAAACCATACATACATGTATAATGAAAATAAAGGTAAACAAATAATATTGAAGAGTACATGAATATATATATATAAGTAATGAAGTTGCTCCTCTTAGGGAGTTTAATACATAACCAGTCAAATGTTTTCAAAATTTAACGAATTCAATCAAATACAACAAGACCGGCGGTCTCCACACATGAACCGGCGATCTGGTAACAGAAGGCCCAAACAGGCGATCTGCTAGCAGGACATAAATCCGGCGATCACCACCAAGAGATAGAAAACCGGCGATCACCACCAAACAGGCGATCTCTTCCTCGGCGACCACTCACTAAGGAGCTCTATATCCTGGAAGATCATCTGCTCCCGTGTAAGTTATACACGATCATCACAGTTTAAAGAGGAAAAACAGCCAACGAGCAAAACACGCAGGGTAAGCTAGATATTTTAAAGAGAGTTTAAATAAGAACATTAAAATCAGGGTAAGCAATTTTCAAGATATTCACGTAAAGTTATAGATTTTCTCAATACCCTTCACCTGATCGCCCAGAAATCACACATTTCACAATATTCTCAAGAGTCATTCTATTTCACAAAACTGCATCAAGTGTCTATAAATTTCAAGTTCCTCATTTCACATGTCAGACCACCACTGACCCAGCACACAAGACACTTGACACTACTTCCGGAAGACTCGTGCATTGACTAGACTCATAGATCTGCACCTATCATACTGCCCACTGTGAAATCACACACATTCACAGGGTCGCCGTGAAATCACACACATTCACAAGCGTATAATGAATCTCAATATCATCACCATCCAAGCATGACAGGGTTAATCCACACCACAGGTCGAGCTCGTTCTCTTTCAAACAACTCACCCATACGTATGAACCTCCTTCGACTCTCAACGCCTGAATAACTTCATCTATATGAATTCATTATCTCAGGAGAGTCAGGATATCATGACGAATCACCGGTCAATGCACATCCTACACGATCTTACACGGTATTTTCTTTCCTGAAAATACTATGCCTCGATCCCACATTCACAACATTCAACACATCATACCACTCTCAACTAGATAATTCAATCACCGCAATAGTCATTTCAAAGGTTCATGTTTTCGAATATGTCATTTGAATCTCAAACAGTTTTCAAAGTAACACAAAAAACAGAGAGTTCGCAAACAACGCCAAAACCGGCGATCTAGTTCAAAAACAAGGTATTTCGAAGACTGTATATAAAACCGGCGACCACGTCGCCCAAACACATAGAACAGAGCGTTTTACAAAGATGAAAACGAAAACCGGCGACCACGTCGCCCTCACTTCAGAAATAGCTAAACTATGGCTTGTATTGAAAATGAAGTCTAGCTTCCCCTTACCTGGACTTGCGCAAAACACCAGGAGCTCCGAAACCCAACGAAGCTTGAACAACGCCTTGGCTCTGTTTTTGCGTCTGGTTGAAGGACTTGCAGAGAACCTCCCAGGTGCTCTAATGGTGCTGCCTCTCGTCGTACTCTTGTGTGAAGATGCTAGAATCGCAGCGCGAAGGAGATATCTGGAGGAGAAGGGAGGTAACTCACTCTTTCTCTCTTTGAATGCTGCAACGTTTTTTTCTCTCAACAGTGGGTCTCTGCATCTTAAACCAACTTATCCACCAAAAGCAGCTGCCACACCCACTCTGCAGAGAAGTCTGAGTGTACGTTTCTCTGAACAGTACGACCATGTTTGTCTCTTGCGCATGCCAACCACTGCCCTGAACAGTACGACCACTGTTGTCTCTTCTGCATGCCAACCACTGCCCTGAACAGTACGACCGCTGTTGTCTATTGCGCATGCCAACATTCTGATGTCACTATTCTGAACCACCCTTTTTGTCTACGTGGCGCGCGTGCAGGACGTTTCATGCTGGGAGTCTGGGTCCCACTTTCTCTGTGTGAAGCTCGACATCGCGCGATAACCTTCCACCGATGACCTCTCGCGCGAAGGCTATCCACCGATGTCCTCTCGCGCGAAGGCTATCCACTGAGGCCTCTCGCGCGAAGACTATCCACCGATGACCTCTCGCGCGAAGACTCTCCACCGATGACCTCTCGCGCGAAGACAATCCACCGATGACCTCTCGCGCGAAGACAATCCACCGATGACCTCTCGCGCGAAGACAATCCACCGATGACCTCTCGCGCGAAGACAATCCACCGATGATCTCTCGCGCGAAGACTAACCCCGCATGCCTCGCGCCCTGGTGATGCCCGCATGCCCCTCGCGCCCTGGCGATGCCCGCATGCCTCTCACCTGGCGATGCCCGACGACACATCGCCGCGCCTTTCTGAAGGTTCTTCATTCTACTATGTTACGTCCAAGGTATCATCTCCACATGACTCGATGACGTCGGTAGCTTCACATTTCCAAGAGTAGATCAGCCCCACTCCTCGTGCTCCCATGCATGCAACACTAAGGGTGATCTCTTTTGCTCAAGCGTAGAGCTTCGCATGCACAGCGTATCTAAGGCTTAACCCACACCTTGATACGCGTGGTTGTTGGAACCCACTCTGGTTGATCCAGTATCTTGACCATATTCTACGTACATTCCCGCCGATCACGTACACTCTAGGCGATTGGCGCTCATGTCTCCTCTAGGCGACAGGCGATTATGTGCCAGAGGAGTCGGAGATCGCCTCCGTCTTCACTAACGACGATCTTGCAGAAGACTTCTTAGTTACACTTTTCCTCCTTTACTCTTCTTGGTCCACATGTCATTCGACCGACCTCTACTAGCTTATCCCAGATCATGGGCGACGTCCGATGTCTGCTACTACGAAACTTCATTTACCAACTCTTTGTATTTTAAATAATAACATTTTTCTGAAATTATTTGAATATAACACTTTTATTCCTATTAAAGTTTCTAGGTCCTTACATTTTGCAAGAACACTCCAAGAACCTTCGCTGAAACTCCAAATGATGCCTGCAAAACAACACAGACGGCGCCTCTAGCGGCCGTGTGCACTCCAACGCTCAAGTCAGGCAACAGGAACACCAAAAACTCTCACTGAATCTCTCTATGAGACTCGTGTGTGCTCAGATCCACTTTCTCTCTCTCTGTAACTGAATTCTGTTATCACTGTGCCACGTGTACAAACGCTCTCACAACGACTCAGAAACTATGTGTAGTAAATTTGTGTAAACTTGTAATCTGAAAAACTTGTGTGTACCTGACATAAGGTAGAGTACCTTTATACTTGGGCCACGCCTCTCTCCCAGATGGTGACACGTGGAGGCATACAACTGGCATCAGACTATACACGTGTCACACCTGGAAGGCTTCTGCACGTTTCTGTGTGTGGCTAAGTTATCCTCTTGCGGAGTAACTTAGCGCGTTTCTTCTCTCTGAGTGAGTGCATGCTCCCAGGAGAGCGCCTGGTGGGGCTGGTCTAAGCACGCTCACCAGGCGCATCCTGCCTGCATGGCCTCTCCGCACGTCCTCTGAGTGAGTGCATGCTCCCAGGAGAGCGCCTGGTGAGGCAGGTCTAGGCACACTCGCCAGGCGTATCCTGACTGCATGGCCTCTCCGCACGTCCTCTGAGTGAGTGCATGCTCCCAGGAGAGCGCCTGGTGGGGTTGGTCTAAGCACACTCACCAGGCGTATCCTGCCTGCATGGTCTCACCGCACGTCTTCTGGTTTGACATCATGCGAGGTGCATGCATAACGCTCTCGCTGGGAGCCTGGGACCCTGATGACCATGCCCCGACGACCGTGCGGTGCCTCATTACCTTCCATCGACGTCCGTGCGGTGCCTCATGAAGTTCCACCGATGACCGTGCGGTGCCTCATGACCTTCCACTTACGACCGTGCGGTGCCTCATGACCTTCCACCGACGACCGTGCAGTGCCTCATGACCTTCCACCGACGACCGTGCGGTGCCTCATGACCTTCCACCGACGACCGTGCGGTGCCTCATGACCTTCCACCTACGACCGTGTGGTGCCTCTTTACTTTCCGCGCTCTGCTTCCAGACGCTTATCTAGGCACCGCTCTGGGGGTGGTGGCCACTTGGTAACTGACCACCAATCACCATTCTAAGTGGTCTCCTCCCTGATTCACCTGCCATCTCATGCCACGTGTCACCCTGTGACTGGTCCACGGGGTCATCTGCTGCTGATGTCACTGACTACCGATGACCGACCGGATCACAAGCCCCCCAGTCTCGAGCTGTGAACATGTTCTCAGCGAAGAGACTAAGTGGTCGCACCCTCGGTCCATGTGGCAGGTGGGGCCACGTCACGTGCTGCTCACGTGTCTGCTCTTTAACGTTATGACCTCCACGCTTTATCTCTTGACACGTGGACGCATCAACGGCTCATACTGAGTGTCGCTACCATTTCCTTCATTCAAAAGAGGCGCGCGCTAGCACTGTTGCATCACCTTCTTCAGCATACTCAATCTGTGTTCCAGAACCCTCAGCCTTCTCTTTGCGCGCACATTCTCTTCGATCTTTCAATCTTCCACCCTTCTCCCATCATCAAAAGGTTTGTCTTTTCTCCTCCCTTGGTGTATTTAGAGCATTTCTACCGTTTGCATTCATGCTTTTCATCACTGTTCATTCATCTTCTCTATTTTCTTCTTCTAAACCCGCGCCATGGTTCACTGTTCTTTTCTCTCAATCTCTGCTTCTCCTTATTCCTCTTCTTCACCTGAACCTTCTTTCTTGCTCTCTCCCTCTATTTTTTACCGAACCATTCATTATTTCCCTCTTCTTTCTTTCATCTGATTTTGCTCCTTCCTTTCCTCCATTGCAGCTTTCGGCAATGGCTTGCGCAAGGCAAACGGCACGCCTCGTTGCCTCTTCCTCTGGTGCCCAGCCCCCAAGGCCTGCACCATCGTCATCCTCTGCACCAACTCCACCCCAACCTGATGCAACCTTCCCCACAGACCAAGCCAGGGTGTACGAGTGGGCTCCTTTGGTGCTCCTGGTTGAGACCTCCACACAACTCCCTCCAAACCACCTAAAGACCATTCTCAGCAGCGACCCAGACGAACCCACATGCGCTGTTCACAGGGAGAATGACTTCCGACTGGTCGCACGTATTCCTCCACGAGGGATACCCTTCTGTGCTGACGATAGGGCTACCAATGGGGTACCCTTCACCTTTGTATATTCCGCCATCTTCAAGAGACTGAAGCTACGCTTGCCCTTCACCTTCTTTGAGAAGGAGTTGATGATGGAACTGAACGTCGCCCCCTGCCAGCTCCATCCAAATGCCTGGGCCTTCATCCGGGCATTTGAAATTCTGTGCGACCATTTCAGTCACCCTGCCTCGGTCGACGTCTTCCTTTATTTCTTTGAGACGAAGAAACCAGGGGACCGGTCTTGGGTCAGTTTAAACGGGGTTGCTGGCAGGGTTATCTTGGGCCTATACCAGCAATCCTTCAAAGACTGGAAAGGAAGATTTTACATGATCTCGGCTACTCCTCGGGACCTCATTCTGCTCGAAGGATTTCCCCTCTATTGGGTCCCAAGGGTCGAGTTCAAAAGACCCAGGGATTTGGAAACCCTGACCCCCTACGAGCGCGAACTGTGCAATCTTCTGCGGGGGGTAAAGTACAACTCTGCTACACTCATCAAGCACGAGTTTGATGTAGTGTCCCTGAAAAAGTACATAGGTAGACCACCCTTCCTCCTTAACTCTTGCATCACTCCATGCATCTGCATAGCATCCTCATGTACATTTACTGTTTCAGGCTTGTTATCTGATTTTTCCTCTTGACCTCTGATGTAGACATGACTTCCGGGAAAGATAGGAGGCAAGCCTTGCGAGCGCTGGCTCAGTCCAGGTTTGCTTCTGCAGCAACCGGGCCCGAGACTGCTCCTGTTTCCACCTCCTCCAGCTCTGAGGTACTTGTGGCTCCTCCACTCTCGGTGGCACCTGCAAGGGGTCCTGAGGCTAAAAAGAAAAAGAGAAAGCTAGTCAAAGCGTTCCCTGCTCACGCAGCCACTGCTGCTGCTGCTGCTGCTACTGCTGCTGCTGCTGCTACTACTGCTGCTGCTGCTACTGCTGCTGCTTCAACCGAAGAAGAGAGTTCTGATGTTCCCCTCCTTCGCCCCAAGAGGACCCGACAGGAGACTGGGGGGCCTTCAGCAGTTGAAGCTGGAGACACTGAAGTGCTGCAGGTTGAGGAAGAAGAAGAAGATGAAGCCTTATCTCCTACCTCTCAACCTGCACCTATGCCTTCCGCACCATCATCTCCCCCACCGCCACCTTCTCCAAGCACCCTTCTTTCCTCTTCAACTCCCCCTGCTCCACCATTCCCAGTGAGCCAAACGCCAAGCTCACCCAATCCACCTGCTGGGGGTGCACCAAGGCCTCCTGTCTCACCACCAATGCAAACCATTGCTACAACCTCTCAAGGCGGTGTGGCTTCTTCACAACCGAGCATTCCTGAAATTACTAACAAGAACATCAGTAGGGTAATCTCCTTGGCGAGGCACTGTATAAAAAACAAGGGATTCAACTCGTGGAGCGCGCAGGATGTGGATGCACATCTGGCCAATAACCTGGTGCTCTCCTTGCAATTCTCTACCCAGCAGCACAAGCAGGAGCTCTTGGGAAAGAGAATTCAAGAGCTTGAGCACGACAAAACCTCCTTGATAAGCGACCTTGAAGCTTCTCAAGATTCGGTGAAAATGCTGAGTGATATGGTGGAGAGGACTAGAAAAGACTACTGTCTACAGGTGCAGGAGACTATCAGGACCGAGCTCCTGATGGGCGAGGCTGTGACTACTCTAGATAGTCAAGCCATGGAGCTGAAGGGGCAGAACATCCGTCTAAAGGCTGAGACTTCCTCCTTGCGCCAACTGAGCGACCAGCAGGCAGCTGAGACTTCTTCCTTGCTTCGACTGAGCGACAAGCAGGCGGAGGATCTCAAGGCTTCTAGGAAGGAGCTTGCTCTAAAAGAGAAGGAGCTTGAAGAGGTTCTGGTCCAACTCCTAGAGGCACAGAGCAAAGTGACAAGGACCCAGGAGGAGCTCGAAGGGGCCGAGGGCAAACTGGAAGAGGCCGTGTCTTCCTTTGCCAAGCAGAAGGAGGAGCTTGAGGCCGATGTAACTGAGACCATGGAGGCTGGTGCCGATGCATGGATAGACGGGTTCAAGGCGGCCTTGGAGCAGGTTCACTGCGTCCTACCAGACTTGGACCTTACCCAATTCAGCCCTGGCCATTCGGTTGTCGACGGCAAGCTCATTCCTCCTCCTTGAGCTTCCTCCCTTGCAACTTCTTCTTTTTTGTAATCTCTCTTTCTACAACATAACTTACTTACAAACTCTTTTACTGTAAAGGCTCTTTGTATTGACTTCAGTTGAATGAAATCTGCTTACTTCAGCTACTTGTTTCTCTATCTTTAACTCTCTGCATGTAACTAACTGCTAACTAACTTAGGCTTTAGCGCGATCTCAATGTACCCCTTCAAACTTGGCTTCTGACTTGACCGCGACTATCTGTTGCCTTAACATTATCTTTAACAGTTTTTACGTATAACTTCATGCTGGACGACTGACTTGATGAGGCCTAAATGCTTCGGACTATCGCATAAGAACTTGCTTGGAAAAGTTTTCTTACTTAAAGCTTTCTGAGTGAGTTGCATGCTCCCAGGAGAGCATCGGGTGTGGCTGGTCTAAGCATACTCACCAGGCGCATCCTGCCTGCATGGTCTCACTGCACCTTCTCTGAGTGGGTGCATGCGTAAAGCTCTCGCTGGGAGCCTGGGTCCCAGTTTAACACGTGTAGCAAGCAACCACCGACCACCGACTAGCATGTTAGTTCACCGCTCATCAGTCATCGCACTTCATACTTCGCTTTACCTTTCTGCCACTCCAGCGCTAAATGCATAGAGGGCCTGAACGCTCAAGATGATGCCTTGTCTTGGGAAGAAGAGTGTTTCTCGTTGTCCCCTCTTGCTTACACCAAGGTCACCGACCTTAAGATCTGAACACCGACCCCCATCGATACCTTGTTCTGGAGAGGAAGAGTGTTTCTTGATGACCCCTCTTGCCTGCTCTAACGCCTTGTTTTGGGTAAGAAGAGTGTTTCTCGATACCCCTCTTGCCTACCCCAAGGTCATCGACCTCACGTGCATCGGGTTATTCTATCTTTTCCCACTCCTGGGGTGAGAAGAGCCTTAACTAAGGACTTTACTGAGCCATACTGGCATATGCCAAGTGGGTAAGGACGTTTCTCGAAATTCTTCCTTTCCCACTCTTAGTCTTACTATTCCCCCTGGCTTTTCAAACCTTAGCCGTCTGCACTCACGCCTGGGGTGAGGAGGACCTCGGTCGGTTGTCCGTACTTGCGCCTGGGGAGAGTAGGCTCCAACCGATCACCTGCACTGAAAACTTTATTTTATTGGGTGGCCTCGTTAAAAACCCTCCTTAGGGAAAAAAGAGTGCCCCCTGATCTGCTCAACTGTTTACAGTATATAAACACTGAGTGTTTGTACAGCGCGAGAATGCATCTACTTTACAACTTAACTAAAGTAGAATTTCAAGTGTGTGGCGTTACATGTTCTGGGGATAGCTGCTCCATCCAGAGTCTCCAGCCGATAAGCTCCATTCTCCAACGCCTCAACTACTCTGTATGAACCCGTCCACTTCGGAGATAGCTTGTTCTCCATCTCATTCTGATGCGCTTTCCTCATCACCAGATCGCCTTCCTGAAAACGCCTGAGCCTCACCTTGGAGTTGTGCCTGCGTTCTACTCTTCTCTTGACAGCTTCGGCACTAACTCTGGCTTCCTCTCGCACTTCATCCAGGAGATCGAGATTCACTTTTCGCTCTTGATTGGACTCTTCAGCGATGAAGTTTAGAAATCTAGGGGAGCTCTCCTGTATCTCCACGGGAATCATGGCATCTGTCCCATAGACAAGACTAAAAGGTGTCTCATGGGTGCTAGACTGTGGAGTGGTATGGTAGGACCATACTATCCTGGGAACTTCTTCTGCCCAATTCCCCTTGGCCTTCTCTAGTCTTCGCTTCAGTCCCCTGAGTAGCACTCGGTTGGCTGACTCCACCTGCCCGTTGGTCTGCGGGTGTTCTACCGAGGCGAACACTTGCTGTATCTTCAACTCTTCGCACATCTTTCTCAACTGATGACTGGTGAACTGAGTGCCATTGTCAGATACCAGCCTCTTGGGTACTCCGAAACGACAGACGATGTTCCTCCAGACAAAATGCTCGACCTTCTGAGCGGTGATGTGCGCCACTGGTTCTGCTTCCACCCACTTGGTGAAATACTCGATGGCCACAATGAGGAACTTCATCTGCCTGATTGCCAGAGGAAAAGGTCCCAGAATGTCAATTCCCCATGTGTGAAATGGCCATGGGCTGTGGATGGACTTCAACTCTTCGGGGGGTGCCTTATGCCAGTCTGCATGAAGTTGGCACTGTTTGCACCGCTGAGCATACTTCACACAATCTTCCTTCAGCGTTGGCCAGTAGTACCCCGCGCGGAGGATTCTGCTTGCCAAAGCGCGACCACCGACGTGGCTTCCGCACACCCCCTCGTGCAATTCTGACATAAGTCCGATGCATTGCTCCCCATGCACGCAGATTTGTACAGGATGGGAGAAGCCAAACCTAAACAAATTCCCATCAATGGGAGTAAACTTACTCAAGGTCTTCTTTATCCTCTTTGCCTCTGCCGGGTCCAATGGAAGCACACCATCCTCTAGGTACAACTGGTACAGCGTTATCCACGTGTCGGGCTCCCTGACAGTGCAAACTTCCATCACCTCATCGGTCCTTACCGGTCGCACCCTCACCCTCGGCGCTTTCAGTGTTTCCTGAGTCAAGGACTGATGACCGATCGCCAGATGCTCCATCAACCTAGATACTTGAAGCACTTGATTGTCTGATACGAACGCTCGTGGCACCTTCAAAGTCTCCTGAATGACGGTCCTCTGCCTTCCCCCCTTGCCTGAGCTGGCCAACTTGGCAAGCAGGTTTGCTCTGGCATTTTGCTCGCGGGGCACATGCACCAACTCAAACTCATCGAAGTACGTCTTCAGGAGCTGTACATACTCCAGGTAAACTGCCATCTGAGGATCTTTCGCCCGAAACTCCCCTGTAACTTGCCCAGTGACTAGCAACGAGTCACTCTTAGCCACCAGACTTCTTGCTCCCATTTCTCTTGCCAGCAACATTCATGCGATTAGAGCTTCATATCTCCGCCTGATTGTTGCTGGCCTTGAAGGCAAAGCGAAGGGACTGCTTGATCAATACCCCGTTCGGGCCTTCTAAAATGACTCCAGCACCACTCCCCGCTGATTGGAGGAGCCATCCACCGATAAGACCCATCGAAAAATTACGCCTTCTGCAGGTGTCACGACCGACGACAGCTCGACCACGAAATCGGCGAACACCTGCCCCTTGATCGGTCCTCGGGGCTCGTACTGGATGTCGAATTCTGAGAGTTCCACAACCCATTTGACCATCCTTCCTGCTACGTCTGGCTTCTTCAACACCTTCTGGATGGGCAAATCTGTCATGACCACTATGGTGAAGCTGTGGAAGTAGTGTCTGAGCCTTCTAGCTGAAAAAACTACCGCCATTGCTGCCTTCTCCAGAGCCTGATACCTTGTTTCCGGGCCCTGCAGCACCTTACTCACAAAATACACAGGCTTCTGGATCTGATCTTGCTCTTGTACCAGGACCGAACTGACTGCCCTCTCCGTCACCGCAAAGTACAGACGAAGAGGGGTGCCCACTTGTGGTTTACACAATACTGGTGGGGTCGCCAGATACTCCTTCAGCTTTAGGAAGGCCTCTTCGCATTCCTGTGTCCAAAGGAATTTGCTGTTTGGTTTGAGACACTGGAAATACGGATGACCCTTCTCTCCTCCAGCAGACATAAACCTTGACAATGCGGCCAACCGACCAGTGAGCTGCTGCACCTCCTTCATTGTCGTTGGGCTCCTCATTGCCACGATTGTCGCGCACTTCTCTAGATTTGCCTCGATCCCACACTCTGTTAGAAGGAAACCTAAGAACTTCCCAGCCTCCACACTGAAGATACACTTTTCAGGGTTGAGCTTCAACTTGTACTTGGCGATGGTGGTGAAAAGTTCCTCCAAATCAACTACGTGATGCGCCTTCTCTCGCGACGTGACCACCATGTCATCTACGTACGCATGCACGTTCCTTCCAAGCATGGGTGAGAGCACCCTATCCATAAGTCTCTGATAGGTAGCTCCTGCGTTCTTCAACCCAAATGACATTACATTGTAGCAGTAGCAAGATCGTTCCATCATGAAAGCAGTCTTGCACTCATCCATGGGGTGCATCCTTATCTGGTTGTAGCCTGAGAAAGCGTCATGAAAGCTGAGAAGCTTCCCCCCCGACGCGCTATCCACCAATGCGTCTATACTAGGGAGAGGGTAGGAATCCTTGGGGCAGGCCTTATTGAGGTCCGTGAAGTCCACACACATCCTCCACTTGCCATTTGACTTTCGCACCAGTACCACGTTCGCCAACCACTCGGGGTACTGGATCTCTCTGATATGTCCAGCAGCAAGGAGCTTCTGCGTCTCATCATGGATCACCTTCCTCTTCTCTTCATTGAATTTCCATCGACAGGTGGTGGCAAAGGAAATCGGGGTCGATCCCTGGCATGTCAGATGCTGACCATGCAAAGGCGCCCATGTGCCTCTCAATCACACCGGCGATCTGTGCTCGTTCTTCTGCAGCGAGCGATTTCCCCAACTTAAACCTCTTTCCCCTTATCTCCGCCTCTTCCCATCCCACAGTTGGATGGGGTCTCCTTTCATTGGCGATGATTGCCCTGGCGACGCCTAACTCACGAGGAGCGACCATGCCCCCTGCTTCAGCTTCAACTTGAGCTACCTGGGAGCCCCCCAGCGTAGTATCTTCCATTACCTGATATGCCTGTGCCCCACGAACCACCGATCTCTCCTGGAGCACGCCTGCTGGTGGTGTTGTAGTGACATGGCAGATGCTTCTCTTCTTCTTGAGGCTGTTTTCATAATAGCGCCTAGCCTCAGCCTGATCTGACTTGATGGTAATGACAGCCCCTTCCACTGATGGCAGCTTCAACTTCATGTGCCTCGCCGATGGCACTGCACCCAACCTGTTGAGTGTGGGTCTTCCCAGCAAGATATTATATGCAGATGGGGCATTTACCACCAAGTACCTTATCTTCTCTGTGCGGGACGCCACTCCATCAGTGAACGTCGTCCTCAGCTCTATGTGTAACATCCCGCCAAAATACTTTTCATAAATATAAAATGAAATAAAGGTAAAACAAAAATATTTAAGTGAACATACGTATTTATATAAAATGAAGTTGCTCCTCACAGGGAGTTTAATACATAACCGGTCAATTTTTCCAAAACATAAACAAAATACAGCCAAATAAATTGAAAACCGGCGATCTCCCTACATAAACCGGCAATCTCCTATCAGAGGACCCAAAACAGCCGATCTGCTACCAGAACAGAAATTAGGCGATCTCCTTCCGGCGACCACTCACTAAGGAGCTCTACTTCCTAGAAAATCATCTGCTCCCGTGTAAAATACACGATCATCACAGTTTTAAGAGAAAACAGCCAGAGAACAATACAAAGGGTAAGCTAGATATTTTTAACTTTAAATTTTAAACTGGACAACCAACGTAGATCAGCCTTTTAAACATTCACAAGAGTCCATCACTTTCTCATTCATATCACACAACCATCAAGTGTCTATCAACAATTTCTTAACATTACTCACGTCAGACTTCCACTGACTAATCACACCTAGACACTCGACACTACTTCCGGAAGACTCGTGCGTTGAACTTAGCATCCAGAGACATGCACCTGTCATACTTCATTGCTGTAATGTTTCCACAGCCATGCGCATCAACAAAATCTCGATCTCAATTTCATCACTCTCACAGTATCACAGGGTTAATCCATATAACAGGTCAAGTCAGTTATCTTTCAAACGACTTACCCATACATATGGACCTCCCTCGACTCTCACCAACTGAATGACTTCATCTATGTGACTCCATCATATTAGCAGAGTCAGGATCGTCCCATTCATAGGATACTCACAGATCAATACACTTCATAACTAAATCTCAACACGGTATTTCCTTTCCTGAAAATACTATGTCTTGATCCCACATTCACAACATTCAACATGTCATACCACACTTAATGAACGATTTCAGTCACAGAAAAACTCATGCCAAGGTTCAGATTTTCGAATATCACATTTAAATCTCAAACAGTTTCAAACAACACCAAACCAGGGAGTTCGAAAAACAACGCCAAAACCAGCGATCTCGTCCAAAAACAGGGGATTTCGAAATCTGTATTTAAAACCGGCGATCACGTCGCCCAAACACATAAGAACAGAACATCATGGAAAAGGGGTTTAAAACCGGCGACCACGTCGCCCAAACACATAGAACAGAGCATCACGAAAAAGAATATGAAACCGGCGACCACGTCGCCCTCACTTCAGAAACAGCTAATCTACGGCTTTTATTGAAAATAAAGCTAGCTTCCCTTACCTGGACTTGCGCAAAACACCAAGAGCTCTAAAACCCACCGAGCTTAAAGGATGCCTTAGCTCTGTTTTAGCGTCTGGTTTGTAGGACTTGCAGAGAAACTCCCAGGTGCTCCAAGGGCAGTCGTCGATAGCTAAGCAGGAACGTGATAAGGCCTGAATGGCAGAGTGAAGGAGAGAAAAGAGAAGGATGAAGATGCACACACTCTTTCACTCTTGAGTCACTGTAACCTTCTTTGCCTTCCCGCAGTGGGCTTTTGAATCTAAGCCTACCTGTCCACGCATGCTGCTGCTGCCACCCCTTCTGCAGGAAAGCCTGAGTGTACGTTCTCACTGAACAGTACGGCCACGGTTGTCTCTTGCGCCTGCCAACCACTGCCCTGAACAGTACGACCACTGTTGTCTCTTCTGCATGCCAACCACTGCCCTGAACAGTACGACCGCTGTTGTCTCTTCTGCATGCCAACCACTGCCCTGAACAGTACGACCGCGAGTGTCTCTTGCGCATGCCAACATTCTGATGTCACTATTCTGAACCACCCTTTTTGTCTACGTGGCGGGCGTGCAGGACGTTTCATGCTGGGAGTCTGGGTCCCACTTTCTCTGCGTGAAGCTCGACATCGTGCGATAACCTTCCACCGATGACCTCTCGCGCGATGATTATACACTGAGGTCTCATACTGGCAAACGACCGATGTCTCTCCCTGGAAGACGACCGATGTCTCTCCCTGGGAGACGACCGATGTCTCTCCCTGGGAGACGACCGATGTCTGTCCCTGGCGACGCCCGCATGCCTCTAACGACCCGGCGATGCCTGCATGCCTCGCGCCCCGACGACGCCCGCATGCCTCTCGCGCCCCAGCGTTGCCCGCATGCCTCGCGCCCCGGCGTTGCCCACATGCCTCGCGCCCCGGCGTTGCCCGCATGCCTCGCGCCCCGGCGTTGCCCGCATGCCTCGCGCGCCCTGGTGACGTCCACATGCCTCGCGCCCTGGCGATGCCCGCATGCCTCTCGCGCGCCCTGGTGACGTCCACATGCCTCGCGCCCTTGCGATGCCCGCATGCCTCTCGCGCGCCTTGGTGACGTCCACATGCCTCGCGCCCTGGCGATGCCCGCATGCCTCTCGCGCCCTGGCGATCATGTGTAGTAGGCGACCGGCGATTATGTACTAACCAGGCGATCTTATAGTCTTCTAAGTTTCCTTCCTTTTTATTTCAAATGAAAACATACTTAGAATTCATTTTATTCCAATTTAATTTTACAGGTCCTTACACTATGTAGCCCCGCACCTCGACCTGGTCCCCCACAAAACCATAAAGACACCCAACATATGGCCTCAACTGATCGAGGGACAGCTGCAACTTGTTGAATGTCGGCCAGAACATGACGTCCGCTGAGCTTACTTGGTCTACGAGCGCCCTGTGCACTCGTCTTCCTGTTGTCACAAGGGAAATGACCATAGGATCGTTGTCGTGGGATACAACGTCCTGCAGATCAGCCTTTGTGAATGTAATATCCACCTCGGGAAAATGGCTTCCATCCACTGAGTCCATGGCCATCACTGATCGTGCATACCTTCTTCTCTGCGACGCGGACCACCCTCCGCCAGAAAAGTCCCCCGCAATTGTCATCACTTCCCCATGCACAAGGATTTCATGCTGCTGATCACCTGCCTGAGGCCCCAAAGCGCGATCACCCTACGCCTCCCGTAGATAATCGGTCAGGAAACCTGTCTTCACCAACTCAGCGAGTTGATGCCCCAATGTCAGGCAGATGCGGAGTGTGTCTCCATAGGCCTGATGGAACTCACACCACTCATCCTTCTTCCTTCCAAGTACCTTGTCAGTTTTCTCTGGTACTCAGAGTCTTGCAGCCACGGCAGGGATGGCGATTAGCTCCGCCAACTCTACCATGAAATCATACCTAGGGGGTGCATTGCTCTCCCTTGCACGCCCCCTGGTCTGGTCCTTCTTAGGTGCATAGGGGCGAGGCCTTCCCTGCACTTTCTTCCCTTCCTTGGCCTCATGCACCCGCGCCGGTTGCTGTTGCCTCCCCTGACCTCCACGGGGCTTTGACGGTGCAGCGCTCCCTCTCTTCTCATAGACCTCGGTCTCTGCGACTATGTGAGCCACCGCGAGTCGCTGAATCTCAGCGAAGGTGGCAGGTTGGCTCCTGATGAGCAATTCGCTGAAAGGACCAGGTAGCACACCTTTTTTGAACGCATGCACCAGCATATTCTCATCCTTGCTGGGCAACCTCACCACCTGCGCACCGAAACGGTTGAGGTAGTCTTTCAGTGACTCCCTCTGATACTGGCGCACATCAAACAGGTCATAGGACACTACCGGTGGCGCTCTGTTGACGATATATTGCTCTGTGAATATCTTGGAAAACTGATGGAAGGAAGTGATGTGGCCCTCTGGCAGGCTCACGAACCACTCCATAGCTATTCCGCTCAGTGTACTCATGAACATCTTGCAGTACACAGCATCTGAGCCCCCAGACAGCATCATCTGAGTGTGGAAAGTTGTCAAATGTGCTTCTGGATCTTCCACCCCCGTGAACGATGCCTTCACTCCCACCAGACTGGGAGGCACCACCGTATTCATGATCTCAGGGGAGAAAGGCATAGGGAATGCTCTAGGAGGCGATGACGGCAGTGACGTCCTATCTTCAGCTGCGCGCTCCTTCTGCGCCTGCAATTCCCTACGCAACTCTTTGTTGACACGGTTCAGCTCTTCATTTCTGCACTGCGATGCAGTCAGCTCTGCATGCATCTTCTCCTGTTCAGCTCTCGATGCCATGACATTATCCTGCAACGCGCGCATCATCTCCATGACTTGCGCCATGGTAACAGCTCCTTCTTCAGCAGATGGCGCAGGTGTGGTTTGTCTAGTTCTTCTACTCATCTTTTCAGCAAAACCTTCGACGAAAACTTCAAGAAACTTCAAGAACTGTGATGTGGATGGGAACAAGATTCACACGGGTCCCACGGTGGGCGCCAAATGATCCTGCCGCGGACTTGAACGTGGAGGATGTGCCTCGTCACTCCTTCGTCTAGCCTTCTGCAACTGCACGTTCTGCAAGAACGCTCCAAGAACCTTCGCCGGAACTCCAAACGATGCCTGCAAAACAACACAGACGGCGCCTCTAGCGGCCGTGTGCACTCCAACGCTCAAGTTAGGCAACAGGAACACCAAAAACTCTCACTGAATCTCTCTGTGAGACTCGTGTGTGCTCATATCCACTTTCTCTCTCTCTGTAACTGAATTCTGTTATCACTGTGCCACGTGTACAAACGCTCTCACAATGACTCAGAAACTACGTGTAGTAAATTTGTGTAAACTTGTAATCTGAAAAACTTGTGTGTACCTGACATAAGGTAGAGTACCTTTATACTTGGGCCATGCCTCTCTCCCAGATGGTGACACGTGGAGGCATGCAACTGGCATCTGACCGTACACGTATCACACCTGGAAGGCTTCTGCGCGTTTCTCTGTGCGGCTAAGTTATCCTCTTGCGGAGTAACTTAGCGCGTTTCTTCTCTCTGAGTGAGTGCATGCTCCCTAGAGAGCGCGTGGTGGGGCTGGTCTAAGCACGCTTACCAGGCGCATCCTGCCTGCATGGCCTCTCCGCACGTCCTCTGAGTGAGTGCATGCTCCCAGGAGAGCACCTAGTGAGGCTGGTCTAGGCACACTCACCAGGCGTATCCTGCCTGCATGGCCTCTCCGCACGTCCTCTGAGTGAGTGCATGCTCCCAGGAGAGCGCCTGGTGGGGCTGGTCTAAGCACACTCACCAGGCGTATCCTGCCTGCATGGTCTCACCGCACGTCTTCTGGTTTGACATCATGCGAGGTGCATGCGTAACGCTCTCGCTGGGAGCCTGGGACCCTGATGACCATGCCCCGACGACCGTGCGGTGCCTCATTACCTTCCACCGACTTCCGTGCGGTGCCTCATGACGTTCCACCGATGACCGTGCGGTGCCTCATGACCTTCCACTTACGACCGTGCAGTGCCTCATGACCTTCCACCGACGACCGTGCGGTGCCTCATGACCTTCCACCTACAACCGTGCGGTGCCTCATTACTTTCCGCGCTCTGCTTCCAGGCGCTTATCTAGGCACCGCCCTGGGGGTGGTGGCCACTTGGTAACTGACCACCGATCACCATTCTAAGTGGTCTCCTCCCTGATTCACCTGCCATCTCATGCCACGTGTCACCCTGTGACTGGTCCACGGGGTCATCTGCTGCTGACGTCACTGACTATCGATGACCGGCCGGATCAGAATGATAAGCATGAGCAAGCCTTCCAAAGGCTAAAAGCTCAACTCACCAATGCACCAATTCTAGCTCTCCCAAATTTTTCCAAAACTTTTGAGATAGAATGTGATGCATCGGGAGTAGGCATAGGTGCGGTATTATTACAAGGTGGTCACCCCATTGCATATTTTAGTGAAAAACTCCATGGTGCCACCCTCAATTACCCCACCTATGACAAAGAGCTTTATGCTCTTGTGAGAGCCCTAAAGACTTGGGAACACTACCTTGTGACCAAAGAATTTGTAATCCATAGTGATCACGAGTCTTTAAAATATCTAAAGGGCCAACACAAGCTCAACAAGAGACATGCTAAATGGATGGAATTTCTTGAACAATTTCCTTATGTAATCAAGTACAAGAAAGGAAGCACCAATACAGTGGCCAATGCTCTTTCAAGATGGCACACACTCTTTTCAAAATTGGGTGCTCAAATTCTTGGATTTGATCACATAAGAGAGCTTTATCAAGATGATCAAGAATTTTAATCCATCTATGCCCAATGTCAACATAGAGCGCAAGGAGGTTACTATGTGTCCGAGGGATATCTTTTTAAAGAAGGAAAACTTTGCATTCCCCAAGGCACACATAGGAAACTCCTTGTCAAAGAATCACATGAGGGGGGACTCATGGGCCATTTTGGAGTTGATAAGACTCTAGACATTTTCAAAGTAAAATTCTGTTGGCCACACATGAGGAAAGATGTCCAAAGACATTGTTCTAGATGCATAGCATGTTTGAAAGCAAAATCTAGAGCAATGCCTCATGGACTCTACACTCCCTTGCCGATTGCAAATGGTCCTTGGGAAGACATTAGCATGGATTTCATTTTAGGACTCCCTAGGACTACAAGAGGCCATGACTCTATCTTTGTGGTAGTGGACCGTTTTAGCAAAATGTCCCATTTTATTCCATGCCACAAGGTAGATGATGCTCAAAATATTTCTAGGCTCTTCTTTAGAGAAGTGGTGAGACTCGATGGAATACCTAGAAGTATAGTGTCCGATAGAAATCCCAAGTTTATAAACCACTTTTGGAAAACTCTTTGGAGTAAACTTGGAACAAGACTACAATTTTCCACTTCTTCTCATCCTCAAACGGATGGTCAAACCGAAGTAGTCAATAGATCTCTAGGAACTATGCTTAGGGCTATCATGAAGGGAAACCACAAGTCTTGGGATGAGCACCTTCCCCACATTGAGTTTGCTTATAATAGAGTAGTCCACAAGACTACTAATGCTTCTCCTTTTGAAGTAGTATATGGATTTAATCCTCTCACACCTATGGACTTGTTTACCCCTTCCTAATCCACAAGATTTTGTGCACCTATGGACTTGAACCTCCCTACTCTCATACACTTCATGCACCTTCAAGATCACCATCACTCCTAGGAGGGTCTTGCTCATTTCAGCCATTGCTTCCGCTCCATCTTCAACATCCAAGGAGAGCTCAACATGTGAAGGTCATCACACCTAGAGAAAATCTCCACTGGACATTAACTTAGCAAGTGCTAAGTAGATGTGAAGGTTCATTTCTAAAGGTCCAAGAGAAAAACACATGTTTAAGTCACTTTTATGAGTTATATGGATTAAACCGAATGGGTTTCCTCAAGAACAGCAAGGTATATGTATGAAGAACACAAGAATAGTACAACAACACAAGATTAAAAGTAAAAGCACAACAAGAATTGAAACTGTACCGACCAGTCCTCGGACACCGAGAACAGCTAGTGTACCGACCAGTCCTCGGACACTGAGAACAGCTAGTAAGGGTGAGCTGCGTCCGCTGGGTCCCACAGCGTGGGCCAGAGCCACGTGGGCTGGGTCCCAAAGGGAGTGTGGACTAGCGGGATGATTAGTCATCAGCATGTTGATCACCAGAGTGGACTGATGTGTCCTCGCCACTCAGCAGGATGATGAGTCCTTGGCATCAGAATGGGACGATGTGACATCGGTCTTGGGTGTTTCGAACAGCAGAGCTAGAATATCTGATGTGGGTCCCGAGGGAAGACCAGTTATCAGTAGAATGCCCAGAAGTAAGGAGAAGCCTAAGTCACGAAGTGCCTATGTGTGTGGCAGGGAAGCACAGTTAGGTGCAGAGTCCTGAGGGGTTGAGTACTCATCAGAACTAGGGTTTCCCAGTGAAGCTGCATGCATGGCATGTGAATAGTGAAGGTGCTCCCAGGACAGGTGGCCCCAGAGACTAGGTGCACGAGAGGGTACCCAGGTGGCCATCCTATCAGAGTTTTGCACTCCAGTTAAGGAAACCTTATGTGCTAGATTACCCTAAGCCTGGGTGATAGTGGCGCAAGGGTATTCCTGTACACCCTAAATATGGGTAGCGGCGTAGAAGAAACCCTAGACTATATAAAGGGTAGTAAAATACTTCACAAAGGTACGTAGTTTCTAGACCTAAACACAGATACTCAATACACTTGGTGTTCTTGCCCAGTTTTTAACTTGAGCGTCGGAGTGCAAACGGCCTCTAGGGCGCCCCTTTCTATCTTGCAGGTGCAGGTTGTTTCAAGACAGCAAAGCATAATTCAAGGTGAGGAAAGGAGGCGTGTGATTGTCGTAGAGTCAACTAACAGGAGAGTCAACCGGTAAGAATATTTGGCGCCCACCGTGGGGCCAAAGTAAAACAAGGTCCCATACACAAGCAAAAGAGAAGAAACCAGAGACATGAAGAAACCGGCAAGGATTTGTCCCACCAAATGGGGGTGAGAGCGTCACCATGCAACAATTCATGGAAACGATACGTGCCCTTTAGGAGACGGTGGCGGAATCAAGGGCAGATAAAGTGCGGATAAAGATGGACCTGGCCGCATCACAGGCCAGGAACAACGAGTTACACAAGGCAAATGAAGAATTGCGCGTGAACTTGCGCAATTTGCAGCAGGCAGGGGATCGTGTGGTGGATGATCGGGCTCCACCCACGCCGCCAAGGGCTTTCCCTATGCCTTTCTCCCAAGCAATCATGGACACGGTGGTCCTAGCTACCCTTGTGGGCCTTAAGACTATGTTCACGGGGGTGGAGGATCCAGAAGCGCATCTCACGGTGTCTCACACACAGATGATGCTGTTAGGAGGGTCTGATGCGGTGCATTGCAAGCTCTTCATGACCACGTTGACAGGGACAACGCTGGAGTGGTTTGTTAGCTTGCCTGAGGAACATATTACGTCCTTCGCATAGTTCTCCATGCTGTTCAAAGAATAGTATATCGTCAACCGGGCTCCCCCACTGGTGTCTTATGACCTATTTGACGTTAGGCAATATTAGAGGGAGTCCCTTAAAGATTACCTCAATCGATTTGGGGCGATGGTGGTGAGGCTGCACACCAAAGATGAGGATATGGTGGTGCACGCCTTCAGAAAGGGGGTATTGCCAGGACCTTTCAGTGAGTCCCTTATTAGAAGTCGCCTGAAGACCTTCGGTGACATCAAGCGTCGTGTTGTTGCTCACATTGCAGCCGAAGGAGAACTCAATGAAAAGCGTGAGAGTGCAGCCTCTTCACAACCGCGAGCACCTAGTCGACCTCAGCCCTTGCGGGTACATGAGGCGACGACAGAAAAGAAAGCCCAGGGAAAGCAGAAGCCCTACAAGCCTAGGAAGCCTCAAACCAGGGCACACGCTAAGGAGGATGTGCCCCCCAGACATAACTTCCTAGTGGAGCTTCAAAGAGTTGATCGCCATTCCCGATGTGGTAGAAAGGCTGAAGATGCCCCCAAAGACAGACAAGAGGTTGGGGCCCAACAAAGGCGCCTGGTGTGAGTTCCACCAAGAATTTGGCCATCCCATTCGAAACTGCTTGGCCCTTGGTCATCAGCTGGATGAGCTGGTCAAAAGCGGCTTCCTGAACGATTACTTGCGGGAGTCACAAGGGGGAGAGGTGGTGGCGGCGCCGAAGGCTGATCAGTGGCACGAAGTGCCCATACTTGGTGAGATCCACACCATCGCAGGTGGATTCTCAGGAGGAGGGTGCACCTCATCGCAGCGCAAGAAGTATGCGCATTCGGTGATGGCAGTGGAAACGTGTGAGGAAGACCACTTCCCAGATATCGACCTCACATTCACAAAGGTAGATCGCTTGTGTAGCATCCCGCCAAAATACTACTCATATTTATATAAAGGAAAATAAAGGTAACAAATAGATTGAAGTGAATAAAATTATATATATGTAATGAAGTTTCTCCTCACAGGGAGTTTAATACAAATTCGGTCAATTTTCCAAAAAAAAACATAAACAAAATTACATTAAAATAGAAAGACAGGCGATCTCCTAACAGCAAAAGGCGATCTCCTATCAGAGAACGGCGATCTCCTATCAGAAAACAGAAGAAGGGTGATCGCCTAACAGAAAAGGAACAGGCGATCTCCTTCCCGCGACCACTCACAGAGGAGCTCTACTTCCTGCAACATCATCTGCTCCCGTGTAAATTATACACGATCATCACAGGTTTAAGAAAAGCCAAACACAACACCAAAAATCACAGGGTAAGCCAGATATTTGAAAGAGAGTTTATATATGAACTTTAAAATGAAGGTAAAACAAATTCAAGATACCCACGTAAACCATCAACTAAACACATATTTCACAATATTCTCAAGAGTCGTTCTATTTCACATAATGCATCAAGTGTCTATCAATTCAATGTTTCTCATTTCTCACGTCAGACTTCCACTGACTCATCACACAAGACACTTGACACTACTTCCGGAAGACTCGTGCATTGACTAGACTCAGAGATCTGCACCTGTCATACTAAACTGCTGTAATGTTTCCACAGCTATGCGCATCAACACAATCTCGATCTCAATTTCATCACTCTCACAGTATGACAGGGTTAATCCATATGACAGGCCGAGCTCGTTCTTTTTCACACGACTCACCCATTCATATGAACCTCCTTCGACTCTCACCAACTGAATAACTTCCTCTATGTGATTCCATTATCTCAGCAGAGTCAGGATATCTCATTATAGAAATCACCGATCAATGCACATCCTATACGATCTTACACGGTATTTTCTTTCCTGAAAATACTATGCCTTGATCCCACATCCACAACATTCAAAACATCATACCACTCAAAAGAATGATTCAAATCACAGCAACAGTCATTTCAAAGGTTCAGATTTTCGAATATCACATACGTTTCACATTTTAATCTCTAACAGTTTCAAACAACACCAAAAACAGTAGAGTTCGAAAAACAACGCCAAAACCGGCGATCTCGTTCAAAAACAGAGGATTATACAATAACAGTTGAAAAACCGGCGACCACGTCGCCCCCATCATCTCAATCATCGAATATAAGGATTTTCGTTGGAAATAAGGCTAGCTTCCCTTACCTGGACTAGCGCAAAACTCTAAGAGCTCCGAAACCCAACGAAGCTTTAAGATGCTTTCACTCTGTTTTCAGCGTTTGGTTTGTAGAACTTGCAGAGAACCTCCCAAGTGCTCGAAGGGTAGTCGTCGCTGGTCGCACTGGTGCTTGAGGAAGCTTGAATCGCAGCGCGAAGGAGAGAAAAGAGAGGGATGAAGATGCACTCACTCTTTCACTCTTGAGTCTCTGTAACGTTCTTTGCCTCCTCGCAGTGGGTTTTTGAATCCAAGCCTACTAGTCCACGCATGCTGCTGCCACCACCCCCTTTACAAGAAAGCCAGAGTGTACGTTTCACTAAACAGTATGGCCATGGTTGTCTTCTTGTGCATGCCAACCACTTCTCTGAACAGTACGACCGCGAGTGTCTCTTGCGCATGCCAACCTTCTGATGTCACTATTCTGAACCACCCTTTTTGTCCACGTGGCGCGCGTGCAGGACGTGCCATGCTGGGAGTCTGGGTCCCACCTTAACTGTGTGAAACTCGACATCGCGCGATAACCTTCCACCGATGACCGCTCGCGTGATGACTATCCACTGAGGTCTCATAGTGGCAAACGACCGATGTCTCTCCCTGGAAGACGATCGATGTCTCTCTTTGGGAGACGACCGATGTCTATCCCTGGTGACGCCCGCATGCCTCTCGCGCCCTGGCGATGCCTGCATGCCTCGCGCCCCGATGACGCCCGCATGCCCCTCGTGCCCCAGTGTTACCCGCATGCCTCGCGCCCCGGCGTTGCCCGCATGCCTTGCGCCCTGGCGATCATGCGTAGTAGGCGACCGGCGATTATGTACTAACCAGGAAATCTTATAGTTTTCTAAGCTACACTTTCCTTCCTTTTTATTTTAAATAAAAACATACTTAGAATTCATTTAAAATATATCCCTTTTTATTCCAATTTAATTTTACAGGTCCTTACTGTTAGAGTTAAGCAGGGTCTGAAGATCAAGAGGGGAGGGGTGAATTGATCTTTTAAAATTTTTGCAACAGGAACTGACTTCTGTATAACAGAGATTAAAAGAACAGATTGATTTCAAATAAAACAGATTTATTTTTCCAAATCACCTTCGTACAATCAGAACTTAATCAAACAAGATTTTACACAATTAGAAGGAACAGCAGAACATGTAAGGACCTGAAATTTATTGGAATGAAAGAGTATGTTTTAAGTAAATTCTAAGTATGTTTTATCTAAGTTAGAAAGGAAGGAAAGTGTAGTCTAGAAAAAACTATAAGAGTTCCTTGTTTATACATCATCGCCGGTCGCCTGCTACACATGAGCGCCAGGTGGACGTCGCGCGGGCGCGAGAGGCATGCAGGTATCGCGCGGGTGCGAGAGGCATGCAGGCATCGCGCGGGCGCGAGAGGCATGCAGGTATCGCGCGGGTCCGAGAGGCATGCAGGCATCGCGCGGGCGCGAGAGGCATGCAGGCATCGCGCGGGCGCGAGGCATGTGGACGTGGCCAAGGCGCGAGAGTTATGAGGGCGTCGCCAGGGAAGACATCGGTCGTCTCCCAGAGGAAGACATCGGTCGTCTTCCAGGGCGAAGGAGACATCGGTCGTTCGCCAGGATGAGTCAGCAGTGGAAAGTTATCGCACGACGTCGAGTTTCACACCTTGAAGGTAAGACCCAGACTCCCAGCATGAAGCGTAGTGCACGCACGCCACGTAGACAAAAAGGGAGGTTCAGAATAGTGACATCAGAATGTTGGCATGCGCGGGAGACACCCACGGTCGTACTGTTCAGAGCAGTGGCTGGCATGCACAAGCGACAAACAGTGGCAGTACTGTTCAGAGCAGTGGTTGGCATGCACCAGAGACAACAGTGGTCGTACTGTTCAGGGCAGTGGTTCTCAGACTTCTCTGCAGAGTGGGTGGTGGCAGCTGCTTTTGGTGGATAAGTTGGCTTAAGATGCAAAAGACCCACTGCTGAGAAAAACAAGAAACGTCGCAGCCTTCAAAGAGAGAAAGAGTGAGTTACCTCCCTTCTCCTCCAGTTGCCTCCTTCGCGCTGCGATTCTAGCACCTTCACACGAGAGTACGACGAGCGACAGCCACCATTGGAGCACTTGGGTGGTTCTCTGCAAGCTCTTCAAAACCAGACACAAGAACAGAGTCAAGGCGTTCTTCAAGCTTCGTTGGATTTCGGAACTCCTGGTGTTTGCGCAAGTCCAGGTAAGGGAAGCTAGACCTCTTTTTCCATACAAGCCATAGTTTGCTGTTTCTGAAGTGAGGGCGACGTGGTCGCCGGTTCTCTGTTTCTTTTCGAAATGCTCTGTTTTACGTGTTTGGGCGACGTGGTCGCCGGTTTTAAATACGAGTTTCGAACTAACCTGTGTTTGACATTGTTTGAAACTGTTTGGGATTTAAATACAATATATATGTGATATTCGAAAGTTTGAAACGTTGAAAATGGTTGTTGCTGTGAATTTGAAATATTCCTTTGTGTGGCATGACGTCTTGAATGCTGTGAATGTGGGATCGAGGCATAGTATTTTCAGGAAAGAAAATACCGTGTAAGATCTTGTGGTAGGTGCCTTGATCGGTGATTCCTAAGGGGATATCCTGACTCTGCTGAGGTAATGGAATCACGTAGAGGAAGTTACTCAGTTGTTGAGAGTCGAAGGAGGTCTATATGATGGGCGTCTCGTGTGAAAAAGAACGAGCTCCGTCTGTCCTATGGATTAACCCTGTCATACCAGGAGAACTATGGTAACATTGAGATGATATATGCGCATGCTGTGTGGATTCACAGCGACCCTGTGTGGATTTCACAGTGGTGTGGTATGACAGGTGCAGATCTCTGAGTCTAATCAACGCACGAGTCAATCCGGAAGTAGTGTCAAGTGTCTTGTGTTGTGAGTCAGTGGAAAGTCTGACATGTGAAATGAGAAACTTGAATATTGATAGACACTTGATGCTGTATTGTGAAATAGAATGATTCTGAGGAATGTTGTGAAGTTTATGAGTTTTTGGCGATCAGGTGAAGGGATGAGCAGCTCTACGTTTTACATGGATAATCTTGAAACTTGTTTTACCTTAATTTTAATGTTCCTATTTAAACTCTCTTTAAAATGTCTAGCTTACCCTGTGGTGTTTTCTTTGGTGTTGTGCTTGGTTCTCTTTAAAAACTGTGATGATCGTGTAATTGTTACACGGGAGCAGATGATCTTCCAGGAAGGAGAGCTCCTTAGTGAGTAGTCGCCGAGGGAGAGATCGCCGGTTTCTACCTCTCGGTGGTGATCGCCGGTTTTCGTGTCCTGATAGAAGATCGCCCGTTTTGAGGTCTTCTGTTAGAGATCGCCGTTTTAAAGTTGGAGATCGCCGTTTTCTTTTGAGACCGCCTGTCTTACTGCATTTCTTTTATTTTCGTAAAATCTTGCAAACATTTGATTTGGTTATGTATTAAACTCCCTAAGAGGAGTAACTTCATTGCTGATATATATAAATACATATTATTTTGCACTCTTCAATATTATTTGGTTACACTTAATTTCAATTATACATGGATGTATGTATTATTTTGGCGGGATGTTACATTAATGGTATCAGAGCAGTTCGCCTTAGGATGACCTGAGGGCTGTGGATCCATTGTGTTTCTTCTGCTCATAAAATTTATTTGAGTTTTAAATAACCACTATAGTGGAAGGTTTTCAAACGTTTTAGTTTTGAACTCTTGCGTGTGCTTGGGTGAACGTGTGCCTAACTGAAAATCTTAGTATTAAGAATAAGAAGGTCTTGATAAAGTGGTGAGGGTGCACACTCATAACTGGATCAAGATAATTCTTAATCTTAATTCCAAAGGTTTGATGTTTAGCCTACATTGAATCCTGGTGTGATTTTGAGTGTTCTTGAATTTGACTGAGGTGGTAGTTTGGACTGATGTTTGCACACCAGTAACTGTTCTGGTGTTTTGTGTGAAGTTATAAGTGTTATGATTCTGTTGATGAACTCAAATTCTAGATGACTTTGAGATGCTGACCTTTGTAAGGTCTAGCTGTTACCCCTTGAATGAATTGATTCTTATCGATTTCATTCTTATAGTTGTAGGGAATATAGAAGTCAATAGATTCAGAAGATGGCACGTAGACCTGCTACCCCACCCCAACCTTCCTCAGAGATGAGTCAGATCGCCAAGGCCATCGAGATGATGGCGACTGCCATTCAACAGCAGAATGCGGCGATGGCTCAGAACCATCAAGCTACAATGCACCACTGGGAGACTGCTCGGTCGGCTGAAACAAACTCCCACGTCGGTCAGCCCCAAGAACAGATGGGACTGGCCGAGTTCATGAGGCACAACCCACCTAAGTTCAGTGGGAATGCTACCCCTGACCAGGCAGATCAGTGGGTCAGGGAGGTGGAGAAAATCTTTAGGGCGACCTCCTGCCCTGAAGAGAAGAAGCTGTTGTTTGCCACGTATCTGCTATCAGGAGAAGCTGAGTTCTGGTGGATGGGAGCTCAGCAGATGATGGAGGCCCGAGAGGATGTTCTGGATTGGGAGAGCTTCAGAGTGAAGTTCTTGGAAAAATACTTCCCAGACAGCGCCAAGTTTGCAAGGGAAGCTGAGTTCTTAAAGTTGGAGCAGGGGGACATGTCAGTAAACGCCTATGCTGCCCGTTTTGAGTACCTCGCCCGGTTCTATACCCAGGCGACCTCCGAGGCCTGGAGGTGTAGGAAGTTCGAGGAAGGGCTGAAGCATGGGCTGAAGAAGACCATAGCCCCGATGTGCATCAGGGAGTTCCACGCCTTAGTGGAGAAGGCGAAGATGGTGGAGACCCTGGAAAAGGGTGAGTCTCGGGTGATCAGGTCACACCCAGGAGGTCCTTCCAGTGGGAGAGCTAAGGCACAGCACCCACAAAGCAAGCCCTATGCGAGACCTCCATCACATCGGGCAGGAGCAGCACCTCCCCAGTTCCAACAGCAACAACCTTGGAAACCTAAGTGTCTTCACTGTGGTGGACCACACGCCTCCAATGCTTGTTTCAAGAAGATTTCAGAGAGGAGATGTTTTGTCTGCCAAAAGATGGGGCACGTTGCTAGAGAGTGCCCTAGCAGGAATGGGGCGACCCAACCCAGTGGCTCCCAACAGTTGAGAAACGAGGGCGGCAGACCTCAGGCAACAGGGAGGGTGTTCGCCATGTCTGGAGCAGAGGCAGCTCAGTCAGGTAACCTCATCCAAGGTATTTGTTTTATTGCTGGTAGAGGTGTAAGGACCTTGTTTGATTCTGGAGCGACACACTCCTTTGTGTCAAGCCTGTGTGTAGCCGAGTTGGGCCTCCTAGTGAAGGAGTTACCTTTCGAGCTGTTGGTCTCTACACCTGCGTCAGGGCAGGTGTCGACCTCTACAGTGTGCCCTGAATGTCCAGTGATTGTAGAAGGACGCAGATTCAAGGTGAACTTGATCTGCCTACCTCTTCAGGACCTGGATGTCATCCTGGGAATGGATTGGTTAGCTGCCAATCACGTTCTCATAGACTGTGGTAGGCAGAAGGTAACGTTTCCAGACCCCCAAGAACCGGATGTGTTGTCAGTTCAACAAGGGCGATCAGAGCTGGAAGGAGAGACGAGGTGCTTCGTAGTGCTCGCCCGGTTGGAAGTGGAGAATAAAGGGGACGTAAACAGGATACAAGTGGTGAAAGATTTCACAGATGTATTCCCAGAAGAGGTGCCTGGGTTACCCCCTAAGAGAGAAGTGGAATTCTCTATTGACTTGGTACCTGGAGCTGGACCAGTGTCAATGGCACCTTACAGGATGGCACCAGCCGAGTTAGTGGAGTTAAAGAAGCAAGTGGAAGAGTTGCTGGAGAAGCAGTTCATCAGACCCAGCGTATCTCCATGGGGAGCTCCAGTGCTCCTAGTCAAGAAGAAGGATGGAGGGTCTCGGCTGTGTATAGACTACAGGCAATTGAACAAATTGACCATCAAGAACAAGTACCCCCTACCTCGGATTGATGATTTGATGGACCAAATTCATGGGGCCTCGGTGTTCTCCAAGATTGACCTGAGATCGGGGTATCACCAAATCTTGGTAAAAGCTGAAGATGTTCAGAAGACAGCTTTTAGGTCTCGATATGGGCACTACGAGTATGTAGTGATGCCATTTGGAGTCACCAATGCTCCAGCTCTATTCATGGACTACATGAATAGGATCTTTCGCCCTTTCTTGGATAAGTTTGTGGTGGTCTTCATAGATGACATCCTCATTTATTCAAGGACCGAGGAAGAGCATGAGGAACACCTGAGGACAGTATTGGAAATACTGAGAGAGAAGCAGCTCTATGCCAAGTTCTCCAAGTGTGAGTTCTGGCTGAGGGAAGTCAACTTCTTAGGACACGTGATATCTGCCCAGGGGATCTCGGTAGATCCAGCCAAGGTAGAGGCAGTGCTGCAATGGGAACGTCCTAAGACAGTGACTGAGATAAGGAGCTTTGTGGGGTTGGCGGGCTACTATCGGAGATTTATTGAGGATTTTTCCAAAGTAGTGGCTCCTTTAACACAACTGACCCGCAAGGACCAACCCTTTGCTTGGACCGACCGATGTGAGCAGAGCTTCAGGGAACTAAAGGAGAGGTTGACCAGTGCTCCAGTGCTGGTGATTCCAGAAGTAGGAAGACCTTTTGATGTCTTCTGTGATGCCTCACATCAAGGCTTGGGATGCGTCTTGATGCAAGAGAAGAGAGTGGTTGCATATGCTTCAAGGCAACTCAAGGTGCATGAGAGAAACTACCCTACTCATGATTTGGAGTTGGCAGCGGTAGTGTTTGCCTTGAAGATCTGGAGGCATTATCTTTATGGAGCTCGGTTCCAGGTATTCAGTGACCACAAGAGCTTGAAGTACCTGTTCGATCAGAAGGAACTAAACATGAGACAAAGAAGGTGGATGGAATTCCTAAAGGACTACGACTTTCAACTCATGTATCACCCAGGGAAGGCCAATGTAGTGGCAGATGCCTTGAGTAGGAAGTCTATACAAGTCGCCACCATGATGATGGAAGAGCAGAAACTGATCGAGCAGTTCAGAGACTTAAACCTTGGAGTGGAATTTCACGTGAATCACATTAGTTGTAGTAAGCTGACTATAACTAATGACTTCCTTGGGATGTTGAAGGATAAACAATTGGAGGATCCTAGCCTGAAGCGCACTGTGGAGTCACTAGGGACAGATCAGGCGAGAGGCTTTGAGATGGGCGATGATGGGATCTTGAGGTTTGATGGCAGAATTTACATACCTGCAAATGATGAGTTGAAGAAGATGATCCTAGAGGAAGGTCATAAGAGCCGCCTCAACCTTCACCCAGGCATGAACAAGATGTACCATGACTTGAAGGAGTCATTTTGGTGGTCAGGCATGAAGAGGGACGTCGCCCAGTACGTGGCAACCTGCTTAACGTGTCAAAAGGCGAAGGTAGAGCATCAAAGACCTGGCGGGCTGTTGCAGCAACTGGATATTCCCGAGTGGAAGTGGGACAGCATTGCCATGGATTTTGTCACCCATTTACCCAGATCGGTAAAGGGTCATGATGCAATCTGGGTCATCATTGATAGGCTGACGAAGAGTGCCCACTTCCTCCCAGTAAATATGAAGATGCCCATGGCCAAGTTGGCACAGCTGTACATCAAGGAGATTGTGAGGTTGCATGGAGTGCCTTCCAGCATCATTTCAGATAGAGATCCCAGGTTCACTTCACGGTTTTGGCAGACCTTGCAAGAGTGTTTGGGAACCAAGTTGAGGATGAGCTCTGCGTATCATCCCCAAACAGATGGTCAGTCAGAGAGGACGATCCAATCTTTGGAAGATCTGCTGAGGGCATGCGTTTTGGATCAATTGGGAGGTTGGGAGGAGGTGTTGCCACTAGTGGAGTTTACCTATAACAATAGCTACCACGCCAGCATTGGGATGGCACCATATGAAGCCCTGTATGGGAGGAAATGCAGAACTCCCTTATGTTGGTACCAGGAGGGCGAGGCAGTCTTGGTTGGGCCAGAGTTGATTCAGCAGACGACCGAGAAGGTGAAGCAGATACAAAGCAGAATGAAAGCCTCTCAGAGTAGGCAGAAGTCCTATGCAGATCAGAGGAGAAAGCCTTTGGAGTTTGCTGCTGGAGATCACGTGTTCATGAAAGTGACACCAACCAAGGGTGTAGGGCGGGCGATCAGGTCAAAGAAGTTGTCCCCTAAGTTCGTGGGACCATATCAGATCTTGAGAAGGATTGGCCCAGTGGCGTATGAGATCGCCCTACCTCCCCATCTGGCGAATATGCACAATGTGTTTCACGTGTCACAGCTGAGGAAGTACATGGCAGACCCTAGTCATGTGCTGGATGTAGACGACGTGCAGATTAGGGATGACTTGTCCTTTGAAGCCAAACCAGTCAGGATTGACGATCGGCAATGTAAACAGCTCAGGGGCAAGACCATCGACATGGTGAAAGTGGTGTGGGATGAGAAATCGGGGGATTCTACTTGGGAGTTAGAAGAACCCATGAGGGAGGCTTATCCATACCTCTTTTCCTTGTAATCCAATTTTCGAGGACGAAAATTTTTGTTGTTGGGGAGAATGTAAGGACCTGAAATTTATTGGAATGAAAGAGTATGTTTTAAGTAAATTCTAAGTATGTTTTATCTAAGTTAGAAAGGAAGGAAAGTGTAGTCTAGAAAAAACTATAAGAGTTCCTTGTTTATACATCATCGCCGGTCGCCTGCTACACATGAGCGCCAGGTGGACGTCGCGCGGGCGCGAGAGGCATGCAGGTATCGCGCGGGTGCGAGAGGCATGCAGGCATCGCGCGGGCGCGAGAGGCATGCAGGTATCGCGCGGGTGCGAGAGGCATACAGGCATCGCGCGGGCGCGAGAGGCATGCAGGCATCGCGCGGGCGCGAGAGGCATGCAGGCAACGCGCGAGCCCGAGAGGCATGCAGGCATCGCGCGGGCGCGAGGCATGTGGACGTGGCCAAGGCGCGAGAGTTATGAGGGCGTCGCCAGGGAAGACATCGGTCGTCTCCCAGAGGAAGACATCGGTCGTCTTCCAGGGCGAAGGAGACATCGGTCGTTCGCCAGGATGAGTCAGCAGTGGAAAGTTATCGCACGACGTCGAGTTTCACACCTTGAAGGTAAGACCCAGACTCCCAGCATGAAGCGTAGTGCACGCACGCCACGTAGACAAAAAGGGAGGTTCAGAATAGTGACATCAGAATGTTGGCATGCGCGGGAGACACCCACGGTCGTACTGTTCAGAGCAGTGGCTGGCATGCACAAGCGACAAACAGTGGCAGTACTGTTCAGAGCAGTGGTTGGCATGCACCAGAGACAACAGTGGTCGTACTATTCAGGGCAGTGGTTCTCAGACTTCTCTGCAGAGTGGGTGGTGGCAGATGCTTTTGGTGGATAAGTTGGCTTAAGATGCAAAAGACCCACTGCTGAGAAAAATAAGAAACGTCGCAGCCTTCAAAGAGAGAAAGAGTGAGTTACCTCCCTTCTCCTCCAGTTGCCTCCTTCGCGCTGCGATTCTAGCACCTTCACACGAGAGTACGACGAGCGACAGCCACCATTGGAGCACTTGGGTGGTTCTCTGCAAGCTCTTCAAAACCAGACACAAGAACAGAGTCAAGGCGTTCTTCAAGCTTCGTTGGATTTCGGAACTCCTGGTGTTTGCGCAAGTCCAGGTAAGGGAAGCTAGACCTCTTTTTCCATACAAGCCATAGTTTGCTGTTTCTGAAGTGAGGGCGACGTGGTCGCCGGTTTTCTGTTTCTTTTCGAAATGCTCTGTTTTACGTGTTTGGGCGACGTGGTCGCCTGTTTTAAATACGAGTTTCGAACTAACCTGTGTTTGACATTGTTTGAAACTGTTTGGGATTTAAATACAATATATATGTGATATTCGAAAGTTTGAAACGTTGAAAATGGTTGTTGCTGTGAATTTGAAATATTCCTTTGTGTGGCATGACGTCTTGAATGCTGTGAATGTGGGATCGAGGCATAGTATTTTCAGGAAAGAAAATACCGTGTAAGATCTTGTGGTAGGTGCCTTGATCGGTGATTCCTAAGGGGATATCCTGACTCTGCTGAGGTAATGGAATCACGTAGAGGAAGTTACTCAGTTGTTGAGAGTCGAAGGAGGTCTATATGATGGGCGTCTCGTGTGAAAAAGAACGAGCTCCGTCTGTCCTATGGATTAACCCTGTCATACCAGGAGAACTATGGTAACATTGAGATGATATATGCGCATGCTGTGTGGATTCACAGCGACCCTGTGTGGATTTCACAGTGGTGTGGTATGACAGGTGCAGATCTCTGAGTCTAATCAACGCACGAGTCAATCCGGAAGTAGTGTCAAGTGTCTTGTGTTGTGAGTCAGTGGAAAGTCTGACATGTGAAATGAGAAACTTGAATATTGATAGACACTTGATGCTGTATTGTGAAATAGAATGATTCTGAGGAATGTTGTGAAGTTTATGATTTTTGGGCGATCAGGTGAAGGGATGAGCAGCTCTACGTTTTACATGGATAATCTTGAAACTTGTTTTACCTTAATTTTAATGTTCCTATTTAAACTCTCTTTAAAATGTCTAGCTTACCCTGTGGTGTTTTCTTTGGTGTTGTGCTTGGTTCTCTTTAAAAACTGTGATGATCGTGTAATTGTTACACGGGAGCAGATGATCTTCCAGGAAGGAGAGCTCCTTAGTGAGTAGTCGCCGAGGGAGAGATCGCCGGTTTCTACCTCTCGGTGGTGATCGCCGGTTTTCGTGTCCTGATAGAAGATCGCCCGTTTTGAGGTCTTCTGTTAGAGATCGCCGTTTTAAAGTTGGAGATCGCCGTTTTCTTTTGAGACCGCCTGTCTTACTGCATTTCTTTTATTTTCGTAAAATCTTGCAAACATTTGATTTGGTTATGTATTAAACTCCCTAAGAGGAGTAACTTCATTGCTGATATATATAAATACATATTATTTTGCACTCTTCAATATTATTTGGTTACACTTAATTTCAATTATACATGGATGTATGTATTATTTTGGCGGGATGTTACAGAACACACTTGTTCAGATATTTGCAAGAAAGTTTCAACCAAGAGAAGAACAGTTCTTATTAAACCCAGAATTAACAGATTCAATTTCAAATGAACAGATTTATTTTGGACAGTTATCAATTCAAATTCCAGAAATAAATGCAAGAAAGGAGAGAAGATTGCACACAAGTTTTTATACTGGTTCACTCATGAAGAGCTACATCCAGTTCACCTTACACCAAGGTGGAATTCACTAAACACATACAACAATTACAGCATATACAGCAGTTCTTGAAACCTACAAGAACACTCACATACAAGGCTGAAAAACACCTATTTCAGCACACCTTGCACTCCAAGAAACCCTATCAAGAAGTGACTAACACTTCCACCTTTACAACAAATGAGAAAGGAAAAAAATACACCTGAAAAGAAGATGCAAGAACTCAAACCAGTAGTTCAATCTACTGCAAAAACTGCACCAGCACCTTCACAAAGCACAAGGTTTTCCTAGAACAAGCACACTTGAAATTCCTTTTGAAAACTTTTCACAAAAGCCTTTGAATTCTTCTTCTCACTCAGAAACTGATTGAAACGTGATTGCACTGTTTTTTGTGTGAGAGAAGTCTTCTATATTTAAAGAAACCAGTTTCTAACCACTTTTCAAAAAACAGTTTGAAAAACAGTTAAGAATAACAGAACCAAAATAAATCTATTTATTATCCAGGAAACAGATTTATTTTTGTCCAGTATTCAGACTTTTTGAGAAAACTTTAAACAGCATTTTTGAAAACTTTAAACACTCCTTGTGTTTGGTTTAAGCTTGCTTTAGGCAACTAGAACAGAATGACCGATGACCGACCGGTGCCACATTACTTTCCAAACGACCGATGACCGATCGTCCCACATTACTTTCTCAAAGACCGATGACTGATCACATTACTTTCCCAAAGACCGATGACCGATCGTACCTCATTACTTCCTCCATGACCGACGACCGATTGGTTCCTCATTACTTCCTTCAATGACCGACGGCCGATTGGTTCCTCATACTTCCCCAATGACCGACGACCGATTGGTTCCTCATTACTTCCCCCCAATGACCGATGACAGATCGGTGCCTCATCACTTCCTCACCTCCTAAGCCTAAACCAAAATTCACTTAAATCCTTTTACAAAACTATAAAGTACCGAAGCAATTTTCTTCATCAAACACACTTTAAGCCAAGGTTGGGAAGAAGCTTCCTTCAGCTTCAACACTTACAGCTTGGACGTCGTCCCTCACGACAATGATCCAGTGGTGATATCTGTAAGGACCTAGAAACTTTAATTGGAATAAAAGTGTTAGATTTAAATAATTTCAGAAGATGTTATTATTTGAAATACAAAGAGTTGGTAATAGAAGTTTCGTAGTAGTCGGACATCGGACGTCGCCCAAGGTCTGGGGTCAGCTGGTAGAGGTCGGTCGAATGACATGTGGATCAAGAAGAGTAAAGGAAGAAAAGTGTAGCTAAGAAGTCTTCTACGAGATCGCCGTTATTGAAGACGAAGGCGATCTCCGACTTCTCTGGCACATAATCGCCTGTCGCCTAGAGGAGACATGATCGCCAATCGCCTATGGTGTACGTGATCGACGGGAGTGCACGTAGTATGTGGTCAAGATGCTGGATCAACCATAGTGGGTTCCAAAAACCACGTGTATCAAGGTGTGGGTTAAGCTTTAGATACACTGTGCATGCGAAGCTCTATGCTGGAGCATAAGAAATCGTCCTTAGTGTTGCATGCATGGGCGCACGAGGAGTAGTGCTGATCTATTCTTGGAAATGTGAAGCTACCGACGTCACCAAGCCATGTGGAGGTGATACCTTGGACGTAACATAGTGGGATGAAGAACCTTTAGCAAGGTGTGACGATGTGACATCGGTGACCAGAGTAAGGCGATGTGTTCTCGTCACACACAAGGGCAATAAGAGATCGCCAACAGGATGAGAGGAACATCGGTCATCAACCAGGATGGGAGACATATCGGTGGTCTGCCAGGGTGAGACATCAGTGGTCCTTCAGGGTGAGACATCGGTTGTCTGCCAGGGTGAGACATCGGTGGTCCTCCAGGGTGAGACATCAGTCGTCCGTGAGGAAGAGGAATAAGTCATCACCGGGATGAGGCACATCAGTCATCGCCGATATGAGAGACAGACGGTCATCGCTAGGATGAGGGACACATCGGTCGTTTTCCAGGGAGAGACATCGGTCGTCCGCCAGGATGAGACATCGGTGGATAGTCATCGCGCGAGCGGTCATCGGTGGAAGGTTATCGCGCGATGTCGAGTTTCACACAGATAAGGTGGGACCCAGGCTCCCAGCATGAAACATCCTGCACGCGCGACACGTAGACAAAAAGGGTGGTTCAGAATAGTGACATCAGAGTGTTGGCCTGCACAGAGGCACGCGAAGTCGTACTGTTCAGGGAAGCGTACACGCAAACTTCCCTGCAGAGTGGGTGGTGGCAGCGGCTTTTATGGACAAGTTGGTTTAGATTCAAAAACCCACTTCTGAGAGGCAAAGAACGTTGCAGTGGTTCAAGAGTGAAAGAGTGAGTTTACCTTCATCCTTCTCTTTTCTCTCCTTCGCGCTGCGATTCAGGCATCCTCAAGCACCAGTACGACGAGCGACGACTGCCCTTAGAGCACCTGAGAGGTTCTCTGTGTAAGGACCTGTAAAAATTAAATTGGAATAAAAGGGTATATTTTAAATGAATTCTAAGTATGTTTTCATTTGAAATAAAAAGGAAGGAAAGTGTAGCTTAGAAGACTATAAGATCGCCTGGTTAGTACATAATCGCCGGTCGCCTACTACACATGATCGCCAGGGGCGCGAGAGGCATGCGGGCATCGCCAGGGCGCGAGGCATGTGGACGTCGCCAGGGCGCGAGAAGCAGCGGGCATCGCCAGGGCGCGAGGCATGTGGACGTCGCCAGGGCGTGAGAAGCATGCGGGCATCGCCAAGGCGCGAGGCATGTGGACGTCGCCAGGGCGCGAGAGGCATGCGGGCAACGCTGGAGCGCGAGAGGCATGCGGGCGTCGTCGGGGCGCGAGAGGCATGCGGGCGTCGCCAGGGAGATACATCGGTCGTCTCCAGGAGAGACATCGGTCGTCTTCCAGGGAGAGACATCGGTCGTCTTCCAGGGAGAGACATCGGTCGTTTGCCAGGATGAGACCTCAGTGGATAGTCATCGCGCGAGAGGTCATCGGTGGAAGGTTATCGCGCGATGTCAAGTTCCACACAGATAAGGTGGGACCCAGACTCCCAGCATGACACGTCCTGCACGCGCGCCACGTGGACAAAAAGGGTGGTTCAGAATAGTGACATCAGAATGTTGGCATGCACAAGAGACAACAGTGGTCGTACTGTTCAGGGCAGTGGGTGGCATGCACAGGAGACAACAGTGGTCGTACTGTTCAGGGTAGTGGTTGGCAGGCACAAGAGACAACCATGGCCGTACTGTCCAGTGAGAACGTACACTCAGGCTTTCCTGCAGAAGGGGTGGCAGCAGCAGCATGCGTGGACAGGTAGGCTTGGATTCAAAAGCCCACTGCGGGAATGCAAAGAAGGTTACAGTGGCTCAAGAGTGAAAGAGTGTCTGCATCTTCATCCCTCTCTTTTCTCTCCTTCGCACTGCGACTCAGGCAACCTCCAGCACCAGTGCGACGTGCGACGATTGCCCTTAGAGCACCTGGGAGGTTCTCTGCAAGTTCTACAAACCAGACACTGAAAACAGAGCAAAGGCATCCTTTAAGCTCGGTGGGTTTTGGAGCTTTTGGTGTTTTGCACAAGTCCAGGTAAGGGAAGCTAGATTTATTTTCAATAAAAGCCGTAGATTAGCTGTTTCTGAAGTGAGGGCGACGTGGTCGCCGGTTTCATATTCTTTTTCGTGATGCTCTGTTCTATGTGTTTGGGCGACGTGGTCGCCGGTTTTAAACCCCTTTTCCATGATGTTCTCTTCTTATGTGTTTGGGCGACGTGATCGCCGGTTTTAAATACAGATTTCGAAATCCCCTGTTTTTGGACGAGATCGCCGGTTTTGGCGTTGTTTTTCGAACTCCCCTGTTTTTGGTTTTAAATACATGATTGCTCTCATATATATCTATATGCGCATAAATAAGGGGATATCTCGTACCACAGCCTTACCATGCACTTTGGACCCATTATTAGAATTGGGGCCAGTCACACATGTTAGGAAAGATGGCTTTAAACTAGAGGGGGGGTGAATTGTTTAAAGAGGTTTTCGCAAACTTTTCCAAGCTAGAATGAATATCTTTCAGAAATCAAATGATTAAGCAATTCAGTTTGCCAAAACAGCAAGCAATACAGCACTGCCAGGAAAACAATCGGTTGTTTCTTCGAAACAATCGGTTGTTTATACCAGCAAACAACAAATAAACTGAAATTAAAGAGTTAGGGATAGAGAGATTGTACACAGATGTTTATACTGGTTCACTCCAACCCAGAGCTACATCCAGTCTTCTCAGAAACCCTGAGGAAATCCACTAAGCAATCAAACCCAGATTACTTACACAACAACCAAGAGAATGACCTTGAACCCTTCAAGACACACACTCTCCTTGGTCAACACTGAGATCTCTGATCTTGAATACCTCAAGGTCACACAGACAATCTCAGCAACGTATACAGAAAAGATTCAACAGTTTACAGAATTACACTTGTTACAGATGAGATCTGAAATCAATACAAGTGAAAAACCTATCCCAATACTTCAATCAATCTCTCAAGCACTTCAGCAATCTCTTTTTCAGTTCTTAGTTCTTTTGATATCTATCTTTTTCAAAACCAAAAAAAAGCTTATATAATACAGATCTTCTGATTATAAAAGGAAAGATTGTTTATCCATAATTGCTCTAAAAAAGATTGGTCAAAGCATTTAATGACTGGAGCGTATACAGTTTCAAATCATTTAAAGCTCAGTCAAAGAAAACAGTTTTTCTGTTATGGTTCCAAAACAAACAATCGATTATTTCCTCGAATCAATCGGTTGTTTTGTCACTTAACAGTTTTCTCCAATCAAAAACAGTTTTCAAAACTTTCTCAAAACATCTAAGTATAAACAAGCGGTTGTCTCGACAGAACAATCGGTTGTTTCAACTTAGTTTGAAAAACACTTTGTTTCATTAAAGATTGAGATGCTTTTTGCTTTGAGATTAAATCTAATATTGGTTTACACTTTGAACTACCCCAGAACAAAACTATAAAGCAGCACAGCAACATCACAGAAGCAGAGGCTTCATCATCCTTCAAAGGATTTGGATTCTTCAAAACCTTGAACACCACTTGGTTCAACACTTGCATCTTCTTTTCAGAAGTCAGTTCCTGTTGCAAAAAATTTTAAAAGATCAATTCACCCCTCCCCTCTTGATCTTCAGACCCTGCTTAACTCTAACAATTGGTATCAAGAGCAAGGGCTTGTAGGTTACTCAAGTTGTGCAGAAATGTCTGAATTCAAGATGCCTTTTGCTGAGGGAGCATCCATCAATAGGCCTCCTATGTTCGGTGGAGTCAACTATGCTTTCTGGAAAATCAGGATGAAGATTTTCATGGAGTCCATTGATATGGGCATCTGGGATGTTGTGGTGAGCAGACCTTTCATACCTATGCAGACTGTGAAAGATGAAACTGTGAAGAAACCATGGTCCGAATGGAGTGAAGCTGAAAGGAAGAAGGCTCAATATGATTCTCTGGCCAAGAATATCATCACCTCTGCACTGAATATGGATGAGTTCTTTAGGGTGTCTCAATGTCAATCAGCTAAGGAAATGTGGGAGATACTGGAGGTAACTCATGAAGGCACAGAAGATGTTAAACGGGCTAGGAAGCACTCATTGATCCAGGAATATGAGTTGTTCAGAATGCAATCTGGTGAGAGCATTGCAGATGTACAGAAACGATTTACGCATATTGTAAATCATCTCACGGGTCTTGGCAAGGTTTTTGATAAGGAAGAGCTCAACATAAAGGTATTGAAATGCCTTGATAGGAGTTGGCAGCCAAAGGTAACAGCAATTTCAGAATCAAGGGATCTTTCCAAGATGTCCACTGCAGCACTCTTTGGAAAGCTGATGGAACATGAATTGGAGCTGAAAAGATTGAAAGACCAAGAAACTGTGGAGAAGAAAGTCAAAGGAATTGCCTTAAAGACCACCATGGAGCATGACACAAGTGAAGAAGAAGAAGAGAATCCTGAACAAGATGAAACCTTAAGCTTGCTCACTAGAAAATTCAGCAAATTCCTTAAAAGGAAGACTAGAGACAGAACACAGCAAAGAAAAAGGTATTCAAAACAGAATGATTCTAATTCTTCTACTTACACCTGTTTTGGATGTGGCAAACCAGGTCATATAAAAGTTGATTGTCCAAACAATCCACATAAAGAAAAATCAGCAAGCAAGAAGAATGAAAAAGGCAAGGGAAAAAGGGCTTACATATCTTGGGAGGATAATGATGTATCTTCAACAAGTGAATCCTCAAATGAGAGTGAAGAAGCAAATCTGTGCTTCATGGCAAATGATGAAGGTTCAACTTCAGACTCAGTAAGTAATTACTCAACTGATTCTGAAAATTATGATCAGCTTTTAATTGCGTTTAAGGAAACTCATGATGAAGCCAACAGACTTGCTGTCATGTGTAATAAGCTGACCAGAATTAATAAAGTTCTTGAACCTAAGGTAAAGGCTCTTGAGGAAGAACTAAACAAAGCTAAAACTGAGTTAATTAGTCTTGAATTAACCTGCCTGCATGCATCCATCAAAACATGTGAAAATTGTAAGAAATTGGAAAAACAGGTTGAATATCTTCTAAAGACTTTATCAAATTTCACAAAAGGAAGAGAAAATCTTGAAACATTGCTGGGTTCACAAAATGTTGTCTTTAATAAAAATGGTTTAGGATATAATCCTGGAATAAAGCAAAATGTTAAAAAGCTGTCCAGCTTTTTTGTTCCTGCCAAAACAGGTTTTTCTTCTTTTAACAGATTAAATATAGTATTTACTGCATCCTGTTTCTACTGCATGAAATCTGGTCATACATCAAGAACATGTAGGGCTAGAAAATATCTTGTTCCTAAAGGCTTAGCCAAATGGCTTCCTAAGGAAAGGTATTAATCATGCTGGACCCTATACTAAGAGGGGTACCATATATGTAATCTGTTTTGCAGAAAAACAGCAGGAAAAATAAGTGGTACCTTGGTAGCGGCTGCTCAAAACATATGACAGGTGATTTGGCCCAGTTCATAAGTTTGAAACTCAAAGCTGAAGGTTATGTCACATATGGGGACAACAATAGAGGAAAAATTCTTGGAAGAGGAGATGTTGGCACTAAAGACTCAACTATAATTGAGAATGTCCTATATGTTGAAGGCTTAAAGCATAATCTTCTCATTATTAGTCAGCTTTGTGATAAGGGATACTTGGTTAAGTTTGAAGCCAACACATGTACAATTTCAAATCAGAACTCTAGTAAGGTGCTGTTCACAGGGAAAAGGGTAAACAACATCTATCTCCTAGACATTGTTAATAACAATTCTAAAAATGAATGCTTGTTGTCTAAAAGTGATGAGTCTTGGCTATGGCACAGGAGGTTGGCTCATATCCATACAGATCACTTGAATAAATTGTTGTCTAAGGACCTTGTTTCTGGTCTACCAAAAATATGTTTTAAAAATAACAGGTTGTGTGATGCATGTGTAAAAGGAAAACAGATTAGAACCTCTTTTAAATCTAAAGATATAGTTTCTACAAATAAAATTCTGGATGTATTGCATATGGATTTATTTGGACCATCTAGGACTGCTAGCCTTGCTGGAAATTATTATGCTTTGGTGATTGTTGATGACTTTTCTAGATATACTTGGACTCTATTCATTGCTTCTTAAAATGATACATACAAAGCTTTCAAGAAATTGGCAAAGGTTTTGAACAATGAAAATGAGAACTGCATAAAACAGATTCGTAGTGATCATGGGGGAGAATTTCAAAATGCAAAATTTGATAAGTTTTGTGAAAAGCATGGCATAACACATAGCTATTCTGCTCCTAGGACACCTCAACAAAACGGTGTGGTTGAAAGAAAGAATAGATCTTTGGAAGAATTAGCAAGAACTATGTTAAATGAATCAAATTTACCAAAGTATTTCTGGGCTGATGTTGTTTATACTGCTTGCTATGTGCTTAACAGAACATTGATAAGACCTATTCTTAAGAAAACCCCTTATGAACTATACAAAGGAAGAAAACCTAGCATTAGCCATCTTAGAGTATTTGGGTGCAAATGTTTTATTCTAAATAATGGTAAAGATAATCTTGGGAAATTTGACCCTAAATCTGATGAAGGTATACACCTTGGTTATGCTATAAATGGACATGCTTATAGAGTCTATAACAAAAGATTGCTTGCTGTAGAAGAGTCTATGCATGTGGTGTTTGATGAAACAGATTGTTCTATACCGAAATCTGTTTTGGATGAATCTGGTGTGGATGATTTAAGAATAATTCTGCAGAAAAATCAATCCACTGAATTTGATACAACTAATCCAAATGCTGTCAAAGAGTCTGTTGTGAATGCAGGGTTGCCTAAGGAATGGAAGACTCCCAAGGATCTTACTCTTGACAATGTAATTGGAAAACTAGAGAAAGGAGTCTCAACCAGAAATTCTCTCAACAATTTCTGCAGAACAGTAGCTTTTGTGTCACAGATTGAGCCTAAAAGCCTGGAAGAAGCACTGCAAGACAGCAATTGGATAACAGCAATGCAGGAAGAACTGAACCAGTTTGAATACAATGAAGTGTGGACCTTAGTTCCAAGAAAGCATGAGATGAATATCATAGGAACCAAGTGGGTGTACAGGAACAAGCTGGATGAACATGGAGCTATCACTAGAAACAAAGCAAGGCTGGTTGCTAAAGGATACAACCAAGAAGAAGGTATTGATTTTGGTGAAACCTATGCACCAGTAGCACGCCTTGAAGCTGTCAGATTACTTCTAGCATTTTCCAGCATCAAAGGCTTCAAATTGTTTCAAATGGATGTTAAAAGTGCATTCCTAAATGGGTACATAAATGAGGAGGTGTTTGTTTCCCAGCCCCCAGGCTTTGAAGATTACAAAAATCCAGAACATGTGTACAAGCTTAAGAAGGCCTTGTATGGACTAAAACAAGCACCAAGGCAATGGTATGAAAGGTTAAGTGAATTTTTGCTTTCTCAAGGCTATAACCGTGGTAATTCTGACAAGACTCTATTCATTAAGAAGAAAAGGGAAGATATTATCCTGGTACAAGTGTATGTAGATGATATAATCTTTGGGTCAACCAATGAGGAAATGTGTGAAGCTTTTGTCAATACAATGATGAGAGAGTTTGAGATGTCAATGTTGGGAGAAATGAACTTCTTCCTTGGCCTGCAAGTGAAACAGCTCAAGGATGGAATCTTCATTAGTCAAGAAAAATACTGCAAAGAGCTGCTAAAAAAATTTGATATGGATCAATGTAAGGCAATTAACACTCCTATTTCAACAAGCTGTCAACTAGACCAAGACTGTGCAGGAAAACCTGTTGACCAATCCAAGTTCAGAAGCTTAATTGGATCCCTGCTGTACTTAACTGCCAGCAGACCTGATATTATGTTTGCTGTATGCCTATGTGCCAGATATCAATCTGATCCAAGGGAATCTCACTACAATGCAGTCAAGAGAATTCTGAAATACTTGCAAGGGACAAAATCTGTTGGACTATGGTATCCTAACCATGTTTCCTTATACTTAAACTGTTTTTCAGATTCTGATTTTGCAGGGTGCAAGGTTGACAGAAAGAGCACTAGTGGAACATGTCACATGCTAGGATCAAGCCTGATTTCTTGGCATTGCAAGAAACAAGCTTGTGTTGCCCTCTCTACAGCAGAAGCAGAATACATTGCTGCTGGAAGCTGCTGTGCTCAAACATTATGGCTAAGGCAACAGCTAAGTGACTATGGAATACTGTTAAACAAGATACCTATTAATTGTGATAATACCAGTGCTATAAATCTGTCTAAAAATCCTGTGTTACATTCAAGAACAAAGCACATAGAGATTAGACATCATTTCTTAAGAGAAAATATAGCTAATGGTTTTTGTGATATTAAATTCATTAGTACTGAGTTTCAATTGGCTGATCTGTTTACAAAACCTCTGGCTAAAGATAGGTTTTATTTCTTGTTAAACGAATTGGGTATTATCAGCTTAAACTGTTCACTGCAGTGATATTTTAAATCTATAACATGTTATTTCTCTGGTTAATCTGTTTATTTCTGTGCCTAAAATATACATAACTAGGAAAGAGAAATTATACATGCACCTTAACTGCTTTATTGCTTTGACCAGCAGGTTTATGGCTGTTCTGTCTGGATATTCAAACTGGTTTGACTAACTGTATGGAAAGCTATTTCTCACTAAAAGCTAAAACACTTTTTCAAAATGATTTTGCCTCTTTCCAAAAACTGAAACTGCTGCAGGAATAAAATCTGTACTGACTCTGTGTTTTTGATTTGTTTCTTCTTCACACTCCAACTCTGCTAAGCATTAATACAATCTGTTTGATTCTATAAATAATGGTATTCAAAACCTGTAGTTCACACATTCAACTTCTGCTTGCAATCTCTCAGTTTTCTTTTGATAAAGAGGAACAGGTTTCAGAAATGGCATCATTGGTATACAAAAGGAAGAAATCCCGTGAGCAGAAGAATAACACTCAAGGTATTTTAGAGAAATGGTTCGATGGTGATGCTGAAGCCATGACCACTTACTTACATGAGATAAGTAGAAAACAGGTAAATGTGCCAAAGATTCTCGAGTTTTCATGGATGAAGAGTGAAAAGCTGACTGAACCCAAAGCACTTCTCAAGCATCAGAGATTGAAGCCATTTCTTGAAATGACTGGCAACATCTATCCAGATCTAGTGAAGGTATTCTATACCAATCTGACCCTTGATGGGAAAAATTTAATTTCCCACGTAAAAGGTGTCCAAATAAAAATAACAAGTGAAGTTTGGAGCAACATCGCTGGAATCAAGTATTCAGGCCTCAAGGTGGGAAAGGGAAACACAACCATGATTCAAGAATTCAATAAAATTTAGTTCTACACAAGCTGCATGAGAGATAAGAATCAACACATAAACAGGTTTCATGCAGGTAATCTGAACCTAACTCCTAGGTTTCTAGCCTATGTTATTGCATGGCAACTGACACCTAGGGGAAGTAATCATGCTACATTACATGAGGAAGACCTCATTTTACTCTACTGTCTCATGCATCGCATAAAAATAAATTGGGTTTGTGTAATGACAGAGCATATGCTCAAATCCAAGAGGCTATCTGATTACAGATTTCCCTATGCAATTTTCATTTCAAAATTAATCGATTGTTTTGAGATTGACACTACTAATGAGAGAAACGAGCCAATCAAAGCAATTAGTGAAATCGACAACTCTACGCTCATGAAGATGGGATTCCTCAAGGAAGGTGAAGAGTGGGTTTTTAAAAGGACAACAGGTCCTAGAATGGAACATGGTACGTCCAACCACAACAACAATGATGATGAAGAACCTGCTGTTCCTATGGAAGATGACAATGTTCATGCTGATCACCAACCGAATCATGATGACTTGGATGCTACAGAAAACAATGCACTGGTTGCATATCATTCTCTCGAATTCAGAGGTGAACCTTTGTCTAGTTTTGAAAGGAAAGTACTGCATCGACTTGACAATCTTTCAGAAGACCAGAAAGCCTACTTTGAGATGACTCAAGCCAGGTTCCAACATCTAGATTATCAACTCGAGGGAGTACAGGAACAACTGGCTGAGCTTTACTACAGGGAATAGTTTTCTTTCTTCCCAATATTGTCTTCTTATATCTGTTGAACATTATCCTGTTATTTCTGTTTCATCTCTATTCTGGAATGTATTCCCCTCTTAAGGACTTTATGAACTATCATGTATGGCTATTATATGCTTCTGTTTTTATTTGATCCCATGCTGTTTGATGAATCCAAAGGGGGAGAAAAATAGCTGATCTTATAAGCTGCAGTGGTATAGGGAGATATATATATTCTCTACTCTTCTCTTATTCAATATTCACTTTAAATCTGTGTATTGTGGAATCAAGCTTTGTACAGGTATTGATCTTTCTTCAAAGCAATTGAGCTATGGGGATTTGTCTCCATCAAACAGGGGGAGATTGTTGAAGCTGAAGGAAGCTTCTTCCCAACCTTGGCTTAAAGTGTGTTTGATGAAGAAAATTGCTTCGGTACTTTATAGTTTTGTAAAAGGATTTAAGTGAATTTTGGTTTAGGCTTAGGAGGTGAGGAAGTGATGAGGCACCGATCTGTAATCGGTCATTGGGGGAAGTAATGAGGAACCAATCGGTCGTCGGTCATTGGGGAAGTATGAGGAACCAATCGGTCGTCGGTCATTGAAGGAAGTAATGAGGAACCAATCGGTCGTTGATCATTGGAGGAAGTAATGAGGTACGATCGGTCATCGGTCTTTGGGAAAGTAATGTGATCAGTCATCGGTCTTTGAGAAAGTAATGTGGGACGATCGGTCATCGGTCGTTTGGAAAGTAATGTGGCACCGGTCGGTCATCGGTCATTCTGTTCTAGTTGCCTAAAGCAAGCTTAAACCAAACACAAGGAGTGTTTAAAGTTTTCAAAAATGCTGTTTAAAGTTTTCTCAAAAAGTCTGAATACTGGACAAAAATAAATCTGTTTCCTGGATAATAAATAGATTTATTTTGGTTCTGTTATTCTTAACTGTTTTTCAAACTGTTTTTTGAAAAGTGGTTAGAAACTGGTTTCTTTAAATATAGAAGACTTCTCTCACACAAAATACACAGTGCAATCACGTTTCAATCAGTTTCTGAGTGAGAAGAAGAATTCAAAGGCTTTTGTGAAAGGTTTTCAAAAGGAATTTCAAGTGTGCTTGTTCTAGGAAAACCTTGTGCTTTGTGAAGGTGCTGGTGCAGTTTTTGTAGCAGATTGAACTACTGGTTTGAGTTCTTGCATCTTCTTTTCAGAAGTCAGTTCCTGTTGCAAAAAATTTTAAAAGATCAATTCACCCCTCCCCTCTTGATCTTCAGACCCTGCTTAACTCTAACAGATTGGATTGATGACTGTGTAAGAACCTAGAAGTTTATATTGGAATAAAAGTGTTATACTATAAATAAATTCGAAGCACGTGTTTATTTAAATATAAAGGAAGGAATGTATAGCTGAGAAGCCTACGAGATCGCCGTTATTAAGCGGGTAGGCGATCTCCAACTTCTCTGGCACTTGAACGCCTATCGCCTAGCTTATGCTTGAACGCCTATCGCCTAGCTTATGCTTGAACGCCTATCGCCTAGCTTATGCTTGAACGCCTATCGCCTAGCTTATGCTTGAACGCCTATCGCCTGTGTGTACCTAGTAGCCTGTCGCCTAGAGTACACCTAATCGCCGAAACTACACTTAGTGTGTAGCCAAAATGTTGGATCAACCCTGGTACGTCCCAAAAGCCACGCGTATCAAGGTGTGGGTTAAACCTTGGATACGCTGGGCAGGCGAAGCTCTATACTTGAGCATAAGAGAATCATCCTTAACGTTACACGCTTGGGCGCACGAGGACTTGTGCTAATCAACTCTTGGAAGTGTGAAGCTACCGACGTCACCAAGCCTTGTGGAGAGAATACCTTGGATGTAACATAGTGGAATGAAGAACCTCCAGGGGGGAGTGGCGAGTGTCATCGGGCATCGCAGGGCGCGAGGCATGCTGCGGGGTGTGTCTTCGCGCGAGGGGTCATCGGTCGAGAGTCTTCGCGCGAGAGGTCATCGGTCGAGAGTCTTCGCGCGAGAGGTCATCGGTCGAGAGTCTTCGCGCGAGAGGTCATCGGTCGAGAGTCTTCGCACGAGAGGTCATAGCGCGACGTTGAGTACACACAGAGAACGTGGGACCCAGATTTCCAGCATGAGACGCGCGGCACGCGAGACACGTAGGCAAAAAGCGTTGGTTCAAAACAGTGACATCAGAATGTTGGCATGCGCGGGAGACACTCGCGGTCGTACTGTTCAGAGCAGTGGCTGGCATGCACAAGCGACAAACAGTGGCAGTACTGTTCAGAGCAGTGGTTGGCATGCACCAGAGACAACAGTGGTCGTACTGTTCAGGGCAGTGGTTCTCAGACTTCTCTGCAGAGTGGGTGGTGGCAGCTGCTTTTGGTGGATAAGTTGGTTTAAGATGCAGAAGACCCACTGCTGAGGGAAACAAGAAACGTCGCAGCCTTCAAAGAGAGAAAGAGTTAGTTACCTCCCTTCTCCTCCAGTTGCCTCCTTCGCGCTGCGATTCTAGCACCTTCACACGAGAGTACGACGAGCGACAGCCACCATTAGAGCACCTGGGAGGTTCTCTGCAAGTCCTTCAACCAGACGCGAAAAACAGAGCCAAGGTATTCTGCAAGCTTCGTTGGATTTCGAAGCTCCTGGTGGTTGCGCAAGTCCAGGTAAGGGAAGCTAGACTCCATTTTCAATAAAAGCCATAGTTTAGCTATTTCTGAAATGAGTGCGACGTGGTCGCCGGTTTCGTTTTCATCTGTGTAAAATGCTCTGTTCTATGTGTTTTGGGCGACGTGGTCGCCGGTTTTATATAAAGCCTTCGAAATACCTTGTTTTTGAACCAGGTCGCCGGTTTTGGCGCTGTTTTGCGAAATCTCTGTTTTTGATGTTGTTTTGAAACTACTTGAGATTTACATGAGATATTCGAAGATCTGAAGCTTTGAAATGTTTGTTGATGTGATTTGAATCATTTACTTGAATGGTATGATGTGTTTGGATGTGGGATCGAGGCATAGTATTTTCAGGAAAGGAAATACCGTGTTGAGATTGGTTAGGAAGTGCATTGATCAGTGAGTAACCTGTTAATGAGACGATCCTGACTCTGCTGAGATAATGGAATCACGTAGATGAAGTTATTCCGTTGGTGAGAGTCGAAGGAGGTTCATACGTATGGGCGAGTTGTTCAAATGGGAACGAGCTCGAGCTGTTGTATGGATTAACCTTGTCATACCAGGAGAATGGTAACATTGAGATTGTATATGCGCATGCTGTGTGGATTCACAGTGGTATGGTATGACAAGTGCATGTCTCTGGATACTAAGTTCAACGCACGAGTCTTCCGGAAGTAGTGTCAAGTGTCTTGTGTTGAGAGTCAGTGGAAAGTCTGACATGTGAAATGAGAAACTTGAATATTGATAGACACTTGATGCAGTTTGTGAAATAGATTGATTCTGAGAAATGCTGTGAAATGTTTGGATTTTTGGGCGATCAGGTGAAGGGATGAGCAGCTTTACGTTTTACATGGATAATCTTGAAACTTGTTTTACTTTAATTTTAATGTTCCTATTTAAACTCTCTTTAAAATGTCTAGCTTACCCTGTGGTGTTTTCTTTGGTGTTGTGCTTGGTTCTCTTTAAAAACTGTGATGATCGTGTAATTGTTACACGGGAGCAGATGATCTTCCAGGAAGGAGAGCTCCTTAGTGAGTGGTCGCCGAGGGAGAGATCGCCGGTTTCTACCTCTCGGTGGTGATCGCCGGTTTTCGTGTCCTGATAGAAGATCGCCCGTTTTGAGGTCTTCTGTTAGAGATCGCCGTTTTAAAGTTGGAGATCACCGTTTTCTTTTGAGACCGCCTGTCTTACTGCATTTCTTTTATTTTCATAAAATCTTGCAAACATTTGATTTGGTTATGTATTAAACTCCCTAAGAGGAGTAACTTCATTTCTGATATATATATAAATACATATTATTTTGCACTCTTCAATATTATTTGGTTACACTTAATTTCAATTATACATGGATGTATGTATTATTTTGGCGGGATGTTACATTAATGGTATCAGAGCAGTTCGTCCTTAGGATGACCTGAGGGCTGTGGATCCATTGTGTTTCTTCTGCTCATGAAAGTTATTTGAGTTTAAAATAATAACTATAGTGAAAGGTTTTCAAACGTTTTTGTATTGAAATTTTGTGTGTGCTTGGGTGAATATATGTTCTAATTGAAAATCTTAGTATTAAGAATGAGAAGGTCTTGATAAAGTAGTGAGGGTGCACACTCATAACTGGATCGAGATGAGTCTCAATCTTAATTCTAAAGGTTTGATGTTTAGCATATATTGAATTCTGGTGTGAGCTATCTCATTCTCTTGAGTGTCTTTGTAATTGATTGGAAATGGCTGATTGGACTGGTGACTGCATACCAGTAGTTGTGCTGGTGTTATGCGTGATGTTATAAGCATTATGACTCTGTTGTTGAGCTCAAATTCTTAATGATTTTGAGATGCTAACCTTTGTAAGGTCTAGCTGTTACCCCCCTTGAATGAATTGATTTCTTATCGATCTCATTCTTGTAGTTGTAGGGAATATAGGAATATTATAGTTTCAAAATCTGAAAACGAAGAGAGATGGCACGTAGACCTTCTACCCCTCCCCAATCTTCTTCGGAGATGAGCCAGAACGCTAAGGCTATCGAGATGATGGCAACTGCCATCCAACAGCAGAATACGGTAATGGCCCAGATTCATCAGGCTGTAATGAATCATTTGGAAACTGCTGGATCGGCTGCAACAGCTTCCCAGGTCAATCAGCCTCGGGAGCAGGTAGGGATGACCGAGTTCATGAGGCACAACCCACCCAAGCTCAGTGGGAGTGCTACCCCTGATCAAGCAGATCCGTGGACCAGGGAGTTACATGCCCTAGTAAGGAAGGCAAGGGTAGTGGAGACCCTGGAGAGGAGTGGTTCCAGAGTAATCAGATCACAACCAGGGGGTCCCTCCAGTGGGAAGGCCAAGGTGCAGCACCCACAAAGCAAGCCTTATTCGAGACCCTCTCAGCATAGGGCAGAAGCAGCACCGCCCCAGCTTCAGCAGCAACAACCCTGGAAACTTAAATGTTTCCACTGTGGTGGACCACACACAGCCAATGTGTGCCCCAAAAGAGATTCAGAGAGAAGATGTTTTGCCTGTCAAAGGACGGGACACGTTGCTAGAGATTGTCCTACCCAGAATAGGATGACTCAACCCAGTGGATCCCAACAGTTGAGGAATGGAGGCAGTCGACCTCAGGCAGCAGGGAGAGTGTTTGCCATGGCTGGAGCGGAGGCATCTCAGTCAGGTAACTTAGTGCAGAGTGTTGTTCTATAGCTGGTAGATGCGTTAGAATTTTGTTTGATTTTGGAGCGACACACTCCTTTGTGTCAAGCCTGTGTGTAGCCGAGTTGGGCCTTCTAGTGAAGGAGTTGCCGTTTGAAACTGTTGGTCTATACACCTGCATCAGGACAGGTGTTGACCTCTACAGTTTGCCCCGAATGTCCAGTGATAGTAGAGGGACGCAGATTCAAGGTGAACTTGATCTGCCTACCTCTTCAGGATCTGGATGTTATCCTGGGAATGGATTGGCTAGCTGCCAATCACGTTCTCGTAGTCTGTGGTAGTCAGAAGATAGCGTTTCCAGACCTCCAAGAGGCAGACGTGTTATCAGCTCAGCGAGGGTGGTCGGTGTTGGGAGAAAGAAGCGAGGTGCTTCGTGAATCCTAGCTCAGTTAGGAGTGAAGAATGAAGAGGACGTAAGTTGGATACTTGTGGTGAAAAAAAATTTCAATGGATGTAATTTCAGAAGAAATATCCGGATTACCTCCTAAGAGAGAAGTGGAGTTCTCTATTGATTTTGGTACCTGGGGCTGGACCAGTGTCAATGGCACCTTACAGGAGGGCTCCAGCCGAGTTGGAAGAGTTTACCTATAATAACGGTGATCATGCTGGCATTGGGATGGCAACGTATGAAGCTTTGTATGGAAGGAAATGCAGAACTCCTTTGTACTGGTACCAGGAAGCAGTATTGGTTGAACCAGAGTTGATTCAGCAGACGACCGAGAAGGTGCAGATCAGGGATGACTTGTCCTTTGAAATGAAACCAGTCAGGATTGACGATAGGCAAAGTAAGCAGCTCAGAGGCAAGACCATCAACATGGTGAAAGTGGTGTGGGATGAGCGATCGGGTGATTCAACTTGGGAATTAGAAGAACCCATGAGAGAAGCCTATCCATACCTCTTTTCCTTGTAATTCATTTTCGGGGACGAAAATTTTCTTGTTGGGGAGATTGTAAGAACCTAGAAGTTTATATTGGAATAAAAGTGTTATACTATAAATAAATTCGAAGCACGTGTTTATTTAAATATAAAGGAAGGAATGTATAGCTGAGAAGCCTACGAGATCGCCGTTATTAAGCGGGTAGGCGATCTCCAACTTCTCTGGCACTTGAACGCCTATCGCCTAGCTTATGCTTGAACGCCTATCGCCTAGCTTATGCTTGAACGCCTATCGCCTAGCTTATGCTTGAACGCCTATCGCCTAGCTTATGCTTGAACGCCTATCGCCTGTGTGTACCTAGTAGCCTGTCGCCTAGAGTACACCTAATCGCCGAAACTACACTTAGTGTGTAGCCAAAATGTTGGATCAACCCTGGTACGTCCCAAAAGCCACGCGTATCAAGGTGTGGGTTAAACCTTGGATACGCTGGGCAGGCGAAGCTCTATACTTGAGCATAAGAGAATCATCCTTAACGTTACACGCTTGGGCGCACGAGGACTTGTGCTAATCAACTCTTGGAAGTGTGAAGCTACCGACGTCACCAAGCCTTGTGGAGAGAATACCTTGGATGTAACATAGTGGAATGAAGAACCTCCAGGGGGGAGTGGCGAGTGTCATCGGGCATCGCAGGGCGCGAGGCATGCTGCGGGGTGTGTCTTCGCGCGAGGGGTCATCGGTCGAGAGTCTTCGCGCGAGAGGTCATCGGTCGAGAGTCTTCGCGCGAGAGGTCATCGGTCGAGAGTCTTCGCGCGAGAGGTCATCGGTCGAGAGTCTTCGCGCGAGAGGTCATAGCGCGACGTTGAGTACACACAGAGAACGTGGGACCCAGATTTCCAGCATGAGACGCGCGGCACGCGAGACACGTAGGCAAAAAGCGTTGGTTCAGAACAGTGACATCAGAATGTTGGCATGCGCGGGAGACACTCGCGGTCGTACTGTTCAGAGCAGTGGCTGGCATGCACAAGCGACAAACAGTGGCAGTACTGTTCAGAGCAGTGGTTGGCATGCACCAGAGACAACAGTGGTCGTACTGTTCAGGGCAGTGGTTCTCAGACTTCTCTGCAGAGTGGGTGGTGGCAGCTGCTTTTGGTGGATAAGTTGGTTTAAGATGCAGAAGACCCACTGCTGAGGGAAACAAGAAACGTCGCAGCCTTCAAAGAGAGAAAGAGTTAGTTACCTCCCTTCTCCTCCAGTTGCCTCCTTCGCGCTGCGATTCTAGCACCTTCACACGAGAGTACGACGAGCGACAGCCACCATTAGAGCACCTGGGAGGTTCTCTGCAAGTCCTTCAACCAGACGCGAAAAACAGAGCCAAGGTATTCTGCAAGCTTCGTTGGATTTCGAAGCTCCTGGTGGTTGCGCAAGTCCAGGTAAGGGAAGCTAGACTCCATTTTCAATAAAAGCCATAGTTTAGCTATTTCTGAAATGAGTGCGACGTGGTCGCCGGTTTCGTTTTCATCTGTGTAAAATGCTCTGTTCTATGTGTTTTGGGCGACGTGGTCGCCGGTTTTATATAAAGCCTTCGAAATACCTTGTTTTTGAACCAGGTCGCCGGTTTTGGCGCTGTTTTGCGAAATCTCTGTTTTTGATGTTGTTTTGAAACTACTTGAGATTTACATGAGATATTCGAAGATCTGAAGCTTTGAAATGTTTGTTGATGTGATTTGAATCATTTACTTGAATGGTATGATGTGTTTGGATGTGGGATCGAGGCATAGTATTTTCAGGAAAGGAAATACCGTGTTGAGATTGGTTAGGAAGTGCATTGATCAGTGAGTAACCTGTTAATGAGACGATCCTGACTCTGCTGAGATAATGGAATCACGTAGATGAAGTTATTCAGTTGGTGAGAGTCGAAGGAGGTTCATACGTATGGGCGAGTTGTTCAAATGGGAACGAGCTCGAGCTGTTGTATGGATTAACCTTGTCATACCAGGAGAATGGTAACATTGAGATTGTATATGCGCATGCTGTGTGGATTCACAGTGGTATGGTATGACAAGTGCATGTCTCTGGATACTAAGTTCAACGCACGAGTCTTCCGGAAGTAGTGTCAAGTGTCTTGTGTTGAGAGTCAGTGGAAAGTCTGACATGTGAAATGAGAAACTTGAATATTGATAGACACTTGATGCAGTTTGTGAAATAGATTGATTCTGAGAAATGCTGTGAAATGTTTGGATTTTTGGGCGATCAGGTGAAGGGAATAGCAGCTCTACGTTTTACATGGATAATCTTGAAACTTGTTTTACTTTAATTTTAATGTTCCTATTTAAACTCTCTTTAAAATGTCTAGCTTACCCTGTGGTGTTTTCTTTGGTGTTGTGCTTGGTTCTCTTTAAAAACTGTGATGATCGTGTAATTGTTACACGGGAGCAGATGATCTTCCAGGAAGGAGAGCTCCTTAGTGAGTGGTCGCCGAGGGAGAGATCGCCGGTTTCTACCTCTCGGTGGTGATCGCCGGTTTTCGTGTCCTGATAGAAGATCGCCCGTTTTGAGGTCTTCTGTTAGAGATCGCCGTTTTAAAGTTGGAGATCGCCGTTTTCTTTTGAGACCGCCTGTCTTACTGCATTTCTTTTATTTTCGTAAAATCTTGCAAACATTTGATTTGGTTATGTATTAAACTCCCTAAGAGGAGTAACTTCATTTCTGATATATATATAAATACATATTATTTTGCACTCTTCAATATTATTTGGTTACACTTAATTTCAATTATACATGGATGTATGTATTATTTTGGCGGGATGTTACAGACTGCATACCAGTAGTTGTTCTAGTGTTATGCTTGATGTTATAAGCATTATGATCCTGTTGATGAACTCAAATTCTAGATGACTTTGAGATGCTGACCTTTGTAAGGTCTAGCTGTTACCCCTTGAATGAATTGATTTCTTATCGATTTCATTCTTAAAGTTGTAGGGAATATAGAAACTAGTGGTTTCAAAATCTGAGAACGAAGGAAGATGACTCGTAGACCTCCTACCTCCCCCCAACCTTCTTCGGAGATGGGCCAGATCGCCAGGGCCATTGAGATGATGGCAACTGCCATCCAACAACAGAATACAGTAATGGCTCAGATTCATCAGGCTGTAATGCATCATTGGGAAACTGCTAGATCGGCTGCAACAGCTTCCCATGTCAATCAGCCTCAGGAACAGATGGGGATGACCGAGTTCATGAGGCACAACCCACCCCAGTTCCGTGGGAATGCTTCTCCGAACCAACCAGATCAGTGGATCAGGGAGTTTCATGCCTTAGTGGGGAAGGCAAAGAGGGTGGAGACCCTGGAGAGGAGTGATTCCAGGGTAATCAGATCACACCCAGGGGGTTCCTCCTGTGGGAAGGCCAAGGTGCAGCAGCAGCAGAATAAGCCTTATTCGAGACCTCCACAACATAGGGCAGGAGCAGTTCCGCCCCAACTTCAGCAGCAACAACCATGGAAACCAAGATGTTTCCGTTGTGATGGGCCACCTAACGTCAACGTGTGCCCCAAGAGGAATTCAGGGAGAAAATGCTACATCTGCCGAAAGACGGGACACCTTGCTAGAGAGTGTCCTAACGGGTATAGGGCGACTCAACCCAGTGTTTCCCAGCAGTTGAGGAACGAAGGCAGCAGACCTCAGGCAGTAGGGAGAGTGTCTGCCCTGTCTGGAGCGGAAGTATCTCAGTCAGGTAACCTAGTACAAGGTGCTTGTTTATAGCTGGTAGAGACGTTAGAGTTTTGTTTGATTCTGGAGCGACACACTCTTTTGTGTCAAATCGGTGTGAAACCGAACTGGGCCTTCTAGTGGAGGAGCTGCCGTTTGAACGGTTGGCCTCTACACCTGCATCAAACCAGGTTTTGACCTCCCCAGTTTGCTCTAAATGTCCAGTGATAGTAGGGGGACGCAAGTTCAAGGTGAATTTGATCTGTCTACCTCTTCAGGATCTGGATGTTATCCTGGGGATGGATTGGCTATCTGCCAATCACATTCTCATAGATTTCAGTAGGTAGAACGTGGTGTTTCCGAGCCTCCGAGAGTCAGATATGATATCTGCTCAGTGTGTATGGTCGGGGTTGATAGAAGGGGCGCCGTACCTTGTGATCCTAGCTCAAGGGGGGGAGTGAAGAGGGATGAAGATATGGGCTGTATACATGTGGTGAAGGATTTCATGGATGTAGTCCCAGAAGAAATACCTGGACTACCTCCTAAGAGAGAGATGGAATTCTCTATTGTTTTGGTACCTGGAGCTGGACCAGCGTCCATGGCTCCCTACATAATGGCCCCAGCTGAGTAGATGGAATTAAAGAAGCAAGTGTAAGTTAGATTTAGTTGTACCAAGGTTTAGTTTCAGCTACATATAAGTTATGGAGAGTAAATAAGCAGTATGTTGGAGGTTTAAAGCTTAAACATGTGTATCCATGGGAAGTACCAGAGTTAAGTTCCAAGAATGAAAGAATGAATTTTTCTTTTGAAGCTTGGAAGAGGTTCATGTCGATGAAACAGCATGAGATGGTTCTAGCTTAAACTTCACGCAGGATGGATGCTGTTTTGTTGATCGTGATTTGAAAGATGATTATGGAAATGGTGGGTTGAGATAAAAGACTTCTGAAGCTGTAAGCCTCCTGAATTTGGCAAATGAGGATGCAGTTAGGCATGTGAATGTAGAAGGGAAGGAGGTAATGGCTGTGGATAACAATGAGGGTAAGCCGTGTTATGATGATGTTGAGTCCTTCTAGAGATGTAGTAAATTTCAGAAAAGTTGGATGTGGAAGGGAGTGTGGGTGGAAATAGTCTGTTGCATCTGGGAGAAGAAGAATAGAGTTATCCTTAAGCAAGGAATTCCGGATTGCAGAGGAAATTTTTCCAATCGGCTCCACTACTTACATGGTTGTGGATGAGATATATGGTGCGTTCGTTCTTGTATGCCTTTTCGGATAGGCACCTGAACCCAAAATCAATGCATCCAACGTATACATTGAAAAAAGAGGTCGTAATGGGAGCAGGAAGCCGAGTTGGCAAAAGAAGTCATAATAATGATTTAGAAAGTAACAGCAACAGGAACTTTGTCTTTATAAGGTACAGAATTATGTAGCATAGTGGTGAACAAAAGGTGTCCCTTTAGGGAGCGTGAGAATTAGATCAGCAGTTGGGAAGTCGATGGATGGTTTTGATCAAGATGCAGAAGTTGATCCCTAGGAGGATATTTCGGATCCTAGTTTGAATTAGCTAGGGGGCATGAGTAGTGGGCAGCTGTCCCCTTTCCTTCCAATGAAGGGATCTTGCCCGCTTTTCTCTAAAGGGGCTAGTCCTGGTTCTGTTAAGGGCCTAGTTCTGGACTTGCTCGACCAAGTCTTCAAGGTTGGAAGTAGAGTGTGAATGCTGGAATTGGCGCTCAATGGAGCAGCATATTCCATATGCAGGGATGTAAAATGGAATTTGATGAAGTATTGGAGTAGTAAGAGTTGGTTCAGCAGGCAACCGAGAGGGTGAAACTTATACAGGGCAGAATGAAAGCTCCTCAAAGTCGACAGATGTCCTCGGCAGATCAGAGGAGAAGACCTTTGGAGTTTGCTGCTGGGGATCATGTCTTTATGAGAGGAACACCAGCCAAGGGTGTAGGACGAGCTATCAAATCAAAGGAGCTGTCTCCTAAGTTAGTCGGACCATATCAGATCTTAAGGAGGATCGGTCTAGTGGCTTATGAAATCGCCCTACCTCCCCAATTAGCAAATCTGCATAATGTCTTTCACGTGTCACAGTTAAAGAAGTATCTTACAGACCCTAGTCACGTGCTGGAAGTGGACGATGTGCAGATCAAGGATGACTTGTCCTTTGAAGCGAAACCAGTCAGGATTGACGATCGGCAAAGTAAACAGCTCAGAGGCAAGACCATCAACATGGTGAAAGTGGTGTGGGATGAGAGATCGGGTGATTCAACTTGGGAGTTAGAAGAACCCATGAGAGAAGCCTATCCATACCTCTTTTCCTTGTAATTCATTTTTCGAGGACGAAAATTTTTCTTGTTAGGGAGAATGTAAGGACCTGTAAAAATTAAATTGGAATAAAAGGGTATATTTTAAATGAATTCTAAGTATGTTTTCATTTGAAATAAAAAGGAAGGAAAGTGTAGCTTAGAAGACTATAAAATCGCCTGGTTAGTACATAATCGCCAGTCGCCTACTACACATGATCGCCGGGCGCGAGAGGCATGCGGGCATCGCCAGGGCGCGAGGCATGTGGACGTCGCCAGGGCGCGAGAAGCATGCGGGCATCGCCAGGGCGTGACGCATGTGGACGTCGCCAGGGCGCGAGAAGCATGCGGGCATCGCCAGGGCGCGAGGCATGTGGACGTCGCCAGGGCGCGAGAGGCATGCGGGCAACGCTGGAGCGCGAGAGGCATGCGGGCGTCGTCGGGGCGCGAGAGGCATGCGGGTGTCGCCAGGGAGATACATCGGTCGTCTCCAGGGAGAGACATCGGTCGTCTTCCAGGGAGAGACATCGGTCGTCTTCCAGGGAGAGACATCGGTCGTTTGCCAGGATGAGACCTCAGTGGATAGTCATCGCGCGAGAGGTCATCGGTGGAAGGTTATCGCGCGATGTCAAGTTCCACACAGATAAGGTGGGACCCAGACTCCCAGCATGACACGTCCTGCACGCGCGCCACGTGGACAAAAAGGGTGGTTCAGAATAGTGACATCAGAATGTTGGCATGCACAAGAGACAACAGTGGTCGTACTGTTCAGGGCAGTGGGTGGCATGCACAAGAGACAATAGTGGTCGTACTGTTCAGGGCAGTGGTTGGCAGGCACAAGAGACAACCGTGGCCGTACTGTCCAGTGAGAACATACACTCAGGCTTTCCTGCAGAAGGGGTGGCAGCAGCAGCATGCGTGGACAGGTAGGCTTGGATTCAAAAGCCCACTGCGGGAAGGCAAAGAAGGTTAAAGTGGCTCAAGAGTGAAAGAGTGTCTGCATCTTCATCCTTCTCTTTTCTCTCCTTCGCACTGCGACTCAGGCAACCTCCAGCACCAGTGCGACGTGTGACGACTGCCCTTAGAGCACCTGGGAGGTTCTCTGCAAGTTCTACAAACCAGACACTGAAAACAGAGCAAAGGCATCCTTTAAGCTCGGTGGGTTTTGGAGCTCTTGGTGTTTTGCGCAAGTCCAGGTAAGGGAAGCTAGATTTATTTTCAATAAAAGCCGTAGATTAGCTGTTTTTGAAGTGAGGGCGACGTGGTCGCCGGTTTCATATTCTTTTTCGTGATGCTCTGTTCTATGTGTTTGGGCGACGTGGTCGCCGGTTTTAAACCCCTTTTCCATGATGTTCTGTTCTTATGTGTTTGGGCGACGTGATCGCTGGTTTTAAATACAGATTTCGAAATCCTCTGTTTTTGGACGAGATCGCCGGTTTTGGTGTTGTTTTTCGAACTCCCCTGTTTTTGGTGTTGTTTGAAGCTGTTTGAGATTTAAACGTGAAATACATGTGATATTCAAAAATCTGAACCTTTGAAATGACTGTTGCTGGGATTTGGATCATTCATTTGAGTGGTATGATGTGTGGAATGTCGTGAATGTGGGATCAAGACATAGTATTTTCAGGAAAGGAAATACCGTGTTGAGATTTGGTTATGAAGTGTATTGATCTGTGAGTATCCTGTGAATGGGACGATCCTGACTCTGCTGATATGATGGAGTCACATAGATGAAGTCATTCAGTTGGTGAGAGTCGAGGGAGGTCCATATGTATGGGTAAGTCGTTTGAAAGATAACTGACTTGACCTGTTATATGGATTAACCCTGTGATACTGTGAGAGTGATGAAATTGAGATCGAGATTGTGTTGATGCGCATGGCTGTGGAAACATTACAGCAATGAAGTATGACAGGTGCATGTCTCTGGATGCTAAGTTCAACGCACGAGTCTTCCGGAAGTAGTGTCGAGTGTCTAGGTGTGATTAGTCAGTGGAAGTCTGACGTGAGTAATGTTGAGAAATTGTTGATAGACACTTGATGGTTGTGTGATATGAATGAGAAAGTGATGGACTCTTGTGAATGTTTAAAAAGGCTGATCTACGTTGGTTGTCCAGTTTAAAATTTAAAGTTAAAAATATCTAGCTTACCCTTTGTATTGTTCTCTGGCTGTTTTCTCTTCAAACTGTGATGATCGTGTATTTTACTCGGGAGCAGATGATTTTCCAGGAAGTAGAGCTCCTTAGTGAGTGGTCGCCGGAAGGAGATCGCCTGATTCCTATTCTGGTAGCAGATCGGCTATTTTGGGTCTTCTGATAGGAGATCGCCGGTTTATGTAGGGAGATCGCCGGTTTCAATTTATTTGGCTGTATTTTGTTTATGTTTTGAAAAAAATTGACCGGTTATGTATTAAACTCCCTGTGAGGAGCAACTTCATTTTATATAAATACGTATGTTCACTTAAATATTTTTGTTTTACCTTTATTTCATTTTATATTTATGAAAAGTAATTTGGCGGGATGTTACACTCTGCAAGTTCTCCAAACCAGACGCTAAAACAGAGCTAAGGCATCTTTAAGCTCGGTGGGTTTTGGAACTCTTGGTGTTTTGCGCAAGCTCAGGTAAGGGAAGCTAGCCTTATTTCCAACGAAAACCTTATATTAGATGATTGAGATGATGGGGCGACGTGGTCACCGGTTTTCAACTGTTATTGCATAAATCCCCTGTTTTTGGACGAGATCGCCAGTTTTGGCGTTGTTTTTCGAACTCCCCTGTTTTTGTGTTGTTTGAAATTGTTTGAGATTTAAATGTGATATTCGAAAATCTGAACCAGGGAATGATTGTTGTTGTGATTGGAATCATTCATTTAAGTGTTATATGATGTGTTGAATGTTGTGAATGTGGGATCAAGGCATAGTATTTTCAGGAAAGAAAATACCGTGTAAGATCGTGTAGGATGTGCATTGATCGGTGATTTCTATAATGAGATATCCTGACTCTCCTGAGATAATGAAATCACATAGATGAAGTTATTCAGGCGTTGAGAGTCGATGGAGGTTCATACATATGGGTAAGTGTTTGAAAGATAACTACTTGACCTGTTACGTGGGTGTCTTAAATTTGTTTCATCTTGATTTTAAAGTTCATATCTAAATTCTCTTTCAAATTTCTAGCTTACCCTGTGTTTTTGGTGTTGTGTTTGGCTTTTTCTTAAACCTGTGATGATCGTGTATAATTTACACGGGAGCAGATGATGTTGCAAGAAGTAGAGCTCCTCAGTGAGTGGTCGCCGGAAGGAGATCGCCTATTTCTGTTTCTGTTAGGCGATCACCCTTTTCTGTTGACTGATAGGAGATCGCCCTTTTTCTAATAGGAGATCGCCTTTTTCTGTTAGGAGATCGCCTGTTTTTTTTTCTATTTTGCTGTATTTTGTTTAAGTTTTGGAAAACTGACCGAATATGTATTAAACTCCCTGTGAGGGGAAATTTCATTATATATATATACATATGTTCACTTAAATATTATTGTTTTATCTTTATTTCGTTTTATAATTATGAAAGGGATTTGGCGGGATGTTACATTAATGGTATCAGAGCAGTTCGTCCTTAGGATGACCTGAGGGCTGTGGATCCATTGTGTTTCTTCTGCTCATAAAATCTATTTGAGTTTTAAATAACAACTATAGTGAAAGGTTTTCAAACGTTTTTGTATTGAAATTTTGTGTGTGCTTTAGTGAATGTATGCCCTAACTGAAAATCTTAGTATTAAGAATGAGAGGATCTTGATAAAGTAGTGAGGGTGCACACTCATAACTGGATCGAGATGATTCTCAATCTTAAATTCTGAAGGTTTGATGTTTAGCATATATTGAATTCTGGTGTGTTTTATTTCAGTTTATTGAGTGTTTTTGTATTGATTGAAAGTGGTTGTTTGGATTGATGGTTGTATACCAGTAGCTGTTCTGGTGTTTTGCTTGAGGTTATAAGTATCATGATTCTGTTGGTAAACTCAAATTCTAAATGACTTTGAGATGTTGACCTTTGTAAGGTCTAGATGTTACCTCCTGAATGAATCGATTTCTTATCGATCTCATTCTTATAGTTGTAGGGGATATAGAAACCAATAGTTTCCTAATCTTCTACAGAGAAGAATGGCTCCTAGACAGCCTACCCCTCCCCAACCTTCTGCTGAAATGGGCCAGATCGCCAGGGCCATTGAGATGATGGCGAGTGCCATCCAGTAGCAGAATGCGGCAATGTCTCAGAATCACCAAGCTACAATGCAGCATTGGGAGACCGCTAGATCGGCTGCAACAGCTCCCAACGTCGGTCAGCCTCAGGAGCAGATGGAACTGACCGAGTTCCTCAGGCACAACCCACCTAAGTTCAATGGGAATGCTACTCCTGACCAAGCAGATCGATGGGTCAGGGGTTTAGAGAAAATCTTCAGGGCGACCTCCTGCCCTAAAGATAAGAAGCTGGTATTCGCCACATATCTTCTGTCTGGAGAGGCTGAGCTCTGGTGGATGGGAACTCAGCAGATGATGGAGGCCCGAGAGGAAGTGTTGGATTGGGAGAGCTTCAGGGTGAGGTTCCTGGAGAAATACTTCCCAGACAGCGCAAGGTTTGCGAAGGAAGCTGAGTTCCTAAGGTTGGAGCAGGGGGATATGTTTGTGAACACCTGTGCTGCTCGGTTTGAGTACCTCGCCCGATTCTATACCCAGGCGACCTCTGAGGCTTGGAGGTGTAGGAAGTTTGAAGAAGGTTTAAAGCATGAGCTGAAGAAGAACATAGCACCCATGTGCATCAGAGAGTTTCATGCCTTAGTAGAGAAGGCAAAGATTGTGGAAACCTTGGAAAGGGGTAATTCTTGGGTGATCAGGTCACACCCAGGGGGTTCTTTCAGTGGGAAGGCCAAGGTGCAGCACCAACAAAGCAAGCCTTATGCGGGACCTCCACCACATCGGGCAGGAGCAGTTTCGCCCCAGTTTCAGCAGCAACAAACATGGAAACCCAGATGTTTCACGTGCCAAAAGATGGGGCACATTTCTAGAGATTGTCCTAGCAGAAATAGGATGACTCAATCCGGTGGTTCCCAACAGATGAGGAATGAAGGCAGCAGACCTCAGGCAGCAGGGAGAGTGTTTGCCATGACAGGAGCAGAGGTGTCTCAGTCAGGTAACTTGGTGCAAGGTGCTTCGTGAATCCTAGCTCGGTTGGGAGTGAAGAATGAAGAGGACGTAAGCAGGATACCTGTGGTGAAAGATTTCATGGATGTATTTCTAGAAGAAATACCTGGATTACCTCCTAAGAGAGAAGTGGAATTCTCTATTGATTTGGTACCTGGAGCTGGACCAGTGTCAATGGCTCCCTACAGAATGGCTCCAGCTGAGTTGATGGAATTAAAGAAGCAAGTGTAAGTTAGATTTAGTTGTACCAAGGTTTAGTTTCAGCTACATATAAGTTATGGAGAGTAAATAAGCAGTATGTTGAGGGTTAAAGACTTAAGCATGTGTATCCATGGGAAGTACCAGAGTTAAGTTCCAAGAATGAAAGAATGAATTTTCTTTTATTTGAAGCTTGGAAGATGTTTATGTCGATGAAACAGCATGAGATGACTCTAGCTTAACCACAAGCTTAAAAGGAAAGATGAGATATTGTATTTATGTCTAAAGTTCAATTAGACAGAGAAATTTGCTGAAAAATACTAGGTAGAGAAGTTACTGGGATAAGAGAGAAAGCTTCACGCAGAATGGATGCTGTTTTGTTGATCGTGATTTGAAAGATGAGTATGGAAATGGTGGGTTGAGATTTAAGGCTCCTGATGCCGTAAGTCTCCTGAACTTGGCAAATGAGGATGCAATTCTGCCTGTGAACGTAGAAGGGAAGGAGGTAATGGCTATGGATAGAATAACGGTAAGCCGTGTTATGATGATGTTGGGTTCTTCTAGCGATGTTAGTAAATTGCAGAAAGTTGGATGTGGAAGCCGAACTTTCCGTGCCTTGTGTTTCTAATGGGATGGGATTTGCAGCTTATCCTTTAAATGGGCAGTTGTGGTGGTCAGCGTTTCGTTTTTGATCTTAGAACCAATGCTGCATCGTCAGCCGTAGCAACAAGTCCTCACCCTAAACACAGTGAGGGACTTATGATCTGTGTATTGAATATTGAGCACCCTGAGATCCCATGCAATGCTAATATGGATGTATCCATTGGAATTCCTGAGTGAGCAACTCTAAAATCCCAACCAGTTGCTAAAGAGGTGGGTTTTTCATAATCTGCTATTAGTAATCAAAGAAAAGATGAACCAGAGGGGCGCCTGAAGGAAAGAAGCCATTCTCTTTCAGTCTTTTGCTGCTACAAGATCGGTTCGACAAGAAACGGTGCTAGAATAGAGGTACTTTGGCAAGATAGTGGCGTTAGAGAATGCTGGTTTAGATGAAAAATCTGGAGTGTGTCTCCAACGCTGCTGAAGGTCCAGTACGATGAGTTGCTTGATAAAGAGGGACCACAGAAACTAGAGGAATGGGTCTCTTCATCTAGAGGGACAGCTACTGATCAATTTGGGTATGCGATGTTCAGACCGCTTAACAGTTAAGCCATGCTCTCCTGAACGCCATTCAGGTCGCCCTCTTGATTTGAATCAGCAGTGTATTCCTGGTGGTATGCTAGGTGGTGGGAAGGTGTTGTAACTACAGCTAATGACGGTGGTAGAGGGATCTTCATCAGATGGCTCTGCCTTAGAAAGTGAATCATCATCCATCCCCAAAGTTGAAGTTGCTAAGAAGGTGAGCAGGAATCGCTTGGTTGGGAAACCCTTGTGGATCTGGAAAATATGAAGGGAATAACTTTGAGGGAGCCACTCTATGTCGCTCATGAGGACAAGGATAATAACTCTTGTAGAGGCAGTGATGATGTTGACAATGAGGAGAAGACCTTTGGAGTTGTAGTTGGAGATCATGCATTTATGAAAGTGACACCGACCAAGGGTGTAGGACAAGCTATCAGATCAAAGGAGCTGTCTCCTAAGTTAGTCGGGCCATATCAGATCTTAAGGAGGATCGGTCTAGTGGCTTATGAAATCGCCCTACCTCCCCAATTAGCAAATCTGCATAATGTCTTTCACGTGTCACAGCTAAGGAAGTATCTTGCAGACCCTAGTCACGTGTTGGAAGTAGACGATGTGCAGATCAGGGATGACTTGTTGTTTGGAGCGAAACCAGTCAGGATTGACGATCAGCAGAGTAAGCAGCTCAGAGGCAAGACCATCAACATGGTGAAGGTGGTGTGGGATGACAGATCGGGTGATACAACTTGGGATTTAGAAGAAACCATGAGAGAAGCCTATCCCTACCTCTTTTCCTTGTAATTCAATTTTCGAGGACGAAAATTTTTTCTTGTTGGGGAGAATGTAAGGACCTAGAAACTTTAATTGGAATAAAAGTGTTAGATTTAAATAATTTCAGAAGATGTTATTATTTAAAATACAAAGAGTTGGTAATAGAAGTTTCGTAGTAGTCAGACATCGGACGTCGCCCAAGGTCTGGGGTCAGCTGGTAGAGGTCGGTCGGATGACATGTGGATTAAGAAGAGTAAAGGAAGAAAAGTGTAGCTAAGAAGTCTTCTACGAGATCGCTGTTATTGAAGACGGAGGCGATCTCCGACTTCTCTGGCACATAATCGCCTGTCGCCTAGAGGAGACATGATCGCCAATCGCCTATGGTGTATGTGATCGACGGGAGTGCACGTAGTATGTGGTCAAGATGCTGGATCAACCATAGTGGGTTCCAAAAACCACGCGTATCAAGGTGTGGGTTAAGCTTTAGATACACTGTGCATGCGAAGCTCTATGCTGGAGCATAAGAAATCGTCCTTAGTGTTGCATGCATGGGCGCACGAGGAGTAGTGTTGATCTATTCTTGGAAATGTGAAGCTACCGATGTCACCAAGCCATGTGGAGGTGATACCTTGGACGTAACATAGTGGGATGAAGAACCTTCAGCAAGGTGTGACGATGTGACATCGGTGACCAGAGTAAGGCGATGTGTTCTCGTCACACACAAGGGCGATAAGAGATCGCTAACAGGATGAGAGGAACATCGGTCATCAACCAGGATGGGAGACACATCGGTGGTCTGCCAGGGTGAGACATCGGTGGTCCTTCAGGGTAAGACATCGGTTGTCTGCCAGGGTGAGACATCGGTTGTCTGCCAGGGTGAGACATCGGTGGTCCTCCAGGGTGAGACATCAGTCGTCCGTCAGGAAGAGGAATCAGTCATCACCGGGATGAGGCACATCAGTCATCACCGGTATGAGAGACAGACGGTCATCGCCAGGATGAGGGACACATCGGTCGTTTTCCAGGGAGAGACATCGGTCGTCCGCCAGGATGAGACATCAGGCATCCTCAAGCACCAGTACGACGAGCGACGACTGCCCTTAGAGCACCTGGGAGGTTCTCTGCAAGTTCTCCAAACCAGCTGCTAAAACAGAGCTAAGGCATCTTTAAGCTCGGTGGGTTTTGGAACTCTTGGTGTTTTGCGCAAGCTCAGGTAAGGGAAGCTAGCCTTATTTCCAACGAAAACCTTATATTAGATGATTGAGATGATGGGGTGACGTGGTCACCGATTTTCAACTGTTATTGCATAAATCCCCTGTTTTTGGACGAGATCGCCGGTTTTGGCGTTGTTTTTCGAACTCCCCTGTTTTTGTGTTGTTTGAAACTGTTTGAGATTTAAATGTGTTATATGATGTGTTGAATGTTGTGAATGTGGGATCAAGGCATAGTATTTTCAGGAAAGAAAATACCGTGTAAGATTGTGTCGGATGTGCATTGATCGGTGATTTCTATAATGAGATATCCTGACTCTCCTGAGATAATGAAATCACATAGATGAAGTTATTCAGACGTTGAGAGTCGATGGAGGTTCATACATATGGGTAAGTGTTTGAAAGATAACTACTTGACCTGTTGTGTGGATTCACCCTGTCATACTGTGAGAGTGATGAGATTGAGATCGAGATTATGTTGATGCGCATAGCTGTGGAAACTTTACAGCAGTGTAGTATGACAGGTGCAGATCTCTGAGTCTAGTCAATGCACGAGTCTTCCGGAAGTAGTGTCAAGTGTCTTGTGTGATGAGTCAGTGGAAGTCTGACGTGAGAAATGAGGAACATTGAAATTGATAGACACTTGATGAATTATGTGAATTGAACGACTCTTGAGGAATTGTGAAATATGTGATTTACTTGATGGTCATGTGAAGGGAATGAGAAAGTTGATGGTTTTACGTGGGTGTCTTAAATTTGTTTCATCTTGATTTTAAAGTTCATATCTAAATTCTCTTTCAAATTTCTAGCTTACCCTGTGTTTTTGGTGTTGTGTTTGGCTTTTTCTTAAACCTGTGATGATCGTGTATAATTTACACGGGAGCAGATGATGTTGCAGGAAGTAGAGCTCCTCAGTGAGTGGTCGCCGGAAGGAGATCGCCTGTTTCTGTTTCTGTTAGGCGATCACCCTTTTCTGTTGTCTGATAGGAGATCGCCCTTTTTCTGATAGGAGATCGCCTTTTTCTGTTAGGAGATCGCCTGTTTTTTTTTCTATTTTGCTGTATTTTGTTTAAGTTTTGGAAAACTGACTGAATATGTATTAAACTCCCTGTGAGGGGAAATTTCATTATATATATATACATATGTTCACTTAAATATTATTGTTTTATCTTTATTTCGTTTTATAATTATGAAAGGGATTTGGCGGGATGTTACAATATCAGTGGTTACCGTAGGAATAAGGGTGCACTGGGTCCTCGTCGATCAAGGGAGTTCGGCCGATGTGATGTTCTGGTCGACCTTTAACAAATTGCAGTTGTCCCCGGATCAGCTAAGGCCTTATACCGACTGTCTGTATGGGTTCGTAGGTGACCAGGTCAAGGTGCGAGGATACATAGAGCTGAGGACCACTTTCACTAACGGGGTGGCCTCCTGCACCGAGAACATCAAGTATCTAGTAGTGAATGCCCCATCAGCCTACAACATACTGCTAGGCAGGCCAGCCTTAAACAGACTGGGGGCCGTAGCGTCGACGAGGCATATGAAGGTGAAGTTGCCCTCGATGGAAGGTGTGGTGATCACCATTAGGTCAGATCAGAAAGAGGCTAAGAAGTGCTACGAGAATAGCCTTAAGACAAGAAGGGGAGTGTGCACGGTGACCACCCATCCACCGGGTGGAGAGTGCGCTGATACTGACCTGCCTCGAGGAGACGTCGGAGTCGCATGAGCAGAGGTTGCCCGAGAGAGACGACCTGAACCAATGGAGGAGGTAGTAGGGAAGGAGATTGGAGGCAGAGTGTTCAAGCTTGGCGAATCCCTATGCCAAGATGCGTAAGACCATGTAGTGGGAGTCATAGAGTGGCATTTGAACGTTTTTGCTTGGTCTGCCTCAGATATGCTAGGCATTGACCTAAATTTTTTGTGTCATCGCCTTGCGTTGAATCCCCAAGTCAGACCTGTCCGTTAGAGGAGGAGGAAATTCAACGAAGAAAGGAGGCAGGTGATCAGGGAAGAAACGCAAAAGCTGCTCAAGGCTGGTCACATACGAGAAATCCAATATCCTGAGTGGCTAGCAAATGTGGTGTTGGTAAAGAAGGCCAATGGGAAGTAGAGGATGTGTGTGGACTTCACTGACCTCAATAAGGCATGTCCAAAGGATTCTTATCCTTTGTTGAGTATTGATGCGCTGGTAGATACCGCCTCAGGGTGCAAGCTGCTTAGCTTCTTGGATGCCTTTTCCGGTTATAACCAGATCAAGATGCACCCGATGGACGAGAGCAAGACAGCGTTTATGACCGAGCTGTCCTGCTACTGCTATACAGTCATGCCATTTGGGTTGAAAAATGCAGGCGCCACCTACCAAAGGCTAATGGACAAGGTCCTTGCACCCATGATGGGGCGCAACGTGCAAGCCTATGTGGATGATATGGTGGTGACATCCCAGGTGAGAGATCAACACGTCATTGATTTGGAGGAGCTATTCACTATGATAGCTAAGTATGGTTTGAAGCTGAATCCAGAGAAGTGTGTCTTTGGGGTGGAAGCGGGTAAGTTCCTCAGTTTCTTGCTAATAGAACGAGGAATCGAGGCCAATCCGGACAAGTGTGTGGTGATCTTAGCCATGAGGAGCCCAACTTCGGTCAAGGAAGTGCAACAATTGACAGGTCAAATGGCTGCCCTTTCCAGGTTTGTGTCAGCTAGGGGTGATAAGGGTCACCCTTATTTCCAACGCTTGAGGAGGAACAGTAGGTTCTTGTGGACCAAAGAGTGTGAAGAAGCATTCCTCAAGTTGAAATAGTATCTAGCCAGCCCGCCAGTGCTGTGCAAACCACACATCGGTACCCCATTGCGCTTGTACTTCGCGGTCACTGAAAGGGCAGTGAGTTCAGTTTTGGTGCAGGAGCAGGACCAAAGCCAAAAGCCTATGTACTTTGTTAGTAAGGTGCTGCAAGGGCCCGAGGTGAGGTACCAAACTATAGAAAAGGCGGCATTAGCCGTAGTGTTCTCTGCACATAGGCTTCGCCATTACTTCCAAAGCTTTACGGTGGTGGTGATGATAGACCTACCTATTAGGAAGGTCTTGCAGAAGCCAAATGTAGCAGGGAGGATGGTGTGATGGGCGGTGGAATTGTCTGAATTCGACATACAGTACGAGCCCAAAGGCCCAATCAAAGGCCAAGTATATGCCGACTTTGTGGCTGAGATGTCCTCGGCAGAGACCCAACAGGAAGGACCTGACTTTAAATGGGTACTTTCGGTAGATGGGTCTTCCAAACAACAGGGTAGTGGAGCTGGGGTGATCTTGGAAGGACCAAAGGGGCTGTTGATTGAGCAAGCCCTACGATTTGCCTTCAAGGCCAGCAATAACCAGGCTGAGTATGAGGCTCTAATCGCTAGAATGTTGTTAGCTAAGGAGATGGTAGCACAAAGTCTTTTGGCAAAGAGTGACTCCCTATTAGTCACAGGTCAGGTGACGGGAGAGTACTAGGCCGAAGACCCTCAGATGGCCTCATACCTAGGGTATGTCCAGATGTTGAAGAGTTCCTTTGCGGATTTTGAATTAGTGCATGTGCCCAGAGATCAGAATGCCCAAGCTGACTTGTTGGCAAAACTCGCAAGCTTGGGCAAGGGGGACAGGCAGAGGATAGTCATCCAGGAGACCCTGAGGACACCTCGCACATACACAACTGATAATTTAGTAGGAATCCACCAAATTAGCAAGGCAGATGGTGGGAAGAGGAGTCATCGGTCGTTGACCCAAGAAACTTTGAAGAAGCCAAGGGTCAAAGCGTATGTGGTACTGGAGGAGACGTCGCCACAGGTATGCTTGTTGCAGAATGGGGAAACGTGGATGACGCCCTACAAGCGCTACTTGGCTGATGGGATGTTGCCCATGGAGCCAACAGAGGCGAGGAAGGTGAAGAAAAACTCAACTAAGTACACACTCATTGATGGGGAGCTGTATAGGCACGGGTTCACACACCCTATTCTGGTGTGTGTGCATGGTGAGCAGTGCGTGCGTATAATGGCAGAGCTCCATGAAGGAATATGTGGGAGTCACATAGGAGGTCGCGCTTTGGCATCAAAGGCCATTCGAGCAGGGTATTACTGGCCAACAATGAGGGAAGATTGCACGAAGTATGCGTAGCAGTGCAAACAGTGTCAGCTACAAGCATATTGGCACAAGGCGCCTCCAGAGGAGCTCAGATCTATATATAGCCCTTGGCCATTCCACACCTAGGGAATTGACATCCTGGGGCCCTTTCCTTTGGCTGTGCAGCAGATGAAGTACCTCGTGGTCGCCATAGAGTACTTCACGAAGTGGATCGAGGCTGAGCCCGTAGCACAAATCACAGCCCACAAGATCCAGCACTTCCTATGGAAGAATATAGTGTGCCGCTTTGGTGTACCCAAGCGCTTGGTGTCTGATAATGGCACCCAGTTTGCAAGTCAACAGTTGGGAAAGCTATGCACAGATTTGGGAATCAAGTAGGTGTTCGCATCAGTCAAGCACCCTCAAACTAATGGACAGGTCGAGTCAGCCAACCGAGTTCTACTCAGAGGGCTGAAGAGAAGGCTGGAAAAGGTGAAGGGAACTTAGGCTGAGGAGGTTCCTAGAATTGTATGGGCCTATCATACCACTCCGCAGTCCACCACCAAGGAGACCCCTTTTAGCTTGGTGTACGGTTCAGACGCCATGATCCCAGTGGAGATCTAGGAGAGCTCACCACGTTTCCAGAACTTCGTGGCTGAGGAATCCAATGAGGAAAGGAAAGTGAATTTAGATCTCTTGGATGAAGTTAGGGAAGAGGCAGGAATCAAGGTCGAGGCATTGAAGAGGAGGGTTGAGCTCAAGCACAGTTCCAAGTTGAGAGCTCGGCAGTTCCAGGTCGCTGACCTAATCATGCGGAAGGCATCTGCCTACCAAATAGAGAACAAGCTATCTCCTAAGTGGACTGGTCCCTTTAGAGAGACAGAGGCCCTGTGAAATGGAGCGTATAGGCTTGAGACTCTAGAAGGTGGGCCGATTCCTCGAACATAGAATGCGACTCACCTGAAATTTTATTTCAGTTAAAACTATGTAACATTGTACACAGTTTAGGGGACACTCTTTTTTCCCTCTTAAGGGTTTTTAATGAGGTCACCCAACAAAATTTTCAGTTAAGATATAGTTTTGAATGTATTTGTACAATGCAGTTCGAGCCTGTCACTTGGGGTTAGAGGTCTCGTAAGTGGGAAGGTAGGTTCGTGAGGAACACCTACCCTTCGAGTGAGAACTCCAAGTTGAACAAAAAGGTTCACCAGCGAAATCCTCCCTCGCCTATGAGCGATGTGAGGTCAGTTTGAGCCTGTCACTTGGGGTTAGAGGTCTCGTAAGTGGAAAGGTAGGTTCGTGAGGAACACCTTCCCTTTGAGTGAGAACGCCAAGTTGAACAAAAAGGTTCACCAGCGAAATCCTCCCTCGCCTATGAGCGATGTGAGGTTAGTTCGAGCCTGTCACTTGGGGTTAGAGGTCTCGTAAAAGTGGGAAGGTAGGTTCGCAAGGAACACCTTCCCTTTCGAGTGAGAACTCCCAACTTGCACAAAAAGGTTCACCAGTGAAATCACACGTGCCTATGGGCGATAAGAGGACGGTCAAGGAATAGCCTGTGTGTTAGAAGTCTCGAAGTGGAAGAGAGGTTCGCAGATGATATCCTCCCACTCGAGTGAGAACGCTAGGGTTGATTGGGGTGGTTTGGAAGGAGAGGTCAATAAAGTGATGCAGTCCATTTGCCAAGGCTCGCTTGCGGTGCGATCTCTTATCCTAAATAGGAATTACACTCATCACCCTTTATCACAGTCAAGCGTGCTACATTATGAGGAGCCGAAGTTATAGGCCAAGTACTGTAAAGTGCCCAAACAATCACTCAAGTACCAGAGAGGAAGATCACGCAAGAAATGCCAAGGAGAACAAGTTTATACGCACAAAGTTGGAAAAGTTAAAAATATCAATTATATTGGAAGATTGTTACAAGGAATTCAGCCATAAAGTACAGCTGTTCAGAAGACCTATCTAGGCACTATTTGCCTATCGACTACCTGCATCGATACAGAGAACACTACAAAAAATTGTTTAAAAAGTGGCAGTTTTAATATGGCGGTTATTAATAACCGCCACAAATTGAAGTATAATACGTCATTTTATTAACCGCCACAATTATCTTTCAAAATATGTCATTTTTAACCGTCACAATTATCCTTCAGAAGAAAGACAAATTTTGCTTCCCTCATTATTCCCAATTATTTTTAAAAATATTTTTGATAACAAAATTTTTTTATTCCCAATTATTTTTGAAAATCTAATTTTACTATTTCCAATTATTTTTGAAATTGTGGTTTGAGTATTCCCAATTATTTTTGAAAATGTGGTTTGACTATTGGGAAAGAAAAGTTTCTTCCCTCTCTTTACTCTCTTCCCTCTCTTCGCTATTGATTCGGTCGGTCATCGGTAGTCGATGACGTTAGCAGCAGTTGACCACATGGGCCGTTCACAGGGTGACACGTGGTAGAGGATAGCAGGTGAATCAGGGAGGCGATCACTCAGAGTGGTGATCGGTGGTCGGTGGCTAAGGGACCACCATCCGCAGATCAGTGTCAGGTGAGCGCCTGGAAGCAGAGCGCGAGAAGTAAAGAAGCACTGATCAGTCATTGGGGGTTTCCTGTTAACTCACAGTTAAGCTGGGACCCAGGCTCCCAGCGAGAGCGTCACGCAAGAAGCGCAGATCAGTGATTGCCTATCGCCGTGTGTAAGGATGAATAATCGCCTATCGCCGTGTGTGAGGATGAATAATCGCCTATCGCCATGTGTGAAGATCAGTAATTGCCTAGATTGCACATGATCGCCGTGTGTGAAGGTCAGGAGATCAGGTGGTCAGCAAGTCACCGAAAGAGCACATCGTCGGGTATTTGAGAAGACTTGGCAAGCACTTGTTATATGGTCTAAATACAGAGGATAAGTGGCATATCTGCCACCATGTATAGTGTGAGTCGTGATACCCAGTGTTAATCAGTTCATCATGTTAAGGTTGCGCCCAGGGTAGCCTGTGCACTAAGCTACTCCCTGTGTGGATAACTTAGTCGCAGGAGCAAAGTGAAAGTAATGTTTCAGCTGCAGGTACTCCAGATGGTGACACGTGTACGACCAGATATAATCCACGTGTCAAGAGGAATAACCGTCAGGAGAGAGAAAGATTCAGGTATAGATAGGATTCTTAACAGAATTCAGAGGGGAGTTTTTTCATTTTTTGGGAATTCACTTGCACACGGTCCTGAGTTTTCTCCGTAATTCTTTGTTGATTCGATCACTGACTTGAGCGTCGGAGTGCAACCGGCCGCAGAGGCGCCATACTGTTCTTTCAGGTTTCTTGGAAGATTGTCAAGTGAAAAAGTCTTTGGTGTGCTTGGCGTGAAGCTGGTGAGGACGAGGTTCGAGGAGGAGAAGCTCTAACACTTTGGTCAAGAGGCTGGATCATCAGGCGCCCACCGTGGGGCCGTGTAAACAATGATTCCCATCCACAGTTGAGTTTGTGAGGTTTTCGGTAGTTTCTGTTCGATTGCTTGCTGCTGCAATCGTTTTTCGGAGGTTTAGACCGCTTGAGTTGAAGTTCAATCGGTGAAGAGTGGTTTTCTGGAGGTTTTTACCGATTGAGTCCTGGATCGATTGTTGTGCGAAGGAAGTTGTGTGCGAAGGAAGTTGTGTGCGAAGGAAGTTGAAGGTTTCTTGAGCGTTGTTGCAAGATAGGTTTTGCATGTTGAAAGGCAGTTGTGTGAGATTAGTAGAAGTTTCATGAGCAAAATGAGGACAACCAGATCTAGTTTAGTTGCGCCACAATCTGGAGAGGATAACGTGACGATGACGCAAATGCTGGAGATGATGCGTGTTTTGCAAGAAAATGTGGCAGCATCGCGCGTCGAGCAGACAAAGATGCACGATGACCTGGTCGCTTCTCAGGCCAGGAACGAAGAGTTGAGTAAGGTTAATGAAGAGTTACGTCAGGCTCTTCGCGAGCAGAGGGAAAGTGCGGCGACCAGCGGAGGTGCGCCACCGTCTCCGCCACGAGTTTTTCCAATGCCATTTTCACAGGCGATCATGGATGCTGCGATTTCTGCAAACATCACGGTGGTGAAGGCCTCCTTCACTGGAGTGGAAGATCCAGAGGCTCACCTTACCGCGTTTCATACGCAGATGATGCTGTCAGGAGGATCGGATGCGGCCTATTGCAAGATGTTCATGAGCACTCTCCACAGCACAACGTTGGATTGGTTTGTAAGCTTACCTACTGGACACATCTCTAGTTTCCAGCAATTCTCCAAGCTTTTCGTCGATCAATACATTGTGAATAAGGCGCCGCCTATGGTGTCGTATGACCTGTTCGACGTAAGGCAGTTCCAGGGGGAATCTTTGAAGGACTATCTGAATAGGTTTGGTGTAAGGACCTGTAAAATTAAATTGGAATAAAAAGGAATATATTTTAAATGAATTCTAAGTATGTTTTTATTTAAAATAAAAAGGAAGGAAAGTGTAGTTTAGAAGACTATGAGATCGCCTGGTTAGTACATAATCGCCTGTCGCCTAGATTACACGTGATCGCCAGTCGCCTATGGTGCACATGATCGCCGAAAGTGCACTCAGTATGTGGTCAGGATACTGGATCAACCAGAGTGGGTTCCAAAAACCACGCGTATCAAGGTGTGGGTTAAGCCTTAGATACGCTGTGCATTGCGAAGCTCTATGCTTGAGCATAAGAAATCGTCTTTAGTGTTGCATGCATGGGCGGACGAGGAGTGCTGCTGATCTACTCTGGGAAATGTGAAGCTACCGACGTCACCAAGTCATGTGGAGATGATACCTTGGACGTAACATAGTGGGGTGAAGAACCTTCAGCAAGGCGTGGCGACGTGTCGTCGGGCATCGTCGGGGCGCGAGGCATGCGGGCATCGCCAGGGCGCGAGGCATGCAGGCATCGCCAGGACGAGACATCGGTCGTCTCCCAGAGAGAGACATCAGTCGTTCGCCAGGATGAGACATCGGTGGATAGTCATCGCGCGAGCGGTCATCGGTGGAAGGTTATCGCGCGATGTCGAGTTTCACACAGATAAGGTGGGACCCAGGCTCCCAGCATGAGACGTACTGCACGCGCGACACGTAGACAAAAAGGGTGGTTTAGAATAGTGACATCAGAGTGTTGGCATGCGCTCAGGCACGCGTGGTCGTACTATTTAGGGAAGCGTGCACGCAAGCTTCCCTGCAGAGTGGGTGGTGGCAGCGGCTTTTGTGGACAAGCTGGTTTAGATTCAAAAACTCACTTCTGAGAGGGAGAACATTGCTGTGGTTAAAAGAGTGACAGAGTGAGTTCACCTTCACCTTTCTCTTTTCTCTCCTTCACGCTGCGATTCAGACATCCTCAAGCACCAGTACGACGAGCGACGACTGCACTTGGACACCTAGGGAGTTCTCTGCGAGTTTTCCGTCAGTACGCTAGCACAAAGTTAAGGCATCTTAAGCTTCGGTGGGTTTTGGAGCTCTTGGTGTTTGCGCAAGTCCAGGTAAGGGAAGCTAGCATTTTCGTTTATAAAAACGTTAGGCGAGTAGGTTCTGAACTGAGGGCGACATGGTCGCCGGTTTTCATATGCTTTTCACGATACTCTGTTTTTATGTGTGGGGCGACATGATTGCCGGTTTTAGTGCTGTTTTCGAAATCCCCTGTTTTAGTGTCGTTTGAAACTGTTTGAGATTGAAATGAAATTTTCGAAAAATCTGAACCTTGGAATGAGTTTTGCTGTGATTGGAATCATTCATTTAAGTGTTATATGATGTGTTGAATGTTGTGAATGTGGGATCAAGACATAGTATTTTCAGGAAAGGAAATACCGTGTTGAGATTGGTTATGAGGTGTATTGATCAGTGAGTATCCTGTGAATGAGACGATCCTGACTCTGCTGATATGATGGAGTCACATAGATGAAGTCATTCAGTTGGTGAGAGTCGAAGGAGGTCCATATGTATGGGTAAGTCGTTTGAAAGATAACCGACTTGACCTGTTATATGGATTAACCCTGTCATACTGTGAGAGTGATGAGATTGAGATCGTGATTATGTTGATGCGCATGGCTGTGGAAACATTACAGCAATGAAGTATGACAGGTGCAGGTCTCTGGATGCTAAGTTCAACGCACGAGTCTTCCGGAAGTAGTGTCAAGTGTCTTGTGTGATGAGTCAGTGGAAGTCTGACATGAGAAATGAGAAACATTGAATTGATAGACACTTGATGGTGTATGTTAATTGAAAGACTCTTGAGGAAATTGTGAAATATGTGATTACTTGATGGTCATGTGAAAAGAATGAGAAAGTTGATGGTTTTACGTGGGTGTCTTAAATTTGTTTTATCTTGATTTTAAAGTTCATATCTAAACTCTCTTTCAAATATTTAGCTTACCCTGTGTTTGGTTCTGTGGCTGTTTTTCTTAAAACTGTGATGACCGTGTATAATTTACACGGGAGCAGATGATGTTGCAGGAAGTAGAGCTCCTCAGTGAGTGGTCGCCGGAAGGAGATCGCCTGTTTCTGTTTCTGTTAGGCGATCACCCTTTTTCTGTTTTCTGATAGGAGATCGCCTTTTTCTGTTAGGAGATCGCCTGTTTTTCTATTTTGCTGTATTTTGTTTAGGTTTTGGAAAATTGACCGGTTATGTATTAAACTCCCTGTGAGGAGCAATTTCATTATATATATATATATACATATGTTCACTTCAATATTATTGTTTTACCTTTATTTCATTTTATAATTATGAAAAGGATTTGGTAGGATGTTACATTAATGGTATCAGAGCAGTTCGTTCTTAGGATGACCTGAGGGCTGTGGATCCATTGTGTTTCTTCTGCTCATAAAATTTATTTGAGTTTTAAATAACAACTATAGTGAAAGGTTTTCAAACGTTTTTGTATTGAAATTTTGTGTGTGCTTTAGTGAATATATGCCCTAACTGAAAATCTTAGTATTAAGAATGAGAGGATCTTGATAAAGTAGTGAGGGTGCACACTCATAACTGGATCGAGATGATTCTCAATCTTAATTCCAAAAGGTTTGATGTTTAGCATACATTGAATTCTGGTGTGATTTATTTCATTTTATTGAGTGTTTTTGTAATTGATTGAAAGTGGTTGTTTGGATTGATGGATTTATACCAGTAGCTATTCTGGTGTTTTGCTTGAGGTTATAAGTATTATGATTCTGTTGATGAGCTCAAATTCTTAATGACTTTGAGATGCTGACCTTTGTAAGGTCTAGATGTTACCTCCTGAATGAATTGATTTCTTATCAATCTCATTCTTGTAGTTGTAGGGAATATAGAAACCCATAGTTTCAAAATCTGAAACGAAGAAGATGGCACGTAGACCTCCTACCCCTCCCCAACCTTCTTCGGAAATGAGCCAGATTGCCAAGGCTATTGAGATGATGGCAACTACCATCCAACAACAGAATGCAGCAATGGCTCAGAACCATCAAGCTGCAATGCACCATTGGGAAACTGCTCGGTCGGCTGAAACAAATTCCCACGTCGGTCAGCCTCAAGAACAGATGGGACTGACCGAGTTCATGAGGCACAACCCACCCAAGTTCAGTGGGAATGCTACCCCTGATCAAGCAGATCAGTGGGTCAGGGAGTTGGAGAAAATCTTTAGGGCGACCTCCTGCCCTGAAGAGAAGAAATTGGTGTTCGCCACCTATCTGCTATCAGGAGAGGCCGAGTTCTGGTGGATGGGAGCTCAGCAGATGATGGAAGCCAGAGCTGAAGTGTTAGACTGGGAGAGCTTTAGGGTGAAATTTCTGGAAAAATACTTCCCAGATAGTGCAAGATTTGCGAGGGAAGCAGAATTCCTCAGATTGGAGCAGGGGGAGATGTCAGTGAATGCTTATGCTGCTCAGTTTGAGTATCTCACCCGATTCTATACCCAGGCGACCTCTGAGGCTTGGAGGTGTAGGAAGTTTGAAGAGGGACTGAAGCATGGGCTGAAGAGGACCATAGCCCCGATGTGCATCAGGGAATTTCACGCCTTAGTAGAGAAGGCGAAGATGGTGGAGACTCTGGAAAAGGGTGATTCTCGGGTGATCAGGTCACGCCCAGGGGGTTCTTCCAGTGGGAAGGCTAAGGTGCAGCACCCACAAAGCAAGCCCTATGCGAGACCTCCACCACATCGGGCGGGAACAACGTCATCCCAGTTGCAGCAGCAACAACCTTAGAAACCCAGATGTTTCACGTGCCAAAAGATGGGGCACATTTCTAGAGATTGCCCTAACAGGAATAGGATGACTCAAACCATGGGTCCTCAGCAGTTGAGAAATGAAGGCAGCAGACCTCAGGCAATAGGGAGAGTGTTTGCCATGACAGGAGCAGAAGTGTCTCAGTCAGGTAACCTAGTGCAAGGTGTTTGTTTTATAGCTGGTAGAGGTGTAAAAGCCTTGTTTGATTCTGGAGCGACACACTCCTTTGTGTCAAGCCTGTGTGTAGCCGAGTTGGGCCTTCTAGTGAAGGAGTTACTGTTTGAACTGTTGGTCTCTACACCTGCGTCAGGACAGGTGTTGACCTCTACAGTTTGCCCTGAATGTCCAGTGATAGTAGAGGGACGCAGGTTCAAAGTAAACTTGATCTGCCTACCTCTTCAGGACCTGGATGTTATCCTGGGAATGAATTGGCTATCTGCCAATAACGTTCTCATAGACTGCGGTAGTCAGAAAATAGCGTTTCCAGATCTCCAAGAGTCAGATGTGATATCTGCTCAGCATGGTTGGTCGGAGTTGGAGAAAGGGGCGAGGTGCTTCGTGATTCTAGCTCGGTTGGAAGTGAAGAATGAAGAGGACATAAGCAGGATACATGTGGTGAAAGATTTCATGGATGTATTTCCAGAAGAAGTACCTGGATTACCTCCTAAGAGAGAAGTGGAATTCTCTATTGATTTGGTACCTGGAGCTGGACCAGTGTCAATGGCACCTTACAGGATGGCTCCAGCCGAGTTGGCAGAATTAAAGAAGCAAGTGGAAGAGTTGTTAGAAAAACAATTCATTAGACCCAGCGTATCCCCATAGGGGGCTCCAGTGCTCCTAGTCAAGAAAAAGGATGGAGGGTCTCGGCTGTGTATAGATTACAGGCAGTTGAACAAGTTGACCATCAAGAACAAGTACCCCCTACCTAGAATTGACGATTTGATGGATCAAATACATGGGGCCTCGGTGTTCTCAAAGATTGATCTGAGATCGGGGTACCACCAAATTTTGGTAAAAGCTGAAGATGTTCAAAAGACAGCATTTAGGTCTCGTTATGGGCACTATGAGTATGTGGTGATGCTGTTTGGAGTCACAAATGCTCCAGCTCTGTTCATGGACTACATGAATAGGATTTTTCGCCCTTTCTTGGATAAGTTTGTGGTAGTCTTCATAGACGACATACTCATTTATTCAAGGACCGAGGAAGAACATGAAGAACATCTGAGGACAGTGTTGGAGATTCTGAGGGAGAAGCAACTCTATGCCAAGTTCTCTAAGTGTGAGTTCTGGCTGAAGGAAGTCAACTTCTTAGGACACGTGATATCTGCCCAGGGGATCTCGGTAGATCCAGCCAAAGTGGAGGCAGTGCTTCAGTGGGAACGTCCTAAGACAGTTACGGAGATAAGGAGTTTTGTGGGTTTAGCTGGCTACTATCGGAGGTTTATTGAGGACTTTTCCAAGGTAGTGGCTCCTTTAACACAGTTGACCCGCAAGGATCAACCTTTTGCTTGGACCGACCGATGTGAGCAGAGCTTCATGGAACTAAAGGAAAGGTTGACTAATGCTCCAGTGCTGGTGATCCCAGAGGTAGGAAGACCTTTTGTTGTCTACTGTGATGCTTCACATCAGGGTTTGGGATGTGTTTTGATGCAAGAGAAAAGAGTGGTTGCATATGCTTCAAGGCAACTCAAAGTTCATGAGAGAAACTATCCTACTCATGATTTGGAGTTGGCGGCTGTGGTGTTTGCCTTGAAGATTTGGAGGCACTATTTATATGGAGCTCGGTTCCAGGTGTTCAGTGACCATAAGAGCCTGAAATACCTGTTTGATCAAAAGGAACTAAACATGAGACAAAGAAGGTGGATGGAGCTTCTAAAGGACTATGATTTTCAACTCATGTATCATCCAGGGAAGGCCAATGTAGTGGCAGATGCTTTGAGTAGAAAATCAATACAAGTAGCCACCATGATGATGGAAGAGCAGAAACTGATCGAGCAATTCAGAGACTTAAACCTTGGGGTAGAATTTCATGTAAATCACATTAGTTGTAGTAAGCTGGCTATAACTAATGACTTCCTTGGAGTGATAAAGGATAAGTAGTTGGAGGACCCTAGTCTGAAGCGTACTGTGGAGTCACTAGGGACCGACCAGGCTAAAGACTTTGTGATGGGCGATGATGGGGTCTTGAGATTTAATGGCAGAATTTGCATACCTGCAAATGAAGAGTTGAAGAAGATGATCCTAGAGGAAGGTCACAAGAGTCGCCTTAGCCTACATCCAGGCATGAACAAGATGTACCATGACTTAAAGGAGTCATTTTGGTGGTCGGGCATGAAGAGAGACATCGCCCAGTATGTTACAACCTGCTTAACATGTCAGAAGGCGAAGATAGAGCATCAAAGACCTGGCGGGTTGTTACAGCAACTGGATATCCCTGAGTTGAAATGGGACAGCATTGCCATGGATTTTGTTACCCATTTACCCAGATCGGTAAAGGGTCATGATGCAATCTGGGTCATTATTGATCGGCTGACGAAGAGTGCCCACTTTCTCCCAGTGAATATGAGGATGCCTATGGCCAAGTTGGCACAGTTGTACATCAAAGAAATAGTGAGGTTGCATGGAGTGCCTTCCAGCATTGTTTCAGATAGAGATCCCAGGTTCACTTCACGGTTTTGGCAGACTTTACAAGATTGCTTGGGAACTAAGTTGAGAGTGAGCTCGGCATATCATCCTCAAACAGATGGACAGTCAGAGAGAACGATCCAGTCCTTGGAAGATCTACTGAGGACGTGTGTCCTGGATCAATTGGGAAGTTGGGATGAGGTGTTGCCGCTGGTGGAGTTTACTTATAATAACAGTTACCACGCCAGTGTTGGGATGGCACCATATGAAGCCCTGTATGGGAGGAAATGCAGAACTCCCTTATGTTGGTACCAGGAGGGCGAAGCAGTATTGGTTGGACTAGAGTTGATTCAGCAGACGACCGAGAAGGTGCAACAGATAAAAGACAGGATGAGAGCATCTCAAAGTAGGCAGAAATCTTATGCAGATCAGAGGAGAAAACCTTTGGAGTTTGCTGCTGGAGACCATGTGTTCATGAGAGTGACACCAACCAAGGGTGTAGGACGAGCGATCAGATCAAAGAAGTTGTCCCCTAAGTTTGTGGGACCATATCAGATCTTAAGGAGGATTGGTCCAGTGGCTTATGAGATCGCCCTACCTCCCCATTTAGCGAATCTGCACAATGTCTTTCACGTATCACAGCTGAGGAAGTACATGGCAGACCCTAGTCATGTGCTGGAAGTGGACGATGTGCAGATCAGGGATGACTTGTCCTTTGAAGCAAAACCAGTCAGGATTGACGATCGGCAAAGTAAACAGCTCAGAGGCAAGACCATCAACATGGTGAAAGTGGTGTGGGATGAGAGATCGGGTGATTCAACTTGGGAGTTAGAAGAACCCATGAGAGAAGCCTATCCATACCTCTTTTCCTTGTAATTCAATTTTCGAGGACGAAAATTTTTCTTGTTAGGGAGAATGTAAGGACCTGTAAAATTAAATTGGAATAAAAAGGAATATATTTTAAATGAATTCTAAGTATGTTTTTATTTAAAATAAAAAGGAAGGAAAGTGTAGTTTAGAAGACTATGAGATCGCCTGGTTAGTACATAATCACCTGTCGCCTAGATTACACGTGATCGCCAGTCGCCTATGGTGCACATGATCGCCGAAAGTGCACTCAGTATGTGGTCAGGATACTGGATCAACCAGAGTGGGTTCCAAAATCCACGCGTATCAAGGTGTGGGTTAAGCCTTAGATACGCTGTGCATTGCGAAGCTCTATGCTTGAGCATAAGAAATCGTCTTTAGTGTTGCTTGCATGGGCGCACGAGGAGTGTTGCTGATCTACTCTGGGAAATGTGAAGCTACCGACATCACCAAGTCATGTGGAGATGATACCTTGGTCGTAACATAGTGGGGTGAAGAACCTTCAGCAAGGCGTGGCGACGTGTCGTCGGGCATCGCCGGGGCGCGAGGCATGCGGGCATCGCCAGGGCGCGAGGCATGCGGGCATCGCCAGGGCGAGACATCGGTCGTCTCCCAGAGAGAGACATCGGTCGTCTCCCAGAGAGAGACATCGGTCGTCTGCCAGGATGAGACATCGATGGATAGTCATCGCGCGAGCGGTCATCGGTGGAAGGTTATCGCGCGATGTCGAGTTTCACACAGATAAGGTGGGACCCAGGCTCCTAGCATGAGACGTACTGCACGTGCGACACGTAGACAAAAAGGGTGGTTCAGAATAGTGACATCAGAGTGTTGGCATGCGCTCAGGCATGCGTGGTCGTACTGTTTAGGGAGAATAACCGAAGCACTCGGGAACGGCTCCTACCGCTTGGAGACACTAGAAGGAGGGGCGATTCCTCGTACTTGGAACGCCACACACCTCAAATTTTATTTCAGTTAAAGCTTTGTAAGTAGTGCAAACTCAGGGGAATCATAAACAGTTTTGTAAAAACAGTTACAAGGGGGCACTCTTTTTTCCCTAAGGAGGGTTTTTAACGAGGCCACCCAAGAAATAAGTGTACCGATCAGTCCTCGCCCATCACTTAGTCTCTTCGCTGAAATAAGTTAACAGCTTGAGACTGGGGGCTTGTGTACCAGTCCTCGGACGTCAGCTGGGTCCCACAGCATGGGCCAAAGCCACGTGGAATGGACCCCACAGGTGGTATTGACGAGAGGGGTGATTAGTCATCAGCCTATAGAGTGGGGTGATTAGTCATCAGCCTACAGAGAGGGGTGATTAGTCATCAGCCTACAGAGTGGGGTGATTAGTCATCAGCCTACAGAGAGGGGTGATTAGTCATCAGCCTACAGAGTGGGGTGATTAGTCATCAGCTTACAGAGAGGGGTGATTAGTCATCAGCCTACAGAGAGAGCGTGACGATCACTAGAAGGGGCTGATGTGTCTTCGTTACTCTGCAGGTTGAGGAGTCCTCGGCAACAGAGTGTGGCGAGGTGACATCGGTCTTGGGTGATCTGAACAGCGTAAACAGAACAGCTAAGATTGGTTCCCAGTGTGGGCCAATGACCAGTTAAATACCCAGAGGTAGGGAGAGGCCTGGATCACGAAGAGCCTATGCGGGTAGTAGGGAGAGAACAGTTAGGTGTAGAGTCCTGAGGGGACGAGTACTCACCAGAACTAAGGTTTTCCCAGTGAAGCTACATGCATGGCACGTGAACAGTGAAGGCACTCCCAGAACAGGTGGCCCCATAGACTAGGTGCACAAGGAGGCACCCAGGTGGTCACCCTGTGAGAGTTTGCACTCCAGAGAAGGAAACCTTATGTGCTAGATTACCATAAGATTGGGTGATAGCGGCGCAAGGGTATTCCAGTAAACCCTGAATATGGCTAGTAGTGCAGTGAACCCTAATTAGGGCTAGTGGCACAATAAACCCTAGACTATATAAGGGACAGTCAAATACTTCACAAAGGTACGCAGTTTCTAGACCTAAACACAGAGAAACTCAATACACTTGGTGTTCCTTGCCCACTATTGACTTGAGCGTCGGAGTGCAAACGGCCTCTAGGGCGCCCCTTTCTCTTTTGCAGGTGCATATTGCTTCGCAAGATTCAAGCACGTATCAGCGTGAGGGAGGAGGCGCATGAGTGTCGTGGAGTCAACTGACAGGCGAGTCAACCGGCAAGAACATTTGGCGCCCACCGTGGGACCGGAGTAAAACAAGGTCCCATACACGAGAGTGAGAGAAAAAATCACAGAAGATGAGGAATACGAGACACGGGTCCGTTCCACCAAGTGGAGGCGACAACGTTACCATGCAACAGCTTATGGAAACGATGTGCGCCCTCCAGGAGACGGTGGCAGAGTCCAGAGCGCATCAGGCGCGTATGCAGGAAGACCTGGCCGCCTCACAGGCCAGGAATGAGGAGTTGCATCGAGCGAATGAGGAGTTGCGCTTGAATTTGCAACACATACAACAAGCTGGAGATCGTGGGGAAGATGATCGAGCCCCACCAGTGCCCCCAAGGGCCTTTCCCATGCCTTTCTCCCAGGCGATTATGAATACGGTGGTCCCAGCCACCTTTGTAGGGCCTAAGACCGTGTTCACCGGGAAAGAGGATCCTGAAACACATCTCACCGCTTTCCATACACAGATGATGTTGTTAGGAGGGTCCGACGCAGTGCACTGTAAGCTCTTTATGGCCACCCTGGCAGGAACTGCACTAGAATGGTTCGTAAGTTTGCCTGAAGGACATATCACGTCTTTCGCGCAATTCTCCGCGCTGTTCAGGGAGCAATATCTTGTCAACAGGGCCCCTCCACCAGTGTCTTACGATCTTTTCGATGTAAGGCAGCACCAGAGGGAGTCCCTTAAAGATTACCTCAACAGGTTTGGGGCGATGCTGGTAAGGTTGCACACCAAGGATGAAGACATGGTGGTGCACGCCTTCAGGAAGGGCATATTGCCAGGGCCTTTCAGCGAATCTCTGATACGTAGCCGCCCCAAGACTTTCGGCGACATAAAACGACGTGCCGTGGCCCACATTGTCGCCGAGGGAGAGCTCAGCGAGAAGTGAGAAAGCGCAGTCTCGTTAAGACCCCGAGCGCCTAATCGGCCTCAACCGCTGCTGGTGCACGAGGCAACCACAGAGAAGAAGGCTCAAGGGAAACAGAAGCCCTATGAGCCCCGAAAACCACAAGCTAGGGGATGAAGCAAAGATGACATGCCCCCTAGACATGAATTTGTGGTGGAGCTGATTGCCATTCCTAATGTTGCAGAAAGATTGAAGATGCTCCCAAAGAGTGACAAGAGGCTGGGGCCAAACAAAAACGCCTGGTGCGAGTTCCATCAGGCCTTTGGTCACCCCATTCGAAATTGTTTGGCCTTGGGCCACCAATTGGACGAGTTAGTGAAGAGTGGGTTTTTGAACGACTACCTGAGGGAGGCACCAGAGGGTGAGGCGGTCGTTTTACCAAGGACAGACCAGGGGCACGAAGTGTCCATACATGGTGAGATCCACACTATATCAGGTGGGTTCTCAGGAGGAGGGTGCACTTCTTCGCAACGTAAGAAGTATGCACGTTCAGTGATGGCAATGGAGACCTGCGAGGAAGATCACTTCCCAGACATCGACCTCGTCTTCACAAAGGCTGATCGCCAGATGCTATCCCCCATGATAACGATCTGGTGGTCATTTCAGTTGTCACTGCCGCACGCAAGGTGCACCGGGTGCTAGTAGACCAAGGAAGCTCGACCGATGTGATGTTCTGGTCGACGTTTAACAAGTTACAGTTGTCTCCAGATCAGTTGCGACCCTACGTTGGCTGTTTGTATGGATTCGCAGGAGACCAAGTGGAAGTGCAGGGGTACATCGAGTTGAGGACCACTTTCACTGATGGAGTGGCATCCCGCACAGAGAACATCAAGTACCTCGTAGTGAACGCCCCCTCTGCCTACAACATACTTCTGGGCAGACCAGCCCTAAACAGGCTAGGGGCTGTGGTGTCCACAAGGCACATGAAGATGAAGTTGCCTTCGATGGAGGGGATGGTGGTAACCATCAAGTCAGATCAAAAAGAGGCTAAAAGGTGCTATGAGAATAGCCTCAAGACAAAGAGGGGAGTCTGCATGGTGACCACCTCACCACCGGGAGGAGGTGTCGATGAAGCAGATGTGCCCCGAGGTGACGTCGGGGTCACACGAGCAGAGGTCGCCCGGGCGAGGCGACCAGAACCGGCAGCGGAGGTCGTGGAGAAGGAGATCGGAGGGAAGATTTTCAAGCTGGGTAAGTCCCTGTCTCAGGAGACCCAAGACCAGGTAGCGGGGGTTATAGGAAAGCATCTGGATGCTTTCGCTTGGTCCCCCTCAGACATGCCAGGCATTGACCCTGATTTCCTATGCCATCGCCTGGCACTGAACCCCCAAGTCAGACCAGTCCGCCAGAGGAGAAGGAAGTTCAATGATGAACGAAGACAGGTTGTCAGGGAGGAAACACAGAAGTTGCTGAAAGCAGGCCACATACGGGAAATACAATACCCTGAGTGGCTTGCAAATGTTGTTCTGGTTAAAAAGGCCAATGGGAAGTGGAGGATGTGTGTAGACTTCACAGATCTCAACAAGGCCTGTCCGAAAGACTCCTACCCTCTGCCCAACATAGATGCGCTGGTAGACAGTGCCTCGGGCTGCAGGTTACTCAGCTTCTTGGACGCATTCTCTGGGTACAATCAGATCAAAATGCCCCCGATGGACGAGAACAAGACTGCGTTCATGACAGAGCTATCTTGCTACTGCTACACAGTCATGCCATTTGGGCTGAAGAACGCAGGTGCCACGTATCAGAGGCTGATGGACAAGGTCCTTGCCCCCATGCTGGGGCGCAATGTGCAGGCCTACGTAGATGACATGGTGGTGACGTCCCAGGCACGAGATCAGCATGTTGACGACTTGGAGGAGCTATTTAATACGATAGCGAAGTACAGGCTGAAGTTGAATCCAGAGAAGTGCGTCTTTGGGGTGGAAGCAGGCAAATTCCTTGGGTTCTTGCTTACGGAAAGAGGGATTAAGGCCAACCCAGACAAATGTGCAGCAATCATAGCCATGAGGAGCCCGACATCGGTCAAAGAAGTGCAACAGTTGACAGGTCGGATGGCTACACTCTCCAAATTCGTGTCAGCCGGAGGAGACAAAGGCCACCCTTATTTCCAATGCCTAAGAAGGAATAGCAGATTCACCTGGACTGCAGAATGTGAGCAGGCCTTCCTCAAGCTCAAAGAGTATCTGGCCAGCCCGCCAGTCTTATGCAAGCCTCAGCTCGGCACACCCCTGCGGCTGTACTTTGCAGTTACAGATAGGGCGGTGAGTTCTGTCTTGGTTCAAGAACAACAACAGAGCCAGAAGCCCATTTATTTTGTCAGCAAAGTGTTGCAGGGGCCTGAGACGAGATACCAAGCCATAGAAAAGGCAGCATTAGCAGTGGTGTTTTTAGCCAGGAGACTTCGCCACTATTTTCAGAGCTTTACAGTGGTGGTGATGACAGATTTACCGATATGCAAGGTCCTGCAGAAGCCTGATGTGGCGGGAAGAATGGTGCGTTGGGCAGTCGAGTTGTCAGAATTTGACATCCAGTATGAACCCAGGGGCCCGATCAAAGGATAGGTCTACGCTGACTTTGTGGCCGAGATGTCCTCAACCGAGGCCCAGCAGGAGGGACCCAACTTCAAGTGGGTATTGTCAGTAGACGGGTCCTCGAATCAGCAAGGTAGCGGAGCGGGGGTGATCCTGGAAGGACCCATGGGTTTGTTGATAGAGCAGGCCCTGTGGTTCGCTTTCAAAGCCAGCAATAACCAGGCAGAGTATGAGGCTTTGATCGCTGGGATGTTGTTGGCTAAGGAAATGGGAGCGTAGAGCCTTATGGCCAAGAGTGACTCACTGTTGGTCACTGGTCAAGTAGCGGGAGAGTACCAGGCCAAAGACCCTCAGATGGCCTCTTACTTGGAGTATGTCCAAAGATTGAAGAGTTCGTTTGTAATATTTGAACTAGTACACGTGCCCAGGGAGCAGAATGCCAGAGCTGACTTGTTGGCTAAACTCGCCAGCTCAGGCAAGGGGGGCAGACAGAGGACAGTCATCCAGGAGACTCTGAGGGCGCCTCGTACTTATACAGCTGATAACTTGGTGGGAGTCCATCAGATCAGCCAGTCAGATGGTGAGAAGAGGAGTCATCGCTCGTTGACTCAAGAAACTTTGAAGAAACCACGAGTCAACGCATGCATGCTAATGGAGGTAGAGTCATCGCAGGTTTGCCTGCTACAGAGTGGAGAGACATGGATGACGCCCTATAAGCATTACATAGCGGATGGAATGCTCCCGGTAGAGCCGACGAAGGCAAAGAGGATAAAGAAAAACTTGTCCAGGTACACGCTCATTGAAGGCGAGCTGTACAGACATGGGTTTACCCACCCCATCTTAGTCTGCGTGCATGGCGAGCAGTGTGTAAGAATAATGGCAGAGCTCCATGAAGGCATCTGTGGTAGTCATATCGGAGGTCGAGCTTTGGCCTCTAAGGCCATTCGAGCGGGGTACTACTGGCCGACAATGAGGGAAGATTGCACTAGGTATGCACAGCGGTGCAAACAATGCCAGTTACATGCTGATTGGCCTAAGGCGCCACCGGAAGAGCTCAGGTCGATATACAGCCCTTGGCCGTTTCACACATGGGGAATCGACATCTTGGGCCCCTTCCCTTTGGCGATACGACAGATGAAGTACCTCGTGGTCGCCATAGAATATTTCACGAAGTGGATCGAGGCTGAGCCAGTAGCATAGATTACAGCACAAAAGATCCAACACTTCGTGTGGAAGAATATAGTCTGCCGTTTCAGGGTACCCAAACGCTTAGTGTCTGATAATGGCACGCACTTTGCAAGCCAACAATTGGGGAAGCTATGTACAGAGTTGGGGATCAAGCAGGTGTTTGCATCAGTCGAGCACCCACAGACCAATGGGCAGGTCGAGTCGGCCAACCGAGTCCTCCTTAGAGGACTGAAGAGAAGGCTGGAGAAAGCAAAGGGAAGGTGGGCTGAGGAGGTTCCCAGAATAGTATGGGCCTACCATACTACTCCCCAGTCCACTACTAAGGAGACTCCCTTTAGTTTGGTGTATGGTTCAGATGCCATGATCCCTGTGGAGATCCAGGAGAACTCGCCACGTTTCCAGAACTTTGTGGCTGAGGAATCCAATGAAGAGAGGAAGGTGAATCTTGATCTTTTGGATGAAGCCAGGGAAGAAGCAGGAATCAAAGCTGAGGCGGTGAAGAGGAGAGTCGAGCTCAAACACAGTTCTAAGCTGAAAGCTCGGCAGTTCCAGGCGGCAGACCTCGTCATGCGCAATATGTCTCCATACCAGATAGAGAACAAGCTATCCCCTAAGTGGACTGGTCCTTTCAGAGTGACAGAGGCCCTAGGGAATGGAGCATATAGGCTTGAGACTTTAGAAGGAGGTCTGATTCCTCGAACATGGAATGCGACCCACCTGAAGTATTATTTCAGTTAAAGCCATGTAATCTTGTACACTACACAATACAGGGGACACTCTTTTTTCCCTTTCTAAGGGTTTTTAATGAGGTCACCCAATAAAATTCAGTTAAAGTTATATATTTTTAATGTGTTGGTACAATGTTATTAGAACCTGTCACTTGGAGTTAGAGGTCTCGTAAGTGGAGAGGTAGGTTCGTAGAGAACACCTCCACTTCGAGTGAGAACTTCCAATGTGAAAGAAGGGTTCGCCCAGAGAAATCCTCCTCGCCTGTGAGCGATGTGGGGTCAGTTAGAACCTGTCACTTGGAGTTAGAGGTCTCGTAAGTGGAGAGGTAGGTTCGTAGAGAACACCTCCACTTCGAGTGAGAACTTCCAATGTGAAAGAAGGGTTCGCCCAGAGAAATCCTCCTCGCCTGTGAGCGATGTGAGGTCAGTTAGAATCTATCACTTGGAGTTAGAGGTCTCGTAAGTGGAGAGGTAGGTTCGTAGAGAACACCTCCACTTCGAGTGAGAACTTCCAATGTGAAAGAAAGGTTCGCCCAGAGAAATCCTCCTCGCCTGTGAGCGATGTGAGGTCAGTTAGAATCTATCACTTGGAGTTAGAGGTCTCGTAAGTGGAGAGGTAGGTTCATAGAGAACACCTCCACTTCGAGTGAGAACTTCCAATGTGAAAGGGTTCGCCCAGTTAAATCCTCCCTCGCCCATGGGCGATGTGAGGTCAGTCAGAACCTATCAGTTGGGGTTAGAGGTCTCGGGAGTGGTAAGGGAAGTTCGCAAGGACACCTTTCCCCTCCTAGTGAGAACTCCCAGACTAAAATAAAAGTTCGTTAGTGAAATCAGCAGAAATCGTGCTACTTAAAATTCATTTTGACAGGTGCATTGTTTGTGATCGTGAGTTCCACCAAATATAAAGCATGTCAAACAGATGAATAAGCAGCAGAAATGCAAAGGCAAGCAAAGTGTTGTATAAAGCAAAGAAAATTGAAAGCAAGGTATTTATATTACAAAGGAGGGTAATTACAAGATGTTCAGCTACTAAATACAATCACTCAGAAGACCTATCTGGGCACTATTTGCCCGTCGACCACCTGCATGGTTGCAGAGTATGGTGAGAGGTCCATCTCAGGATGCACGCAGGCAACCTGAGCAAGGGCATCACCAAATCCTTCCCCATAGGCGTCGGCGGCGTCGTTAATAAGCTCAGTCTCGGTCTTCTTCAGCAATTCAATTTGTTGGGCAAGTTCCTCCTCAACCTTGCCCAGCTGAACTTCTCGGTCGGTAGCCCTCTCCTCTAGCTTGGTCATTTTGGCTTGAGCCCCCTCCGCTTGCTCTTCCAGTTCGATGATCTTTTTGCGGAGGGGAAGAATTTTGGCTTCAAGCTGGAGGGCCTCCTGCCCCTTGGAGAAGAGGAGCTTCTTGGTCTCCTTCTCAGATTGACGGAGACTACCCAGTTCTTGATTAAGGGCAGTCTCGCGCTTAGCCGCTTGGCAGAGTTGGAGATCTTTCTGCTCCATCTCTTTCTCCAGTTGGGCGGTCTTCTCAAGTAGCTCCGCCTCAACGTTGCCCTTGACCAGCAAGGAGTTTGAAGCGGCCAGGAACTCCCCGAGACCATGACTGAGGAGGTTCTCGAGGGAATTTCTGTCCATGGCCTCCAAAGTAGCTTAGCCAGGCATCTGCGCAAGAAGGCAGCTCTGGGGCAGAAGGCATCTGGCCAGAAGGAGGAGCACTCTCCCCACCCCCCTCAAGCGTTAAGATTGGCTCAGGAGAGGATGAGGAGCTGGGAGGGTGCCCTTCTGTGGCCGAAGAGACCTCCACGGCAGTCCCCACCCTTTTCCTTTTGAAGACAAGGCCAGAACAAGTGTCCTCGTCGTCAGAAACCTCCACAGGGGTTGCCCTCTTGGACTTTTCAGCGATGGGTTCCAGGGCAGCACCCGCAGGTGATGAAGGACCTGCAGGGGCTGAACCGCTAGCATTGCGACGATTCACCACATCCGCCAGCCTCTTCTTCTTATCAGCGCTGAGAACCATGCCTGCAGTGGACAATAGAAAAGGGTGAGAAAGACAAAGCATTAAGTATGTAAATAGTTAAATGCAAGATGAAGTTGATGTACCAATGTATACGCTGAGAGTCTCAGCATCGTATTCATGCCTAATCAGCTGGGCGGTGTCAAACACCACGCCCCAGCTGGAGATGGTCTAGCAGAGTTCTTGGTCAGGGACAGTCAACTCTTCGAGCCTACGCGGTTTCTTGAACTTCAACTTCCCCACCCAATATAATGGGAACCCATCGAGCATGGTGGGGTCGTAGGAGCTGCAGCAGACTCGAAAGAACCTTCCCTTGAAGTTCTTGTACGACTGTGAGAAGAGAGTGAGTAGGACTCTCCCTGCCACCCCATTCAGGCTCACCCAAAGCCTCTTACCAGGGCTCTTCGTCTCGAAGAAGTAAAGAAACACGTCGACGGAGGGGGTGAACCCTAGATTATTGCAAAGGACGGAGAACGCCCTGATAAAGGCCCAACTGTTGGGGTGCAGTTAGGCAAGCGCCACATTTAACTCTGTGAGCAAAGCCCTCTCGAACCCGGTGAAAGGAAGGCGGACTTTGACTCGTTTGAAGATGGTGGCGTAGAAGAAGAAGAACGGTTCCCCGTTGTTGCAGCGATCCTCGGCGCACACGGGTTCGTTTTCTGTACAGGGTCGAACAGAGACGTACGCGTCAGTTTCCCTGCCAAAGACGCGTCCTTTGATCTCATTCTCATCATCCCTGTGTTTGCGAAGATCCTTGCAGGATGTGAGTTTGGGGGTCTCAACAAGGAGATCCTCAGAAGCCCATGGGTAGAGGGCCCTGTAATCGACCGCTACGGTTGGAGGAGGGTTGGAGGTAGTTTTGGTTCTGGCCATCTCGAATCTAAACAAATGAGAGGCAGGAAAAGAAAAAGGCTTAGAAGAAAAAAATGGTGGACGAAGACTCGAAGGTAGAACGAACCCAGAAAAGAAGAACAAAAACCCTAGAATGCACAAACCACACACAGGCCCAGAACAGCAGCATGCAGTATGAAGAATAGAGATTATGTTATGAAGGTGGAGAAGACATAAAAATCATACCTTTGGTTGAGTGAGGGCGGAGAAGTTCGAAAGGCTTGGTGAGAGCAGGAGAGTGTGCGTTGGAAGATGGAGTCTACAGAAGTTGAGAATGCAAAGTGATGAAACAGTGAAGTGGCGCGGGGTTTTGAAGAGGTTTAACGTAGCCCTAGGGAGCGCAAACTTTATGAATCTCAAACCGTTGATGCAGCCACGTGTTAGCGGATGAAAGGGGGTTGGTGAAGTGTCCTTTGAGCGCACTGTTCATGTACTTATGCGCAGAGCCACGTAGGTCGCCCGAGTCAATGACTTAGTCTCTTCGTTGAAACAAGGTAACGGCTCGAGACTAGGGGGGCTTATGTACCGATCAGTCCTCGCCCATGACTTAGTCTCTTCGCTGAAACAAGTTAACAGCTTGAGACTGAGGGGCTTGTGTACTGACCAGTCCTCGGACTTCAGCTGGGTCCCACAGCATGGGCCAAAGCCACATGGAATGGACCCCACAGGTGGTATTGACGAGAGGGGTGATTAGTCATCAGCCTACAGAGTGGGCTGATTAGTCATCAGCCTACAGAGAGGGGTGATTAGTCATCAGCCTACAGAGTGGGGTGATTAGTCATCAGCCTACAGAGAGGGGTGATTAGTCATCAGCCTACAGAGTAGGGTGATTAGTCATCAGCCTACAGAGATGGGTGATTAGTCATCAGCCTACAGAGTGGGATGATTAGTCATCAGCTTACAGAGAGGGGTGATTAGTCATCAGCCTACAAAGAGAGCGTGACGATCACCAGAAGGGGCTGATGTGTCTTCGTTACTCCGCAGGTTGAGGAGTCCTCGGCAACAGAGTGTGGCGAGGTGACATCAGTCTTGGGTGATCTGAACAGCGTAAACAGAATAGCTAAGATTGGTTCCCAGTGTGGGCCAATGACCAGTTAAATACCCAGAGGTAGGGAGATGCCTGGATCACGAAGAGCCTATGCGGGTAGTAGGGAGAGCACAGTTAGGTGTAGAGTCCTGAGGGGACGAGTACTCACCAGAATTAAGGTTTTCCCAGTGAAGCTACATGCATGGCACGTGAACAGTGAAGGCACTCCCAAAACAGGTGGCCCCAGAGACTAGGTGCACAAGGAGGCACCCAGGTGGTCCTGGTGATCTGACGACTACTCACCCGTCTCTGTAGGCTGATGACTCGTCACCCTTCTCTATAGACTGATGACTCATCACCCTTCTCTGTAGACTGATGACTAATCACCCTTCTCTATAGGCTGACGACTAATCACCCCTCTCTGTAGGCCGATGACTAATCACCCTTCTCTGTTCAATACCCCCTGTGGGGTCCATTCCATGTGGCTTTGGCCCATGCTGTGGGACCCAGCTAAAGTCCGAGGACTGGTCAGTACACAAGCCCCCCAGTCTCAAGCTGTTAACTTGTTTCAGCGAAGAGACTAAGTCATGGGCGAGGACTGATCGGTACACAAGCCCCCCTAGTCTCGAGCTGTTACCTTGTTTCACCGAAGAGACTAAGTCATTGACTCGGGCGACCTACGTGGCTCTACGCATAAGTAAATGAACAGTGCGCTGAAAGGACACTTCACCAACCCCCTTTCATCCGCTAACACGTGGCTGCATCAACGGTTTGAGATTCATAACGTTTGCGCTCCCTAGGGCTACGTTAAACCTCTTCAAAACCCCGCGCCACTTCACTGTTTCATCACTTTTTCATTCTCAACTTCTGTAGACTCTATCTTCCAACGCACGCTCTCTTGTTCTCACTAAGCCTTTCGAACTTCTCCGCCCTCACTCAACCAAAGGTATGATTTTTATGTCTTCTCCACCTTCATAACATAATCTCTGTTCTTCATACTGCATGTTGCTGTTCTGGGCCTGTGTGTGGTTTGTGCATTCTAGGGTTTTTGTTCTTCTTTTCTGGGTTCGTTCTACCTTCGAGTCTTCGTCCACCATTGTTTTCTTCTAAGCCTCTTTTCTTTTCCTGCCTCTCATTTGTTTAGATTCGAGATGGCCAGAACCAAAACTACCTCCAACCCTCCTCCAACCGTAGCGGTCGATTACAAGGCCCTCTACCCATGGGCTTCTAAGGATCTCCTTGCCGAGACCTCCAAACTCACATCCTGTGAGGATCTTCGTAAGCACAGGGATGATGAGAATGAGATCAAAGGACGCGTCTTTGGCAGGGAAACTGACGCGTACGTCTCTGTGCGACCCGGTACAGCAAATGAGCCCGTGTGCGCTGATGATCGCTGCAACGACGGGGAACCGTTCTTCTTCTTCTACGCCACCATCTTCAAACGAGTCAAAGTCCACCTTCCTTTCATCGGGTTCGAGAGGGCTTTGCTCACAGAATTAAATGTGGCGCCTGCTCAACTGCACCCCAACAGTTGGGCCTTTATCAGGGCGTTCTCCATCCTTTGCAATAATCTAGGGTTAACCCCCTCTGTCGACGTCTTTCTTTACTTCTTCGAGGCGAAGAGCCCCGGCAAGAGGCTTTGGGTGAGCCTGAATGGGGTGGCAGGGAGAGTCCTACTAACTCTCTTCTCGCAGTCATACAAGAACTTCAAGGGAAGGTTCTTTCGAGTCTGCTGCAGCTCCTACGACCCCACCATGCTCGATGGGTTCCCATTATATTGGGTGGGGGAGTTGAAGTTCAAGAAGCCACGCAGGCTCGAGGAGTTGACTGTCCCTGACCAAGAACTTTGCCAGACCATTTCCAGCTGGGGCGTGGTGTTTGACTCCACCCAGCTGATTAGGCATGAATACGACGCTGAGACTCTCAGCGTGTACATTAGTACACCAACTTCATCTTGCACTTAACTGTTCGCATACTTAATGCCTTGTCTTTCTCATACTTTTTTATTGTTCACTGCAGGCATGGTACTCAGCGCTGACAAGAAGAAAAGGCTGGCAGATGTGCTGAATCGCCGCAATGCTAGCGGTTCAGCTCCTACAGGTCCTTCATCACCTGCGGGTGCTGCCCTGGAACCCATTGCTGAAAAGTCCAAGAGGGCAGCCCCTGTGGAGGTTTCTGATGACGAGGACACCTGTTCCGGCCTTGTCTTCAAAAGGAAAAGGGTGGGGACAGCCGCGGAGGTCTCTTCGTCCACAGAAGGGCACCCTTCATCCTTTAGGGAGCATCCTCCCAGTGCCTCATCCCCTCCTGAGCCAATCTTAGCGCTTGAGGGGGGTGGGGAGAGTGCTCCTCCTTCTAGTCAGATGCCTTCTGCCCCAGAACTGCCTTCTCTACTCCAAAGGTCACTTGCGTAGATGCCTGGCCGAGCTGCTTTGGAGGCCATGGACAGAAGTTCCCTCGAGAACCTCCTCAGTCACGGTCTCGGGGAGTTCCTAGCCTCTTCAAGCTCCTTGCTGGTCAAGGGCAACATTGAGGCGGAGCTGCTTGAGAAGGCCGCCCAACTAGAGAAAGAGCTAGAGCAGAAGGATCTCCAACTCCGCCAAGCAACCAAGCGTGAGACTGCCCTTAATCAAGAACTGGGTAGTCTCTGTCAATCTGAGAAGGAGACCAAGAAGCTTTTCTTCTCCAAGGGGCAGGAGGCCCTCCAGCTTGAAGCTAAGATACTCCCCCTCCGCAACAAAATCATCGAACTGGAAGAGCAAGCGGAGGGGGCTCAAGCCAAAATGACCAAGCTGGAGGAGAGGGCTACCGACCGAGAAGTTCAGCTGGGCAAGGTTGAGGAGGAACTTGCCCAACAAATTGAATTGCTGAAGAAGACTGAAACTGAGCTTATTAACGACGCCGCCAACGCCTATGGGGAAGGCTTTGGTGATGCCCTTGCTCAGGTTGCCTGCGTGCATCCTGAGATGGACCTCTCACCATACTCTGCAACCATGCAGGTGGTCGATGGGCAAATAGTGCCCAGATAGGTCTTCTGAATGATTGTATTTAGTAGCTGAACATCTTGTAATCACCCTCCTTTGTAATATAAATACTTTTTTTTTATGCAGTACTTTGCTTGCCTTTGAATTTTTGCTGCTTGTTCATCTGTTTGGCGTGCTTTATATTTGGTGGGCTCACGATCGCAAATAATGCACCTGTAAAAAATGAACCTCAAGTAGCACGTTTTTCTGCTAATTTCATTAGTGAACCTTTATTTTAATCTGGGAGTTCTCACTCGGAGGGGGAAGGTGTTCCTTACGAACTCCCCTTTCCACTCACAAGACCTCAAACCCCAACTAATAGGTTCTGACTGACCTCTCATCGCCCATGGGCGATGGAGGATTTAACAAGGCAAACCCTTTCACATTGGAAGTTCTCACTCGAAGCGGAGGTGTTCTCTACAAACCTACCTCTCCACTTACGAGACCTCTAACTCCAAGTGACGAATTCTAACTGACCTCACATCGCTCACAAGGGAGGAGGATTTCTCTGGGAAAACCCTTCACATTGGAAGTTCTCACTAGAAGTGGAGGTGTTCTCTACGAACCTACCTCTCCACTTACGAGACCTCTAACTCCAAGTGATAGATTCTAACTGACCTCACATCGCTCACAGGCGAGGAGGATTTCTCTGGGCGAACCCTTCTTTCACATTGGAAGTTCTCACTCGAAGTGGAGGTGTTCTCTACGAACCTACCTCTCCACTTACGAGACCTCTAACTCCAAGTGACAGGTTCTGACTGACCTCACATCGCTCACAGGCGAGGAGGATTTCTCTGGGCGAACCCTTCTTTCACATTGGAAGTTCTCACTCGAAGTGGAGGTGTTCTCTACGAACCTACCTCTCCACTTACGAGACCTCTAACTCCAAGTGACAGGTTCTAATAACATTGTACAAACACATTAAAAGCATATATCTTTAACTGAATTTTATTGGGTGACCTCATTAAAAACCCTTAGAAGGGAAAAAAGAGTGTCCCCTGTATTGTGTAGTGTACAAGATTACATGGCTTTAACTGAAATAATACTTCAGGTGGGTCGCATTCCATGTTCGAGGAATCGGACCTCCTTCTAAAGTCTCAACTCTATATGCTCCATTCCCTAGGGCCTCTGTCACTTTGAAAGGACCAGTCCACTTAGGGGATAGCTTGTTCTCTATCTGGTATGGAGATGCCTTACGCATGACGAGGTCTGCCACCTGGAACTGCCGAGCTCTCAGCTTAGAACTGTGTTTTAGCTCCACTCTCCTCTTTAGCGCCTCAGCTTTGATTCCAGCTTCTTCCCTGGCTTCATCCAAAAGATCAAGATTCACCTTCCTCTCTTCATTGGATTCCTTAGCCACAAAGTTCTGGAAACGTGGCGAGTTCTCCTGGATCTCCACAGGAATCATGGCATCTGAACCATACACCAAACTAAAGGGAGTCTCCTTAGTAGTGGACTGGGGAGTAGTATGGTAGGCCCATACTATTCTGGGAACCTCCTCAGCCCACCTTCCCTTTGCTTTCTCCTGCCTTCTCTTCAGTCCTCTTAGGAGGACTCGGTTGGTCGACTCGACCTGCCCGTTGGTCTGTGGGTGCTCGACTGATGCAAACACCTGCTTGATCCCCAACTCTGTACATAGCTTTCCCAATTGTTGGCTTGCAAACTGCGTGCCATTGTCAGACACTAAGCGTTTGGGTACGCCGAAGCGGCAGACTATGTTCTTCCACACGAAGTGTTGGATCTTTTGTGCTGTAATCTGTGCTACTGGCTCAGCCTCAATCCACTTCGTGAAATATTCTATGGCGACCACGAGGTACTTCATTTGTCGTATCGCCAAAGGGAAAGGCCCCAAGATGTCGATTCTGTTGAACCAAGTGGTGTTCAAGGTTTTGAAGAATCCAAATCCTTTGAAGGATGATGAAGTCTCTGCTTGTGTGATGCTGCTGTGCTGCTTTATAGTTTTGTTCTGGGGTAGTTCAAAGTGTAAACCAATATTAGATTTAATCTCAAAGCAAAAAGCATCTCAATCTTTAATGAAACAAAGTGTTTTTCAAACTAAGTTGAAACAACCGATTGTTCTGTCGAGACAACTGATTGTTTATACTTTGATGTTTTGAGAAAGTTTTGAAAACTGTTTTTGATTGGAGAAAACTGTTAAGTGACAAAACAACCGATTGATTCGTGGAAACAATCGATTGTTTGTTTTGGAACCATAACAGAAAAACTGTTTTCTTTGACTGAGCTTTAAATGATTTGAAACTGTATACGCTCCAGTCATTAAATGCTTTGACCAATCTTTTTGAGAGCAATTATGGATAAACAATCTTTCCTTTTATAATCAGAAGATCTGTATTATATAAGTTTTTTTTGGTTTTGAAAAAGAGAGATATCAAAAGAACTAAGAACTGAAAAAGAGATTGCTGAAGTGCTTGAGAGATTGATTGAAGTATTGGGATAGGTTTTTCACTTGTATTGATTTCAGATCTCATCTGTAACAAGTGTAATTCTGTAAACTGTTGAATCTTTTCTGTATACGTTGCTGAGATTGTCTGTGTGACCTTGAGGTATTCAAGATCAGAGATCTCAGTGTTGACCAAGGAGAGTGTGTGTCTTGAAGGGTTCAAGGTCATTCTCTTGGTTGTTGTGTAAGTAATCTGGGTTTGATTGCTTAGTGGATTTCCTCAGGGTTTCTGAGAAGACTGGATGTAGCTCTGGGTTGGAGTGAACCAGTATAAACATCTGTGTACAATCTCTCTATCCCTAACTCTTTAATTTCAGTTTATTTGTTGTTTGCTGGTATAAACAACCGATTGTTTCGAAGAAACAACCGATTGTTTTCCTGGCAGTGCTGTATTGCTTGCTGTTTTGGCAAACTGAATTGCTTAATCATTTATTTCTGAAAGATATTCATTCTAGCTTGGAAAAGTTTGCGAAAACCTCTTTAAACAATTCACCCCCCCCCCTCTAGTTTAAAGCCATCTTTCCTAACAGATTCCCCATGTGTGAAACGGCCAAGGGCTGTATATCGACCTGAGCTCTTCTGGTGGTGCCTTAGGCCAATCAGCATGCAACTAGCATTGCTTGCACTGCTGCGCATACCTAGTGCAATCTTCCCTCATCGTCGGCCAGTAGTACCCTGCTCGAATGGCCTTAGAGGCCAGAGTTTGACCTCCGATATGACTACCACAGATACCTTCATGGAGCTCTGCCATTATTCTTACACACTGCTCGCCATGCACGCAGACCAAGATGGGGTGGTTAAACCCATGTCTGTACAACTCGCCTTCAATGAGCGTGTACTTGGACGAGTTTTTCTTTATCTTCTTTGCCTCCGTCGGCTCTACTGGGAGCATTCCATCCGCTATGTAATGCTTATAGGGCGTCATCCATGTCTCACCATTCTGTAGCAGGCAGATCTGTGATGCCTCCACCTCCATTGGCCTGAACGCGTTGACTCGTGGTTTCTTCAAAGTTTCTTGAGTCAACGAGCGATGACTCCTCTTCTCACCATCTGACTGGCTGATCTGATGGACTCCCACCAAGTTATCAACTGTATAAGTGTGAGGCGCCCTCAGGGTCTCCTGGATGACTGTCCTCTGTCTGCCCCCCTTGCCTGGGCTGGCGAGTTTGGCCAACAAGTCAGCTCTGGCATTCTGCTCCCTGGGCACGTGTACTAGTTCAAATATTTCAAATGAACTCTTCAATCTCTGGACATACTCTAAGTAAGAGGCCATCTGAGGGTCTTTGGCCTGGTACTCTCCCGCCACTTGACCGGTGACCAACAATGAGTCACTCTTGGCCATAAGGCTCTGCGCTCCCATCTCCTTTGCCAACAACATCCCAGCGATCAAAGCCTCATACTCTGCCTGGGTATTGCTGGCTTTGAAAGTGAACCGCAGGGCCTGCTCTATCAACAACCCCTTGGGTCCTTCCAGGATTACTCCCGCTCCGCTGCCTTGCTGATTCGATGACCCGTCTACTGACAATACCCATTTGAAATTGGGTCCCTCCTGCTGGGCCTCGGTTGAGGACATCTCGGCCACAAAGTCAGCGTAGACCTGTCCTTTGATCAGGCCCCTGGGTTCATACTGGATGTCGAATTCTAACAACTCAACTGCCCAACGCACCATTCTTCCCGCCACATCAGGCTTCTGCAGGACCTTGCATATCGGCAGATCTGTCATCACCACCACTGTGAAGCTCTGGAAATAGTGGCGAAGTCTCCTGGCTGAAAACACCACTGCTAATGCTGCCTTTTCTAAGGCTTGGTATCTCGTCTCAGGCCCCTGCAACACTTTGCTGACAAAATAAATGGGCTTCTGGCTTTGTTGCTGTTCTTGAACCAAGACAGAACTCACCGCCCTATCTGTAACTGCAAAGTAAAGACGCAGGGGTGTGCCGAGCTGAGGCTTGCACAAGACTGGCGGGCTGGCCAGATACTCTTTGAGCTTAAGGAAGGCCTGCTCACATTCTGCAGTCCAGGTGAATCTGCTATTCCTCCTTAGGCATTGGAAATAAGGGTGGCCCTTGTCTCCTCCGGCTGACACGAACCTGGAGAGTGCAGCCATCCGACCCGTCAACTGTTGCACTTCTTTGACCGATGTCGGGCTCCTCATGGCTATGATCGCTGCAAACTTGTCTGGGTTGGCCTCAATCCCTCTCTCCATGAGTAAAAACCCAAGGAACTTGCCTGCTTCCACCCCAAAGACGCACTTTTCTGGGTTCAACTTCAGCCTGTACCTCGCTATTGTATTAAACAGCTCCTCCAAGTCGTCAACATGCTGATCTCGTGCCTGGGACGTCACCACCATCTCATCTACATAGGCCTGCACATTGCATCCCAGCATGGGGGCGAGGACCTTGTCCATCAGCCTCTGATATGTGGCACCCGCGTTCTTCAGCCCAAACGGCATGACTGTGTAGCAATAACAAGACAGCTCTGTCATGAACGCAGTCTTGTTCTCATCCATCAGGTGCATCTTGATCTGATTGTACCCGGAGAAAGCGTCCAAGAAGCTGAGTAACTTGCAGCCTGAGGCACTGTCTACAAGCGCATCTATGTTGGGCAGAGGGTAGGAATCTTTTGGACAGGCCTTGTTGAGATCTGTGAAGTCCACACACATCCTCCACTTCCCATTGGCCTTTTTTACCAGGACGACATTCGCAAGCCACTCAGGGTATTGTATTTCCCGTATGTGGCCTGCTTTCAGCAACTTCTGTGTTTCCTCCCTGATTACCTGCCTTCGTTCATCATTGAACTTCCTTCTCCTTTGACGGACTAGTCTGACTTGGGGATTCAATGCCAAGCGATGGCATAGAAAATCAGGGTCAATGCCTGGCATGTCTGAGGGGGACCAAGCGAAAGCGTCCAGATGCTTTCCTATAACTCCCGCCACCTGGTCTTGGGTCTCTTGAGACAGGGATTTACCCAGCTTGAAAATCTTCCCCCCGATCTCCTTCTCCACGACCTCCTCTGCCGGTTCGGGCCACCTCGCCCGGGCGACCTCTGCTCGGGTGACCCCGACGTCACCTCGGGGCATATCTGCTTCATTGACACCTCCTCCCGGTGGTGAGGTGGTCACCATGCAAACTCCTCTCTTTGTCTTGAGGCTATTCTCATAGCACCTTTTAGCCTTTTTTTGATCTGATTTGATGGTTACCACCATTCCCTCCATCGATGGCAACTTCATCTTCATGTGCCTTGTGGACACCACAGCCCCTAGCCGGTTCAGGGCCGGTCTGCCCAGAAGTATGTTGTAGGCAGAGGGAGCGTTCACCACAAGGTACCTGATGTTCTCTGTGCGGGATGCTACTCCATCAGTGAACGTGGTCCTCAACTCTATCTACCCCCGCACTTCTACTTGGTCTCCTGCGAACCTATACAAACAGCCGACGTAGGGTCGCAGCTGATCAGGAGACAACTGTAACTTGTTCAAAGTCGACCAGAACATCACATCGGCCGAGCTTCCCTGATCTACCAATACCCGGTGCACCTTGCGTGCGGCAGTGACAACTGAAATGACCACCGGATCGTTATCATGGGGGACAACATCTCGGCGATCAGCCTTTGTGAAGACGAGGTCGATGTCCGAGAAGTGATCTTCCTCGCAGGTCTCCACTGCCATCATCGAACGTGCATACTTCTTACGTTGCGAAGAAGTGCACCCTCCTCCTGAGAACCCACCTGATATAGTGTGGATCTCACCATGTACGGGCACTTCATGCCCCTGGTCTGTCCCTGGTGCAACGATCGTCTCACCCTCTGATGCCTCCTTTAGGTAGTCATTCAAGAACCCACTCTTCACCAACTCGTCTAATTGGTGGGCCAGGGCCAGGCGATTTTGAATGGGGTGACCAGAGGCCTGATGGAATTCGCACCATGCATTTTTGTTGGCCCCCAACATCTTGTCACTCTTTGGGGGCATCTTCAACCTTTCTGCCACATTAGGAATGGCAATCAGTTCCTTCAACTCCACCACAAATTCATGCCTAGGGGGCATGTCATCCTTGCATCGCGCCCTAGGTTGTGGTTTTCAAGGCTCATAGGGCTTCTGTTTCCCTTGAGCCTTCTTCTTTGTGGTTGCCTCGTGCACCCACAGCGGTTGAGGCCACTAGGCGCTCGGGGCCTTAACGAGACTGCGCTTTCTCGCTTCTCGCTAAGCTCTCCCTCGGCGACAATGTGGGCCACAGCACGTCGTTTTATGTCGCTGAAAGTCTTGGGGCGGCTGCGTATCAGAGATTCGCTGAAAGGCCCTGGCAATACGCCTTTCCTGAAGGCGTGCACCACCATGTCTTCATCCTTGGTGTGCAACCTTACCACCATGGCCCCAAACCTATTGAGGTAATCTTTAAGGGACTCCCTCTGGTGCTGCCTTACATCGAAAAGATCGTAAGACACTGGTGGAGGGGCCCTGTTGACAAGATATTACTCCCTGAGTAGCGCGGAGAATTGCGCGAAAGACGTGATATGTCCTTCAGGCAAACTCACGAACCATTCTAGCCCAGTTCCTGTCAGTGTGGCCATAAAGAGCTTACAGTGCACTGCGTCGGACCCTCCTGACAACATCATCTGCGTATGGAAAGCAGTGAGATGCGTTTTAGGATCCTCTTTCCCGGTGAACACGGTCTTAGGCCCTACAAAGGTGGCTGGGACCACCGTGTTCATAATCGCCTGGGAGAAAGGCATGGGAAAGGCCCTTGGGGGCACTGGTGGGACTCGATCATCTTCCCCACGATCTCCAGCTTGTTGTATGTGTTGCAAATTCAAGCGTAGCTCCTCATTCGCTCGGTGCAACTCTTCATTCCTGGCCCATGAGGCGGCCAGGTCTTTCTGCATACGCGCCTGGTGCGCTCTGGACTCCGCCACCGTCTCCTGGAGGGCGTGCATCGTTTCCATAAGCTGTTGCATGGTAACGTTGTCGCCTCCATTTGGTGGAATGGACCCGTGTCTTGTATTCCTCATCTTCTGTGGTTTTTTCTCTCACTCTCGTGTATGGGACCTTGTTTTACTCCAGCCCCACGGTGGGCGCCAAATGTTCTTGCCGGTTGACTCGCCTGTCGGTTGACTCACGACACTCACACGCCTCCTTCCTCACGTTGATACGTGCTTGGTTCTTTCGAAGCAATCTGCACCTGCAAAAGAGAAAGGGGGCGCCCTAGAGGCCGTTTGCACTCCGACGCTCAAGTCAGTGTAGGGCAAGTAACACCAATGTATTGAGTTTCTCTGTGTTTAGGTCTAGAAACTGCGTACCTTTGTGAAGTATTTTACTGTCCCTTATATAGTCTAGGGTTTACTGTGCCGCTAACCCTAATTAGGGTTTACTGCGCTGCTAGCCATATTTAGGGTTTACTAGAATACCCTTGCGCCGCTATCACCCAATCTTAGGGTAATCTAGCACATAAGGTTTCCTTCTCTGGAGTGCAAACTCTCACAGGGTGACCACCTGGGTGCCTCCTTGTGCACCTAGTCTCTAGGGCCACCTGTTCTGGGAGTGCCTTCACTGTTCACGTGCCCTGCATGTAGCTTCACTGGGAAACCCTAGTTCTGATATGTACTCGACCCCTTAGGACTCTGCACCTAACTGTGCTCTCCCTGCTACCCGCGTGGGCACTTCGTGATCCAGGCCTCTCCCTAACTCTTGGTATTTAACTGGTCATTGGCCCACTCTGGGAACCAATCTTAGCTATTCTGTTTACGCTGTTCAAATCACCCAAGATCGATGTCACCTTGTAAGGACCTGTAAAATTGAATTGGAATAAAAGTGGTATATTTAAATAATTTCAGAAGATGTTATTATTTAAAATACAAAGAGCTGGTAAATGAAGTTTCGTAGTAGTCGGGCCTCGGACGTCGCCCAAGATCTGGGGTCAGCTGGTAGAGGTCGGTCGGCTGACATGTAGATCAAGAAGAGTAAAGGAGGAAATGTGTAGCTAAGAAGTCTCCTACGAGATCGCCGTTATTGAAGATGGAGGCGATCTCCGACTCCTCTGGCACATAATCGCCTGTCGCCTAGAGGAGACATGAGCGCCAATCGCCTAGAGTGTATGTGATTGGCGGGAATGCACGTAGTATGTGGTCAAGATACTGAATCAACCAGAGTGGATTCCAACAACCACGCGTATCAAGGTGTGGGTTAAGCCTTAGATACGCTGTGCATGCGAAGCTCTACGCTTGAGCAAAAGAGATCACCCTTAGTGTTGCATGCAGGGCGCGCGAGGCGTGTGGACGTCGCCAGGGCGCGCGAGGCATGAGGCATCGTCAGAGCGTGAGAGGCATGCAGGCATCGCGCGGGCGCGAGAGGCATGCAGGCATCGCGCGGGCGCGAGAGGCATGCAGGCATCGTGCGGGCGCGAGGGGCATGCAGGCATCGCGCGGGCGCGAGGGGCATGCGGGCATCGCGCGGGCGCGAGGCACGCGGGCATTGCCAGGGCGCGATGCATGTGGACGTGGCCAAGGCGCGAGAGTTATGAGGGCGTCGCCAGGGAAGACATCGGTTGTCTCCCAGAGGAAGACATCGGTCGTTCGCCAGGAAGAGGTCATCGGTGGTTGTCTTCGCGCGGGGTCATCGGTGGTAGTCTTCGCGCGAGGTCATCGGTGGTAGTCTTCGCGCGAGGTCATCGGTGGTAGTCTTCGCGCGAGGTCATCGGTGGATCGTCTTCGCGCGAGAGGTCATCAGTGGTTTCTCTTCGAGCTGGTAGTCATCGGCGAAAGGTCATCGCGCGACGTTGAGTTACACCCAGAGAACGTGGGCCCCAGACTCCCAGCAAGAGATGTTCTGCACGCGCGCCACGTAGACAAAAGAGTGGTTCAGAATAGTGACCTCAGAGCGTAGCCTGCGCAGAGGCACGCTTAGTAGTACTGTTCAGGGAAGCGTGCACGCAAACTTCCCTGCAGAGTAGGTGGTGGCAGCTGCTTTTGGAGGGATAAGTTGGTTTAAGTCACAGAAATCCACTGCTGAGAGAAAAGGAAGACATTGTTGTAGTCGAAGAGAGAAAGAGTGAGTTCCCTCCTCCGCGTTGCGATTTCAGCATCTCCACGCAAGAGTACGACGAGAAGCAACACCATTGGAGCACCTGGGAAAGTTCTCTGCAACTCCTTCAAAACCAGACTCAAGAACAGAGCCAAGGCATTCTTCAAGCTCTGTTGGATTTCGAAGCTCCTGGTGGTTGCGCAAGTCCAGGTAAGGGAAGCTAGACCTCTTTTTCCATACAAGCCATAGTGTAGTTATCTCTGAAGTGAAGGCGACGTGGTCGCCGTTTTCACTTTCGTCTTCGAGAAATGCTTTGTTTATGTGTTTGGGCGACGTGGTCGCCGGTTTTATAAACATAGTCTTCGAAATACCCTGTTTTTGAACTAGATCGCCGGTTTTGGCGTTGTTTACGAACTCCCTGTTTTTGATGTTGCTTTGAAACGGTATGGGATTTAAATGGGATATTCGAAAATAAGAACCTTGGATTGAGTTTTGCTGTGATTGAAATCATTCCTTTAAGTGTTATGTGATGTGTTGGATGTGGTGAATGTGGATCGAGGCATAGTATTTTCAGGGAAGGAAATACCGTGTTGAGATTGGTTAGGAAGTGCATTGATCAGTGAGTAACCTGTTAATGAGACGATCCTGACTCTGCTGAGATAATGGAATCACGTAGATGAAGTTATTCAGTTGGTGAGAGTCGAAGGAGGTTCATACGTATGGGTGAGTTGTTCAAATGGGAACGAGCTCGACCTGTTATATGGATTAACCTTGTCATACCGAGAGAATGGTAACAATGAGATGGTATATGCGCATGCTGTGTGGATTCACAGTGGTATGGTATGACAGGTGCATGTCTCTGGATACTAAGTTCAATGCATGAGTCTTCCGGAAGTAGTGTCAAGTGTCTTGTGTGGTGAGTCAGTGGAAAGTCTGACACGTGAGAAATGAGAAACATTGAAAATTGATAGACACTTGATGGAATTATGTGAACTGAACGACTGTTGAGGAAATTGGGAAATATGTGATTTCTTGATGGCTGTGTGATATGAATGAGAAATTGATAGTCTTACGTGGGTATCTGAAATTTGTTTTATCTTGATTTTAAAATTTCATATCTAAATTCTCTTTAAAAATATCTAGCTTACCCCTTTATTTTGTATTGCTCTGTGGCTGTTTTCTCTTAAAAACTGTGATGATCGTGTATTTTACACGGGAGCAGATGATCTTCCAGGGAGTAGAGCTCCTCAGTGAGTGGTCGCCGGAAGGAGATCGCCTATTTCCGTCTCTATCGGGTGATCGCCGGTTTATGCCTCCATCGGGTGATCGCCTGTTTTTCTGTCCTGATAGCAGATCGGCTGTTTTGGGCCTTCTGTTACAGATCGCCGGTTCATGAATGGAGATCGCCGGTCTTGTTGTATTTGGTTGAATTTCGTTTTAAATTTTGAAAACATTTGACCTGGTCATGTATTTAACTCCCTAAGAGGAGCAACTTCATTTCTTATATATATAATATCATGTACTCTTCAATATTATTTGTTTACCTTTATTTTCATTATACATGTATGTATGGTTTTTATTTTGCGGGATGTTACACACCTCGCCACACTCTGTTGCCGAGGACTCCTCGACCTGCTGAGTGACGATGACACCTCCGCCCATCCTGGTGATCTGATGACTACTCACCCGTCTCTGTAGGCTGATGACTCGTCACCCTTCTCTGTAGGCTGATGACTCATCACCCTTCTCTGTAGGCTGATGACTAATCAGCCTTTTCTATAGGCTGACGACTAATCACCCCTCTCTGTAGGCCGATGACTAATCACCCTTCTCTGTTCAATACCCCCTGTGGGGTCCATTCCACGTGGCTTTGGCCCATGCTGTGGGACCTAGCTGAAGTCCGAGGACTGGTCAGTACAGAGATCATGGAGAGGTACAGCTCGGGGTATTGGCACGCCATTTGCTCCAAAGCTGCATCGAACCCTGAGTTGAGGATTTGTGCAGAACTCTGGTCAAGCTCGTCGATCTGTTGGGTCAGTTCCTTTCTCTCCTTGAGAGCCTGAGCGAGATCGTCAGCAGTTTTCTGTTGACCCTCCCCGAGTCTGGGCAAGTTCTGCAGTAAGTCTTTGAGCTTCTTTTTGGGCCTTGTCCAACCCGTGGTTATTCTCTTGTTTTCCTCCTGAGCTTTGCCAAGTTCTGAGGTCATCCTGTTGTTCTCTTCATGAGCCTTGGCAAGTTCAGCGAGGGCCTTATCTCTATTGCTCTCAACCACCCCTAAGAGGACTTCTCATTCAGTTGACTTCTTCTCCAGCTTTTCTACCCTCGTGGCATCTTCCTTCTGTTTAGCTTGCAGATCCGCCACTTGGGCCCGCATGGGAGCGAGTTTGCTCTCAAGCTCAATGTTTTCAATAGTTTTGGCTTGGAGTCTTTGGCAAAAGTCAACTGTCTCGTGGCGAGCTACTCGAATTTCAGCATTCAAGGCGTCTTCCAGTCTTGTGTGCAAGAGTTCTCGCACCATCATATCACAGGAAAGCTTGCTTGCCTTAGCTTTCAAGGAGTGATGCTCCTCCTGTAAGCGTAGATTTTCTCTTTGGAGCTTGTGGATGAACTCCTGCATGCCTTTGAAGATCAAACTGGCTTGCCCTTCTATTAGCTTGCCCACTTGTGAGGAAAAAGACCCCAACGACTCGGTGAGGAAACTGGGAATGGGCAAGGCAAGAGTTAGGCCTTCTGGAAGCGCCTGAGGCTGACTTTCACCACCACCCTCTATTGCTTGGATGGCAAGGGGGGCTTCTAGGGGTGGCGGTGAGGTAGATTTTCCAGCTGCAGGAAGGGGAGAGGCCTCAGTATCCTCAATCTCAATCAGGATGGGGCTAGCAGTAGAGGCCTGAGATTGAGCCCCTTCCCCGGTAGAATGGAAAGGAGTGGAAGCACTTGGAGGGTGTTCTGCAAAGTTGGGACTTCCACCTTCAGTTGAAGGTGGAGCGGCGGCTAGCGGCGGAGCTTGGACTATTTCCGAGGGACCGGGAAGGGCTGGTAGTGGCATCGTATGGTCTGGTGAGGTCAGTGAGGGAAGGTCTGTGGTAGGTATGTTGTTTTCTGGGAGTGTTGGTGGAGGAAGACTTGATGGTGCTGTTGTCGGGGGGTTTGGTGGCTTGGAGGCAGCGGCCTTTGGCGTTTAGTAATGAGGCCATCTTCGGTGTCGTTTTCCTCCTCGTCTTCAGATGCTGCTTAAGGAGTTTTTCTTTTAAGCTTTTGGGGAGCCAGTTTCTTCCTAGCTTGAGGAGGTAGAGTTGTGGCAGGAGAAGAGCCTTCTGGGGGGGCAGGAGAAGAGCCTCCTGGGGGGGTTCTCCCATGAAAAGCGGCATCCTCAGCAACCGAGTTAGGGATAGTCTGGGAGCCTGCCGCGAGTTTGTGCTTCTTAGCCAAAGCGCGAAGTTGAGCTATTTTGTTTTTACCCAGCATCATGTCTGCATAAGACAAAAGCAAGAACAAAAGAGATGAGCAATCAGACAACAACAGCAGTTCGCAATTCAAGTAAATATGAGTAAAGACGGTCATGCACGGGGTGTATATGAGTAGTTATGCAAGCTTAGGTACAGAAGTTGAAAAACCCAGTAGAAGAACAATACAGTTATTAAGAAACAAGGCTAAGTGAAGAGAGCAAAAGATAACCTATATGCTTGTCTAGCTGGCCCTCGAGAAACTCAAAGCTGATGATAGACGCTGTGGGAAGAATGATGTTGGAGGCAGCTACGCTTTTCCAGAAAAGGCAGAGGTCTCTGTCCAGTTCTCCCATGTTGTCAGGGCTCCTTGCCCTCTTGAAGCCATCCTTGGAGCCCCTATTTCCCTTGTCCACTCAATACAAGGGAAAGCCATCGAGCAAGGAAGGGTCTTCATCATTTTCGCAAACCTTTACAAACTTTCCTTTCCAATCCTTGTAAGATTGCTGGAATATCGAGAAGAAAGACCTTCCAGCAATCCCGTTCAGGCTTACCCAGAAGCGATCTCCAAGATTTTTGGCTTCGAACAAGAATAGGAAAACATCCACTGAAGCAAGTAATCCCAGATGTGCACAGAGGATCTTGAATGCCCTCATGAACGCCCAGCTATTTGGGTGAAGCTGGGCAGGGGCAACGTCAAGCTCGGTTAAGAGCTCCCTCTCAAATCGGGTGAAGGGGAACCTAACCTTCACCTTTTTGAACATCGTCACGTAGACGAAGCAGAATGGCTCGCCATTGCTAACTCTGTCATCTGCACAGATGGGTTCTCCAGGAAAGCATGGGACGATGGTTAGGTTGTCGTCGTGTTCTTTATGGAATGAGAGATTAGGCTTATCCCCTCTCTTGAGACGCAGAATCTCAAGGGCAAAAGTTACTGAGGAGGTCTCCTTCAGCAACGTTGGCGAAGCCCAGGGATATAATGCTTGGTAATCATGGGAAGGTGGAGCAGCCCCTTCGGCTTGAGGAGGCGTGGCCAGGGATGGATTAGGGCTAGAGGAGGTAGCAGGTCTCTTAGCTTGAGTTGCTGGAGCCCCAGAGGCTCTTGGGGAGACGCGCGACGACGAAGGGTTTGTTATGGGCAAGGCTCTACGAGTCTTAGGCAGAGGATTCTGCGATGATGGAGGAGGGTTATCAGTTGTTCTGTAGTGAACCATTGAAGAAACTGTAAAGAAAGAAAAAGGAAGAGATGAGGGCAAGTGACTCGAAGGAAAGGCTCGAAGAAGAAGGAAGAATGAACAAACGAAGGGTTCATAAGAACAGGGGTCGTCAGAAAAACCCTAAGTTATGAGAAAGATAAGAAAGCAGCCCACAGTGTATGCACCAAACAGATAAAGGATGATGTAAATCGGTTAAAATGCAGCAATCATCAGTAGAAGAGAAAAAAAGGTTACCTTTGGATGATTAGAAAAGCGTTGCAGAGGTTGGAGGTTGAAGAAGTCGAGGGGTCTCACAGAGAAATGATTTGAAAGTGTGAAGGCGAAGAAGAAGGTATGAAACAGTGAATGGCGCGAGTGTTTTAAGGGTTTCGAACGTTATAAGAAGCGGAAACGACAGTTAAAGAGGGTCGTTGGTGTGTCCACGTGTCATGCGATTAAAGGGGGGTGGTGAAACATCAGATCAACAAACAGTGTTAGTGCCAGAGTGTGCGCTCCTGTAGACTGCCAGAAGACGATTTCTTAGTCTTTTCGCTGGACCAGTCACAGCTCGAGACTGGGGGGCTTGTGATCCAGTCAGTCATCGGTAGTCGATGATGTCAGCAGCAGTTGACCACATGGGCCGTTCATAGGGTGACACGTGGTAGAGGATAGCAGGTGAATCAAGGAGGCGATCACTCAGACTGGTGATCGGTGGTCGGTGGCTAAGGGACCACCACCCGCAGATCAGTGTCAGGTGAGCGCCTGGAAGCAGAGCACGAGAAGTAAAGAAGCACTGATCAGTCATCGGGGCTTTCCTGTTAACACACAGTTAAGCTGGGACCCAGGCTCCCAGCGAGAGCGTCATGCAAGAAGCGCAGATCAGTGATCGACTATCACCGTGTGTGAGGATGAATAATCGCCTATCGCCGTGTGGAGGATGAATAATCGCCTATCGCTGTGTGTGAAGATCAGTAATCGCCTAGATTGCACATGATCACCGTGTGTGAAGGTCAGGAGATCAGGTGGTCAGCAAGTCGCCGAAAGAGCACATCGCTGGGTATTTGAGAAGACTTGGCAAGCACTTGTTATATGGTCTAAATACAGAGGATAAGTGGCATATCTGCCACCATGTATAGTGTGAGTCGTGATACCCAGTGTTAATCAGTTCATCATGTTAAGGTTGCACCCAGGGTAACCTGTGCACTAAGCTACTCCCTATGTGGATAACTTAGTCGCAGGAGCAAAGTGGAAGTAACGTTTCAGCTGCAGGTACTCCAGATGATAACATGTGTATGACCAGATGTTATCCACGTGTCAAGAGGAATAACCGTCAGGAGAGAGAAAGACTCAGGTATATATACGAAATTCTTAACGGAATTAGGGGGAGATTCATTTTTTGGTTGTGATTCACTTGTCCACGGTTCTGAGTTTTCTTTGAAGTTCTTTGTTGATTCAATCACTGACTTGAGCGTCGGAGCGCAACTGGCCGCAGAGGCGCCATATTGTTCTTTCAGGTTTCTTGGAGGATTGTCAGGTGAAAAAGTCTTTGGTGTGCTTGGCGTGAAGCTGGTGAGGACGAGGTTCGAGGAGGAGAAGCTCTGACGCTTTGGTCAAGAGGCTGGATCAGCTATCTTCCTTCTCTGTGCCTAAGTGCCTAAACACTCAAACCCTCACGAACCCGCCCTAATCGTGAAGCTGTACTGACGAACCCTCACGAACTCGCCCTAATCGTGAAGCTCCTCACGAACCCTCACTCAAATCCTCACGAACCAGTGTGAGCCCTAATCGCGAAGCTCCTCATGAACCCTCACTCAACCCTCACGACCTTGTGTGAGCCCTAATCGCGAAGCTGACGAACCCTCACTCAAACCCTCACGAACCTGTGTGAGCCCTAATTGCGAAGCTCTACTCACGAACCTTCATGTGGTGGCCCTGGAGGTAGTGGAAGGAGGGCAAAAATCTACGCAATTTTCATTTCAACAAGGTTTTTTTCGCCATCTCGTTTCTACTTCTTTCATCACATTCTTTCAGAGATCGATTTATCCAGTGTTCTTTGATTTGATTGGATTGGATTGGTTTTCTTCTGTTGATTTTTCGGTTTGATGTCTTAATGTTTTGCTAATTTCTTGTTATCTGGATATCCTGAGATCCTCTGGAAGACGAAACCTGCAATTTTTTCCAACCCTATCTATTATTTAAATTATTTTCCCTCAATTTTAAACCTGAGCAGTCTAGGTAGTGCAGGATGCACCATTGTAGTATTGGATCTATCTAAAGTGAAATAAGTAAATGAAAATAGAAAATGTCTGAGGCGTAGGCAGTTGTTTAGAATTTCCTCCAACTAGAAACATGGTTGATCAGTTATCTCCCTAACCCTGCCTAGTTGGTCGGGCACTTAGGCCAACAGAATAAAATTAAATGATACAAGAATATCTTCTGTTCATTCCTACAATACTCCTAACAACCAAAGCATCTCATATCAGAAAACTATGAATGCATTAAAGCTATGGAAAATAATTTCAAACCAAATATAATTGAGTGAAGACAAACACTAAACTTTGAATGCAATATGGTGAGACCTGATCAGCATGTATAATTTAATTAGTGTTTTTTGCAGGCCAGTAGATGAGTCTATGAAGGAAATACCACTCATATTGGTTTCTACGTATTGGGCCATCTTGCTTGGTATTTGTTTCCCACATTCTAATACTATAATATAAAATAATGGACCATACACCATATGCACATGTTACCTCCTACTTGGTTGGCCCCACCAAAATTTTATTCTAAAACCAGTTGCCCCGCTGAGTGATCTTAAAAACTTTTTTGTAGCTGCTCACATCAGTTCCCTATTTTTGTTCTCCACATGCCGTTGTTGCTTTTATTATATATCTTTTTTCCTCTCCCTTTTCTACCCACGACAAAGTAGATGAGGTCTCTTTCAGTTACACACATTAACCACAATGTTTAATACGGAAAAGGTGAAGAAAAATAAAAAAGGGCATCTCCATAAATCTTTTTAACAATCATGAGTGTCTGGTACTTAGAGAAGCCGAGTCAAACCAAAATTTCTGCTTGCTGGGTGCCTACTCTTGGATCATGCAACGAATTATACAAAAAAATGGTAATGGTATGCAAATCCTTGAAATCGTGGAAGGGGAATGGAGTTTTAAAAATGGATTATTGGAAGAAAACGATGAATGATCTGTGCATAAATGTGTGTGGGAGTTAGGTATTGGCATGATGGGAAGTGTGTTGAGTGACTCGTGTGGTTACAACAGTTAAGCCTTTGAGCTTTGTTTGACCATAACATTGGTTGGACCTTTGATGCCCCACACCATCCCTTCCCATGGCTCTCTTATTTTCATTCATCCTTATTCTACAATTTTAGGGCAGTTTACTAGTTTTTCTATTAGTTAGTTTTTTTTTATTATTATGGGAGAGATTTGGTGTCTAATACTGGTTTTGTGATTGATCTGGCAGGGAAGGGCCCTTTATTACATACAAAAGGCATTTACTACAGCTGCCTCAAAGTTGGAGAAGATTGAATATGGTAAGTGCAGATTATGAGTTTTTTTCTTTGTGGGAGATTGTTGGTCACAGTTGCAAAAGCTGGATAGTGTTTGAGGTATACAACTGGTTTCGTGTTTAGACAGAGCTTAGTTTTGCTTAGCCCTTCCACAAGCTGTATCTTATTTTTATTATAGATGTAGTTTGACTTTTGAAGTTAGTCTTAATTCCTAACCACCCTAAAGTTGCTTTTGGAGAAATTACCTTCATTCATGTCGCATATTGCTCTTGATGAAGTTTGATGATGTACAAAATAAAAGCTCAAATGATTCTCAATGGCCTACATATGTAGGTGAATTCAATGCACATAATTGCTAACAAGCACTTGATTTCAAAGTTTGATTATGTCAATTAATACACTAAACCAGTCCCTATATCATGGTTGGTTTTTAACAACTGCCCCCTATTCAAACTACATTTTTAAATGATAAAGTCACTCCTAAATAAACTATTGTTTAGTTGTACTGAAAACTAGTTGCATTTTGTATCCTATATTTATATATTCTTTTGAAAATCAAGCTTTCTGCAGATGTGTCTCCATCATTAAGCAACATTGTGTTCTTTTGTAGTTGGTCGTATTTAGAAAGACTTTGCTTTTGGGTTGCATCATTATGGATCATTTTTAGCTATTAACTAAATAGTTGATAAGATGATTAAAAGTTTCACTCAACATGTTGGATATTATTGTATGAAATTTATATTTATGAAAGAACATTTAACTGTAGTGTTTTTTAGTATAGTGGAATTTTCTATATTTGTGCAGGATAAGAGGATCACGCTAATCCCTTATACCTAGAAATTTGGCTATCATGGCCCCATATTAAACGCTTGGGGTTGGTTTAATTTGATTGGTCTTGTTATACTTGTCAGCATCATCCTATGTTCATACACCATAGCCTTTTGATCTCCCTGCCAGGTAATTTTCTGCAGAGTGCAAAGCAGACTTTTCTAAAAATATGCTTTTATGATTGAACTAATTTATATCTAATCCTTTGATCAGACAATGTAGCTTCTTCCTAGATGGACCTTGACTTCTAATTCCAGCTCTGGTACTTTTTTAGTTCAAAAAATAATTCCAACTTCTAATTGTGATGTAACATATATCAATCCATTTAAAATTCTTTGATTCTCATAGTTATGATATGTAAATTCAAAATAAGTTACTAGTTATATAAATATAAACCTTATTTTTAGTTAGCGAAATAGATATTACTGCTTCACCTATTATTCATCATCATAGTTCTTTGGTTTTCTTTATTAGCAAAATAATTATTTGAATGAGATTACTTAGGATACTCTAATCCTTTTATAACTTAATACTATTAAATATAGATTTGGAAAGTAATATATCTTGAATTAGTCCATCTAAATCAATCCCTCTAAATCTCTACCCTTTGTTGGGCATATGAGTCATAATCCCTAGCCTTTGTTGGGCATATGAGTCATCTTCATTCAGACCCAATAAAAGCTTTAACAATTCATGAAAACTGATCCTGCCGCAGACTCGAACGTGGAGAATGTTCCTCGTCACTCCTTCGTCTAGCCTTCTACAACTGCGCGTTCTGCAAGAGCGCTCCAAGAACCTTCGCCGGAACTCCAAACGATGCCTGCAAAACAACGCAGACGGCGCCTCTAGCAGTCATGTGCACTCCGACGCTCAAGTCAGCCAATAGGAACACCAAAAACTCTCACTGAATCTCTCTGTGAGACTCGTGTGTGCTCAAATCCACTTTCTCTCTCTCTCTCTGTTACTCCATTCTGTATCACTGTGCAACGTGTATAAACGCTCCCACAATGACCCAGAAGAGTGAGTGGTGACTGCTGTGTAACTTGTGTGTAAACTGTGTAAGCTTGTAATCTGAAAAGAACTCTTCCTTACCTTACATGACGTGGAGTGCTTTATACCTGGGCCGTGCCTCTCTCCCAGATGGTGACACGTGGAGGCATGCAGCTGGCATCTACCGTACACGCGTCACACCTGGAGGGCTTCTGCGCTTCTTTCTGTGCGGGCTGCATGCTCCCAAGAGAGCGCCAGATGTGGCTAGTCTAAACTCACTCGCCAGGCGCATCCTGGCTGCATGGCCTCGCCGCACGTCCTCTGAGTGGGCATCATGCGAGGTGCATGCGTAACGTTCTCGTTGGGAACCTTGGTCCCAGCTTAACACGCGTTGGCAAGAACCCCGATGACCGATCGCCCTCTGTATGCATTTACGACCGATCGCCCTCTGCACACACTTACGACCGATAGCCCTCTGCACGCACTAACGCCCGATCGCGCTCTTCATGCACTAACGCCCGACCGATGCCTTATAACTTTCCCCCGATGACCGGGCAGTGCCTCATAACTTTCCCCCGATGACCGGGCGGTGCCTCATAACTTCACGCTCTGCTTCCAGGCGCTTATCTATGCTCTGAACTGGGAGTGGTGGCCACTTGGTATCTGACTACCGATCACCGTTCTAGGTGATCTCCTCCCTGATTCACTTGCTCTTTCTACCACATGCCACCCTGTGCATGGTCCACGTGGTCAACTGCTGCTGACGTCATCAACTACTGATGACCGACCGGATCACAAGCCCCCCAGTCTCGAGCTGTGAACTTGTTTTCAGTGAAGAGACTAAGTGGTCTCGCCCTTGGTCCACGTGGTAGGTGGGGCCACGCCACGTGCTGCTCACGTATCTGCTCCTCGGCGTTATGGCTTCCATACTTTATCTCTCGACACATGGACGCATTAATGGCCCCCACTGAGTGTCGCTACCGTTTCCTTCATTCAACAGAGGCGTGCGCATTCCTCTGGATCATCTAGAGATTCACCTTTTCTGTTTTCTTCTTCTCAATCGCGCTAGGGTTCGCTGCGTTTCTCCTCTTTAACTCTCTGCATGTGACTAACTGTTAACTAGCTTAGGCTTTAGCGCGATCTCACTGCAACCCCTCAAACTTGGCTTCTGACGTGATCGTGGCTAACTGTTACCTTAGCATTGCCTTCAACATAACTTCGTGCTAGATGACTGACTTAAAGGGGCCTAAACGCTTCGGCATCATGCAGCAGAACTTGCTTCTACCACCGACCACCGACTAGCATGTTAGTGCACCACCGATCAGTCATCGCGCTTCTGGCTTTGCTACACTTCTCTGCCACTCCAGCGCTGAATGCATAGAGGGCCTGAACACCAACTATGACGCCTGTGTTTTGGGGAAGAAAAGTGCTTCTCGATGACCCCTCTTGCCTCAACCTCGCTGTAAGAAGTCGCGGGTGAGGTCTTGCTTCTCTCACCTCAGCCTCGCTGTACAAAGTCGAGCTGAGGACTTTCTCTCGCCTCTGCCCCGCTGTACAAAGCCGAGGGAGAGGACTTTGTTATCTCGCCTCAGCCTCGCTGTACAAAGTCGAGGTGAGAGGACTTTCTCTTGCCTCAGCCTCGCTGTACAAAGCCGAGGGTGAGGACTTTCTCTCGCCTCTGCCCCACTGTACAAAGCCGAGGGTGAGGACTTTCTCTCTTGCCTCAGCCTCGCTGTACAAAGCCGAGGGTGAGGACTTTCTCTCGCCTCTGCCCCGCTGTACAAAGCCGAGGGAGAGGACTTTCTCTCTTGCCTCAGCCTCGCTGTACAAAGTCAAGGTGAGGACTTTCTCTCACCTCAACCTTGCTGTACAAAGCCGAGGTGAGGACTTTCTCTCTTGCCTCAGCCTCGCTGTACAAAGTCGAGGGTGAGGACTTTCTCTCGCCTCTGCCCCGCTGTACAAAGCCGAAGGAGAGGACTTTCTCTCTTGCCTCAGCCTCGCTTTACAAAGCCGAGGGTGAGGTCTTTTTATCTTAGTGGGTGCATGCTGCCAGGAGAGCACCAGGTGTGGCTCTCTAAGCGCACTCACCAGGGGCTTCCTGCCTGCATGGTCTCACCGCACGCCTTCTGAGTGGGCGCATGCTCCCAGGGGAGCACCAGGTGTGGCTGTCTAAGCGCACTCACCAGGCGCATCCTGCCTGCATGGTATCACCGCACGTCCTTTGAGTGGGCAACTCCTCTTCTTCTGGTTTGGAATCACGCGAGGCGCATGCGTAACGCTCTCGCTGGGAGCCTGGGTCCCAGCTTAACACGTGTTGGCAAGACCTCGATTACCATGCACCGACCGATCTCTCCGTATCTGGAATCATGCGAGGTGCATGCGTAACGCTCTCACTGGGAGCCTAGGTCCCAGCTTAACATGTAAGGATCTAGATAATTATTTGGAATAGAAGAAGTATAATTTTAATGAATTCTGAATATGTTATTACTTAAAACGAAAAGAGCTTGTAATGGAAATTTCATGGCGGTCAGACCTCGGATGTCGCCCAAGGTCTGAGGGCGGCGTGGTAGAGGTCGATCGGTGGACCATAGTGGGTTCCAGAAATCACATGTAGGGAGGTGTGAATTGAACCTTAGGAGCGCCATGCATGCAGAATAACTGCGGGACTTTACGCTTGGAGATAAGGGATTTACCTTAATGTTGCATGCTTAGGCACGTAAGGATTGAGTACTGAGTTGCCCTCGGGCAGGAGAAGCTACCGACGTCACCGAGCCATGTGGGGGTGATAACACAGGCATGGAGTAGTGGTAGGACGAGCCCTCAACAGGGTGTGACGATGTGGCATCAGTTGATAGAAGCAAGGCGATGTGTCCTCGCCACATCAAGGACGATGAGAGATTGCCAGGGCGAGAGACACGCGGGGATCGCCAGGGCGAGAGACACGCGGGGATCGCCAGGGCGAGAGACACGCGGGGATCGCCAGGGCGAGAGACACGTGGGCATCGCCAGGGCGAGAGACAGACGGTTATCGCCAGGATGAGGGACGCATCGGTCGACTTCCAGGGGGAGACATCGGTCGTCTTCCAGGGAGAGACATCGGTCGTCTTCCAGGGAGAGACATCGTTCGTGCGCCAGGATGAGACTTCGGTGGATGGTCATCGCGCGATGTCGTGTTCCACACAGATGAGGTGGGGCCCAGGCTCCTAGCATGAGCGTCTTGCAGGCGCGACACGTAGTCAGTGAGAGTGCGTCAGAACAGTGGCTCCAGAGAGTTGGTATGGAAGGTGACCCAAAGTTGGTGTGCGCAGAGACCCACGTGGCCATACTGTTAGAGGAAACCCACACGCAAGGTTGCTCAGAGAGTGGGTAATGGCAGTGAAGGCTAAAGAGTCGTTCGACCTTAAGAGCTGAGGGAATCAGCTCATTTAGTCTCCCTTTCTCCTTTCTCCTCCACTCGAAGACGCAGCTATCCTCACGTACTAGTGCTACGATCGGCGACTGCCATTGTCCTTCTGGGAAGTCTCTACAAGTTCTCCCATCAGGACTCTAGAACAGAGTTAGGACATCTTTAAGCTTCGGTGGGTTTTGGAGCTCTTAGTGATTTTGCGCAAGTTCAGGTAAGGGAAGCTAGCTTTATTTTCAATAACAACCGTAGGCTAGAAGATTCTGAAGTTGGGGCGACGTGGTCGCCGATTTTCAAACTTTCTTGCACGATGCTCTGTTTTTATGTGTGGGGCGACGTGATCGCCGGTTTTAATGCAAATTTCAAAATCCCCTGTTTTAGTGTCGTTTTGAAATTTGTTTGAGATTGAAAGGTGAAATGCATATGATATTCGAAAATCTGAACTTTGGTATGATTGTTTCTATGATTGGGATTGTTTAAGAAAAGATTCAAAATATTATATGATGGAATTGTGCTTTTACGTGTGGTATGATGTACTGGATGAATGTGAAAGAGTGATCAAAGCATAGTATTTTCAGGAAAGAAAATACCGCGTGGAGATTTTATGAGGGTGTATTGATCTGTGAGTATCCTGTGAATGAGGTGATCCTGGCTCTGCTGATATGATGGAATCACATAGATGAAGTCATTCAGTTGGTGAGAGTCGAAGGAGGTCCATATGTATGGGTAAGTCGTTTGAAAGATAACTGACTTGACCTGTTATATGGATTAACCCTGTCATACTGAGAGAGTGATGATATTGAGATTGAGATCGAGATTATGTTTATGCGCATAGCTGTGGGAACTTTACAGCAATGTAGTATGACAGGTGCAGGTCTCTGGATGCTAAGTTCAACGCACGAGTCTTCCGGAAGTAGAGTCATGTGTCTATGTGTTACGAGTCAGTGGAAAGTCTGACATGTGAACCATGAGTATTGAATGTATTGAATAGACACTTGACGAGTTTGTGGAATATGGGGATATTGATGGTTGAAATTGATATAGATTATGAATGGTGTGAAGATTTATGCTTTCTATTGATATAAAGTTTCATATTTAAAGTTTTTAAAAATATCTAGCTTACCCTTTTGTTTTGTATCGTGGTTGTTTTTCTTAAACCTGTGATGATCGTGTATATTTGCACGGGAGCAGATGAGGTTGCAGGTGGTAGAGCTCCTCAGTGAGCATTTTTGGAGGAGGAGATCGCCGATTTTTGAATGCTGTTGTTTTGTTTTATTTTGAAAACTCCTGTATGGAGATGTATTAAAACATCCTCGAAAAGGGATATTATTCTAAGGCACATTTCTATTAATGGATGAATTATATTATGTATATACCTATGTTAAATTTTTGATATTATTGTTTCACCTTTATTTTATTATATAAAAATGAACAATATTTTGAGGGGCATTACATAACACGTATTGGCAAGACCCTGATGACCATGCACCGACTGAGTGATCTGCATCTGGAACCATGCGTAACGCTCTCGCTGGGAGCCTGGGTCCCAGCTCAACACGTGTTAGCAAGCCCCCGATGACCATGCACTGACCGAGTGATCTGCATCTGGAACCATGCGAGGTGCATGCGTAACGCTCTTGCTGGGAGCCTGGGTCCCAGCTTAACACGTGTTAGCAAGCCCCCGATGACCATGCACCGACCGAGTGCTCACTCCCTACATGCACCGACGGCCGATCGTGGTCTGCATGCACTGATGGCTGATCGCACTCTACATCCAGGCGCTTATCTAGGGGCTGATCTGTGGGTGGTGGCCACTCGGTAACTGACCACCGATCACCTGTACTTGCACCTGGGGCAAGGAGAACTTTAAACTGGGAACACTCGCACACTTTATGTACTGAAATCTCTTTTTATTGGGTGGCCTTGTTAAAAAAGGTGCCCCTTGATCTGCTCAACTGTTTACAGTAGATATACTGAGGGTGTGCACAGCGCGAGAACACATCTACTTTACAACTTAACATGAATAGAAACTTAAGTGTGCAGCGTTCTACATCCTGGGGATAGCTGCTCCATCCAGAGTCTCCAGCCAATAAGCCCCACTCTCCAACACCTCAACTACTCTGGACGGGGTCTCCTTTCTTCGGCAATGACCGTTGTTCTTGCCGGTTGACTCGCCTGTCAGTTGACTCCACGACACTCACACGCCTCCTTCCTCACGTTGATACGTGCTTGGTTCTTGCGAAACAATCTGCACCTGCAAAAGAGAAAGGGGCGCCCTAGAGGCCGTTTGCACTCCGACGCTCAAGTCAATAGTGGGCAAGCAACACCAAGTGTATTGAGTCTCTCTGTGTTTAGGTCTAGAAACTGCGTACCTTTGTGAAGTATTTTACTGTCCCTTATATAGTCTAGGGCTTACTGCGCCGCTAGCCCTAATTAGGGTTCACTGCACTATTAGCCATATTTGGGGTTTACAGGAATACGCTTGCGCCGCTATCACCCAATCTTAGGGTAATCTAGCACATAAGGTTTCCTTCTCTGGAGTGCAAACTCTCACAGGGTGACCACCTGGGTGCCTCCTTGTGCACCTAGTCTCTGGGGCCACCTATTCTGGGAGTGCCTTCACTGTTCACGTGCCATGCATGTAGCTTTACTGGGAAACCCTAGGTCTGATGAGTACTCGACCCCTCAGGACTCTGCACCTAACTGTGCTCTCCCTGCTACCCGCATAGGCTCTTCGTGATCCAGGCCTCTCCCTACCTCTGGGTATTTAACTGGTCATTAGCCCACTCTGGGAACCAATCTTAGCTGTTCAGTTTACGCTGTTCAAATCACCCAAGACCGATGTCACCTCGCAACACTCTGTTGTCGAGGACTCCTCAACCTGCGGAGTGACGAAGACACATCAGCCCTTTCTGGTCATCGTCACGCTCTTTCTGTAGGCTGATGACTAATGACCCTTCTCTATAGGCTGATGACTAATCACCCCTCTGTAGGCTGATGACTAATCACCCTCTCTGTAGGCTGATGACTAATCACCCCTCTCTGTAGGCTGATGACTAATCACCCTCTCTATAGGCTGATGACTAATCACTCTCTGTGAGCTGATGACTAATCACCCCTCTCATCAATACCACCTGTGGGGTCCATTCCACGTGGCTTTGGCCCATGCTGTGGGACCCAGCTGACGTCCGAGGACTGGTCAGTACACAACCCCCCAGTCTCAAGTTGTTAACTTGTTTCAGCGAAGAGACTAAGTAATGGGTGAGGACTGATCGGTACACAAGCCCCCTTAGTCTCGAGCTGTTAACTTGTTTCAGCGAAGAGACTAAGTCATTGACTCGGGCGACCTACGTGGCTCTGCGCATTAGTACGTGAACAGTGCGCTGAAAGGACACTTCACCAACCCCTTTTCATCCGCTAACACGTGGCTGCATCAACGGTCTGAGATTCATAACGTTTGCGCTCCCTAGGGCTACGGTAAACCTCTTCAAAACCCCGCGCCACTTCACTGTTTCATCAGTTTGCATTCTCACCTTCTGTAAACTCTATCTTCCAGCACACGCTCTCTTCCTCTCACCAGGCTTTTCAAACTTCTTCGCCCTCGCTCAACCAAATGTATGATTTTTATGTCTTCTCCTCCTTCATAACATAATCTTGATCATCCATAATGCATGTTGTAACTGTTCTGGGCCTCTTTGTGGTTTGTGCATTCTAGGGTTTTTGTTCTTCTTTCCTGGGTTCGTTCTACCTTCGAGTCTTCGTCCACCATTGTTTTCTTCTAAGCCTTTTTCTTTTCCTGCCTCTCATTTGTTTAGATTCGAGATGGCCAGAACCAAAACTACCTCCAACCCTCCTCCAACCGTAGCGATTGATTACAGGGCCCTCTACCCATGGGCTTATGAGGATCTCCTTGCTGAGACCTCCAAACTCACATCCTGTGAGGATCTTCACAAGCATAGGGATGATGAGAATGAAATCAAAGGACGCGTCTTTGGCAGGGAAACTGACGTGTACGTCTCTGTGCGACCCTGTACATAAAACGAACCCGTTTGCGCCGATGATCGCTGCAACAACGGGGAACCTTTCTTCTTCTTCTACGCCACCATATTCAAACGAGTCAAAGTCCGCCTTCCTTTCACTGGGTTCGAGAGGACATTGTTCACAGAGTTGAATGTGGCGCCTGCCCAACTGCACCCCAACAGCTGGGCCTTTATCAGGGCGTTCTCCGTCCTTTGCAATAACCTAGGGTTCACTCCCTCCATCGATGTATTTCTTTACTTCTTCGAGGCGAAGAGCCCTGGCAAGAGGCTTTGGGTGAGCCTGAATGGGGTGGCAGGGAGAGTCCTACTCACTCTCTTCTCACAGTCGTACAAGAACTTCAAAGGAAGGTTCTTTCGAGTCTGCTGCAGCTCCTACAACTCCACCATGCTCGATGGGTTCCCATTATATTGGGTGGAGAAGTTGAAGTTCAAGAAACCGCGCAGGCTCGAAGAGTTGACTGTCCCTGACCAAGAACTCTGCCAGACCATCTCCAGCTGGGGTGTGGTGTTTGACACCGCCCAGCTGATTAAGCATGAATATGACGCTGAGACACTCAGCGTCGACATTGGTACATCATCTCCGCTTGCACTTAACTATTTATATACTGCATCTTTGTCTTCCTCACCCCTTTCTTGTTGTCCAATGCAGACATGGTGCTCAGCGCTGATAAGAAGAGAAGGCTAGCCGAGGTGCTGAATCGCCGCAATACTAGCGGCTCAGCCCCTGCAGGTCCTTCATCACCCGCGGGTGCTGTCCTGGAACCCATTGCTGAAAAATCCAAGAGGGCAGCCCCTGTTGAGGTTTCCGACGATGAGGACACTTGCTCTGGCCTTGTCTTCAAGAGGAAAAGGGTGAGGACTGCCGTGGAGGTCTCTTCAGCCACAGAAGGGCACCCCTCATCCTTTAGGGAGCACCCTCCCAGCGCTTCATCCCCTCCCGAGCCAATCTTAACACTTGAGAGGGGTGGGGAGAGTGCTCCTCCTACTGGCCAGATGCCTTCTGCCCCAGAGCTGCCTTCTTTACTCCAAAGATCCCTTACGCAGATGCCTGGCCAGGGTGCTTTGGAGGCCATGGACAGAAGTTCCCTCGAGCACCTCCTTAGTCATGGTCTTGGGGAATTCCTGGCTGCTTCTAACTTCTTGCTGGTCAAGGGTAGCGCTAAGGCTGAACTGCTCGAGAAGACCACCCAATTGGAGAAAGAGCTGGAGCAGAAGGATCTCCAACTCTGCCAAGCGGCTAAGCGCGAGACTGCCCTTAATCAAGAACTGGGTAGTCTCCGCCAATCTGAGAAGGAGACCAAGAAGCTCCTGTTCTCCAAGGGGCAGGAGGCCCTCCAGCTTGAAGCCAAGATCCTCCCCCTCCGCAACAAGATCATCGAACTGGAAAAGCAAGCGGAGGGTGCTCAAGCCAAAATGATCAAGCTGGAGGAAAGAGCTACCAACCTTGCTTTCAATCTTCTTTGCTTTATACAGCACTTTGCTTGCCTTTGTATTTCTGCTGTTTGTTCATCTGTTTGACATGCTTTATATTTTGTGGAACTCACGATCACAAATAATGGACCTGTCAAAATGAAATTTAGGTAGCACAATTTTTGCTGGTTTCACTAACGAACCCTTCTTTTAATCTGGGAGTTCTCACTCAGAGGGGAAGGTGTTCCTTGCGAACTCCCTCACCACTCACGAGACCTCTAACCCCAACTAGTAGGTTCTACTTGACCTCTCATCGCCCATGGGCGAGGGAGGATTTAACTGGGCGAACCCTTTCACATTGGAAGTTCTCACTCGAATTGGACGTGTTCTCTACGAACCTACCTCTCCACTTACGAGACCTCTAACCCCAAGTGATAGATTCTAACTGACCTCACATCGCTCACAGGCGAGGAGGATTTCTCTGGGCGAACCTTCTTTCACACTGGAAGTTCTCACTCGAAATGGAGGTGTTCTCTACGAACCTACCTCTCCACTTACGAGACCTCTAACTCCAAGTGACAGGTTCTAATTGACCTCACATCGCTCACAGGCGAGGAGGATTTCTCTGGGCGAACCCTTCTTTCACATTGGAAGTTCTCACTCGAAATGGAGGTGTTCTCTACGAACCTACCTCTCCACTTACGAGACCTCTAACTCCAAGTGATAGGTTCTAATAACATTGTACAAACACATTAAAAATATATATCTTTAACTGAATTTTATTGGGTGACCTCATTAAAAACCCTTAGAAAGGGAAAAAAGAGTGTCCCCTGTATTGTGTAGTGTACAAGATTACATGGCTTTAACTGAAATAAAACTTCAGGTGGGTCGCATTCCATGTTCGAGGAATCGAACCTCCTTCTAAAGTCTCAAGCCTATATGTTCCATTCCCTAGGGCCTCTGTCACTCTGAAAGGACCAGTCCACTTAGGGGATAGCTTGTTCTCTACCTGATATGGAGACGCCTTGCGCATGACGTGGTCTGCCGCCTGGAACTGCCGAGCTCTCAACTTAGAACTGTGTTTGGGCTCAACTCTCCTCTTCAGCGCCTCAGCCTTGATTCCTTCTTCTTCCCTAGCTTCATCCAAAAGATCAAGATTCACCTTCCTCTCTTCATTGGACTCCTCAGCCACAAAGTTCTGGAAACGTGGCGAGTTCTCCTGGATCTCCACAGGGATCATGGCATCTGAACCATACACCAAACTAAAGGGAGTCTCCTTGGTAGTGGACTGGGGAGTAGTATGGTAGGCCCATACTATTCTGGGAACCTCTTCAGCCCACCTTCCCTTTGCTTTCTCCAGCCTTCTCTTCAATCCTCTGAGGAGGACTCGGTTGGTCGACTCGACCTGCCCATTGGTCTATGGGTGCTCGACTGATGCAAACACCTGCTTGATCCCTAACTCTGTACATAGCTTCCCCAATTGTTGGCTTGCAAACTGCGTGCCATTGTCAGACACTAAACGTTTGGGCACCCCGAAGCGGCATACTATATTCTTCCACACAAAGTGTTGGATCTTCTGTGCTGTGATCTGTGCTACTGGCTCAGCCTCAATCCACTTCGTGAAATATTCTATGGCGACCACGAGGTACTTCATCTGCCGTATTGCCAAAGGGAAAGGCCCCAAGATGTCGATTCCCCATGTGTGAAACGGCCAGGGGCTGTATATCGACCTGAGCTCCTCTGGTGGCGCCTTAGGCCAATCAGCATGCAACTGGCATTGCTTGCACTGCTGAGCATACCTAGTACAATCTTCCCTCATTGTTGGCCAATAGTATCCTGCTCGAATGGCCTTAGAGGCCAAAGCTCGACCTCCGATATGACTACCACAGATGCCTTCATGGAGTTCTGCCACTATTCTCACACACTGCTCGCCATGCACGCAGACGAGGATGGGGTAGGTAAACCCATGTCTGTACAACTCGCCCTCAATGAGCGTGTACTTGGCCGAGTTCTTCTTTATCCTCCTTGCCTCCGTCGGATCTACTGGGAGCATTCCATCCGCTATGTAACGCTTATAGGGCGTCATCCACGTCTCTCCACTTTATAGCAGGCATACTTGCAAAGACCCTACCTCCATTAGCATGCATGCGTTGACCCGTGGTTTCTTCAGAGTTTCCTGAGTCAACGAGTGATGACTTCTCTTCCCACCGCCTGACTGGCTGATCTGATGGACACCCACCAAGTTATCAGCTGTAACATCCCGCCAAAATACTATTCATATTTATATAATGAAAATAAAAATAACAAATAGATTGAAGTGAATGAAATTGTATATAAGTAAATAAAGTTTCTCCTCCCAGGGAGTTTAATACAAATACGATCACTTTTCCATTAAAACATAAACAAATTACAATACAATAGAAAGATAGGCGATCTCCTGACAGAAGGGCGATCTCCTATTAGAAGGGCGATCTCCTATCATATAGGCGATCTCCTATCAGAAAGCAGCAAAAGGGGTGATCGCCCAACGGAAATTGAAAACAGGCGATCTCCTTCCAGCGACAATTCACTAAGGAGCTCTACTTCCTGCAACATCATCTGCTCCCGTGTAAATTATACACGATCATTACAGGTTTAAGAAAAGGCCGAACACAACACCAAGAAAACATAGGGTAAGCTAGACATTTAAAAAGAGTTGGATATGAACTTTAAAATCAAGGTAAAACAAATTCAAGATATCTACGTAATCCATCAACTAAACACATATTTCACGATTCCTCGAAGGTCATTAAAATCACAACATATATCAAGTGTCTATCAATTCAAAGTTCCTCATTTCTTACGTCAGACTTCCACTGATTTAACACACATAGACACACACCACACCACTGTAAAGTCCACACAGGACAGCAAGTAAAGTCCACACAGGACAGCAAGGAAAGTCCACACAGGACAGCAAGCAAAGTCCACACAGGACAACAAGGAAAGTCCACACAGGACAGCAAGCAAAGTCCACACAGGACAACAAGGAAAGTCCACACAGGACAGCAAGGAAAGTCCACACAGGACAGCAAGCAAAGTCCACACAGGACAACAAGGAAAGTCCACACAGGACAGCAAGCAAAGTCCACACAGGACAACAAGGAAAGTCCACACAAGACAGCAAGGAAAGTCCACACAGGACAGCAAGGAAAGTCCACACAGGACAGTAAAAGATCATCAATTCACCCAATACACCATGCAACACTTAAATGAACGATCTCTACCACAGCAACAAACGTATCCAGGTTCAGATCTTTCCAATAACACATGTATTTCACATATCAACCTCGAGCAAGTGCAAAGCGACACTAAAACAGGGGATTTTAGAAGACAACATTTAAAACCGGCGATTACGTCGCCCTACACGTAAAAACAGAGCATTCACGAAGATGAAAACGAAACCGGCGACCACGTCGCCCTCACTTCAGAAACAGCTAATCTACGGCTTTTATTGAAGATAAAGCTAGCTTCCCTTACCTGGACTTGCGCAAAACACCGAGAGCTCAAACCCACCGGGCTTGAAGGATGCCTTAGCTCTGTTTTCAGTGCCTGGTCGGTAGAACTTGCAGAGAAACTCCCAGGTGCTCCAAGGGCTGTCGTCGCTCGTCGCACAGGTGCTGGAGGTTGCCTGAGTTGCAGCGCAAAGGAGAGAAGAAGGGAGGGAGGAAGTTTGCACTCACTCTAACACCCTTGCGTCTGTAATGCTCTTTGCCTTCCCGCAGTGGCTTTTGAATCCCAGCTTACCTGTCCACGTATGCTGCTGCTGCCACCCCTTCTGCAGGAAAGCCTGAGAACCACTGCCCTGAACAGTACGACCACTGTTGTCGCTTGTGCATGCCAACCACTGCTCTGAACAGTACGACCACTGTTGTCGCTTGTGCATGCCAACCACTGCTCTGAACAGTACGATCGCGAGTGTCTCTTACGCATGCCAACTTTCTGATGTCACTATTCTGAACCACCCTTTTTGTCTACGTGGCGCGCGTGCAGGACGTTTCATGCTGGGAGTCTGGGTCCCACTTTACTCTGTGTGAAACTCGACGTCGCGCGATAACTTTCCACCGCTGACTCATCCTGGCGAACGACCGATGTCTCCCTCGCCCTAGAAGACGACCGATGTATCCCTCGCCCTGGAAGACGACCGATGTATCCCTCGCCCTGGAAGACGACCGATGACTCTCTTGGGAGACGACCGATGTCTATCCCTGGCGACGCCCTCATGCCTCGCGCCCTGGCGATGCCCGCATGCCTCTCGCGCCCTGGCAACGCCTGCATGCCTCGCGCCCTGGCGATGCCCGCATGCCTCTCGCGCCCTGGCCACGTCCACATGCCTCGCGCCCTGGCGATGCCTGCATGCCTCTCGCGCCCTGGCCACGTCCACATGCCTCGCGCCCTGGTGATGCCCGCACGCCTCTCGCGCCCTGGCGCTCATGTGTAGCAGGCGACCGGCGATCATGTACTACTAAACTACACTTTTCTTCCTTTACTCTTCTTGATCCACACGTCATCCGACCGACCTCTACCAGCTGACCCCAGATCTTGGGCGACGTCCGAGGTCCGACTACTACGAAACTTCATTTACCAGCTCTTTGTATTTTAAATAATAACATCTTCTGAAATTATTTAAATATACCACTTTCATTCCAATTCAATTTTACAGGTCCTTACATCAGCCGTATAAGTACGAGGTGCCCTCAGAGTCTCCTGGATGACTGTCCTCTGTCTGCCCCCCTTGCCTGAGCTGGCGAGTTTGGCCAACAAGTCAGCTCTAGCATTCTGCTCCCTGGGCACATGTACTAGTTCAAATGTTTCAAATGAACTCTTCAATCTTTGGACATACTCCAGGTAAGAGGCCATCTGAGGGTCTTTGGCCTGGTACTCTCCCGCCACTTGACCAGTGACCAACAGTGAGTCACTCTTCGCCATAAGGCTTTGCGCTCCCATTTCCTTAGCCAACAATATCCCAGCAATCAAAGCTTCATACTCTGCTTGATTATTGCTGGCTTTGAAAGCAAACCGCAGGGCCTGCTCTATCAACAACCCTTTGGGTCCTTCCAGGATAACCCCCGCTCCGCTACCTTGCTGATTCGAGGACCCGTCTACTGACAATACCCACTTGAAGCTGGGTCCCTCCTGTTGGGCCTCGGTTGAGGACATCTCGGCCACAAAGTCAGCGTAGACCTGTCCTTTTGTAACATCCCGCCAAATTACTTTTCATAAATATAAAATGAAATAAAGGTAAAACAAAAATATTTAAATGAACATACGTATTTATATAAAATGAAGTTGCTCCTCACAGGGAGTTTAATACATAACCGGTATATTTTTCCAAAACTTAAACAAAATACAGCCAAATAAATTGAAACCGGCGGTCTCCCTACATAAACCGGCGATCTACTATCAGAAGACCCAAAACAGCCGATCTGCTATCAGAACAGAAATCAGGCGATCACCACATAGAGACAGAAACAGGCGATCTCCTTCTGGCGACCACTCACTAAGGAGCTCTACTTCCTGGAAGATCATCTGCTCCCGTGTAAAATACACGATCACCACAGTTTTAAGAGAAAACAGCCAGAGAACAATACAAAGGGTAAGCTAGATATATTTATTTTTAACTTTAAATTATAAACTGGACAACCAACGTAGATCAGCCTTTTTAAACATTCACAAGAGTCCATCACTTTCTCATTCATATCACACAACCATCAAGTGCCTATCAACAATTTCTCAACATTACTCACGTCAGACTTCCACTGACTAATCACACATAGACACTTGACACTACTTCCGGAAGACTCGTGCATTGACTAGACTCAGAGATTTGCACCTGTCATACTAAACTGCTGTAATGTTTCCATAGCTATGCGCATCCACACAAATCTCGATCTCAATTTCATCACTCTCACAGTATGACAGGGTGAATCCACACAACAGGTCAAGTAGTTATCTTTCAAACACTTACCCATACGTATGAACCTCCATCGACTCTCAACGCCTGAATAACTTCATCTATATGAATTCATTATCTCAGGAGAGTCAGGATATCTCATTATAGAAATCACCGATCAATGCACATCCTACACGATCTTACACGGTATTTTCTTTCCTGAAAATACTATGCCTTGATCCCACATTCACAACATTCAACACGTCATACAACACTTAATGAATGATTTCAGTCACAGAAAAACTCATGCCAAGGTTCAGATTTTCGAATATCACATTTAAATCTCAAACAGTTTCAAACAACACCAAAAACAGGGGAGTTCGAAAAACAACGCCAAAACCGGCGATCTCGTCCAAAAACAGGGGATTTTGAAATCTGTATTTAAAACCGGCGATCACGTCGCCCAAACACATAAGAACAGAACATCATGAAAAAGGGGTTTAAAACCGGCAACCATGTCGCCCAAACACATAGAACAGAGAATCACGAAAAAGAATATGAAACCGACGACCACGTCGCCCTCACTTCAGAAACAGCAAATCTACGGCTTTTATTGAAAATAAAGCTAGCTTCCCTTACCTGGACTTGCGCAAAACACCAAGAGCTCCAAGACCCACCGAGCTTAAAGGATGCCTTAGCTCTGTTTTAGCGTCTGGTTTGTAGGACTTGCAGAGAAACTCCCAAGTGCTCCAAGGGCAGTCGTTGTAAGGACCTGTAAAATTGAATTGGAATAAAAAGGGTATATTTTAAATGAATTCTAAGTATGTGTTTATTTAAAATAAAAAGGAAGGAAAGTGTAGTTTGGAACTCTATGAGATCGCCTAGTAGTACATGATCGCCGGTCGCCTGCTACACATGAGCGCCAGGGCGCGAGGCATGCAGGCATCGCGCGGGCGCGAGGCATGTGGACGTCGCCAGGGCGCGAGGCATGCAGGCATCGCGCGGGCGAGAGGCATGCGGCATCGCCAGGGCGCGAGGCATGCGGGCTTTGCCAGGGCGCGAGAGGCATGCGGGCTTTGCCAGGGCGCGAGAGGCATGCGGGCATTGCCAGGGCGCGAGGCATGAGAGCGTCGCCAGGGATATGCATCGGTCGTCTCCCAGAGGGAGACATCGGTCGTCTCCCAGAGGGAGACATCGGTCGTCTACCAGGGCGAGGGAGACATCGGTCGTCTTCCAGGGCGAGGGAGACATCGGTCGTCTTCCAGGGCGAGGGAGACATCGGTCGTTCGCCAGGATGAGTCAGCAGTGGAAAGTTGTCGCGCGATGATGAGCTTCACACAGATAAAGTGGGACCCAGACTCCCAGCATGAAATGTCCTGCACACGCGCCACGTAGACAAAAAGGGTGGTTCAGAGTGGTGACATCAGAATGTTGGCATGCGCAGGAGACACCAGCGGTCGTACTGTTCAGAGCAGTGGTTGGCATGCACAAGCGACAACAGTGGTCGTACTGTTCAGGGCAGTGGTTGGCATGCACAAGCGACAACAGTGGTCGTACTGTTCAGGACAGTGGTTGGCATGCACAAGAGACAACAGTGGTCGTACTGTTCAGGGCAGTGGTTGTCAGGCTTTCCTGCAGAAGGGGTGGCAGCAGCAACATACGTGACAGGTAGGCTTGGATTCAAAAGCCCACTGCGGGAAGGCAAAGAAGGTTACGGTGGCTCAAGAGTGAAAGAGTGTCTGCACCTTCATCCCTCTCTTTTCTCTCCTTCGCGCTGCAACTCAGGCAACCTCCAGCACCAGTGCGACGTGCGGCGACTGCCCTTAGAGCACCTGGGAGGTTCTCTGCAAGTTCTACAAACCAGACGCTAAAACAGAGCCAAGGCATTCTTTAAGCTTCGTTGGGTTTCGGAGCTCTTGGTGTTTTGCGCAAGTCCAGGTAAGGGAAGCTAGCTTTATTTTCAATAAAAGCCGTAGATTAGCTGTTTCTGAAGTGAGGACGACGTGGTCGCCGGTTTCGTTTTCATCTTCGTGAATGCTCTGTTTTTACGTGTAGGGCGACGTAATCGCCGGTTTTAAATGTTGTCTTCTAAAATCCCCTGTTTTAATGTCGCTTTGCACTTGTTCGAGGTTGATATGTGAAATACATGTGTTATTGGAAAGATCTGAACCTGGATACGTTTGTTGCTGTGGTAGAGATCGTTCATTTAAGTGTTGCATGGTGTATTGGGTGAATTGATGATCTTTTACTGTCCTGTGTGGACTTTCCTTGCTGTCCTGTGTGGACTTTGCTTGCTGTCCTGTGTGGACTTTCCTTGCTGTCCTGTGTGGACTTTACTTGCTGTCCTGTGTGGACTTTACAATGGTGTGGTGTGTGTCTATGTGTGTTAAATCAGTGGAAGTCTGACGTAAGAAATGAGGAACTTTGAATGGATATACACTTGATGCATGATGTGAAATAGAACGACTCTTGAAAATATTGTGAAATGTGTGACTTCTTGGCGATCAGGTGAAGGGAATGAGAAACTTTATAGTTTTATGTGGGTATCTTGAATTTGTTTTATTCTGATTTTTATGTTCATATTTAAACTCTCTTTAAAATATATAGCTTACCCTGCGTGTTCTGCTCTATGGCTGCTTTTCTCTTAAAATGTGATGATCGTGTAATTTTTACACAGGAGCAGATGATCTTCCAGTAAGTAGAGCTCCTTAGTGAGTGGTCGTCGGGGAAGAGATCGCCTGTTTCTATCTCTTGGTGGTGATCACCGGATTTATGTCCTGATAGCAGATCGCCTGTTTAGGGGTCTTCTGTTAGGAGATCGCCGGTTTATGTATGGAGACTGCCGTTTTCGTTGTATTTGATTGATTTCGTTAAGTTTTGAAAAACATTTGACTGGTTATGTATTAAACTCCCTGTGAGGAGCAACTTCATTACTTATATATATAATTATGTTTTCCTCAACATTATTTGTTTACCTTTATTTCATTTTATAATTATTCCAAAGTATTTGGCGGGATGTTACATTAATGGTATCAGAGCAGTTCGTCCTTAGGATGACCTGAGGGTTGTGGATCCATTGTGTTTCTTCTGCTCAGGAAATTTATTTGGGTTTAAAATAACAGCTATAGTGAAAGGTTTTCAAACGTTTTTGTATTGAAATTTTGTGTGTGCTTTGGTGAATATATGCTCTAACTGAAAATCTTAGTATTAAGAATGAGAAGGTCTTGATAAAGTGGTGAGGGTGCACACTCATAACTGGATCGAGATGATTCTCAATCTTAATTCCAAAGGTTTGATGTTTAGCATACATTGAATTCTGGTGTAATTTATTTCATTTCATTGAGTGTTTTCGTATAGATTGAAAGTGGTTGCTTGGGATTGATGATTGTATACCAGTAGCTGTTCTGGTGTTTTGCTTAAGGTTCTAAGCATCATGATTCTGTTGATGAACTCAAATTCTTAATGACTTTGAGATGCTGACCTTTGTAAGGTCTAGATATTACCTCCTGAATGAATTGATTTTTAATCGATCTCATTCTTGTAGCTGTAGGGAATATAGAAACCTGTAGTTTCAAATCTGAAACGAAGAGAGATGGCACGTAGACCTTCTACCCCTCCCCAACCTTCTTCGGAGATGAGCCAGATTGCCAAGGCTATCGAGATGATGGCAACTGCCATCCAACAACAGAATGCAGCGATGGCTCAGAATCACCAAGCTGCCATGCACCACTGGGAAACCGCTCGGTCGGCTGAGACAAATTCCCACGTCGGTCAGCCTCAGGAACAGATGGGACTGACCGAGTTCATGAGGCACAACCCACCCAAGTTCAGTGGGAATACTACCCCTGATCAGGCAGATCAGTGGGTCAGAGAGTTGGAGAAAATCTTTAGGGTGACCTCCTGCCCTGAAGAGAAGAAGTTGGTGTTCGCCACCTATCTGCTGTCTGGAGAAGCTGAGTTCGTGTGGATGGGAGCTCAGCAGATGATGGAGGCCCGAGAGGAAGTGTTGGACTGGGAGAGCTTCAGGGTGAGGTTTTTGGAAAAATATTTCCCAGATAGCGCAAGGTTTGCGAGGGAAGCTGAGTTCCTAAGGTTGGAACAGGGGGATATGTCAGTGAACGCCTATGCTGCTCGGTTTGAGTACCTCGCCCGATTCTACACCCAGGCGACCTCTGAGGCTTGGAGGTGTAGGAAGTTTGAAGAAGGACTGAAGCATGAGCTGAAAAGGGCCATAGCACCTATGTGCATAAGAGAATTTCACGCCTTAGTGGAGAAGGCGATGATGGTGGAGACACTGGAGAAGAGCGACTCTCGGGTGATCAGGTCACACCCAGGGGGTTCTTCCAGTGAGAAGGCCAAGGTGCAACAACAGCAGAATAAGCCTTATGCGAGACCTCCACAGCATGAAGCAGAAGCAGCACCGCCCCAGTTTAAGCAGCAACAGCCATGGAAACTCAGATGTTCCCATTGTGGTGGGCCACACACATCCAATGTGTGCCCCAAGAGAAATTCAGAGAGAAGATGCTACATCTGCCGAAAGACGGGACACCTTGCTAGAGAATGTCCTAACGGGAATAGGGAGACTCAACCCAGTGGTTCCCAGCAGTTGAGGAACGAAAGCAGCAGACCTCAGGCAGTAGGGAGAGTGTTTGCCATGACTGGAGCGGAGGCATCTCAGTCAGGTAACTTAGTACAGAATGTTGCTCTATAGCTGGTAGATGCGTTAGAATTTTGTTTGATTCTGGAGCGACACACTCCTTTGTGTCAAGCCTGTGTGTAGCCGAGTTGGGCCTTCTAGTGAAGGAGTTACCGTTTGAAACTGTTGGTCTATACACCTGCGTCAGGACAGGTGTTGACCTCTACAGTTTGCCCCGAATGTCCAGTGATAGTAGAGGGACGCAGATTCAAGGTGAACTTGATCTGCCTACCTCTTCAGGACCTGGATGTTATCCTGGGAATGGATTGGCTAGCTGCCAATCACATTCTCATAGACTGTGGTAGTCAGAAGATAGCGTTTCCAGACCTCCAAGAGGCAGACGTGATATCTACTCAGCGAGGGTGGTCGGTGTTGGAGGAAGGGGCGAGGTGCTTCGTGAATCCTAGCTCAGTTGGGAGTGAAGAATGAAGAGGACGTAAGTAGGATACCTGTGGTGAAAGATTTCATGGATGTAATTCCAGAAGAAATATCTGGATTACCTCCTAAGAGGGAAGTGAAATTCTCTATTGATTTTGGTACCTGGGGCTGGACCAGTGTCAATGGCACCTTACAGGAGGGCTCCAGCCGAGTTGGTAGAGTTTACCTATAATAACGGTGGTCATGCCAGCATTGGGATGGCAACGTATGAAGCTTTGTATGGAAGGAAATGCAGAACTCCTTTGTACTGGTACCAGGAAGCAGTATTGGTTGGACCAGAGTTGATTCAGCAGACGACCGAGAAGGTGCAATGGATAAAAGACAGAATGAGAGCATCTCAAAGTAGGCAGAAATCCTATGCAGATCAGAGGAGAAAACCTTTGGAGTTTGCTGCTGGAGACCATATGTTCATGAGAGTGACACCAACCAAGGGTGTAGGACGAGCGATCAGACCAAAGAATGTTGTCCCCTAAGTTCGTGGGACCATATCAGATCTTAAGGAGGATTGGTCCAGTGGCTTACGAGATCGCCCTACCTCCCCATTTAGCGAATCTGCACAATGTCTTTCACGTGTCACAGCTGAGGAAGTACATGGCAGACCCTAGTCATGTGCTGGAAGTGGACGATGTGTAGATTAGGGATGACTTGTCCGTTGAAGCGAAACCAGTCAGGATTGACGATAGGCAAAGTAAACAGCTCAGAGGCAAGACCATAAGCATGGTGAAAGTGGTGTGGGATGAGAGATCGGGTGATTCAACTTGGGAGTTAGAAGAACCCATGAGAGAAGCCTATCCATATCTCTTTTCCTTGTAATTCAATTTTCGAGGACGAAAATTTTTCTTGTTGGGGAGAATGTAAGGACCTGTAAAATTGAATTGGAATAAAAAGGGTATATTTTAAATGAATTCTAAGTATGTGTTTATTTAAAATAAAAAGGAAGGAAAGTATAGTTTGGAACTCTATGAGATCGCCTAGTAGTACATGATCGCCGGTCGCCTGCTACACTTGAGCGCCAGGGCGCGAGGCATGCAGGCATCGCGCGGGCGCGAGGCATGTGGACGTCGCCAGGGCGCGAGGCATGCAGGCATCGCGCGGGCAAGAGGCATGCGGCATCGCCAGGGCGCGAGGCATGCGGGCTTTGCCAGGGCGCGAGAGGCATGCGGGCATTGCCAGGGCGCGAGGCATGAGAGCGTCGCCAGGGATATGCATCGGTCGTCTCCCAGAGGGAGACATCGGTCGTCTCCCAGGGCGAGGGAGACATCGGTCGTCTTCCAGGGCGAGGGAGACATCGGTCGTCTTCCAGGGCGAGGGAGACATCGGTCGTTCGCCAGGATGAGTCAGCAGTGGAAAGTTGTCGCGCGATGACGAGCTTCACACAGATAAAGTGGGACCCAGACTCCCAGCATGAAATGTCCTGCACACGCGCCACGTAGACAAAAAGGGTGGTTCAGAGTGGTGACATCAGAATGTTGGCATGCGCAGGAGACACCAGCGGTCGTACTGTTCAGAGCAGTGGTTGGCATGCACAAGCGACAACAGTGGTCGTACTGTTCAGGGCAGTGGTTGGCATGCACAAGCGACAACAGTGGGCGTACTGTTCAGGGCAGTGGTTGGCATGCACAAGAGACAACAGTGGTCGTACTGTTCGACTGGTTATGTATTAAACTCCCTGTGAGGAGCAACTTCATTACTTATATATATAATTATGTTCTCTTCAACATTATTTGTTTACCTTTATTTCATTTTATAATTATTCCAAAGTATTTGGCGGGATGTTACAGTCGTCGATAGCTAAGCAGGAACGTGATAAGGCCTGAATGGCAGAGTGAAGGAGAGAAAAGAGAAGGATGAAGGTAACTCACTCACTCACTCTTGAACCACAACACCTTCTTCGCCTCTCAGAAGTGAGTTTTTAAATCTAATCCTACTAGTCCACGCATGCTGCTGCCACCACCCCCCTCTGCAAGAAAGCCAGAGTGTACGTTTCACTGAATAGTACGGCCATGGTTGTCTTCTTGTGCATGCCAACCACTTCCCTGAACAGTACGACCGCGAGTGTCTCTTGCGCATGCCAACCTTCTGATGTCACTATTCTGAACCACCCTTTTTGTCCACGTGGCGCGTGTGCAGGACGTGTCATGCTGGGAGTCTGGGTCCCACCTTATCTGTGTGAAACTCGACATCGCGCGATAACCTTCCACCGATGACCGCTCGCGCGATGACTAACAACTGAGGTCTCATACTGGCAAACGACCGATGTCTCTCCCTGGAAGACGACCGATGTCTCTCCCTGGAGATGACCGATGTCTCTTCGTGGAGACGACCGATGTCTCTCCCTGGCGACGCCCGCATGCCTCTCGCGCCCCGACGACGCCCGCATGCCTCTCGCGCCCTGGCAATCATGTGTAGTAGGCGACCGGCGATTATGTACTAACCAGGCGATCTTATAGTCTTCTAAGCTACACTTTCCTTCCTTTTTATTTCAAATGAAAATATACTTAGAATTCATTTAAAATATACCCTTTTATTCCAATTTAATTTTACAGGTCCTTACACCTTTGATCGGGCCTCTGGGTTCATACTAGATGTCGAATTCTGACAACTCGACTACCCAACGCACCATTCTTCCCGCCACATCAGGCTTCTGCAGGACCTTGCATATTGGTAAATCTGTCATCACCACCACTGTGAAGCTCTGAAAATAGTGGCGAAGTCTCCTGGCTGAGAAGACCACTGCTAATGCTGCCTTTTCTATGGCTTGGTATCTCGTCTCAGGCCCCTGCAAAACTTTGCTGACAAAATAAATGGGCTTCTGGCTCTGTTCCTGCTCTTGAACCAAAACAGAACTCACCGCCCTATCCGTAACTACAAAGTACAGCCGCAGGGGTGTGCCGAGCTGAGGCTTGCACAAGACTGGCGGGCTGGCCAGATACTCTTTAAGCTTGAGGAAGGCCTGCTCACATTCTGCAGTCCAGGCGAATCTGCTATTCCTTCTAAGGCATTGGAAATAAGGGTGGCCTTTGTCTCCTCTGGCTGACACGAACCTGGAGAGTGCAGCCATCCAACCTGTCAACTGTCGTACTTCTTTGACCGACGTCGGGCTCCTCATGGCTATGATCGCTGCACACTTGTCTGGGTTGGCCTCGATCCCTCTTTCCGTAAGCAAAAACCCAAGGAACTTGCCTGCTTCCACCCCAAAGACGCATTTCTCTGGATTCAACTTCAGCCTGTACTTCGCTATCGTATTAAATAGCTCCTCCAAGTCGTCAACATGCTGATCTTGTGCCTGGGACGTCACCACCATGTCATCTACATAGGCCTGCACATTGCGTCCCAGCATGGGGGCAAGGACCTTGTCCATCAGCCTCTAATACGTGGCACCCGCGTTCTTCAGCCCAAATGGCATGACTATGTAGCAGTAGCAAGACAGCTCTGTCATGAACGCAGTCTTGTTCTCATCCATCGGGTGCATCTTGATCTGATTGTACCCGGAGAATGCGTCCAAGAAGCTGAGTAACCTGCAGCCCGAGGCACTATCTATTAGCGCATCTATGTTGGCCAGAGGGTAGGAGTCTTTCGGACAGGCCTTGTTGAGATCTGTGAAGTCTACACACATCCTCCACTTCCCATTGGCCTTTTTAACCAGAACGACATTTGCAAGCCACTCAGGATACTGTATTTCCCGTATGTGGCCTGCTTTCAGCAACTTCTGTGTTTCCTCTCTGACGACCTGTCTTCGTTCATCATTGAACTTCCTTCTCCTTTGGCGGACTGGTCTGACTTGAGGATTCAGTGCCAGGCGATGGCATAGGAAATCAGGGTCAATGCCTGGCATGTCTGAGGGGGACCAGGCGAAAGCGTCCAGATGCTTTCCTATGACCCCCGCTACCTGGTCTTGGGTCTCTTGAGACAGGGACTTACCCAGCTTGAAAATCTTCCCCCCGATCTCCTTCTCCACCACCTCCTCTACCGGTTCGGGTCGCCTCGCCCGGGTGACCTCTGCTCGTGTGACCCCGACGTCACCTCGGGGCATATCTGCTTCATCGACACCCCCTCCCGGTCGTGAGGTGGTCACCATGCGGACTCCCCTCTTCGTCTTGAGGTTATTCTCATAGCACCTTTTAGCCTCTTTTTTATCTGATTTGATAGTTACCACCATCCCCTCCATCGAAGGCAACTTCATCTTCATGTGCCTTGTGGACACCATAGCCCCTAACCTGTTTAGGGCTGTCTGCCCAGCAGTATGTTGTAGGCAGATGGGGCGTTCACTACGAGGTACCTGATGTTCTCTGTGCGGGAAGCCACTCCATCAGTGAAAGTGGTCCTCAGCTCGATGTACCCCCGCACTTCCACTTGGTCTCCTGCGAACCCATACAAGCAACCAACGTAGGGTCGCAGTTGATCAGGAGACAACTGTAACTTGTTGAATGTCGACCAGAACATCACATCGGCCGAGCTTCCTTGATATACTAGCACCCGGTGCACCTTACGTGCGGCAGTGACAACTGAAATAACCATCGGATCGTTATCATGGGGAATAACATCTCGGCGATCAGCTTTTGTGAAGACGAGGTCGATGTCGGGGAAATGATCTTCCTCGCAGGTCTCCACTGCCATTACCGAACGTGCATACTTCTTACGTTGCAAAGAAGTGCACCCACCTCCTGAGAACCCACCTGAGATAGTGTGGATCTCGCCATGTATGGGCACTTCGTGCCCCTGGTCTGTCCTTGGTACAACGACTGCCTCGCCCTCTTGTGCCTCCTTCAGGTAGTCATTCAAGAACCCACTCTTCACTAACTCGTCCAATTGGTGGCCCAGGGCCAGACAATTTCGAATAGGGTGACCAAAGGCCTAATGGAACTCGCACCAGGCGTTTTTGTTTGGTTCTAACCTCTTGTCACTCTTTGGGGGCATCTTCAATCTTTCTGCCACATTAGGAATGGCAATCAGCTCCCTCAGCTCCACCACAAATTCATGCCTAGGGGGCATGTCATCCTTGCCTCGTGCCCTAGGTTGTGGTTTTCGGGGCTCATAGGGCTTCTGTTTCCCTTGAGCCTTCTTCTCTGTGGTTGCCTCGTGCACCCGCAGGGGTTGAGGCTGACTAGGCGCTCGGGGCCTTAACGAGACTGCGCTTTCTCGCTTCTCGCTGAGTTCACCCTCGGCGACAATGTGGGCCACGACACATCGTTTTATGTCCCCGAAAGTCTTGGGGCGGCTACGCATCAAAGACTCGCTGAAAGGCCCCGGCAATACGCCCTTCCTGAAAGCGTGCACCACCATGTCTTCATCCTTGGTGCGCAACCTTACCACCATCGCCCCAAACCTATTGAGGTAATCTTTAAGGGACTCCCTCTGGTGCTGCCTTACATCGAAGAGATCGTAAGACACTGGTGGAGGGGCTCTGTTGACTAGATATTGCTCCCTGAAAAGCGTGGAGAATTGCGCGAAAGACGTGATATGTCCCTCAGGCAAACTCACGAACCATTCTAGCGCAATTCCTGTCAGTGTGGCCATAAAAAGCTTACAGTGCACTGCGTCGGACCCTCTTGACAACATCATCTGCGTATGGAAAGCAGTGAGATTTGTTTCAGGATCTTCTTTCCCAGTGAAAACGGTCTTAGGCCCTACAAAGGTGGCTGGGACCACCGTCTTCATAATCGCCTGGAAGAAAGGCATGGGAAAGGCCCTTGGGGGCACTGGTGGGGCTCGATCATCTTCCCCACGATCTCCAGCTTGTTGTATGTGTTGCAAATTCAAGCGCAGCTCCTCATTCGCTCGGTGCAACTCCTCATTCCTGGCCTGTGAGGCGGCTAGGTCTTCCTGCATACGCGCCTGGTGCGCTCTGGACTCCGCCACCGTCTCCTGGAGGGCGCGCATCGTTTCCATAAGCTGTTGCATGGTAACGTTGTCGCCTCCATTTGGTGGAACGGACCCGTGTCTTGTATTCCTCATCTTCTGTGGTTTTTTCTCTCACTCTCGTGTATGGGACCTTGTTTTACTCCGGCCCCATGGTGGGTGCCAAATGTTCTTGCCGGTTGACTCGCCTGTCAGTTGACTCCACGACACTCACACGCCTCCTTCCTCACGTTGATACGTGCTTGGTTCTTGTGAAACAATCTGCACCTGCAAAAGAGAAAGGGGCGCCCTAGAGGCCGTTTGCACTCCGACGCTCAAGTCAATAGTGGGCAAGCAACACCAAGTGTATTGAGTCTCTCTGTGTTTAGGTCTAGAAACTGCGTACCTTTGTGAAGTATTTTACTGTCCCTTATATAGTCTAGGGTTTACTGCGCCGCTAGCCCTAATTAGGGTTTACTGCGCTACTAGCCATATTTAGGGTTTACTGGAATACCCTTGCCCCGCTATCACCCAATCTTAGGGTAATCTAGCACATAAGGTTTCCTTCTCTGGAGTGCAAACTCTCACAGGGTGACCACCTGGGTGCCTCCTTGTGCACCTAGTCTCTAGGGCCACCTGTTCTGGGAGTGCCTTCATTGTTCACGTGCCATGCATGTAGCTTTACTGGGAAACCCTAGGTCTGATGAGTACTCAACCCCTCAGGACTCTGCACCTAACTATGTTCTCCCTGCTACCCGCATAGGCTCTTCGTGATCCAGGCCTCTCCCTACCTCTGGGTATTTAACTGGTCATTGGCCCACTCTGGGAACCAATCTTAGCTGTTCAGTTTACGCTGTTCAAATCACCTAAGACCGATGTCACCTCGCCACACTTTGTTGCCGAGGACTCCTCAACCTGCTGAGTGACGAAGACACATCAGCCCTTTCTGGTGATCGTCACGCTCTTTCTGTAGGCTGATGACTAATCACCCTTCTCTGTAGGCTGATGACTAATCACCGCTCTGTAGGCTGATGACTAATCACCGCTCTGTAGGCTGATGACTAATCACCCTCTCTGTAGGCTGATGACTAATCACCCCTCTCTGTAGGTTGATGACTAATCACCCTCTCTGTAGGCTGATGACTAATCACCCCTCTCTGTGGGCTGATGACTAATCACCCCTCTCATCAATACCACCTGTGGGGTCCATTCCACGTGGCTTTGGCCCATGTTGTGGGAGCCAGTTGACGTCCGAGGACTGGTCAGTACAACCGCCCTGGCTACGCCTGACTCGTGAGGGGCGATCATGCCCTCTGCTTCAGCTTCCACCTGGGCTACCTGGGAGCCCCCCAGCGTAGCATCTTCCATCATCTCACGTCCCCATGCACAGGGACTTCGTGTTGCTGATCACCTGCCTGGGACCCCAAAGCGCGATCACTTGGCGCCTCTCTTCTTAGAGACCTCTGCCTCTGCTACTATGTGCACCACCGCGCGTCACCGAATCTCAGCAAAGGTGGCAGGGTGGCTCCTGATGAGCGATTCACTGAAAAGGCCAGGCAGCACGCCTTTCTTGAACACATGCACCAGCATGTCCTCGTCCTTGCTGGGCAATCTCACCACGTGCGCGCCAAAACGGCTGAGGTAGTCCTTCAGCGACTCCCCCTGGCACTGGCGCACGTCAAACAAATCATAGGACACCACTGGTGGCGCCTTGTTGACGATGTACTGCTCTATGAACAACTTTGCAAACTGATGGAAAGAGGTGATGTGGCCCTCTGGCAGGCTCACGAACCACTCCATAGCTACTCCGCTCAGCGTGCTCATAAACACCTTGCAGTACACAGCTTCTGGATCTTCCACCCCCGTGAACGACGCCTTCACTCCCACAGGGTTGGGAGGCACCACCGTGTTCATGATCTCGGGGGAGAAAGGCATAGGGAATGCTCTAGGAGGCGATGGCGGCATCGACGTCCCATCTTCGACTGCGCGCTCCCTCTGCGCCTGCAACTCCCTACGCAATTCTTTGTTTACGCGGTTCAACTCCTCATTTCTGCTACGCGATGCAGTCAGCTCTGCATGCATCTTCTCTTGCTCAACTCTTGATGCCGCGACACTATCTTGCAGCGCGCGCATCATCTCCATGACCTGCGCCATGGTAACAGCACCCTCTTCAGCAGGTGGCGTAGGTGAGGTTCGTCTGGTTCTTCTACTCATTTTCTCAAGAACCTCGATGAAAGCTTCAAGAAACTGCAAGAACCTCAAGAAACTGCGACATGGATGGGAACAAGATTCACACGGGCCCCACGGTGGGGGCCAAATGATCCTGCCGCGGACTCGAACGTGGAGAATGTGCCTCGTCACTCCTTCGTCTAGCCTTCTGCAACTGCGCGTTCTGCAAGAGCGCTCCAAGAACCTTCGCCGAAACTCCAAACGATGCCTGCAAAACAACGCAGACCACGCCTCTAGCGGTCGTGTGCACTCCGACGCTCAAGTAAGGCAACAGGAACACCAAAAACTCTCACTGAATCTCTCTGTGAGACTCGTGTGTGCTCAAATCCACTTTCTCTCTCTCTCTGTTACTCCATTCTGTATCACTGTGCAACGTGTATAAACGCTCCTACAATGACCCAGAAGAGTGAGTGGTGACTGCTATGTAACTTGTGTGTAAACTGTGTAAGCTTGTAATCTGAAAAGAACTCTTCCTTACCTTACATTACGTGGAGTGCTTTATACCTGGGTCGCGCCTCTCTCCCAGATGGTGACATGTGGAGGCATGCAGCTGGCATCTATCGTACACACGTCACACCTGGAGGGCTTCTGCGCTTCTCTCTGTGCGGGCCGCATGCTCCCAGGAGAGCGCCAGATATGGCTGGTCTAAACTCACTCGCCAGGCGCATCCTGCCTGCATGGCCTCGCCGCACGTCCTCTGAGTGGGCATCATGCGAGGTGCATGCGTAACGTTCTCGCTGGGAACTTTGGTCCCAGCTTAACATGCATTGGCAAGAACCCCGATGACCGATCACCCTCTGCATGCACTTACGACCGATCGCCCTCTGCACACACTTACGACCGATCACCCTCTGCACGCACTAACGCCCGATCGCGCTCTTCATGCACTAACGCCCGACCGGTGCCTTATAACTTTCCCCCGATGACTGGGCGGTGCCTCATAACTTTCCCCCGATGACCGGGCGGTGCCTCATAACTTCACGCTCTGCTTCCAGGCGCTTATCTATGCTCTGAATTGGGAGTGGTGGCCACTTGGTATCTGACTACCGATCACTGTTCTAGGTGATCTCCTCCCTGATTCACTTGCTCTTTCTACCACGTGCCACCCTGTGTATGGTCCACGTGGTCAACTGCTGCTGACGTCATCAACTACTGATGACCGACCGGATCAAAAACATACCAAGAAAAATTTTTCCAAAATACATATTGTACTGACCAGTCCTCGGACGTCAGCTGGGTCCCACAGCATGGGCCAAAGCCACGTGGAATGGACCCCACAGGGGGTATTGAACAGAGAAGGGCGATGAGTCATCAGCCTACAGAGAGGGGTGATTAGTTATCAGCCTACAGAAAAGGGTGATGGGCCATCGCCCTACAGAGACGGGTGAGTAGTCGTCAGATCACCAGGATGGGCGGAGGTGTCATCGTCACTCAGCAGGTCGAGGAGTCCTCGGCGACAGAGTGTGGCGAGGTGACATCGGCCTTGGGTGATTTGAACAGCGTAAACAGAACAGCTAAGATTGGTTCCCAGAGTGGGCCAATGACCAGTTAAATACCCAGAGTTAGGGAGAAGCCTGGATCACGAAGTGCCCATGCGGGTAGCAGGGAGAGCACAGTTAGGTGCAGAGTCCTGAGGGGTCGAGTACTCATCAGAACTAGGGTTTCCCAGTAAAGCTACATGCATGGCACGTGAACAGTGAAGGCACTCCCAGAACAGGTGGCCCCAGAGACTAGTTGCACAAGGAGGCACCCAGGTGGTCACCCTGTTAAAGTTTGCACTCCAGAGAAGGAAACCTTATGTGCTAGATTACCCTAAGATTGGGTGATAGTGGCACAAGGGTATTCCAGTAAACCCTAAATATGGCTAGCAGCGCAGTAAACCCTAATTAGGGCTAGCGGCGCAGTAAACCCTAGACTATATAAGGGACAGTAAAATACGTCACAAAGGTACGCAGTTTCTAGACCTAAACACAGAGAGAAACTCAATACACTTGGTGTTCCTTGCCCTACACTGACTTGAGCATCAGAGTGCAAACGGCCTCTAGGGCGCCCCCTTTCTCTTTTGCAGGTGCAGATTGCTTCGAAAGAACCAAGCACGTATCAACGTGAGGAAGGAGGCGTGTGAGTGTCGTGAGTCAACCGACAGGCGAGTCAACCGGCAAGAACACATATATAGGATAAGCAAACCCTGGTCCAAAATGGTCAAATTGATTAACCCAATTGCACTCCATTTTTTGTATTTTCGTATGTGGTTGTGTGCTATCTCCATGAAAGGTTGTTTGCTCTTAGGGGATTTCTGTGCTATTTTATTTTCTGAAGCTGAACACCACAAAACATTGATTTGCTATTTCTGTTCAAAACGTTAGTCCAAACTGTGTATATTTAACATCTTTAACGTGTAGATGCAGTGAATCTTGAATAGCCATTTGGGAGCTTGAATACATTTCTTCAACAAAGGTGTAAGTTTTCATTAAAACATTTGTAGCTTAAAATTATTTTTAGATATAAGATAAAATGACTCATTTAGATGCAGAAAAGGTAGGAGTAGTTGTAGTAGTTTAGCTTACACTGAATGGGATTTTTCCAATTTTATTATTTTTCTCCTTTTGACTGTTAACTGAATGGCGATGTTTGTATGTTAGTTGCGAAATGTGTCATTTGTGGTGTGAAAATACGCTGGTAATTGGTGCTCTATGATGCACCTTCAACAGTGTGTGAATTGGGTAAAAGAATCATCATGGAGATATCTGGGAAAAAGGTGTTAGGAAAGTTAACTAATAAAGAACCCACTGTTAGCTTTTTCTATTTTGATTTTTCCCATCATATCCATCTCTTTTGAGTTTTCACATGTTCTACACCAGTTTATTTAATTAGATAGGAAGATGTTTAGAAATTGTTCTCGCCGGTTGACTCGCTTGTCAGTTGACTCTACGACACTCACGCACCACCTTCCTCACGTTGATATGTGCTTGGTTCTTTGCGAAACAATCTGCACCTGCAAAAGAGAAAGGGGCGCCCTAGAGGCTGTTTGCACTCCGACGCTCAAGTCAATAGTGGGCAAGAAACACCAAGTGTATTGAGTCTCTCTGTGTTTAGGTCTAGAAACTGCATACCTTTGTGAAGTATTTTACTGTCCCTTATATAGTCTAGGGTTTACTGCGCCGCTAGCCCTAATTAGGGTTCGCTGCACTGCTAGCCATATTCAAGGTTTACGGGAATACCCTTGCGCCGCTATCACCCAATCTTAGGGCAATCTAGCACATAAGGTTTCCTTCTCTGGAGTGCAAACTTTAACAGGGTGACCACCTGGATGCCTCCTTGTGCACCTAGTCTCTGGGGCCACCTGTTCTGGGAGTGCCTTCACTGTTCACGTGCCATGCATGTAGCTTCACTGGGAAACCCTAGTTCTGATGAGTACTCGACCCCTCAGGACTCTGCACCTAACTGTGCTCTCCCTGCTACCCGCATGGGCACTTCGTGATCCAGGCCTCTCCTTACCTTTGGGTATTTAACTGGTCATTGGCCCACACTGGGAACCAATCTTAACTATTCTGGTGACGTTGTTCAAATCACCCAGGACCGATGTCACCTCGCCACACTCTGTTGCCGAGGACTGATCACCCTGTGAAGTGACGAGGACACATCAGCCGTTTCTAGTGACCATCACGCTGATGACTACTCACCCGTCTTTGTGAGAACATGCTGATGACTCATCACCCTTCTCTGTAGGCTGAGGACTAATCACCCCTTCCTGTAGGTTGATGACTCATCGCCCTTCTCTGTAGGTTGAGGACTAATCACCCCTTCCTGTAGGCTGATGACTCATCGCCCTTCTCTGTAGGCTGATGACCCATCGCCCTTCTCTGTAGGCTGATGACTAATCACCCCTTCCTGTAGGCTGATGACTCATCACCCCTCCTTGTTCAATACCCCCTGTGGGGTCCACTCCATGTGGCTTTGGCCCATGCTGTGGGACCCAGCTGACGTCCGAGGACTGGTCAGTAAAGAAATTCAAAAATAAAATAAAATAAATTCATCTACACCAATGTGCTGAGATGATTATTCTATTTTAATATTCTTTTATCAGATTAAAATATGGTAAAAAAGTTATCAACTTAAGAATTCAATTTTCACAACTCGTTTAAGAATTCAGTTTTGACAATGATGGTGACCATGCTCTCCAGTGTTTACAGATGCCTTTTAATTGTTTGAAAAGGGAGAAAGGGCATCTACCTGCTTCCCATAGTCAAAACTTAAAGATATAGGATTCAAGTTTTGAGTTATCGTAAGTGTACTGACCAGTCCTCGGACTGGGAACTAATCTTAGCTGTTCTGTTTACGCTGTTCAAATCACCCAAGACCGATGTCACCTCGCCACACTCTATTGCCGAGGACTCCTCAACCTGTGAAGTGACGAAGACACATCAACCCTTTCTGGTGATCGTCACGCTCTCTCTGTAGGCTGATGACTAATCACCCTCTCTGTAGGCTGATGACTAATCACCCTCTCTGTAGGCTGATGACTAATCACCCTCTCTGTAGGCTGATGACTAATCACCCTCTCTGTAGGCTGATGACTAATCACCCCTCTCTGTAGGCTGATGACTAATCACCCCACTCTGTAGGCTGATGACTAACCACCCCTCTCATCAATACCACCTGTGGGGTCCGTTCCACGTGGCTTTGGCCCATGCTGTGGGACCCAGCTGACGTCCAAGGACTGGTCAGTACACTTACGATAACTCAAAAATTGAATCTATATCTTTAAGTTTTGACTATGGGAAGAAGGTAGATGCCCTTTCTCCCTTTTCAAACAATTAAAAGGCATCTGTAAACACTGGAGAGCATAGTCACCATCATTGTTGTACTGACCAGTCCTCGGACATCAGCTGGGTCCCACAGCATGAGTCAAAGCCACGTGGAATAGACCCTACAGGGGGTATGGAACAGAGAGGGGTGATGAGTCATCAGCCTATAGAGAGGGGTGACGAGTCATCAGCCTACAGAGAGGGGTGACGAGTCATCAGCCTACAGAGAGGGGTGACGAGTCATCAGCCTACAGAGAGGGGTGACGAGTCGTCAGCCTATAGAGACGGGTGAGTAGTTGTCAACACCAGGATGGGCGGAGGTGTCATCGTCACTCGGCAGGTCGAGGAGTCCTCGACAACAGAGTATGGCGAGGTGACATCGGCCTTGGGTGATTTGAACAGCATAAACAGAACAGTTAAGATTGGTTCCCAGAGGGGGCCAATGACCAGTTAAATACCCAGAGGTAGGGAGAGGCCTGAATCACGAAGTGCCTATGCGGGTAGCAGGGAGAGCACAGTTGGGTGTAGAGTCCTGAGGGGACGAGTGCTCACCAGAGCTAAGGTTTTCCCAGTAAAGCTACATGCATGGCACGTGAACAGTGAAGGCACTCCCAGAACAGGTGGCCCCAGAGACTAGGTGCACAAGGAGGCATCCAGGTGGTCACCCTGTTAAAGTTTGCACTCCAGAGAAGGAAACCTTATGTGCTAGATTACCCTAAGATTGGGTGATAGCGGCACAAGGGTATTCCAGTAAACCCTAAATATGGCTAGTAGCGCAGCGAACCCTAATTAGGGCTAGCGGCGCAGTAAACCCTAGACTATATAAGGGACAGTAAGATACTTCACAAAGGTACGCAGTTTCTAGACCTAAACACACAGAGAGAAACACATACACTTGGTGTCCTTGCCCTATACTGACTTGAGCGTCGGAGTGCAAACGGCCTCTAGGGCGCCCTCTTTCTCTTTTGCAGGTGCAGATTGCTTCGAAAGAACCAAGCACGTATCAACGTGAGGAAGGAGGCGTGTGAGTGTCGTGAGTCAACCGACAGGCGAGTCAACCGGCTAGAACATTTGGCGCCCACCGTGGGGCCCGAAGTAAAACAAGGTCCCATACACGAGAGTGAGAGTAAGAACCACGGAAGATGAGGAATACCAGACACGGGTCCGTTCCACCAAACGGAGGCGACACCGTTACCATGCAACAGCTGATGGAAACGATGCGCGCCCTCCAAGAAACGGTGGCGGAGTCTCAAGCGCATCAAGCGCGTATGCAGGAAGACCTGGCCGCCTCACAGGCCAGGAACGAAGAGTTACACCGAGCAAATGAGGAGCTGCGCTTGAATTTGCAGCATATACAATAAGCTGGAGATCGTGGGGAAGATGATCGAGCCCCACCAGTGCCTCCAAGGGCCTTTCCCATGCCTTTCTCCCAAGCAATCATGAACACGGTGGTCCCAACTACCTTTGTAGGACCCAAAACCGTGTTCACCGGGAAGGAAGATCCTGAAACGCATCTCACTGCTTTTCACACGCAGATGATGTTGTCAGGAGGGTCAGACGCAGTGCACTGTAAACTCTTTATGGCCACACTGACAGGAACTGCGCTAGAATGGTTCGTGAGTTTGCCAGAAGGACATATCACATCTTTCGCTCAGTTTTCCGCGCTATTCAGGGAGCAATATCTTGTCAACAGGGCCCCTCCGCCAGTGTCTTACGATCTTTTTGATGTAAGGCAGCATCAGAGGGAATCCCTCAAAGAGTACCTCAATAGGTTCGGAGCGATGGTGGTAAGGTTGCACACCAAGGATGAAGACATGGTGGTGCACGCCTTCAGGAAGGGCGTACTGCCGGGGCCTTTCAGCGAGTCCTTAATACGCAGCCGTCCCAAGACCTTCAGCGACATAAAACGGCGTGCTGTGGCCCACATTGTCACTGAGGGGGAGCTCAGCGAGAAGAGAGAAAGTGCGGCTTCATTAAGGCCCCGAGCGCCTATTCGGCCTCAACCGCTGCGGGTACATGAGGCAACCACGAAGAAAAAAGCTCAAGGGAAACAGAAGCCCTACGAGCCCCGAAAACCACAGCCTAGGGCGCGAAGCAAAGATGACATGCCCCCTAGGCATGAATTCGTGGTGGAATTGAAGGAGTTGATTGCCATTCCTAACGTGGCAGAAAGATTGAAGGTGCCCCCAAAGAGTGACAAGAGGTTGGGGCCCAATAAAAATGCATGGTGCGAATTCCATCAGGCTTTTGGGCACCCCGTTCAAAACTGCCTGGCTCTGGCTCACCAATTGGACGAGTTGGTGAAGAGTGGATTTCTGAACGACTATCTGAAGGAGGCATCGGAAGGTGAGACAGTTGCTGCGCCAAGGGCAGACCAGGGGCATGAAGTGCCCATTCATGGGGAGATCCACACTATATCAGGTGGATTCTCAGGAGGAGGATGCACCTCTTCACAACGAAAGAGGTATGCACGTTCAGTGATGGCAGTGGAGGCCTGCGAGGAAGATCACTTTCCGGACATCGACCTCGTCTTTACAAAAGCCGATCGCCGAGATGTTGTTCCCCATGACAACGATCCGGTGGTTATTTCAGTAGTCACTGCCGCGCGTAAGGTGCACCGGGTGCTGGTCGATCAGGGAAGCTCAGCCGATGTGATGTTCTGGTCGACTTTCAACAAACTACAGCTGTCCCCTGATCAGTTGCGACCTTACGTCGGCTGTTTATATGGGTTCGTAGGAGATCAGGTAGAAGTGCGGGGATACATAGAGTTGAGGACCACGTTCACCGACGGAATAGCGTCCCGCACAGAGAACATCAGGTACCTTGTGGTGAACGCTCCCTCTGCCTACAATATACTTCTGGGCAGACCGGCCCTGAACCGGTTGGGGGCCGTAGTGTCCACAAGGCACATGAAGATGAAGTTGCCATCGATGGAGGGGAAGGTGGTAACCATCAAGTCGGACCAAAAGGAGGCTAAAAGGTGCTACGAAAATAGCCTCAAGACGAAGAGGGGAGTCTGCATGGTCACCACCTCACCACAGGGAGGAGGGGCCAATGAAGCAGGTATGCCTCGAGGTGATGTCGGGGTCACCCGAGCGGAGGTCGCCCGGGCGAGGCGACCAGAACCCGCGGAGGAGGTCGTCGAGAAGGAGATCGGAGGGAAGATCTTCAGGATGGGTAAATCCCTAACCCAGGAGACCCAGGATCAGGTAGCGAGAGTTATAGGGAAGCATCTGGACGCTTTCGCTTGGTCCCCCTCAGACATGCCTGGCATAGACCCTGATTTCCTATGCCACCGCCTGGCGCTGAATCCCCAGGCCAGGCCGGTCCGCTAGAGGAGGCGGAAGTTCAATGATGAGCAAAGGCAGGTAGTCAGGGAGGAAACACATAAATTTCTGAAAGCAGGTCACATACGGGAAATACAATACCCTGAGTGGCTTGCGAACATCGTCTTGGTAAGGAAGGCTAACGGGAAATGGAGGATGTGTGTGGACTTTACAGATCTTAACAAGGCCTGTCCAAAAGATTCCTATCCTCTGCCCAACATAGATGCGCTGGTGGACAGTGCTTCAGGTTGCAAACTGCTCAGTTTCTTGGACGCTTTCTCTGGGTACAATCAGATCAAAATGCACCCGATGGATGAGAACAAGACGGCGTTCATGACAGAGCTGTCTTGTTACTGCTACACAGTCATGCCGTTTGGCTTGAAGAATGCGGGTGCCACATACCAGAGGTTGATGGACAAGGTCCTCGCTCCCATGCTAGGACGCAATGTGCAGGCATATGTAGATGACATGGTAGTGACGTCCCAGGCACGGGATCAGCATATTGACGATTTGGAGGAGCTGTTCAACACTATAGCGAAGTACAGGTTAAAGTTGAATCCCGAAAAGTGCGTCTTTGGGGTGGAGGCAGGCAAGTTCCTTGGGTTTTTGCTCACGGAAAGAGGGATTGAGGCCAACCCAGACAAGTGTGCAGCAATCATCGCCATGAGGAGCCCGACGTCGGTCAAAGAAGTGCAACAGTTGACAGGACGGATGGCTGCACTCTCCCGGTTCGTGTCAGCCGGGGGAGATAAAGGTCACCCTTATTTCCAGTGCTTAAGGAGGAATAGCAGATTCACCTGGACGGCGGAGTGTGAGCAGGCTTTCCTCAAGCTCAAGGAATACCTGGCCAGCCCACCAGTTTTGTGCAAGCCTCAACTCGGCACACCCCTGTGTTTGTACTTTGCAGTTACAGACAGGGCGGTGAGTTCTGTCTTGGTACAAGAACAACAACAGAGCCAGAAGCCCATTTATTTTGTCAGCAAGGTGCTACAGGGACCCGAGGCGAGATACCAAGCCTTAGAGAAGGCAGCATTAGCAGTGGTGTTCTCGGCCAGGAGATTACGCCACTATTTCCAAAGCTTCACAGTGGTGGTGATGACAGATCTGCCGATATGTAAGGTCTTGCAGAAGCCTGATGTGGCAGGAAGGATGGTGCGCTGGGCAGTTGAGCTGTCAGAATTTGACATCCAGTATGAACCCAGGGGCCCGATCAAAGGACAAGTCTACGCTGACTTTGTGGCAGAGATGTCTTCAACCGAAGCCCAGCAAGAGGGACCCGATTTTAAATGGGTATTGTCAGTAGATGGGTCCTCGAATCAGCAAGGCAGCAGAGCGGGGGTGATCTTAGAAGGACCCAAGGGGTTGTTGATAGAGCAGGCCCTGCGATTCGCGTTCAAAGCCAGCAATAACCAGGCGGAGTATGAGGCTTTGATCGCTGGGATGTTATTGGCAAAGGAGATGGGGGCACAGAGCCTTATAGCCAAGAGTGACTCGTTGTTGGTCACCGGTCAGGTGGCCGGGGAATACCAGGCCAAAGATCCTCAGATGGCCTCTTACTTGGAGTATGTCCAGAGATTGAAGAGTTCATTTGAAGTATTTGAACTGGTACACGTGCGCAGGGAGCAAAATGCCAGAGCTGACTTGTTGGCCAAACTCGCCAGCTCAGGCAAGGGGGGCAGACAGAGGACAGTCATCCAGGAGACCCTGAGGGCGCCTCGTACCTATACAGCTGATAACTTGGTGGGAGTCCATCAGATCAGCCAGTCAGATGGCAAGAAGAGGAGTCATCGGTCGTTGACTCAAGAAACTTTAAAAAAGCCACGAGTCAACGCATGCATGCTGTTGGGGGTAGAAGCACCACAGATCTGTCTATTACAAAATGGTGAGACATGGATGACGCCCTACAAGTGTTATATAGCAGATGGAATGCTCCCAGCAGAGCCGGAGGAGGCAAAAAAGATAAAGAAAAACTCGTCCAAGTACACGCTCATTGAAGGCGAGTTGTACAGACATGGGTTTACTCACCCCATCTTAGTCTGCGTGCATGGCGAGCAGTGTGTGAGGATAATGGCGGAGCTCCATGAAGGTATCTGCGGTAGTCATATCGGAGGCCGAGCGCTGGCCTCTAGGGCCGTACGAGCAGGGTACTACTGGCCGACAATGAGGGAAGATTGCACTAAGTATGCACAGCAGTGCAAGCAGTGCCAGTTGCATGCTGACTGGCCTAAGGCACCACCAGAGGAGCTCAGATCGATTTACAGCCCTTGGCCGTTTCATACCTGGGGAATTGACATCTTGGGGCCTTTCCCTTTGGCGATAAGACAGATGAAGTACCTCGTGGTCGCCATAGAATATTTCACGAAGTGGATTGAGGTTGAGCCAGTAGCACAGATTACAGCACAAAAGATCCAACACTTTGTGTGGAAGAACATAGTTTGCCGCTTCGGCATACCAAAACGCTTAGTGTCTGATAATGGCACTCAGTTTGCAAGCCAACAGTTGGGAAAGCTATGTACAGAGTTGGGAATCAAGCAGGTGTTTGCATCAGTCGAGCACCCGCAGACCAATGGGCAGGTCGAGTCAGCCAACCGAGTCCTCCTCAGAGGATTGAAGAGAAGGCTGGAGAAAACAAAGGGAAGGTGGGCTGAGGAGGTTCCCAAAATCGTATGGGCTTACCATACTACTCCCCAGTCCACTACCTGTAACATCCCGCCACAATAATACATACATCCATGTATAATTGAAATTAAGTGTAACCAAATAATATTGAAGAGTGCAAAATAATATGTATTTATATATATCAGAAATGAAGTTACTCCTCTTAGGGAGTTTAATACATAACCAAATCAAATGTTTGCAAGATTTTACGAAATTAAAAGAAATGCAGTAAGACAGGCGGTCTCAAAAGAAAACGGCGATCTCCAACTTTAAAACGGCGATCTCTAACAGAAGACCTCAAAACGGCGATCTTCTATCAGGACACGAAAACCGGTGATCACCCGATGGAGGCATAAACCGGCGATCACCCGGTAGAGACGGAGATAGGCGATCTCCTTCCGGCGACCACTCACTGAGGAGCTCTACTCCCTGGAAGATCATCTGCTCCCGTGTAAAAGACACGATCATCACAGTTTTTAATAGAAAACAGCCACAGAGCAATACAAAATAAAGGGTAAGCTAGATATCTTTAAATAGAGTTTAAATCATGAACATGACAATCAAAGTAAACCAAGTTCCAAATATCCATGTAAAACGTAGAGCTACTCATAGCATTCAGCTGATCGCCCAAAATCACATTTCACAACATTCACCCATAGTCATTCCATTTCACAATACAGCATCAAGTGTCTATCAATATTCAAGTTTCTCATTTCCCTTGTCAGACTTTCCACTGACTCACAACACAAGACACTTGACACTACTTCCGGATTGACTCGTGCGTTGAACTTAGTATCCAGAGACATGCACTTGTCATACCATACCACTGTGAATCCACACAGCATGCGCATATACAATCTCAATGTTACCATTCTCCTGGTATGACAAGGTTAATCCATACAACAGCTCGAGCTCGTTCCCATTTGAACAACTCGCCCATACGTATGAACCTCCTTCGACTCTCACCAACTGAATAACTTCATCTACGTGATTCCATTATCTCAGCAGAGTCAGGATCGTCTCATTAACAGGTTACTCACTGATCAATGCACTTCCTAACCAATCTCAACACGGTATTTCCTTTCCTGAAAATACTATGCCTCGATCCCACATCCAAACACATCATACCATTCAAGTAAATGATTCAAATCACATCAACAAACATTTCAAAGCTTCAGATCTTCGAATATCTCATGTAAATCTCAAGTAGTTTCAAAACAACATCAAAAACAGAGATTTCGCAAAACAGCGCCAAAACCGGCGATCTAGTTCAAAAACATGGTATTTCAAAGGCTATGTTTAAAACCGGCGACCACGTCGCCCAAACACATAACACAAAGCATTTCATGAAGACGAAAGCGAAAACGGCGACCACGTCGCCCACCCTTCAGAAAAGGCTAAACGATGGTTCGTATTAAAGATGAAGGCTAGCTTCCCTTACCTGGACTTGCGCAAACACCAGGAGTTCCGAAATCCAACGAAGCTTGAAGAACGCCTTGACTCTGTTCTTGTGTCTGGTTTTGAAGAGCTTGCAGAGAACCACCCAAGTGCTCCAATGGTGGCTGTCGCTCGTCGTATTCCCGCGTGAAGGTGTACTAGAATCGCAGTGTGAAGGAGAGAAATGGAGAGGAAGGAGGTAACTCACTCTTTCTCTCTTTGAATGTTGCAACGTTTCTTGTTTTTCTCAGCAGTGGGTCTTCTGCATCTTAAACCAACTTATCCACCAAAAGCAGCTGCCACCACCCACTCTGCAGAGAAGTCTGAGAACCACTGCCCTGAACAGTACGACCACTGTTTGTCGTTTGTGCATGCCAGCCACTGCTCTGAACAGTACTGCCACTGTTTGTCGTTTGTGCATGCCAGCCACTGCTCTGAACAGTACGACCGTGAGTGTCTCCCGCGCATGCCAACATTCTGATGTCACTATTCTGAACCACCCTTTTCGTCTACGTGGCGCGCGTGCAGAACGTCTCATGCTGGATGTCTGGGTCCCACGTTCTCTGAGTATAACTTAACGTAGCGCGATGACCTTTTCACCGATGACCACAGGCGCGAAGACTATCCACCGATGACCTCTCGCGCGAAGGCTAACAACCGATGACCTCTCGCGCGAAGGCTAACAACCGATGACCTCTCGCGCGAAGACTCTCGACCGATGACCTCTCGCGCGAAGACTCTCGACCGATGTCCTCTCGCGCGAAGACTCTCGACCGATGACCTCTCGCGCGAAGACTCTCGACCGATGACCCCTCGCGCGAAGACACACCCCGCAGCATGCCTCGCGCCCTGCGATGCCCGATGACACTCGCCACTCCCCCCCTGGAGGTTCTTCATTCCACTATGTTACATCCAAGGTATTCTCTCCACAAGGCTTGGTGACGTCGGTAGCTTCATACTTCCAAGAGTTGATTAGCACAAGTCCTCGTGCGCCCAAGCGTGTAACGTTAAGGATGATTCTCTTATGCTCAAGTATAGGGCTTCGCCTGCCCAGCGTATCCAAGGTTTAACCCACACCTTGACACGCGTGGCTTTTGGGACGTACCAGGGTTGATCCAACATTTTGGCTACACACTAAGTGTAGTTTCGGCGATTAGGTGTACTCTAGGCGACAGGCTACTAGGTACACACAGGCGATAGGCGTTCAAGCATAAGCTAGGCGATAGGCGTTCAAGCATAAGCTAGGCGATAGGCGTTCAAGTGCCAGAGAAGTTGGAGATCGCCTACCCGCTTAATAACGGCGATCTCGTAGGCTTCTCGGCTATACATTCCTTCCTTTATATTTAAATAAACACGTGCTTCGAATTTATTTATAATATAACACTTTTATTCCAATTTAATTTTCCAGGTCCTTACATTACCAAGGAGACTCCCTTTAGTTTGGTGTATGGTTCAGATGCCATGATCCCTGTGGAGATCCAGGAGAGCTCGCCACGTTTCCAGAACTTTGTGGCTGAGGAATCTAATGAAGAGAGGAAGGTGAATCTTGATCTTTTGGATGAAGCCAGGGAGGAAGCTGGAATCAAGGCTGAGGCGATAAAGAGGAGAGTCGAGCTCAAACACAGTTCCAAGCTGAGAGCTCGGCATTTCCAGGCGGCAGACCTCGTCATGCGGAAGGCATCTCCATACCAGATAGAGAACAAGCTATCCCCCAAGTGGACTGGTCCTTTTAGAGTGACAGAGGCCCTAGGGAATGGAGCATATAGGCTTGAGACTTTAGAAGGAGGTCCGATTCCTCGGACATGGAATGCGACTCACTTGAAGTATTATTTCAGTTAAAGCCATGTAATCTTGTACGCAACACAATACAGGGGACACTCTTTTTTTTCCCTTCTAAGGGTTTTTAATGAGGTCACCCAATAAAATTCAGTTAAAGATATATGTTTTTAATGTGTTTGTACAATGATGTTAGAACCTGTCACGTGGAGTTAGAGGTCTCGTAAGTGGAGAGGTAGGTTCGTAGAGAACACCTCCACTTCGAGTGAGAACTTCCAATGTGAAAGAAGGGTTCGCCCAGGAAAATCCTCCTCGCCTGTGAGCGATGTGAGGTCAGTTAGAACCTGTCACGTGGAGTTAGAGGTCTCGTAAGTGGAGAGGTAGGTTCGTAGAGAACACCTCCACTTCGAGTGAGAACTTCCAATGTGAAAGAAGGGTTCGCCCAGGAAAATCCTCCTCACCTGTGAGCGATGTGAGGTCAGTTAGAACCTGTCACGTGGAGTTAGAGGTCTCGTAAGTGGAGAGGTAGGTTCGTAGAGAACACCTCCACTTCGAGTGAGAACTTCCAATGTGAAAGAAGGGTTCACCCAGGAAAATCCTCCTCGCCTGTGAGCGATGTGAGGTCAGTTAGAACCTGTCACGTGGAGTTAGAGGTCTCGTAAGTGGAGAGGTAGGTTCGTAGAGAACACCTCCACTTCGAGTGAGAACTTCCAATGTGAAAGAAGGGTTCGCCCAGGAAAATCTTCCTCGCCTGTGAGCGATGTGAGGTCAGTTAGAACCTGTCACGTGGAGTTAGAGGTCTCGTAAGTGGAGAGGTAGGTTCGTAGAGAACACCTCCACTTCGAGTGAGAACTTCCACTGTGAAAGAAAGGTTCGCTTGGTTAAATCCTCCATCGACCATGAACGATGACGGGTCAGTCAGAACCTATGAGTGGGGTTAGAGGTCTCGTAAGGGGAATGGGGAGTTCATAAGGAACACTTTCCCCTCCAAATGAGAACGCCCAAGTTAAGGTAAAGGTTCATTAATGAAGTTAACGGAAAGACATGTTACTTGAGGTTCATTTTGCAGGTGCGTTATTTGTGATCGTGAGCCCATCAAATACAAAGTACGACGAAAAGATGAATAATGCATAAACAAAGTTTTATATTGCAAAGAGGATAATTAGAAGAGGTTCAGCTAAAATACAACTGTTTCGAGGACCTATCTGGGCACTATTTGCCCGTCGACTACCTGCAGGGTTGCGGAGTATTGTGAGAGCTCCATCTCAGGATGCACGCAGGCAACCTGAGCAAGGGCGTCACCAAAGCCTTCCCCATAGGCGTCGGCGGCGTCATCAATAAGCTCAGCCTCGGTCTTCTTCAACAGTTCGATCTGTTGGGCAAGTTCCTCCTCAACCTTGCCCAGCTGAACTTCTCGATCGGTCGCCCTCTCCTCCAGCTTGGCCATTTTAGCTTGAGCCCCCTCCGCTTGCTCTTCCAGTTTAATAATCTTGTTGCGGAGGGGAAGTATCTTAGCTTCAAGCTGGAGGGCCTCCTGCCCCTTAGAGAAAAGAAGCTTCTTGGTCTCCTTCTCGGATTGACGGAGACTACCCAGTTCTTGATTGAGGGCAGTCTCTCGCGTGGTCGCTTGACGAAGTTGGAGATCCTTTTGTTCCAGCTCCCTCTTCAGTTGGGCGGTCTCCTCTAGCAGCTCCGCCTCAACACTACCCTTGACCAGCAAGGAGTTGGAAGCGGCCAAGAACTCCCCGAGACCATGGCTGAGGAGGTTCTCAAGAGAGTTTCTGTCCATGGCCTCCAAGACAGCTCTGCCAGGCATTTGAGCGAGCAACCTTTGGAGCAGAGAAGGTAGTTCTGGGGCAGAAGGCATTGGACCAGAGGAAGGAGCACTCTCCCCACCCCCCTCAAGTGTTAGGATTGGCTCAGGGGGGAGGAGGCGCTGGGAGGGTGCTCCCTAAAAGAAGAAGGGTGCCCTTCTGTGGCTGAAGAGACCTCTGCAGCTGTCTCCACCCTTTTCCTATTGAAGACGAGGCCGGAGCAGGTGTCCTCGTCGTCAGAAACCTCCACAGGGGCTGCCCTCTTGGATTTTTCAGCGATGGGTTCCAGGGCAACACCCGCGGGTGATGACGGACCTGCAGGGGCTGAACCGCTAGCATTACGGCGACTCAGCACATCTGCCAGCCTCTTCTTCTTATCAGCGCTGAGTACCATGCCTGCAGTGAATGATTCGAAAGTATTAGAGAGGTAAAGTATTGAGCATGCGAACAGATAAATGCAAGATGAAGTTAGTATACCAAGGTACACGCTGAGAGTCTCAGCGTCATACTCATGCCTAATCAGCTGGGTGGAGTCAAACACCACCCCCCAGCTGGAAATGATTTGGCAGAGTTCTCGATCGGGGACTGTCAACTCCTCGAGCTTGCGTGGCTTTTTGAACTTTAACTCCCCCACCCAGTATAAGGGAAATCCATCGAGCATGGTGGGGTCGTAGGAGCTGCAGCAGACTCGGAAGAACTTTCCTTTGAAGTTCTTGTATGACTGCGAGAAGAGCGTTAGGAGGACTCTCCCGGCCACCCCATTCAGGCTCACCCAAAGCCTCTTGCCGGGGCTCTTCGCCTCGAAGAAGTAAAGGAAGACATCGACAGAGGGGGTGAACCCTAGATTATTGCAGAGAATGGAGAACGCCCTGATAAAGGCCCAACTATTGGGGTGCAGTTGAGCGGGCGCCACGTTTAACTCTGTGAGCAAAGCCCTTTCAAATCCTGTGAAGGGGAGACGGACTTTGACTCTTTTGAAGATGGTGGCGTAGAAGAAGAAGAAGGGTTCCCCGTTGTTGCAACGATCATCGGCGCATACGGGCTCGTTTACTGGGCAGGGGCGCACAGAGACGTACGCGTCCGTTTCCCTGCCGAAGACGCGTCCTTTAATCTCATTCTCATCATCCCGGTGCTTGCGAAGATCTTCGCAGGACGTGAGTTTTGAGGTCTCTGCAAGAAGATCCTCAGAAGCCCAGGGGTAGAGGGCCTTGTAATCGACCGCTACCGTTGGAGGAGGGTTGGAAGTGGTTTTGGTTCTGGCCATCTCGAATCTAAACAAATGAGAGGCAGGAAAAGAAGAAAGGCTCAGAAGAAAACAATGGAGGACGAAGACTCAAAGGTAGAATGAACCCAGGAAAGAAGAACAAAACCCTAGAATGTATAAGCCGCACGCAGGCTCGTAAACAGTTACAGCATACCGTATGGATGATCAATATGAAGGAGAAGAAGATATAAAAATCATACCTTTGGTTGATGAAGAGCGAAGAAGCGTGAAGGATCTGTTGGGAAGAAGAGAGCGTACGCTGGAAGATAGAGTATGCAAAGGTGAGAATGCTAAGTGATGAAACAGTGAAGTGGCGCGAGGTTTTGAAGAGGTTTAACGTAGCCCTAGGGAGCGTAAACGTTATGAATCTCAAACCGTTGATACGGCCACGTGTTAGCAGATGAGAGGGGGTTGGTGAAGTGTCTTCTCAGCGTACTATTCATGTACTTACGCGCAGAGCCACGTAGGCCGCCCAAGACAATGACCTAGTCCATACGCTGGAACAAGTTAACAGCTCGAGGCTAGGGGGGCTTGTGTACCGATCAGTCCTCGCCCATCACTTAGTCTCTTCGCTGAAACAAGTTAACAGCTTGAGACTGGGGGGCTTGTGTACTGACCAGTCCTCGGACATCAGCTGGGTCCCACAGCATGAGTCAAAGCCACGTGGAATAGACCCCACAGGGGGTATGGAACAGAGAGGGGTGATGAGTCATCAGCCTATAGAGAGGGGTGACGAGTCATCAGCCTACAGAGAGGGGTGACGAGTCATCAGCCTACAGAGAGGGGTGACGAGTCATCAGCCTACAGAGAGGGGTGACGAGTCGTCAGCCTATAGAGACGGGTGAGTAGTTGTCAACACCAGGATGGGCGGAGGTGTCATCGTCACTTGGCAGGTCGAGGAGTCCTCGGCAACAGAGTATGGCGAGGTGACATCGGCCTTGGGTGATTTGAACAGCATAAACAGAACAGTTAAGATTCGTTCCCAGAGGGGGCCAATGACCAGTTAAATACCCAGAGGTAGGGAGAGGCCTGAATCACGAAGTGCCTATGCGGGTAGCAGGGAGAGCACAGTTGGGTGTAGAGTCCTGAGGGGACGAGTGCTCACCAGAGCTAGGGTTTTCCCAGTAAAGCTACATGCATGGCACGTGAACAGTGAAGGCACTCCCAGAACAGGTGGCCCCAGAGACTAGGTGCACAAGGAGGCATCCAGGTGGTCACCCTGTTAAAGTTTGCACTCCAGAGAAGGAAACCTTATGTGCTAGATTACCCTAAGATTGGGTGATAGCGGCACAAGGGTATTCCAGTAAACCCTAAATATGGCTAGTAGCGCAGCGAACCCTAATTAGGGCTAGCGGCGCAGTAAACCCTAGACTATATAAGGGACAGTAAGATACTTCACAAAGGTACGCAGTTTCTAGACCTAAACACACAGAGAGAAACACATACACTTGGTGTCCTTGCCCTATACTGACTTGAGCGTCGGAGTGCAAACGGCCTCTAGGGCGCCCTCTTTCTCTTTTGCAGGTGCAGATTGCTTCGAAAGAACCAAGCACGTATCAACGTGAGGAAGGAGGCGTGTGAGTGTCGTGAGTCAACCGACAGGCGAGTCAACCGGCAAGAACAATTGTCAAAACTGAATTCTTAAACGAGTTGTGAAAACTAAATTCTTAAGTTGATAACTTTTTTACCATATTTTAATCTGAAAAAAAAATATTAAAATAGAATAATCATCTCAGCACATCGACCAGTCCTCGGACACCGAGAACAGGTAGTAAAGGGCGAACCACGTCAACTGGGTCCCACAGCATGGGCCAAAGCCACGTGGAGTGGACCCCGCAGGCAGCTTGGATTAGAGGGTGATCAGTCATTCCCCTCAGAGTAAGGTGATCAGTCATCGGTGTGTCCCCTGAAAGAAGGGTGATTAGTCATCAGCCTACAGAGAGGGGTGATTAGTCATCAGCCTACAGAAAGGGTGATTAGTCATCAACCTACAGAGAGGGTGATTAGTCATCAGCCTATAGAGAGGGTGATTAGTCATCAGCCTACAGAAGTGTACCGATCAGTCCTCGCCCATGACTTAGTCTCTTCGCTGAAACCAGTTAACAGCTTGAGACTGAGGGGCTTGTGTACTGACCAGTCCTCAGACGTCATCTGGGTCCCACAGCATGGGCCAAAGCCACGTGGAACGGACCCCACAGGTGGTATTGATGAGAGGGGTGGTTAGTCATCAACCTACAGAGTGGGGTGATTAGTCATCAGCCTACAGAGAGGGGTGATTAGTCATCAGCCTACAGAGAGGGTGATTATTCATCAGCCTACAGAGAGGGTGATTAGTCATCAGCCTACAGAGAGAGCGTGACGATCACCAGAAAGGGTTGATGTGTCTTCGTCACTCCGCAGGTTGAGGAGTCCTCGACAACAGAGTGTGGCGAGGTGACATCGGTCTTGGGTGATTTGAACAGCGTAAACAGAACAGCTAAGATTGGTTCCCAGAGTGGGCCAATGACCAGTTAAATACCCAGAGGTAGGGAGAGGCCTGAATCACGAAGAGCCCATGCGGGTAGCAGGGAGAGCACAGTTAGGTGCAGAGTCCTGAGGGGTCGAGTACTCATCAGAACTAGGGTTTCCCAGTGAAGCTACATGCATGGCACGTGAATAGTGAAGGCACTCCCAGAACAGGTGGCCCCAGAACAGGTGGCCCCAGAGACTAGGTGCACAAGGAGGCATCTAGGTGGTCACCCTGTTACAGTTTGCACTCCAGAGAAGGAAACCTTATGTGCTAGATTATCCTAAGATTGGGTGATAGCGGCGCAAGGGTATTCCCGTAAACCCTGAATATGGCTAGCAGCGCAGCGAACCCTAATTAGGGTTAGCGGCGCAGTAAACCCTAGACTATATAAGGGACAGTAAAATACTTCACAAAGGTATGCAGTTTCTACACCTAAACACAGAGAAACTCAATACACTTGGTGTTACTTGCCCCCTATTGACTTGAGCGTCGGAGTGCAAACGGCCTCTAGGGCGCCTCTTTCTCTTTGGCAGGTGCAGATTGTTTCGAAAGAACCAAGCACGTATCAATGTGAGGAAGGAGGCGTGTGAGTGTCGTGGAGTCAACTGACAGTCGAGTCAACCGACAAGAATATTTGGCGCCCACCGTGGGGCCGGAGTAAAACAAGGTCCCATACATGAGAGTGAGAGAAAAAACCACAGAAGATGAGGAATACAAGACACGGGTCCGTTCCACCAAGAGGAGGCGAAAGCGTTACCATGCAACAACTCATGGAAACGATGTGCGCCCTCCAGGAGACGGTGGCGGAGTCTAGAGCGCATCAGGCGCGTATGCAGGAAGACCTGGCCGCCTCATAGGCCATAAATGAGGAGCTGCACAGGGCCAACGAAGAGCTACGCTTGAATCTGCATCACATGCAGCAAGCTGGGGATCGCGTGGGAGAGGATCAGGCTCCACCTACACCCCCCAAGAGCCTTTCCCATGCCTTTTTCCAAAGAAATCATGGATACGGTGGTCCCAGCCACATTCGTGGGGCCAAAGACTGTGTTCACAGGGAAAGAAGATCTAGAAGCGCATCTGACAGCCTTCCACACTCAGATGATGTTGTCCGGAGGCTCAGACGCGGTGTACTGCAAGATGTTTATGAGTACACTGAGCGGAATAGCTATGGAGTGGTTCGTGAGTCTGCCAGAGGGCTACATCACCTCTTTCCATCAGTTTTCGGAGCTGTTCACAGAGCAGTATATTGTCAACAAGGCCCCTCCACCAGTGTCCTACGACCTTTTCGATGTAAGGCAGCATCAGAGGGAGTCCCTTCGAGATTACCTCAACAGGTTTGGGGCAATGGTGGTGAGGTTGCACACCAAGGATGAAGATATGGTGGTACACGCCTTCAGGAAAGGCGTATTGCCAGGGCTTTCAGTGAGTCCTTGATCCGCAATCGCTCTAAGACTTTTGGCGACATTAAACGACGTGCAGTTGCTCACGTAGTCGCCGAGGGAGAGCTAAATGAGAAGCGGGAAGGCAGGTTCGTAGAGAACACCTCCCCTTTGATTGAGAACACCAAATGTGAACAGAAAGGTGATCGGTGGTCAGTTGCTAAGTGACCACCACGAGCAGATCGATCCCTAGATGAGCGCCTGGAAGCAGAGCGCGAGAAGTAATGGAGCACAGATCCGTCATCGGTGTATGGTCATCGGTGTTTCTTGCTACACGCAGTTAAACTGGGACCCAGGCTCCCAGCGAGAGCGTTACGCATTCACCTCGCATGATTCCAAACCAGAAGAAGAAGAGTTGCTCGCCAGTAGGGTTGTGCATGAGAATTGTGTAAGAAAGCTAGTAAGCTGGTCAGTGATCGGTGACTGTCTTAACCAATTACGTGCATGGCATTGTGCGGGGAGATCGTGCATGCAGGATGCAGCGCCTGGCGAGTGTGTTTACACCAACCACCTCTGGTGCTCTCGTGGGAGCATGCGACTCTCTCAGAGGGAAGAAACGCGCTAAGTTACTTCCCAAGGGAATAACTTAGGCGCACAGAGAAAAGCGCAAAGGCCCTTCAGGTATGACATGCATACAGTTAAATCCTCCCTCGCCTATGAGCAATGTGAGGTTAGTTAGAGCCTGTCACTTGGAGTTAGAGGTCTCGTAAGCGGAGAGGTAGGTTCGTAGAGAACACCTCCCCTTCGAGTGAGAACTTCCAACGTGAAAGAAGGGTTTGCCCAGTGAAATCCTCCCTCGCCTATGAGCGATGTGAGGTCAGTTAGAGCCTGTCACTTGGAGTTAGAGGTCACGTAAGCGGAGAGGTAGGTTCGTAGAGAACACCTCCCCTTCGAGTGAGAACTTCCAACGTGAAAGAAGGGTTCGCCCAGTGAAATCCTCCCTCGCCTATGAGCGATGTGAGGTCAGTTAGAACCTGTCAGTGGGGGTTAGAGGTCTCGTAAGTAGGAAGGAAGATTCGTAAGGAACACCTCCTCTTCGAGTGAGAACTCCCAACTTGAAAGAAAGGTTCACCAGTGAAGTCCTCACCCTCGACTTCTTACAGCGAGGCTGAGGCAAGAGGAAAAGAAGACCTCACCTCGACTTCTTACAGCGAGGCTGAGGTGAGAGAAGTCCTCACCCTCGACTTCTTACAGCGAGGCTGAGGCGAGAGAAGAAGGGTCATCGAGAAGCACTTTTCTTCCCCAAAACACAAGCATCATCTTTGGCGTTCAGGCCCTCTATGTGCTTAGCGCTGGAGTAACAGAGAAGTAAAGCAGAGCCTGAAGCGCGATGACTGATCGGTGGTGCACCAACATGCTAGTCGGTGGTCGGTGGTAGAAGCAAGTTCTGCTGCGGGAAGCCGAAGCATTTAGGCCCGTCAAGTCAGTCGTCCAGCATGAAGTTATGCATAAAAGCTGTTAAAGACAATGCTGAGTCACATGCAGAGAGTTAAAAATGGAAAGGGACATGCAGCTGGAGCAAAGATTTTATTCATATTGAAGTCAATGCAGTGAGCCTTTACAGCTAAAAGGTTTATACAAGTTATGAAGCAGAAAAAGAAATTACACAGAAAAGAAGAAGTTGCAAAGGGAGAAGCTCAAGGAGGAGGAATGATCTTGCCATCGACCACTTAGTCTCTTCACTGAGAATGAGTTCACAGCTTGAGACTGGGGGGCTTGTGATCCGGTCGGTCATCGGTAGTCGATGACGTCAACAGAAGATGACCACGTGGACCAGTCACAGGGTGACACATGGTAGAAGATACCAGGTGAATCAGAGAGGAGATCACTCAGAACGGTGATTGTAACATCCCGCCAAAGTAATACATACATACAGGTATAATGAAATTAAATGTAACCAAATAATATTGAAGAGAATAACATGATAATATATATATTTGAAATGAAGTTGCTCCTCTTAGGGAGTTTAATACATAAACGAAATCAAATGTTTTTTTGAAATTTAAAGAAAACAATCAAATACAGCAAGACCGGCGGTCTCCATACATAAAACCAGCGATCACCAGAAGTCCCCAAAAATAGGCGACTTGCTAGCCAGACATAAAATCGGCGATCTCATAACAGACGACCTCAAAACAGGCGATCTGATAGTAGGGCAAAATCCGGCGATCACCACCGAGAGGTGGAAATGGGCGATCTCAGCCCTCGGCGACCACCCATTAGGGAGCTCTTCTTCCTGGAAGATCATCTGCTCCCGTGTAACAATTACACGATCATCACAGTTTTGAGAAAACAACCACAATAACAGATAAAAGGGTAAGCTAGCCATTTTAAAGAGAGTTTAGAATAAGGCATTAAAATCATGAACATAATAGAGCAAGGTAAAACATTTTTCAAATATCTATGTAAAACGTAGAGCTACTCATCCCTTCACCTGATCGCCCAAAATCACACTTCACAACATTCACCCATAGTCATTCCATTTCACAATACAGCATCAAGTGTCTATCAATATTCAAGTTTCTCATTTCACCATTTCACATGTCAGACTTTCCACTGACTCACAAAGCATAGACACATGACACTACTTCCAGATTGACTCATGCATTGATTAGACTCGGAGATTTGCACCTGTCACACTGCCCACTGTGGAATCACACACATCCACAGGGTCGCCGTGAAATCTTACACATTCACAAGCGTACGATGAATCTCAACACATCACCATACAGCATGACAAGGTTAATCCACAAGACAGGTGGAGCTCGTTCTGTTTCACACGAGGCGCCCATCATGGACAGGTGGAGCTCGTTCTGTTTCACACGAGGCGCCCATCCTGGATAGGTGGAGCTCGTTCTGTTTCACATGAGGCGCCCATCACATGGACCTCCTTCGACTCTCACCAACTGAGTAACTTCCTCTATGTGATTCCATTATCAGCAGAGTCAGGATATCTCGTTAGGAATCACCGATCAATGCACATCTAACATGGTCTTACACGGTATTTCCTTTCCTGAAAATACTATGCCTCGACCCCACATTCACAACATTCAACATATCATGCCACACTTAAAGGAATGATTTCAATCACAGCAAAACTCAATCCAAGGTTCTTATTTTCGAATATCCCATTTAAGTCCCATACCGTTTCAAAGCAACATCAAAAACAGGGAGTTCGTAAAACAACGCCAAAACCGGCGATCTAGTTCAAAAACAGGGTATTTCGAAGACTGTATTTAAAACCGGCGACCACGTCGCCAAACACATAAAACAGAGCATTCACGAAGATGAAACGAAAACCGGCGACCACATCGCCCAATCACATAGAACAGAGCATTTTACAAAGATGAAAACGAAACCGGCGACCACGTCGCCCTCATTTCAGAAATAGCAAAACTATGGATTGTATTGAAAATGAAGTCTAGCTTCCCTTACCTGGACTTGCGCAACCACCTGGAGCTTCGAAATCCAACAGAGCTTGAAGAATGCCTTGGCTCTGTTCTTGAGTCTGGTTTTGAAGGAGTTGCAGAGAACTTTCCCAGGTGCTCCAATGGTGTTGCTTCTCGTCGTACTCTTGCGTGGAGATGCTGAAATCGCAACGCGGAGGAGGGAACTCACTCTTTCTCTCTTCGACTACAACAATGTCTTCCTTTTCTCTCAGCAGTGGATTTTTGTGACTTAAACCAATTTATCCCTCCAAAAGCAGCTGCCACCACCCACTCTGCAGGGAAGTTTGCGTGTACGCTTCCCTGCACAGTACTACTGAGCGTGCCTCTGCGCAGGCTACGCTCTGAGGTCACTATTCTGAACCACTCTTTTGTCTACGTGGCGCGCGTGCAGAACGTCTCTTGCTGGGAGTCTGGGGCCCACGTTCTCTGGGTGTAACTCAACGTCGCGCGATGACCTTTCGCCGATGACTACCAGCTCGAAGAGAAACCACTGATGACCTCTCGCGCGAAGACGATCCACCGATGACCTCGCGCGAAGACTACCACCGATGACCTCGCGCGAAGACGACCACCGATGACCTCTTCCTGGCGAACGACCGATGTCTTCCTCTGGGAGACAACCGATGTCTTCCCTGGCGACGCCCTCATAACTCTCGCGCCTTGGCCACGTCCACATGCATCGCGCCCTGGCAATGCCCGCGTGCCTCGCGCCCGCGCGATGCCCGCATGCCCCTCGCGCCCGCGCGATGCCTGCATGCCTCTCGCGCCCGCGCGATGCCTGCATGCCTCTCACGCCCGCGCGATGCCTGCATGCCTCTCACGCCCGCGCGATGCCTGCATGCCTCTCGCGCCCGCGCGATGCCTGCATGCCTCTCGCGCCCGCGCGATGCCTGCATGCCTCTCGCGCCCTGCATGCAACACTAAGGGTGATCTCTTTTGCTCAAGCGTAGAGCTTCGCATGCACAGCGTATCTAAGGCTTAACCCACACCTTGATACGCGTGGTTGTTGGAACCCACTCTGGTTGATTCAGTATCTTGACCACATACTACGTGCATTCCCGCCGATCACGTACACTCTAGGCGATTGGCGCTCATGTCTCCTCTAGGCGACAGGCGATTATGTGCCAGAGGAGTCGGAGATCGCCTCCGTCTTCACTAACGGCGATCTCGTAGGAGACTTCTTAGCTACACATTTCCTCCTTTACTCTTCTTGATCTACATGTCAGCCGATCGACCTCTACCAGCTGACCCCAGATCTTGGGCGACGTCCGAGGCCCGACTACTACGAAACTTCATTTACCAGCTCTTTGTATTTTAAATAATAACATCTTCTGAAATTATTTAAATATACCACTTTTATTCCAATTCAATTTTACAGGTCCTTACATTCTCCCCAACAAGAAAAATTTTCGTCCTCGAAAATTGAATTACAAGGAAAAGAGGTATGGATAGGCTTCTCTCATGGGTTCTTCTAATTCCCAAGTTGAATCACCCGATCGCTCATCCCACACCACTTTCACCATGTTGATGGTCTTGCCTCTGAGCTGCTTACTTTGCCTATCGTCAATCCTGACTGGTTTCACTTCAAAGGACAAGTCATCCCTGATCTGCACCTTCTCGGTCGTCTGCTGAATCAACTCTGGTTCAACCAATACTGCTTCCTGGTACCAGTACAAAGGAGTTCTGCATTTCCTTCCATACAAAGCTTCATACGTTGCCATCCCAATGCCACCATGATCGCCGTTATTATAGGTAAACTCTTCTAACTCGGCTGGAGCCCTCCTGTAAGGTGCCATTGACACTGGTCCAGCCCCAGGTACCAAAATCAATAGGGAACTCCACTTCTCTCTTAGGAGGTAATCCGGATATTTCTTCTGAAATTACATCCATGAAATCTTTCACCACAGGTATCCAACTTACGTCCTCTTCATTCTTCTCTCCCAACTGAGCTAGGATTCACGAAGCACCTCGCCCCTTCCTCCAACACCGACCACCCTCGCTGAGCAGATATCACGTCTGTCCCTTGGAGGTCTGGAAACGCTATCTTCTGACTACTACAGACTACGAGAACGTGATTGGCAGCTAGCCAATCCATTCCCAGGATAACATCCAGATCCTGAAGAGGTGGGCAGATCAAGTTCACCTTGAATCTGCGTCCCTCTACCATCACTGGACATTCGGGGCAAACTGTAGAGGTCAACACCTGTCCTGATGCAGGTGTATAGACCAACAGTTTCCAACGGTAACTCCTTCACTAGAAGGCCCAACTCGGCTACACACAGGCTTGACACAAAGGAGTGTGTCGCTCCAAAATCAAACAAAATTCTAACGCATCTACCAGCTATAGAGCAACATTCTGTACTAAGTTACCTGACTGGGATGCCTCCGCTCCAGCCATGGCAACCACTCTCTCTGCTGCTCGAGGTTGACTGCCTTTGTTCCTCAACTGCTGGAAACTAACAGGTTGAGTCATCCTTTTTCTGTTAGGACAATCTCTAGAAATGTGCCCCATCCCTTGACATGTGAAACACCCTTTCTCTGAATTCCTCTTGGAGCACACCTTGACTGTGTGTGGTCCACCACAGTGGAAACATTTTAGTTTCCAGGGTTGTTGCTGCTGAAACTGGGGCGGTGCTGCTTCTGCCCTATGCTGTGGGGGTCTCGAATAAGGCTTGCTTTGTGGGTGCTGCACCTTGGCCTTCCCACTGGAGGGACTCCCTGGTTGCGATCTGATTACTCTGGAACCACCCCTCTCCAGGGTCTCCACCCTCTTTGCCTTCTCCACTAAGGCATGGAATTCCCTGATCCACTGATCTGGTTGGTTCGGAGAAACGTTCCCACGGAACTGGGTTGGGTTGTGCCTCATGAACTCGGTCATCCCCATCTGCTCCCGAGGCTGATTGACCTGGGAAGCTGTTGCAGCCGATCCAGCAGTTTCCCAATGATTCATTAAAGCCTGATGAATCTGGGCCATTACCGTATTCTGCTGCTGGATGGCAGTTGCCATCATCTCCATGGCCCTGGCGATCTGACCCATCTCTGAAGAAGGTTGGGGAGGGGTAGAAGGTCTGCGTGCCATCTCCTTCGTTTTCAGATTTTGAAACTATAAGATTCCTATATTTCCCTACAACTAAAAGAATGAGATCGATAAGAAATCAATTCATTCAAGGGGGTAACAGCTAGACCTTACAAAGGTCAGCATCTCAAAATCATTAAGAATTTGAGCTCATCAACAGAATCATAATGCTTATAACATCAAGCATAACACCAGCACAACTACTGGTATGCAGTCCTCAATCCAATCAACCATTTTCAATCATTACAAAGACACTCAAGAAAATGAAATAGCTCACGCCAGAATTCAATATATGCCAAACATCAACCCTTTGGAATTAAGATTGAGACTCATCTTGATCCAGTTATGAGTGTGCACCCTCACTACTTCATCAAGACCTTCTCATTCTTAATACTAAGGTTTTCAATTAGAACATATATTCACCAAAGCACACACAAAATTTCAATACAAAAACGTTTGAAAACCTTTCACTATAGTTATTATTTTAAACTCAAATAACTTTCATGAGCAGAAGAAACACAATGGATCCACAGCCCTCAGGTCATCCTAAGGACGAACTGCTCTGATACCATTAATGTAACATCCCGCCAAAGTAATACATACATACAGGTATAATGAAATTAAATGTAACCAAATAATATTGAAGAGAATAACATGATAATATATATATTTGAAATGAAGTTGCTCCTCTTAGGGAGTTTAATACATAAACGAAATCAAATGTTTTTTTGAAATTTAAAGAAAACAATCAAATACAGCAAGACCGGCGGTCTCCATACATAAAACCAGCGATCACCAGAAGTCCCCAAAAATAGGCGACTTGCTAGCCAGACATAAAATCGGCGATCTCATAACAGACGACCTCAAAACAGGCGATCTGATAGTAGGGCAAAATCCGGCGATCACCACCGAGAGGTGGAAATGGGCGATCTCAGCCCTCGGCGACCACCCATTAGGGAGCTCTTCTTCCTGGAAGATCATCTGCTCCCGTGTAACAATTACACGATCATCACAGTTTTGAGAAAACAACCACAATAACAGATAAAAGGGTAAGCTAGCCATTTTAAAGAGAGTTTAGAATAAGGCATTAAAATCATGAACATAATAGAGCAAGGTAAAACATTTTTCAAATATCTATGTAAAACGTAGAGCTACTCATCCCTTCACCTGATCGCCCAAAATCACACTTCACAACATTCACCCATAGTCATTCCATTTCACAATACAGCATCAAGTGTCTATCAATATTCAAGTTTCTCATTTCACCATTTCACATGTCAGACTTTCCACTGACTCACAAAGCATAGACACATGACACTACTTCCAGATTGACTCATGCATTGATTAGACTCGGAGATTTGCACCTGTCACACTGCCCACTGTGGAATCACACACATCCACAGGGTCGCCGTGAAATCTTACACATTCACAAGCGTACGATGAATCTCAACACATCACCATACAGCATGACAAGGTTAATCCACAAGACAGGTGGAGCTCGTTCTGTTTCACACGAGGCGCCCATCATGGACAGGTGGAGCTCGTTCTGTTTCACACGAGGCGCCCATCCTGGATAGGTGGAGCTCGTTCTGTTTCACATGAGGCGCCCATCACATGGACCTCCTTCGACTCTCACCAACTGAGTAACTTCCTCTATGTGATTCCATTATCAGCAGAGTCAGGATATCTCGTTAGGAATCACCGATCAATGCACATCTAACATGGTCTTACACGGTATTTCCTTTCCTGAAAATACTATGCCTCGACCCCACATTCACAACATTCAACATATCATGCCACACTTAAAGGAATGATTTCAATCACAGCAAAACTCAATCCAAGGTTCTTATTTTCGAATATCCCATTTAAGTCCCATACCGTTTCAAAGCAACATCAAAAACAGGGAGTTCGTAAAACAACGCCAAAACCGGCGATCTAGTTCAAAAACAGGGTATTTCGAAGACTGTATTTAAAACCGGCGACCACGTCGCCAAACACATAAAACAGAGCATTCACGAAGATGAAACGAAAACCGGCGACCACATCGCCCAATCACATAGAACAGAGCATTTTACAAAGATGAAAACGAAACCGGCGACCACGTCGCCCTCATTTCAGAAATAGCAAAACTATGGATTGTATTGAAAATGAAGTCTAGCTTCCCTTACCTGGACTTGCGCAACCACCTGGAGCTTCGAAATCCAACAGAGCTTGAAGAATGCCTTGGCTCTGTTCTTGAGTCTGGTTTTGAAGGAGTTGCAGAGAACTTTCCCAGGTGCTCCAATGGTGTTGCTTCTCGTCGTACTCTTGCGTGGAGATGCTGAAATCGCAACGCGGAGGAGGGAACTCACTCTTTCTCTCTTCGACTACAACAATGTCTTCCTTTTCTCTCAGCAGTGGATTTTTGTGACTTAAACCAATTTATCCCTCCAAAAGCAGCTGCCACCACCCACTCTGCAGGGAAGTTTGCGTGTACGCTTCCCTGCACAGTACTACTGAGCGTGCCTCTGCGCAGGCTACGCTCTGAGGTCACTATTCTGAACCACTCTTTTGTCTACGTGGCGCGCGTGCAGAACGTCTCTTGCTGGGAGTCTGGGGCCCACGTTCTCTGGGTGTAACTCAACGTCGCGCGATGACCTTTCGCCGATGACTACCAGCTCGAAGAGAAACCACTGATGACCTCTCGCGCGAAGACGATCCACCGATGACCTCGCGCGAAGACTACCACCGATGACCTCGCGCGAAGACGACCACCGATGACCTCTTCCTAGCGAACGACCGATGTCTTCCTCTGGGAGACAACCGATGTCTTCCCTGGCGACGCCCTCATAACTCTCGCGCCTTGGCCACGTCCACATGCATCGCGCCCTGGCAATGCCCGCGTGCCTCGCGCCCGCGCGATGCCCGCATGCCCCTCGCGCCCGCGCGATGCCTGCATGCCTCTCGCGCCCGCGCGATGCCTGCATGCCTCTCACGCCCGCGCGATGCCTGCATGCCTCTCACGCCCGCGCGATGCCTGCATGCCACTCGCGCCCGCGCGATGCCTGCATGCCTCTCGCGCCCTGCATGCAACACTAAGGGTGATCTCTTTTGCTCAAGCGTAGAGCTTCGCATGCACAGCGTATCTAAGGCTTAACCCACACCTTGATACGCGTGGTTGTTGGAACCCACTTTGGTTGATTCAGTATCTTGACCACATACTACGTGCATTCCCGCCGATCACGTACACTCTAGGCGATTGGCGCTCATGTCTCCTCTAGGCGACAGGCGATTATGTGCCAGAGGAGTCGGAGATCGCCTCCGTCTTCACTAACGGCGATCTCGTAGGAGACTTCTTAGCTACACATTTCCTCCTTTACTCTTCTTGATCTACATGTCAGCCGACCGACCTCTACCAGCTGACCCCAGATCTTGGGCGACGTCCGAGGCCCGACTACTACGAAACTTCATTTACCAGCTCTTTGTATTTTAAATAATAACATCTTCTGAAATTATTTAAATATACCACTTTTATTCCAATTCAATTTTACAGGTCCTTACAGTGATCGGTGGTCAGTTGCTAAAGTGACCACCACCAGCAGATCAGTGTCTAGATGAGCGCCTGACAGCAGAGCGCGACAAGGTGAGATGTCCCCTCAGCGCGCTACTCATGTCCATACGTGCAGAGCCACGTAGGTCGCCCGGGCCGATGACTTAGTCTCTTCGCTGAAACAAGTTAACAGCTTGAGACTGGGGGGCTTGTGTACCGACCAGTTCTCACCCATGACTTAGTCTCTTCGCTGAAACAAGTTAACAGCTTGAGACTGGGGGGCTTGTGTACTGACCAGTCCTCGGACACCGAGAACAGGTAGTAAAGGGCGAACCACGTCAGATGGGTCGCACAGCATGGGCCAAAGCCACGTGAGGAATGGACCCCATTAGAGGGTGATCAGTCATCGGTGTGTTCCCTCAGAGTAGGGTGATCAGTCATCGGTGTGTTCCCTTAGAGAAGGGTGATCAGTCATTCCCCTCAGAGTAGGGTGATCAGTCGTCGGTGTGTCCCCTGAGAGAAGGGTGATTAGTCATCAGCGCGTCCCCACAGGGAAGGGTGAGTAGTCGTCAGACCACCAGGATGGGCTGAGGTGTCATCGCCACTCAGAGTATGGTGAGGTGACATCGGCCTTGGGTGAAGACGAGGTGACATCGGCCTTGGGGGAAGACCAGTTAAATACCCAGAGGTAGGGAGAGGCCTGAATCACGAGGTGCCCATGCTTGTAGTAGGGAGAGCACAGTTAGGTGCAGAGTCCTGAGGGGTCGAGTACTCATCAGAACTAGGTTTTCCCAGTAAAGCTACATGCATGGCACGTGAACAGTGAAGGCACTCCCAGAACAGGTGGCCCCAGAGACTAGGTGCACAAGGAGGCATCCAGGTGGTCACCCTGTTAAAGTTTGCACTCTAGAGAAGGAAACCTTATGTGCTAGATTACCCTAAGATTGGGTGATAGCGGCGCAAGGGTATTCTAGTAAACCCTAAATATGGCTAGCAGCGCAGTAAACCCTAATTAGGGCTAGCGGCGCAGTAAACCCTAGACTATATAAGGGACAGTAGAATACTTCACAAAGGTACGCAGTTTCTAGACCTAAACACGGAGAGAAACTCAATACACTTGGTGTTCCTTGCCTTACACTGACTTGAGCGTCAGAGTGCAAACGGCCTCTAGGGCGCCCCCTTTCTCTTTTGCAGGTGCAGATTGCTTCGAGAGAACCAAGCACATATCAACGTGAGGAAGGAGGTGTGTGAGTGTCGTGAGTCAACCGACAGGCGGGTCAACCGGCAAGAACAACTATATACTGCTCCGTGAATAGCTTTCAGAACTGATGGAAGGAGGTGATGCGGCCCTCCGGCAAGCTCACGAACCACTCCATAGCCACTCCGCTCAGCGTGCTCATAAACATTTTGCAGTATACTGCATCTGAACCTCCAGACAGCATCATCTGAGTGTGGAAGGCTGTCAAATGTGCTTTTGGGTCTTCCACCCCCGTGAACGACGCCTTCACTCCCACTAGGTTGGAGGGCACCACCGTGTTCATGATCTCGGGGGAGAAGGGCATAGGAAATGCTCTAGGGGGCGACGGCGGCATCGACGTTCTGTCTTCAGATACGCGCTCATTCTGCGCCTGCAACTCCCTACGCAACTCCTCGTTGACGCGGTTCAACTCTTCATTCCTACTATGCGATGCAGTCAGCTCTGCATGTATCTTCTCTTGCTCAACTCTCGACGCCGCGACGTTGTCCTGCAACGCGCGCATCATCCCTATGACCTGCGCCATGGTCACAGTTCCTTCACCGACAGGTGGTGGAGGTGTCGTTTGTCTGGTTCTTCTACTCATCTGTGCGATTTCCACTCTCGTTCTTGTGTATGGGGGCTTTGTTTTACTTCGTGCCCCACGGTGGGCGCCAAATGATCTCGCCGCGGACTCGAGCCTGGGGAAAACGCCTCGTCACTCCTTCGTCTGGCTTTCTAACTGCTGCGCGTTCTGCAAGGAGGCTCCAGGAACCTTCGACAAGACTCCGAGCGGTGCTTGCAAAACACACAGACAGCGCCTCTAGCGGCCGTTGTAGCTCCGACGCTCAAGTCAGGCAACGGGAACACCAAAAAGTCTCTCTCAGATCTTTCTGTGTGAGACTGTGCGTGTGTGCCCTCAGTCCTCTTCGATTCGAAAACTGAGTGCTCTCTCTGAAGTGTTGTGTATTCTGAGGTAAAGATTGCATACCTGGTTTTGGTGTTCTTCTTCCTCATATAAGCCCGTGTAGCCCCTACAGGCTACCTCTAGGCCACTTAATTACTCTGCATTGCCGTTTCCACTCCCCAGGGCTACCTTGCGTGCTAGCTTTCTTCACTTGAGTGCCAAGTCTGACAGCGGGAGCCGCGTGGGTGCCTCTGCACCCCTCGACTTCTGTGCCTATCTGCCCTACCTATTCTCTGGGAACATCTTTACCATCCACGTGGCAGACATGCAACCCACTGGGAGATTCTAACCTTGATGGATTCTCGTCCCAGCAGGATTCTGCACCTAACTGCGTCTTCTCATCTTCCTGCGTGGTCGTCTCGCGACTAAGGCCGCTCCCTGCCTCTGGGCGCTTTACTGATCTTTGGTTGCGTTGTTCACATCGCGCGGCCGATGTCACCTCAATACACACCGATCACCGATGTGTTTCTTCACATCCTCGTGCTCTGCTTATGGAATCAGGCGAGGTCCTTGAGTAACGTTCTCGCTGGGAGCCTGGGTCCCAGTTTAACACGTGTTGACCAGGAACCCCCGACGACTGATCACTCCGCACGCACCGATGACTGATCACTCCGCATGCACCGATGACTGATCGGTGCTTCGTCACTTCTCGCGCTCTGCTTCCAGGCGCTCAAGCAGGAACCGATCTTCTGTGGTGGTTACCCGGTAGCTGACCACTGATCGCCGTTCTTGAACGATCTCCACCCTGGTTCATCTGCTTTCTCGTGCCACGCGTCACTCTGCGACTGGCCCATGTCGTCACCAGCTGCTGACGTCATAGACCACCGATGACCGACCGGATCAATGTGTTTACTTGATGGTCATGTGAAGAGAATGAGAAAGTTGATGGTTTTACGTGGGTATCTTAAATTTGTTTTATCTTGATTTTAAAGTTCATATCTAAACTCTCTTTCAAATATCTAGCTTACCCTGTGTTTGGTTCTGTGGCTGTTTTTCTTAAAACTGTGATGATCGTGTATAATTTACACGGGAGCAGATGATGTTGCAGGAAGTAGAGCTCCTCAGTGAGTGGTCGCTGGAAGGAGATCGCCCGTTTCTGTTTCTGTTAGGCGATCACCCTTTTTCTGTTTTCTGATAGGAGATCGCCTTTTCCTGATAGGAGATCGTCTTTTTCTGTTAGGAGATCGCCTATTTTTCTATGTTGTTGTATTTTGTTTAAGTTTTGGAAAATTGACCGATTATGTATTAAACTCCCTGTAAGGAGAAACTTCATTATATATATATAATTATGTTCACTTCAATATTATTGTTTCACCTTTATTTCATTTTATAATTATGGAAAGAGGATTTGGTGGGATGTTACACAGCTTGCATTAGAGGGTGATCAGTCATTCCCCTCAGAGTAGGGTGATCAGTCATCGGTGTGTCCCCTGAAAGAAGGGTGATTAGTCATCAGCGTACAGAGAGGGGTGATTAGTCATCAGCCTACAGAGAGGGTGATTAGTCATCAGCCTACAGAGAGGGTGATTAGTCATCAGCCTACAGAGAGGGTGATTAGTCATCAGCCTACAGAGAGGGTGATTAGTCATCAACCTACAGAAGTGTACCGATCAGTCCCCGCCCATGACTTAGTCTCTTTGCTGAAACCAGTTAACAGCTTGAGACTGGGGGGCTTGTGTACTGACCAGTCCTCGGACGTCAGCTGGGTCCCACAGCATGGGCCAAAGCCTCGTGGAATGGACCCCACAGGTGGTATTGATGAGAGGGGTGGTTAGTCATCAGCCTACAGAGTGGGCTGATTAGTCATCAGCCTACAGAGAGGGGTGATTAGTCATCAGCCTACAGAGAGGATGATTAGTCATCAGCCTACAGAGAGGGTGATTAGTCATCAGCCTACAGAGAGAGCGTGACGATCACCAGAAAGGGTTGATGTGTCTTCGTCACTCCGCAGGTTGAGGAGTCCTCGGCAACAGAGTGTGGCGAGGTGACATCGATCTTGAGTGATTTGAACAGCGTAAACAGAACAGCTAAGATTAGTTCCCAGAGTGGGCCAATGACCAGTTAAATACCCAGAGGTAGGGAGAGGCCTGAATCACGAAGAGCCTATGCGGGTAGCAGGGAAAGCACAGTGAGGTGTAGAGTCCTGAGGGGACGAGTACTCACCAGAACTAGGGTTTTCCCAGTGAAGCTACATGCATGGCACGTGAACAGTGAAGGAACTCCCAGAACAGGCGGCCCCAGAGACTAGGTGCACAAGGAGGCATCCAGGTGGTCACCCTGTTAGAGTTTGCACTCCAGAGAAGGAAACCTTATGTGCTAGATTACCCTAAGATTGGGTGATAGCGGCGCAAGGGTATTCTAGTAAACCCTAAATATGGCTAGTAGCGCAGCAAACCCTAATTAGGGCTAGCGGCGCAGTAAACCCTAGACTATATAAGGGACAGTAAAATACTTCACAAAGGTAAGCAGTTTCTAGACCTAAACATACACAGAGAAACTCAATACACTTGGTGTTGCTTGCCCTACACTGACTTGAGCGTCGGAGTGCAAACGGCCTCTAGGGCGCCCCCCTTTCTCTTTTGCAGGTGCAGATTGCTTCGAAAGAACCAAGCACATATCAACAGGAGGAAGGAGGCGTGTGAGTGTCGTGAGTCAACCGACAGGCGGGTCAACCGGCGAGAACATTTGGCGCCCATATTTAGGGTTTACTGGAATACCCTTGCGCCGCTATCACCCAATCTTAGGGTAATCTAGCACATAAGGTTTCCTTCTCTGGAGTGCAAACTTTAACAGGGTGACCACCTGAATGCCTCCTTGTGCACCTAGTCTCTGGAGCCACCTGTTCTGGGAGTGCCTTCACTGTTCACGTGCCATGCATGTAGCTTTACTGGGAAAACCTAGTTCTGATGAGTACTCGACCCCTCAGGACTCTGCACCTAACTGTGCTCTCCCTACTACAAGCATGGGCACCTCGTGATTCAGGCCTCTCCCTACCTCTGGGTATTTAACTGGTCTTCCCCCAAGGCCGATGTCACCTCGTCTTCACCCAAGGCCGATGTCACCTCACCATACTCTAAGTGGCGATGACACCTCAGCCCATCCTGGTGGTCTGACGACTACTCACCCTTCCCTGTGGGGACGCGCTGATGACTAATCACCCTTCTCTCAGGGGACACACCGACGACTGATCACCCTACTCTGAGGGGAATGACTGATCACCCTTCTCTAAGGGAACACACCGATGACTGATCACCCTACTCTGAGGGAACACACCGATGACTGATCACCCTCTAATGGGGTCCATTCCTCACGTGGCTTTGGCCCATGCTGTGCGACCCATCTGACGTGGTTCGCCCTTTACTACCTGTTCTCGGTGTCCGAGGACTGGTCAGTACACAAGCCCCCCAGTCTCAAGTTGTTAACTTGTTTCAGCGAAGAGACTAAGTCATTGGCCCGGGCGACCTACGTGGCTCTGCGCGTAAGGACATGAGTAGTGCGCTGAAGGGACATCTCACCACCTTGTCATCGCCCACATCTCTTACCTTCTGAGGACTTCATTGGTGAGCTCTCTGCTCGAATTGAGGACTTCTTTCTCGACAAAGAGGTGTTAATCACCCTTCTCCCCGATGACCTTGCACCGATGACTGATCGGTGCTTCATTACTTATCGCGCTCTGCTGTCAGGCGCTCATCTAGGAACTGATCTGCCGGTGGTGGTTACTTTAGCAACTGTCCACCGATCATCGTTCTGAGTGATCTCCCCTCTGATTCAGCTGCTATCTTCTACCACATGTCACCCTGTGAATGGTCCACGTGGTCATCTGCTGCTGACGTCATCGACTACCGCTGACCGACCGGATCACAAGCCCCCCAGTCTCGAGCTGTGAACTCGTTCTCAGCGAAGAGACTAAGTGGTCGATGGCAAGATCATTCCTCCTCCTTGAGCTTCTCCCTTTTCAACTTCTTCTTTTCTGTGTAATTTCTTTTTCTGCTTCATAAAGGCTCACTGCATTGAGTTCAATATGAATGAAATCTTTGCTCCAGCTGCATATCCCTTTCCATTTTTAACTCTCTGCATGTGACTCAGCATTGTCTTTAACAACTTTTATGCATAGCTTCATGCTGGACGACTGACTTGAAGGGCCTAAATGCTTTGGCTTCTCGCAGCAGAACTTGCTTCTACCACCGACCACCGACTAGCATGTTGGTGCACCACCGATCAGTCATCGCGCTTCAGGCTTTGCTTTACTACTCTGTTACTCCAGCGCTAAGCACATAAAGGGCTTGAACGCCAAAGATGATGCTTGTGTTTTGGGGAAGAAAAGTGCTTCTCGATGACCTTTCTTGCCTCAGCCTCGCTGTAAGAAGTCGAGGTGAGGTCTGTCTCCTCTCGCCTCAGCCTCGCTGTACAAAGTCGAGGTGAGGTCTTTCTGCTCTCGCCTCAGCCTCGCTGTACAAAGTCAAGGGTGAGGTCTTTCTTATCTCGCCCCAGCCTCGCTGTACAAAGTCGAAGTGAGGACTTTCTTATCTCGCCTCAGCCTCGCTGTACAAAGTCGAGGTGAGGACTTTCTTATCTCGCCTCAGCCTCGCTATACAAAGTCGAGGTGAGGACTTTCTTATCTCGCCTCAGCCTTGCTGTACAAAGTCGAGGTGAGGACTTTCTTATCTGGTGAATCTTGCTGTTCACGTTGGGTGTTCTCACTCGAAGGGGAGATGTTCTCGACGAACCTACCTTCCCGCTTACGAGACCTCTAACCCCAAGTGACAGGTTCAATCTTGCCTCACATCGCTCACCGGCGAGGGAGGACTTAACTGACCTCACATCGCTCATAGGCGAGGAGGATTTATCTGACCTCACACCGCTCATAGGCGAGGAGGATTTATCTGGGCGAACCCTTCTGTTCACGTTGGAAGTTCTCACTCGAAATGGAGGTGTTCTCTACGAACCTACCCCTCCACTAACGAGACCTCTAACCCCAAGTGACAGATTCTAACTGACCTCACATCGCTCACAGGCGAGGAGGATTTCTCTGGACGAACCCTTCTTTCACATGGAAGTTCTCACTCGAAGTGGAGGTGTTCTTCTACGAACCTACCTCTCCACTCACGAGACCTCTAACCCCAAGTGACAGGTTCTATCTCGCCTCAGCCTCGCTGTAAGAGTCAAGGGAAGAGGACTTTTCTCTCGCCTCAACCTTGCTGTAAGAAGCAGAGGAAAAGGACTTATCTCTTACCTCAACCTTGCTGTAAGAAGCAGAGGAAGAGGACTTTTCTCTCGCCTCAACCTTGCTGTAAGAAGCAGAGGAAGAGGACTTTTCTCTCGCCTCAACCTTGCTGTAAGAAGCAGAGGAAGAGGACTTTTCTCCAATGTTCTCTGAGTGGGTGCGTGCTCCCAGGAGAGCACCTGGCGTGGCTGGTCTGAGCGCACTCGCCAGGCACATCCTGCCTGCATGGCCTCATCATACTGTTTCATGCAAGTTCCCACCGGCGAGGAGCTCTTCTTCTGGAATCATGCGAGGTGCATGCGTAACGCTCTCGCTGGGAGCTTGGGTCCCAGCTTAACACGTGTTTGCAAGACCCCGATGACCATGCACCGATGAGTGATCGTGCTCTGTACGTGGCGGCGACAGATAGCGTCCTCATGCGGCGATGTCTGATCGTGCTTTCACGGGGCGATGACTGATCGTGGGATGAATAACCACCGATGACTTCTTGCACTCTGCTCCCAGGCGCTTGTCCAGGCGCTGATCTGTAGGTGGTGGTCACTTGGTACTGACCACTTATCACTTGCACTTGCGCTTGGGGCAAGGGAAACTTTAAACTGGAAAACACACACTTACTTTAAGTACTAACGTCTTTTTTATTGGGTGGCCTCGTTAAAAACCCTCCTTAGGGAAAAGAGTGCCCCCTGGTGTATTCAACTGTTTACAGTGTATAGCGCGAGAACGCATCTACTTTACATCTTAACTGGGTGTATATATGTTGGGTCTCCTTTCATTGGCGATGACCGATCTCACGAGTAGCGATCATGCCCTCTGCTTCAGCTTCCCCCCGAGCTACATAGGAGCCCCCTTAGCGTAGCTTCCTTAGCGTAGCTCCCTCCATCACCTGATTTCCCCGTGCATAGGGATCTCATGCTGCTGGTCACCTGCTTGGGACCCCGAAGCACGATCACCTTGCGGCTCCCTCAGGTAATCGGTTAGGAAACCTGTTTTCACCAACTCAGCAAGTTGATGCCCCAGCGCCAGGCAGGTGTAGAGTGTGTGTCCATAAGCCTGTTGGAGTTCACACCAGTCATCCTTCCTACTTCCAAGCACCTTGTCAGTTTTCTCTGGTACTCGGAGTCTTGCAGCTACAGCGGGAATTGCAATCAGCTCCGCCAACTCTATCATGAAATCATACCTGGGGGGTGCATTGTTCTCCCTTGCACGCCCCCTGGCCTGATCCTTCCTGGGTGTGTAGGGGCGAGACCTGCCCTGCGCTTTCTTCCCTTCTCTGGCCTCATGCACCCATGCGTGTCGCTGCTGCTTCCCCTGTCCTTCGCGCGGCTTGGGCGGTGCAGCACTGCTTTTCTTCTCAGAGACCTGCGTCTCTGCTACAATATGCGCCACCGCACGTCGCCGAATCTCAGCGAAGGTGGCAGGGTGGTCTCTGATGAGCGATTCACTGAAAAGACCTGGCAGCACACCTTTCTTGAATGCATGCACCAGCATGTCCTCGTCTTTGCTGGGCAACCTTACTACCTGTGCACCAAAACGATTGAGGTAGTCCTTCAACGACTCCCCCTGGTACTGGCGCACGTCGAACAGGTCGTAGGACACCATCGGTGGCGCTCTGTTGACGATGTACTGCTCTGTGAACAGCTTCGAAAACTGCTGGAAGGAGGTGACGTGGCCCTCTGGCAGGCTCACGAACCACTCCATAGCTACTCCACTCAACGTACTCATAAACACCTTGCAGTACACAGCGTCTGAGCCTCCAGACAACATCATCTGGGTGTGGAAGGCTATCAGATGCGCTTCTGGATCTTCCTTCCCCGTGAACGACGCCTTCACTCCCACCAGGTTGGGAGGCACCACTGTGTTCATGATTTCAGGGGAGAAAGGCATAGGAAAGGCCCTTGGGGGCGTCAGTGGAGCCTGATCCTCTCCCACGCGACCCCCAGCTTGCTGCATGTGGTGCAGACTCGAGCGCATCTCCTCATTTGCCTTGCGCAACTCCTCATTCCTGGCCTGAGAGGCGGCCAGGTCCTCCTGCATCCGCGCCTGATGCGCCCTGGACTCTGCCACCGTCTCTTGGAGGGCGCGCATCGTTTCCATCAACTATTGCATGGTAACGCTGTCGCCTCCATTTGGTGGAACAGACCCGTGTCTTGTATTCCTCATCTTCCGTGGTTCTTACTCTCACTCTCGTGTATGGGACCTTGTTTTACTCCGGCCCCACAGGGAAGGTGAGTACTCGTCAGACCACCAGGATGGGCTGAGGTGTCATCGCCACTCAGAGTATGGTGAGGTGACATCGGCCTTGGGTGAAGACGAGGTGACATCGGCCTTGGGGGAAGACCAGTTAAATACCCAGAGGTAGGGAGAGGCCTGAATCACGAAGTGCCCATGCTTGTAGTAGGGAGAGCACAGTTAGGTGCAGAGTCTTGAGGGGTCGAGTACTCATCAGAACTAGGTTTTCCCAGTAAAGCTACATGCATGGCACGTGAACAGTGAAGGCACTCCCAGAATAGGTGGCCCCAGAGACTAGGTGCACAAGGAGGCATTTAGGTGGTCACCCTGTTAAAGTTTGCACTCCAGAGAAGGAAACCTTATGTGCTAGATTACCCTAAGATTGGGTGATAGCGGCGCAAGGGTATTCCAGTAAACCCTAAATATGGCTAGTAGCGCAGCAAACCCTAATTAGGGCTAGCGGCGCAGTAAACCCTAGACTATATAAGGGACAGTAAAATACTTCACAAAGGTACGCAGTTTCTAGACCTAAACATACACAGAGAAACTCAATACACTTGGTGTTGCTTGCCCTACACTGACTTGAGCGTCGGAGTGCAAACGGCCTCTAGGGCGCCCCCCTTTCTCTTTTGCAGGTGCAGATTGCTTCGAAAGAACCAAGCACATATCAACGGGAGGAAGGAGGCGTGTGAGTGTCGTGAGTCAACCGACAGGCGGGTCAACCGGCGAGAACACCTGGGCTAGGTAATTTGTCTGGATGGAACACGCACACTGGTCTTGCTTGCCCTACCTGTAACTTTGAAACCGACTCTTCTTGGTTGTACAGGGGCAAATTCTGCTTTATGGGACATCGTAGATTTTTAAATAAAGAGCATAAATTCAGATTGAATCGTCATCTTTTTAATGGAACAAATGAACTAAGGGATGCACCAGAACCTTTGTCAGGGTTAGACATATGGAATCAAGTTGAGGGTGTGAATGTTACATTTGGAAAACCATTAGACCCTATAGATACAAGTAAGAGGGCTCGTGGAAAGAATGTTGTTCAAGTTGGAGTAGAGCAATGGAGAAAGAGAAGTATATTTTTTGAACTTCCTTATTGGCGGACGAACTTGTTACGCCATTGTCTAGATGTGATGCATATTGAGAAAAATGTTTGTGACAATATTTTGTATACATTTCTTAATGATCCTAAGAAGTCCAAAGATAATATCAAAGCTCGAAAGGTTCTTAAAGAAATGGGTATAAGGAAAGCTTTGGCCAGATGATAAAGGAAGATTTCGGCCAAGTGTATTTTCATTGTCAAAAACAAAGAAAAAAACGTTTTTGCAGATGTTGAAAAATGCTAAACTGCCAGATGGATACTCAAGTAATATTGCAAGGTGTGTTGATTTGAAAGGTGGAAAGATTTTTGGACTCAAGAGTCATGATTGTCATATTCTTATGGAACAATTACTACCTATTGCTATACGTAATGTTCTACCAAACAATGTGACTGCAGTGATAGTAGAAATGTGTTCATTTTTTCGGCAATTATGTGGGAAAAGTTTAAGTCAATTTGATCTTAATAAACTTGAGTTTCGCATGATTCAAACTCTTTGCCACTTGGAAATGTTATTTCCTCCTACCTTTTTTACAATCATGGTTCATTTAACATGTCACCTAGCTGGTGAGGCAAAGCTTGGAGGACCGGTACATTACCATTGGATGTATCCCATAGAAAGGTAAATTTTGTGCGGACCTTTGTAATTTTTAATAAGTTCAAAATTTGATTATTCTAATTACGAAATCATTTTATAGGTATTTGGGGCACTTAAAATCGTAAGTTCGAAACAAGGCACAACCTGAAGGTTCTATTGCTGAAGGATACCTAGCTGAAGAGGTTCTAACCTTTTGCTCTCAATATATGGAAGGGATAGAGACAAGAACTAATAGACCTTCACATGTGGATGACTCTTCTAACGCAAATATTTCAGAATTGAATACCCTATTTCCACCAATTGGTAGAGTTGTAAGTGCTGCCTCAACTTTTGAGATGTCAACTATTGAGAGAACGCAAGCACATCGATATGTATTATTTAATTGCCATCAAGTTCAACCTTACATTGAGTGAGTATTAACATTCAATATAAATCTAATTATATTGAAAAGTTGTCCTTTATGGAATTATTAGTAATATATTGGTTTCAAATTTTTTCTTAGGGAATTTAGACAACATTTACGAAGAAGGTCTAGAGGGAGAAGAATTCCAAATACAAAGCTAGAAAAGATTGTCAATAAGGATTTCATGAATTGGTTTCCTCAAAGGGTAGGTACAATATGTTTTTACAAGTTTGAAATTTCAATTTCAAAGATATACTGACAATAATCATTATTTTTGTAGATTAATAACCCAGACATTTTAAGTACAGTTGCAACTGATCTTAAATATCTAGCTCAAGGTCCAACAACACATGCTAGAAGAATTTCTGCCTTTAATGTAAATGGTTTCAAATTTAGAAATGAAAGTCGAGAACATCACTTAAAAACCCAAAACTGTGGAGTGTTCTTAACTTCTTCAACATCATGTGTTGCAAGTGCTGTAGATCAAAACATTAGACAAGTAGATTTGGCATATTATGTCAAATTAGAAGATATAATTGAGCTTAATTACTGTTCTTGCCGGTTGACTCGCCTGTCAGTTGACTCCACGACACTCACACGCCTCCTCCCTCACGTTGATACGTGCTTGGTTCTTTCGAAACAATCTGCACCTGCAAAAGGGAAAGGGGGCGCCTTAGAGGCCGTTTGCACTCCGACGCTCAAGTCAAGATTCGGCAAGCAACACCAATGTATCGAGTTTCTCTGTGTTTAGGTCTAGAAACTGCGTACCTTTGTGAAGTATTTTACTGTCCCTTATATAGTCTAGGGTTTACTGCGCCGCTAGCCCTAATTAGGGTTCGCTGCGCTGCTAGCCATATTCAGGGTTTACTGGAATACCCTTGCGCCGCTATCACCCAATCTTAGGGTAATCTAGCACATAAGGTTTCCTTCTCTGGAGTGCAAACTCTAACAGGGTGATCACCTAGATGCCTCCTTGTGCACCTAGTCTCTGGGGCCACCTGTTCTGGGAGTGCCTTCACTGTTCACGTACCATGCATGTAGCCTTTATGGGAAACCCTAGTTCTGATGAGTACTCGACCCCTCAGGACTCTGCACCTAACTGTGCTCTCCCTGGTACCCACATAGGCTCTTCGTCATCCAGGCCTGTCTCCCTACCTCTGGGTATTTAACTGGTCATTGGCCCACACTGGGAACCAATCTTAGCTGTTCTGTCTACGATGTTCAAATCACCCAAGATCGATGTCACCTCGTCACACTCTGTTGCCGAGGACTGATCACCCTGCGGAGTGATGAGGAGACATCAGCCCTTTCTGGTGATCGTCACGCTGATGACTAATCACCCTTCTCTGAGGGGACACACCGATGACTGATCACCCTTCTCTGATTGGGAACACCGATGACTGATCACCCTCTAATCCAAGCTGCTTGCAGGGTCCACTCCACGTGGCTTTGGCCCATGTTGTGGGACCCAGCTGACCTGGTTCGCCCTTTACTATCTGTTCTCGGTGTCCGAGGATTGATCGATACACAAGCCCCCCAGTCTCAAGCTGTTAACTTGTTTCAGCGAAGAGACTAAGTCATCGGCTCGGGCGACCTACGTGGCTTTGCACGTAAGTACATGAACAGTGCGCTGAAGGGACATCTCACCACCTTGTCATCGCCCACATCTCTTAACCCTCTGAGCACTTCATTGGTGAGCTCTCTTCTCGAATTGAGGACTTCTTTCTCGACAAAGAGGTGTTAATCACCCTTCTCCTCGATGCTTCATTACTTCTCGCGCTCATCTAGGCACTGATCTACTGGTGGTGGTCAATTTAGCAAGTGACCACCGATCGCCGTTCTGAGTGATCTCCTCTCTGATTCACCTGCTATCTTCTACCACGTGTCACCTTGTGAATGGTCCACGTGGTCATCTACTGCTGACGTCATCGACTACCGATGACTGACCAGATCACAAGCCCCCAAGTCTCGAGCTGTGAACTCGTTCTCAGCGAAGAGACTAAGTGGTCGATGGTAAGATCATTCCTCCTCCTTGAGCTTCTCCCCTTGCAACTTCTTCTTTTCTGTAACTTTGTCTGCCGCATGACTTATGTATAAACCTTTTAGCTGTAAAGGCTCTCTGTGTTGACTTCAATATGAATGAAATCTATTTGCTTCAGCTACTTGTCTCTCTCCATCTTTAACTCTCTGCATATGACTAATTGTTAATCTAGCTTAGGCTTTAGTGCGATCTCACTGTAACTCTTCTGACTTGATCACAACTAACTGTTACCTTAGCATTCTCTTTAACAGTCTTTATGCATAACTTCATGCTGGATGACCGACTTAAAGGGGCCTAAATGCTTCGGCTTATCACACAAGAACTTGCCTGGAAAAGCTTTATTACTCAAAGCTGTTACCACCGACCATCGACTAGCAAGTTAGTGCACCTCCGATCAGTCATCGCGCTTCAGGCTTTGATTTACTTCTTTGTCACTCCAGCGCTAAGTGCATAGAGGGCCTGAGCGCTAAAGATGATGCCTTGTTATGGGGAGGAAGAGTGTTTCTCGATGACCCCTCTTGCCTGCCGATAAACTTCAGAAGACCTCCTCCTTATACTAGGAGATGGGAGATTCCTCCTGAGTCGACCTTGACTGACAAGCCAAGGAAAGCCTTAACTCGATCGATCTTAACTCATCAAGGAAGACCTCCTGGTGGGTCGACCTCGAGTGCTATATTGAGGAGGATAGTACTATTCTTTCTCGCCTCAGCCTCGCTGTAAGAAGTCGAGGGTGAGGTCTTTTTCTCTCGCCTCAGGCTCGCTGTAAGAAGTCAAGGGTGAGGTCTTTTTTCTCTTGCCTCAGCCTCGCTGTAAGAAGTCAAGGGTGAGGACTTCTTCTCGCGCCTCAGCCTCGCTGTAAGAAGTCGAGGGTGAGGACCTCTTCTCGCGCCTCAGCCTCGTGTAAGAAGTCGAGGGTGAGGACTTCTCTCGCCTCAGCCTTGCTGTAAGAAGTCGAGGGTGAGGACTTCTCTCGCCTCAGCCTTGCTGTAAGAAGTCGAGGGTGAGGTCTTCTCTCTGGCCTCAGCCTCGCTGTAAGAAGTCGAGGGTGAGGTCTTTTTCTCTGGCCTCAGCCTTGCTGTAAGAAGTCGAGGGTGAGGACTTCTTCTCGCCTCAGCCTCGCTGTAAGAAGTCAAGGGTGAGGTCTTCTCTCGCCTCAACCTCGCTGTGAGAAGTCGAGGTGAGGTATTCTTTTTCTCTTGCCTCAGCCTTGCTGTACAAAGTCGAGGGTGAGGTCTTCTTCTCTCGCCTCAGCCTCGCTGTAAGAAGTCGAGGGTGAGGACTTCTCTCGCCTCAGCCTCGCTGTAAGAAGTCGAGGGTGAGGACTTCACTGGTGAACCTTTCTTTCATGTTGGGAATTCTCACTCGAAGAGGAGGTGTTCCTTACGAATCTTCCTTCCTACTTACGAGACCTTTAATCCCCACTGATAGGTTCTAACTGGCCTCACATCGCTCATAGGCGAGGGAGGATTTCACTGGGCGAACCCTTCTTTCACGTTGGAAGTTCTCACTTGAAGGGGAGGTCTTCTCTACGAACCTACCTCTCCGCTTACGAGACCTCTAACTCCAAATGACAGGCTCTAACTGACCTCACATCGCTCATAGGCGAGGGAGGATTTCACTGGGCGAACCCTTCTTTCACATTGGAAGTTCTCACTCGAAGGGGAGGTGTTCTCTACGAACCTACCTCTCCGCTTACGACACCTCTAACTCCAAGTGACAGGTTCTCACTGACCTTACTTCGCTCATAGGCGAGGGAGGATTTCACTGGGCGAACCCTTCTTTCACGTTGGAAGTTCTCACTCGAAGGGGAGGTGTTCTCTACGAACCTACCTCTCCGCTTACGAGACCTCTAACTCCAACTGACAGGTTGTCACTGGCCTCACTTCACTCATAGGCGAGGGAGGATTTCACTGGGCGAACCCTTCTTTCACGTTGGAAGTTCTCACTCGAAGGGGAGGTGTTCTCTACGAACCTACCTCTCCGCTTACGAGACCTCTAACTCCAAGTGACAGGTTCTGACTTACCTCACTTCGCTCATAGCCGAGGGAGGATTTCACTGGGCGAACCCTTCTTTCACGTTGGAAGTTCTCACTCGAAGGGGAGGTGTTCTCTACGAACCTACCTCTCCGCTTACGAGACCTCTAACTCCAAGTGACAGGTTCTCACTGACCTCACTTCGCTCATAGGCGAGGGAGGATTTCACTGGGCGAACCCTTCTTTCACGTTGGAAGTTCTCACTCGAAGGGGAGGTGTTCTCTACGAACCTACCTCTCCGCTTACGAGACCTCTAACTCCAAGTGACAGGTTCTCACTGACCTCACTTCGCTCATAGGCGAGGGAGGATTTCACTAGGCGAACCCTTCTTTCACGTTGGAAGTTCTCACTCGAAGGGGAGGTGTTCTCTACGAACCTACCTCTCCGCTTAAGAGACCTCTAACCCCAAGTGACAGGTTTTGACTTACCTCACTTCGCTCATAGGCGAGGGAGGATTTCACTGGGCGAACCCTTCTTTCACGTTGGAAGTTCTCACTCGAAGGGGAGGTGTTCTCTACGAACCTACCTCTCCGTTTACGAGACCTCTAACTCCAAGTGACAGGTTCTCACTGACCTCACTTCGCTCATAGGCGAGGGAGGATTTAACTGTACGCATGCCATACCTGAAGGGCCTTTGCGCTTTTCTCTGTGCGCCTAAGTTATTCCCTTGGGAAGTAACTTAGTGCGTTTCTTCCCTCTGAGCGAGTCGCATGCTCCCGCGAGAGCACCAGAGGTGGTTGGTGTAAACACACTCGCCAGGCACTGCATCCTGCATGCACCATCTCCCCGCACAGTGCCATGCACGTAATGGGTTAAGAGAGTCACCAATCACTGACCAGCTTACTAGCTTTCTTACACCATCCTCATGCACAACCCTACTGGCGAGCAACTCTTCTTCTGGTTTGGAATCATGCGAGATGAATGCGTAACACTCTCGCTGGGAGCCTGGGTCCCAGTTTAACTGCGTGTAGCAAGAAACACCGATGACGGATCTGTGCTCCATTACTTCTCGCGCTCTGCTTCCAGTCGCTCATCTAGGGACCGATTTGCTGGTGGTGGTCACTTAGCAACTGACCACCGATCACCGTTCTATTCACATTGTGTGTTTTCAGTCAAAGGGGAGGTGTTCTCTACGAACCTGCCTTCCCGCTTCTCATTAAGCTCTCCCTCGGCGACTATGTGAGCAACGGCACGTCGTTTAATGTCGCCGAAAGTCTTGGAGCGATTGCGGATCAAAGACTCACTGAAAAGCCCTGGCAATACGCCTTTCCTGAAGGCGTGTACCACCATATCTTCATCCTTGGTGTGCAACTTCACCACCATTGCCCCAAACCTGTTGAGGTAATCTCAAAGGGACTCCCACTGATGCTGGCGCACGTCAAATAGATCGTAGGACACCACCGGTGGCGCTCGGTTGACGATATATTGCTCTGTGAACAGCTTCGAAAACTGATGGAAAGAGGTGATGTGGCCCTCTGGCAGGCTCACGAACCACTCCATAGCTATTCCGCTCAGTGTACTCATAAACATCTTGCAGTACACCGCGTCTGAGCCTCCGGACAGCATCATCTGAGTGTGGAAGGCTGTCAGATGCGCTTTTGGATCTTCTTTCCCTGTGAACACAGTCTTTGGCCCCACGAATGTGGCTGGGACCACCGCATCCATGATTTCTTTGGAAAAAGGCATGGGAAAGGCTCTTGGGGGCGTAGGTGGAGCCTGATCCTCTCCCGCGCGATCCCCAGCTTGCTGAACGTGATGCAGATTCAAGCGTAGCTCTTCGTTGGTCCTGTGTAGCTCCTCACTTCTGGCCTGTGAGGCGGCCAGGTCTTCCTGCATACGCGCCTGATGCGCTCTGGACTCCGCCACCGTCTCCTGTAACATCCCGCCAAATCCTTTTCATATTTATAAAATGAAATAAAGGTAAACAAATATATCGAAGTGAACATAATTATATATATGTAATGAAGTTTCTCCTCACAGGGAGTTTAATACATAAATTGGTCAGTTTTCCAAAACGTAAACAAAATACAGTAAAATAGAAAGACAGGCGATCTCCTAACAGCAAAAAGGCGATCTCCTATCAGAAAACGGCGATCTCCTATCAGACAACAGAAAAAGGGTGATCGCCTAACAGAAATAGAAACAGGCGATCTCCTTCCAGCGACCACTCACTGAGGAGCTCTACTTCCTGCAACATCATCTGCTCCCGTGTAAATTATACACGATCATCACAGGTTTAAGAAAAAGCCAAACATAACACCAAAATCACAGGGTAAGCTAGATATTTGAAAGAGAATTTAGATATGAAACTTTAAAATCAAGATAAAACAAATTGAAGACACCCACGTAAAAGCTATCAATTTTCTCATTCCCTTCACATGACCATCAAGAAATCACACATTTCACAGTTCCTCAAGAGTCTTTCAATTCACATAATTCATCAAGTGTCTATCAATTTCATGTTTCTCATTTCTCACGTCAGACTTCCACTGATTCAACACACATAGACACATACCACACCACTGTAAAGTCCACACAGGACAGCTAGTAAAGTCCACACAGGACAGCAAGTAAAGTCCACACAGGACACTTGACACTACTTCCGGAAGACTCGTGCGTTGAACTTAGCATCCAGAGACCTGCACCTGTCATACTTCATTGCTGTAATGTTCCCACAGCCATGCGCATCAACACAATCTCGATCTCAATTTCATCACTCTCACAGTATGACAGGGTTAATCCATATAACAGGTCAAGTCAATTATCTTTCAAACGACTTACCCATACATATGGACCTCCTTCGACTCTCACCAACTGAATGACTTCATCTATGTGACTCCATCATATCAGCAGAGTCAGGATCGTCTCATTCACAGGATACTCACAAATCAATACACCTCATAACCAATCTCAACACGGTATTTCCTTTCCTAAAAATACTATGTCTTGATCCCACATTCAGAACATTCAACACATCATATAACACTTAAATGAATGATTCCAATCACAACAACAATCATTCCATTGTTCAGATTTTCGAATATCACATTTAAATCTCAAACAGTTTCAAACAACACAAAAATAGTGGAGTTCGAAAAACAACGCCAAAACCGGCGATCTCGTCCAAAAACAGGGGATTATGCAATAACAGTTGAAAACCGACGACCACGTCGCCCCATCATCTCAATCATCTAATACAAGGTTTTCGTTGGAAATAAGGCTAGCTTCCCTTACCTGAGCTTGCGCAAAACACCAAGAGCTCCAAAACCCACCGAAGCTTAAAGATGCCTTAGCTCTGTTTTAGCGTCTGGTTTGGAGAACTTGCAGAGAACCTCCCAGGTGCTCTAAGGGCAGTCATCGCTCGTCATACTGGTGCTTGAGGATGCCTGAATCACAGCGCGAAGGAGGGAAAGGAGAAGGATGAAGGTGAGCTCACTCTTTCACTCTTGAATCACTGCAACGTCCTTTGCCTCTCAGAAGTGGGTTTTTTTGAATCTTAAACCAACTTGTCCACAAAAGCCGCTGCCACCACCCACTCTGCAGGGAAGTTTGCGTGTACGCTTCCCTGAACAGTACGACTACGCGTGCCTCTGCGCAGGCCAACACTCTGATGTCACTATTCTGAACCACCCTTTTTGTCTACGTGTCGCTCGTGCAGTACGTCTGATGCTGAGAGCCTGGGTCCCACCTTATCTGTGTGAAACTCGACATCGCGCGATAACCTTCCACCGATGACCGCTCGCGCGATGACTATCCACCGATGTCTCACCCTGGAGGACCACCGATGTCTCACCCTGGAGGACCACCGATGTCTCACCCTGGCAGACCACCGATGTCTCACCCTGGAGAACCACCGATGTCTCACCCTGGCAGACCACCGATGTGTCTCCCATCCGGGTTGATGACCGATGTTCCTCTCATCATGTTGACGATCTCTTATCGTCCTTGTGTGTGACGAGAACACATCGCCTTACTCTGCTCACCGATGTCACATCGTCACACCTTGCTGAAGGTTCTTCATCCCACTATGTTACGTCCAAGTTATCACCTTTACATGGCTTGGTGACGTCGGTAGCTTCACATTTCCAAGAATAGATGAGCACTACTCCTCGTGCGCCCATGCATGCAACACTAAGGACGATTTCTTATGCTCAAGCATAGAGCTTCGCATGCACAGCGTATCTAAGGCTTAACCCACACCTTGATACGCGTGGTTTTTGGAACCCACTATGGTTAATCCAGCATCTTGACCACATACTACGTGCACTCCTGTAACATCCCGCCAAAATACTATTCATATTTATAATAATGAAAATAAAGGTAAACAAATATTTTGAAGTTAACAAAATTATATATATGTAATGAGGTTTCTCCTCACAGGGAGTTTAATACATATTCGGTCAATTTTCCAAAAACGTAACAAAATTACATTAAAATAGAAAGACAGGCGATCTCCTAACAGCAAAAGGCGATCTCCTATCAGAGAACGGCGATCTCCTATCAGAAAACAGAAGAAGAGTGATCGCCTAACAGAAATAGGAACAGGCGATCTCCTTCCGGCGACCACTCACTGATGAGCTCTACTACCTGCAACCTCGTCTGCTCCCGTGTAAAAATACACGATCATCACAGGTTTTAGAAAGCAATCACAATACCAGATGAAAGGGTAAGCTAGATGTTTTAAAAACTTTAAATATGAAACTTTAAATCCATAGAAAACATAAATCTTCACGCCATTCATAATCCATATCAATTTCAACCATCAACATTCCCATATTCCACAAACTCGTCAAGTGTCTATTCACTACTTTCAATATTCATGGTTCACACGTCAGACTTTCCACTGACTCATAAGATATAGACACATGACTCCACTTCCGGAAGACTCGTGCGTTGACTCAGGCTCAGAGATCTGCACCTGTCATACCACACCACTGTGAAATCCACACAGGGTCGCTGTGAAATCCACACAGCCATGCGCATACATAGTCTCAATATCATCACTCTCCCGGTATGACAGGGTGAATTCATATAACAGGCCGAGCTCGTTCTTTTTCACACGACTCACCCATTCATATGAACCTCCTTCGACTCTCCACAACTGAATAACTTCGTCTATGCGATTCCATTATATCAGCAGAGTCAGGATATCTCCTTCTAGACAAGCCCCTAGTCAATACACATTACACACGATCTTACACGGTATTTTCTTTCCTGAAAATACTATGCCTTGATCCCACATTCACAACAATCAATACATCATACAACACTGAATGAACGATTCAGTCACAACAACATTCATTCCACGGTTCAGCTTTTCAAATGTCACATGTATTTCACATTTAAATCTCAAACAGTTTTCAAACAGCACTAGAACAGGGGAGTTCGAAAAACAACGCCAAAACCGGCGATCTCGTCCAAAAACAGGGGATTTCAAAATCTGTATTTAAAACCGGCGATCACGTCGCCCAAACACATAAGAACAGAACATCATGAAAAAGGGGTTTAAAAACCAGCGACCACGTCGCCCAAACACATAGAACAGAGAATCACGAAAAAGAATATGAACCCGCGACCACGTCGCCTTCACTTCAGAAAACAGCAAATCTACGGCTTTCATTGAAAATAAAGCTAGCTTCCCTTACCTGGACTTGCGTAAAACCTCACTTCGAGCTCTAACCCACCGAACTTAAAGGATGCCTTGGCTCTGTTTTAGCGTCTGGTTTGTAGAACTTGCAGAGAACCTCCCAGGTGCTCCAAGGGCAGTCGTCGATAGCTAAGCAGGAACATGATAAGGCCTGAATGGCAGAGTGAAGGAGAGAAAAGAGAAGGATGAAGGTAACTCACTCACTCACTCTGTCACTCTTGAACCACAGCACCTTCTTTTCCTCTCAGAAGTGGGTTTTTTGTATCTTAAACCAACTTGCCCCCAAAAGCCGCTGCCACCACCCACTCTGCAGGAAAGTTTGCGTGTACGCTTCCCTGAACAGTATGACTATGCGTGCTTCTGCGCAGGCTAACACTCTGAGGTCACTATTCTGAACCACCCTTTTTGTCTACGTGTCGCGCGTGCAGTACGTCTGATGCTGCGAGCCTGGGTCCCACCTTATCTGCGTGAAACTCGACATCGCACGATAACCTTCCACCGATGACCGCTCGTGCGATGACTATCCACCGAGGCCTCATCCTGGAGGACGACCGATGTCTCTCCCTGGGAGGCGACCGATGTGCCTCTCAAACCGGCGATGACTGATGTGCCTCATCCAGGTGATGACTGATTCCTCACACTGGCAGACAACCGATGTCTCTCCCTGGCAGACCACCGATGTCTCACCCTGGAAGACAACCGATGTCTCAACCTGGCAGACCACCGATGTCTCACCCTGGAAGACAACCGATGTCTCAACCTGGCAGACCACCGATGTCTCACCCTGGAAGACAACCGATGTCTCAACCTGGCAGACCACTGATGTCTCCCATCCTGGCTGATGACTGATGTTACTCTCATCCTGTTGGCGATCTCTTATCGCCCTTGTGTGTGACGAGAACACATCGCCTTACTCTGCTCACCGATGTCATATCGTCACACCTTGCTGAAGGTTCTCCATCCCACTATGTTACGTCCAAGGTATTTCCTCCACATGGCTTGGTGACATCGGTAGCTTCACATTTCCAAGAGTAGATCAGCAATACTCCTCGTGCTCCCATGCATGCAACACTAAGGATAGAGCTTTCCATGCACAGCGTATCTAAGGCTTAACCCACACCTTGATACGTGTGGTTTTGTGGAACCCACTCTGGTTGATCCAGTATCTAGACCACATACTACGTGCACTCCCGTCGATCACGTACGCCATAGGCGATTGGCGGTCATGTCTCCTCTAGGCGACAGGCGATTATGTGCCAGAGAAGTCAGAGATCGCCTCCGTCTTCAATAACGGCGATCTCGTAGGAGACTTCTTAGCTACACTTTTTCTTCCTTTACTCTTCTTGATCCACATGCCAGCCGATCGACCTCTACCAGCTGACCCCAGACGTTGGGCGACGTCCGATGTCCGACTACTACGAAACTTCATTTACCAGCTCTTTGTATTTTAAATAATAACATCTTCTGAAATTATTTAAATATAACACTTTCATTCCAATAAAATTTTCTGGGTCCTTACACACTCCCGTCGATCACGTACACCATAGGCGATTGGCGGTCATGTCTCCTCTAGGCGACAGGCGATTATGTGCCAGAGAAGTCGGAGATCGCCTCCGTCTTCAATAACGGCGATCTCGTAGAAGACTTCTAAGCTACACTTTTCTTCCTTTACTCTTCTTGATCCACATGTCTTCCTCGAGCACACCCACGTGATTACCTCACGATAAAGTCATCGCACCTGACTACTTGGTTAATAAAATGGTCAGTCGATCGACCTCGACCAGCTGACCCCAGACCTTGGGCGACGTCCGATGTCCGACTACTACGAAACCTCATTTACCAGTTCTTTGTATTTTAAATAATAACATCTTCTGAAATTATTTAAATATAACACTTTCATTCCAATTAAAGTTTCTAGGTCCTTACATCTCCTGGAGGGCGCGCATCGTTTCCATGAGTTGTTGCATGGTAACGCTTTCGCCTCCATTTGGTGGAACGGACCCGTGTCTTGTATTCCTCATCTTCAGTGGTTTCTACTCTCACTCTCGTGGATGGGACCCTGTTTTACTCCGGCCCCACGGTGGGCGCCAAATGTTCTTGCCGGTTGACTCGCCTGTCAGTTGACTCCACGACACTCACACGCCTCCTCCCTCACATTGATACGTGCTTGGTTCTTTCGAAACAATCTGCACCTGCAAAAGAGAAAGGGGGCACCCTAGAGGCCGTTTGCACTCCGACGCTCAAGTCAAGATTCGGCAAGCAACACCAATGTATCGAGTTTCTCTGTGTTTAGGTCTAGAAACTGCGTACCTTTGTGAAGTATTTTACTGTCCCTTATATAGTCTAGGGTTTACTGCGCCGCTAGCCTTAATTAGGGTTCGCTGCGCTGCTAGCCATATTCAGGGTTTACTGGAATACCCTTGCGCCGCTATCACCCAACCTTAGGGTAATCTAGCACATAAGGTTTCCTTCTCTGGAGTGCAAACTCTAACAGGGTGACCACCTGGATGCCATCTTGTGCACCTAGTCTCTTGGGCCACCTATTCTGGGAGTGCCTTCACTGTTCACGTGCCATGCATGTAGCCTTTACTGGGAAACCCTAGTTCTGATGAGTACTCGACCCCTCAGGACTCTGCACCTAACTGTGCTCTCCCTGCTACCCACATAGGCTCTTCGTCATCCAGGCCTCTCTCCCTACCTCTGGGTATTTAACTGGTCATTGGCCCACACTGGGAACCAATCTTAGTTGTTCTGTCTACGCTGTTCAAATCACCCAAGACCGATGTCACCTCGTCACACTCTGTTGCCGAGGACTGATCACCCTGCGGAGTGACGAGGAGACATCAGCCCTTTCTGGTGATCGTCACGCTGATGACTAATCACCCTTCTCTGAGGGTACACACCGATGACTGATCACCCTTCTCTGATTGGGAACACCAATGACTGATCACCCTTCTCTAAGGGGACATACCAATGACTGATCACCCTACTCTGATTGGGCACACCGATGACTGATCACCCTCTAATCCAAGCTGCTTGCAAGGTCCACTCCACGTGGCTTTGGCCCATGCTGTGGGACCCAGCTGACCTGGTTCGCCTTTTCCTATCTGTTCTCGGTGTCCGAGGACTGGTCGGTACAATTACTATGGTCATTTTAAGGTTACCTTGTTCAAATGTAAATGGGCTGACACCACAAGGGACTGGGGGTTGAGGAAGGATCCTTGGGGTTTCACTTGTGTACCGACCAGTCCTCGGACACTGAGAACAGGTAGTAAGGGCGAACCACGTCATCTGGGTCCCACAGCATGGGCCAAAGCCACGTGGAGTGGACCCCGCAGGCAGCTTGGATTAGAGGGTGATCAGTCATTCCCCTCAGAGTAGGGTGATCAGTCATCGGTGTGTCCCCTGAAAGAAGGGTGATTAGTCATCAGCGTGACGATCACCAGGAAGGGCTGATGTGTCCTCGTCACTCCGCAGGGTGATCAGTCCTCGGCAACAGAGTGTGACAAGGTGACATCGGTCTTAGGTGATTTGAACAGCGTAGACAGAACAGCTAAGATTGGTTCCCAGTGTGGGCCAATGACCAGTTAAATACCCAGAGGTAGGGAGAGGCCTGAATCACGAAGAGCCTATGCGGGTAGTAGGGAGAGCACAGTTAGGTGTAGAGTCCTGAGGGGACGAGTACTCACCAGAACTAGGGTTTTCCCTGTGAAGCTACATGCATGGCACGTGTACAGTGAAGGCACTCCCAGAACAGGCGGCCCCAGAGACTAGATGCACAAGGAGGCATGTAAGGACTTGTAAAATTAAATTGGAATAAAAAGGAATATATTTTAAATGAACTCTAAGTATATTTTTATTTAAAATAAAAAGGAAGGAAAGTGTAGCTTAGAAGACTATGAGATCGCCTGGTTAGTACATAATCGTCGGTCGCCTACTACACATGATCGCCAGGGCGCGAGAGACATGCGGACATCGCCAGGGCGCGAGGCATGTGGACTCGCCAGGGCGCGAGAGGCATGCGGGCAACGCCGGGGCGCGAGGCATGCGGGCAACGCTGGGGCGCGAGAGGCATGCGGGCGTCGCCGGGGCGCGAGGCATGCAGGCATCGCCAGGGCGCGAGAGGCATGCGGGCGTCGCCAGGGATAGACATCGGTCGTCTCCCAGAGAGAGACATCGGTCGTCCTCCAGGATGCGACATCGGTGGATAGTCATCGCGCGAGCGGTCATCGGTGGAAGATTATCGCGCGATGTCGAGTTTCACACGAATAAAGTGGGACCCAGACTCCCAGCATGACACGTCCTGCACGCGCGCCACGTGGACAAAAAGGGTGGTTCAGAATAGTGACATCAGAAGGTTGGCATGCGCAAGAGACACTCGCAGTCGTACTGTGCAGGAAAGTGGTTGGCATGCACAAGAAGACAACCGTGGTCGTACTGTTCAGTGAAACGTACACTCTGGCTTTCTTGCAGAGGGGGTGGTGGCAGCAGCATGCGTGGACAAGAAGGCTTGGATTCAAAAACCCAATGCGAGGAGGCAAAGAAGGTTACAGAGACTCAAGAGTGAAAGAGTGAGTGCATCTTCATCCCTCTCTTTTCTCTCCTTCGCGCTGCGCTTCAGGCAACCTCAAGCACTAGTGCGACCAGCGACGACTGCCCTTAGAGCACTTGGGAAGTTCTCTGCAAGTTCTACAAACCAAACGCTGAAAACAGAGTGAAAGCATCTTAAAGCTTTGTTGGGTTTCGGAGCTCTTAGAGTTTTGCGCTAGTCCAGGTAAGGGAAGCTAGCCTTATTTTCCAACGAAAAACCTTATAATAGATGTTTGAGATGATGGGGCGACGTGGTCGCCGGTTTTTCAACGTTTGTTGCATAAATCCCTGTTTTTGGACGAGATCGCCAGTTTTGGCGTTGTTTTTCGAACTTCCCTGTTTTTGGTGTTGTTTGAAACTGTTTGAGATTTAAATGTGATATTCGAAAATCTGAACCTTGGCATGAGTTTTTCTGTGACTGAAATCGTTCATTAAGTGTTGTATGACGTGTTGAATGTTGCGAATGTGAGATCAAGGCATAGTATTTTCAGGAAAGAAAATACCGTGTAAGATCGTGTAGGATGTGCATTGATTGGTGATTTCTATAATGAGATATCCTGACTCTGCTGAGATAATGGAATCACATAGAGGAAGTTATTCAGTTGGTGAGAGTCGAAGGAGGTTCATATGAATGGGTGAGTCGTGTGAAAAAGAACGAGCTCGGCCTGTTATATGGATTAACCCTATCATACTGTGAGAGTTAATGATATTGAGATCGAGATTGTGTTGATGCGCATAGCTGTGGAAACATTACAGCAGTTTAGTATGACAGGTGCAGATCTCTGAGTCTAGTCAATGCACGAGTCTTCCGGAAGTAGTGTCAAGTGTCTTGTGTGATGAGTCAGTGGAAGTCTGACGTGAGAAATGAGAAACATTGAATTGATAGACACTTGCTGCACTATGTGAAATAGAACGACTCTTGAGAATATTGTGAAATATATGTTTAGTTGATGGTTTACGTGGGTATCTTGAATTTGTTTTATCTTGATTTTAAAGTTCATATCTAAACTCTCTTTCAAATATCTAGCTTACCCTGTGATTTTGGTGTTGTGTTTGGCTTTTCTTAAACCTGTGATGATCGTGTATAATTTACACGGGAGCAGATGATGTTGCAGGAAGTAGAGCTCCTCTGTGAGTGGTCGCCGGAAGGAGATCGCCTGTTCCTTTTTCTGTTAGGCGATCACCCTTCTTCTGTTTTCTGATAGGAGATCGCCGTTCTCTGATAGGAGATCGCCTTTGCTGTTAGGAGATCGCCTGTCTTTCTATTTTAATGTAATTTTGTTTACGTTTTTGGAAAATTGACCGAATTTGTATTAAACTCCCTGTGAGGAGAAACTTCATTACATATATATAATTTTATTCACTTCAATCTATTTGTTACCTTTATTTTCATTATATAAATATGAATAGTTTTTTTTGGCGGGATGTTACAAGGCACGCAGGTGGTCACCCTGTTAAAGTTTGCACTCCAGAGAAGGAAACCTTACGTGCTAGATTACCCTAAGATTGGGTGATAGCGGTGCAAGGGTATTCCAGTAAACCCTAAATATGGCTAGCAGCGCAGTAAACCCTAATTAGGGCTAGCGACGCAGTAAACCCTAGACTATATAAGGGACAGTAAAATACTTCACAAAGGTACGTAGTTTCTAAACCTAAACACAGAGAGACTCAATACACTTGGTGTTGCTTGCCCACTATTGACTTGAGCGTCGGAGTGCAAACGGCCTCTAGGGCGCCCCTTTCTCTTTTGCAGGTGCAGATTGTTTTGCAAGAATCAAGCACGTATCAACGTGAGGAAGGAGGCATGTGAGTGTCGTGGAGTCAACTGACAGGCGAGTCAACCGGCAAGAACATTTGACGCCCACCGTGGGGCCAGAGTAAAACAAGGTCCCATACACGAGAGTGAGAGAAAAAACCACAGAAGATGAGGAATACAAGACACGGGTCCGTTCCACCAAGTGGAGGCAAAAGCGTTACCATGCAACAACTCATGGAAACGATGCGCGTCCTCCAGGAGACGGTGGCGGAGTCCAGAGCGCATCAGGCGCGTATGCAGGAAGACCTAGCCGCCTCACAGGCCAGAAATGAGGAGCTGCACAGGGCCAACGAAGAGCTACGCTGGAATCTGCTTCACATGCAGCAAGCTGGGGATCGCGTGGGAGAGGATCAGGCTCCACCTATGCCCCCAAGAGCCTTTCCCATGCCTTTTTCCAAAGAAATCATGGATGCGGTGGTCCCAGCCATATTCGTGGGGCCAAAGACTGTGTTCACAGGGAAAGAAGATCCAGAAGCGCATCTGACAGCCTTCCACACTCAGATGATGCTATCCGGAGGCTCAGACGCGGTGTACTGCAAGATGTTTATGAGTACACTGAGCGGAATAGCTATGGAGTGGTTCGTGAGCCTGCCAGAGGGCCACATCACCTCTTTCCATCAGTTTTCGAAGTTGTTCATAGAGCAGTATATTGTCAACAGGGCCCCTCCACCAGTGTCCTACGACCTTTTCGATGTAAGGCAGCATCAGAGGGAGTCCCTTCGAGATTACCTCAACAGGTTTGGGGCAATGGTGGTGAGGTTGCACACCAAGGATGAAGATATGGTCGTACACACCTTCAGGAAAGGCGTATTGCCAGGGCCTTTCAGTGAGTCCTTGATCCGCAATCGCTCCAAGACTTTCGGCGACATTAAACGACGTGCAGTTGCTCACGTAGTCGCCGAAGGAGAGCTAAATGAGAAGCGGGAAGGCAGGTTCGTAGAGAACACCTCCCCTTTGACTGAGAACACCAAATGTGAACAGAAAGGTGATCGGTGGTCAGTTGCTAAGTGACCACCACCAGCAGATCGGTCCCTAGATGAGCGCCTGGAAGCAGAGCGCGAGAAGTAATGGAGCACAGATCCGTCATCGGTGTATGGTCATCGGTGTTTCTTGCTACACGCAGTTAAACTGGGACCCAGGCTCCCAGCGAGAGCGTTACGCATTCACCTCGCATGATTCCAAACCAGAAGAAGAAGAGTTGCTCGCCAGTAGGGTTGTGCATGAGAATTGTGTAAGAAAGCTAGTAAGCTGGTCAGTGATTGGTGACTAATTACGTGCATGGCACTGTGCGGGGAGATCGTGCATGCAGGATGCAGCGCCTGGCGAGTGTGTTTACACCAACCACCTCTGGTGCTCTCGTGGGAGCATGCGACTCGCTCAGAGGGAAGAAACGCGCTAAGTTACTTCCCAAGGGAATAACTTAGGTGCACAGAGAAAAGCGCAAAGGCCCTTCAGGTATGACATGCGTACAGTTAAATCCTCCCTCGCCTATGAGCGATGTGAGGTCAGTTAGAGCCTGTCACTTGGAGTTAGAGGTCTCGTAAGCGAAGAGGTAGGTTCGTAGAGAACACCTCCCCTTCGAGTGAGAACTTCCAACGTGAAAGAAGGGTTCGCCCAGTGAAATACTCCCTGGCCTATGAGCGATGTGAGATCTGTTAGAGCCTGTCACTTGGAGTTAGAGGTCACGTAAGCGGAGAGGTAGGTTCATAGAGAACACCTCCCCTTCGAGTGAGAACTTCCAACGTGAAAGAAGGGTTCGCCCAGTGAAATCCTCCCTCGCCTATGAGCGATGTGAGGTCAGTTAGAACCTGTCAGTGGGGGTTAGAGGTCTCGTAAGTAGGAAGGAAGATTCGTAAGGAACACCTCCTCTTCGAGTGAGAACTCCCAACTTGAAAGAAAGGTTCACCAGTGAAGTCCTCACCCTCGACTTCTTACAGCAAGGCTGAGGCGAGAGAAGAAGTCCTCACCCTTGACTTCTTACAGCGAGGCTGAGGCAAGAGGAAAATAAGACCTCACCTCGACTTCTTACAGCGAGGTTGAGGCAAGAGAAGTCCTCACCCTCGACTTCTTACAGCGAGGCTGAGGCAAGAGAAGAAGTCCTCACCCTCTGTAAGGACCTGTAAAATTAAATTGGAATAAAAAGGAATATATTTTAAATGAATTCTAAGTATGTTTTTATTTAAAATAAAAAGGAAGGAAAGTGTAGTTTAGAAGACTATGAGATCGCCTGGTTAGTACATGATCGCCTGTCGCCTAGATTACACGTGATCGCCAGTCGCCTGGTGCACATGATCGCCGAAAGTGCACTCAGTATGTGGTCAGGATACTAGATCAACCAGAGTGGGTTCCAACAACCACGCGTATCAAGGTGTGGGTTAAGCCTTAGATACACTGTGCATGCGAAGCTCTATGCCTGAGCAAAAGAGATCGTCCTTAGTGTTGCATGCATGGGCGCACGAGGAGTGGTGCTGATCTACTCTTGGAAATGTGAAGCTACTGACGTCACCAAGTCATGTAGAGATGATACCTTGGACGTAACATAGTGGGATGAAGAACCTTCAGCAAGGCGTGGCGATATGTCGTCGGTCATCGCCAGGGAGAGACATCGGTCGTCCGCCAGTATGAGACCTCAGTGGATAGTCATCGCGCGAGCGGTCATCGGTGGAAGGTTATCGCGCGATGTCGAGTTTCACACGAATAAAGTGGGACCCAGACTCCCAGCATGACACGTCCTGCACGCGCGCCACGTGGACAAAAAGGGTGGTTTAGAATAGTGACATCAGAAAGTTGGCATGCGCAAGAGACACTTGCGGTCGTACTGTTCAGGGAAGTGGTTGGCATGCGCAAGAGACAATCGTGGCCGTACTGTTCAGTGAAACGTACACTCTGGCTTTCTTGCAGAGGGGGTGGTGGCAGCAGCATGCGGGGACAAGTAGGCTTGGATTCAAAAATGATCCAGTCGATCATCGGTAGTCTATGACGTCAGCAGCTGATGACGACGTGGGTCAGTCACAGAGTGACGCGTGGCACGAGAAAGCATATGAACCAAGGTGGAGATCGTTCAAGAACGGCGATCAGTGGTCAGCTACCGAGTGACCACCACCAGAAGATCGGTTCCTACTTGAGCGCCTGGAAGCAGAGCGCGAGAAGTGACGAAGCACCGATCAGTCATCGGCGCATGCAGAGTGATCAGTCATCGGTGCGTGCATTGTGATCAGTCATCGGTGCATGCAGAGCGATCAGTCATCGGTGCATGCAGAGTGATCAGTCGTCGGTGGTTCCTTGTCAACACATGTTAAACTGGGACCCAGGCTCCCAGCGAGAACGTTACTCAAGGACCTCGCCTGATTCCATAGGCAAAGCACGAGGACGTGAAGAAGCACATCGGTCATCGATGTGTTGAGGTGACATCGGCCGCGCGATGTGAACAACGCAATCGATGATCAGTAAAGCGCCTAGAGGCAGTGAATGGCCTTAGTCGCGAGACGACCACGCATGAAGATGAGAAGACGCAGTTAAGTGCAGAATCCTGCTGGGACGAGAAGCCATCAAGGTTAGAGTCTCCCAGTGGGGTTGCATGTGATGGGTTGTTCTTCATGACCATTTGTTCTTCATGACCATTTGTTCTTCTTAAAATATGAGGTAAAAAGGTGGTGGAAGCTATGGATGATATGGGTCAAGGATGACTCATATAGAGTTATGGGTTCCTTGTAGGTGCATGAAAGGTATGGAGAGTGATAGGTTAGGCCAAATCACTTGGAGGAAGGTGAAGATGAAGATCAAAGTGTCTAACCTAGAGAGACTAGACAAAGAGTAGAAGCTAGCATAATTTTGGCAGCATTTACTCATATAAATTGATCTTAAAAAAACATGAGCCAAAGCACCCTATTTATAGGAGATGGTGCCTTGGAGAGTAAGGAACAAGGGTAGGATGGGGAATACATAAAAGAGGGGGCTGCTAGGGTGTTGACTAAAGGTCAATGCAGCCCCTTAGCATGCTTCTAGAAGGTAGGGCTACATTCCTACCCTAAAAGGCCTAGGTACAAGCTAAATTGTTAAATACACCCCCGATTGTGCTAAATGAACCCTACTCTACTGAAATTATAAATAAACTAAAATTAATTTATGCTCAGCTCCCATGGCTTGGGCTTTACTCCTTGTAGTCCTCTGAAGGGTCTTTGAATATGTAGAGAAAAGTTTCTCTGCCATCAGTAGCAGAGTCCCACTCTTCTTGAATCCTCTTTGTCATGGACCTAGTTGTTGGGCCTGAGCTTAGGCCTCTTCCATCATCCCCTCCCTCTTGAAGAGGATTTGTCCTCAAATCACATGCTTCTGCCTCTTCATTTTCTCTACCTGCAAAGGGTGTTAGATCCATAACATTGAAGGTAGTATGTACTCCATATTCCTCAGGCAGGTCAATTTGATATGCATTATTATTGATTCTTTTGAGAACTTGGAAAGGACCATCACCCCGGGGACAAAGTTTACACTTCCTCTGATTAGGGAATCTATCTTTTCTAAGGTGAAGCCAAACCCAGTCTCCCTCCTCAAAAATCATCTCTCTCTTCCCCTTATTGCTATGTTTCATGTATTTCTCTGTTTGTTGTTGTATTTGGTTCTTAATCCTCTCATGCATTTTCTTTACAAATTCAGCCTTCGTTACTCCTTCCTTATGCACAAAATTTTGTGGATTAGGTAGAGGTAACAAATCCAAAGGAGTAAGAGGATTGAACCCATACACAGCCTCAAAAGGAGAAATATTAGTAGTTTTATGAACTACCCTATTATATGCAAACTCAATATGAGGAAGGTACTCATCCCAAGATTTGTGGTTTCCTTTCATGATTGACCTAAGCATAGTGGAAAGAGATCTATTTACAACTTCAGTTTGTCCATCCGTTTGAGGATGACAAGAAGTTGAGAAGTTCAACTTAGTTCCTAGCTTTTCCCAGAGAGTTCTCCAGAAATGGCCAATAAATTTAGGATCTCTATCCGACACTATGGTCTTAGGTAAACCATGTAGTCTTACCACTTCTCTAAAGAAGAGCTTAGAGATGTTGCTAGCATCATCCACTTTATGGCAAGGTATAAAATGAGCCATCTTGCTAAACCTATCCACTACAACAAAAATGGAATCAAAACCTCTTTGTGTCCTAGGAAGTCCTAATATGAAATCCATGCTTATATCTTCCCAAGGAGCACTTGCAAAAGGTAAAGGAGTGTAGAGTCCATGAGGCATTGTCTTAGACTTAGCTTTTAAACATGAAATGCATCTATGACAATGTCTTTGGACATCTTTCCTCATGTGTGGCCAAAAGAATTTTCCTTTCAAAAGCTCAAGAGTTTTATCAACTCCAAAATGGCCCATGAGTCCTCCTTCATGTGATTCTTTTACAAGGAGTTTCCAATCATTTCCATTGTGTTTTTGAAGTTTCTTTACCGTTTTCTAATTCCAAGTTAGGATTTCTCTGTTTTCACTGCTACTGTGCTGGCTGGAATCATTCCCAGAAATTACATTTGTTGGTAAAAAATTCTGAAATTTTGGATTTGAGTAGTTTCATGTGTTAAGAAAAAGTGAAAAAAAGAAGCACATCAAAATTCAAAATACAAAAAAAATGATAAATGAAATACGAACAGAGTGCAAAAATCCTGACTCTGAAAAAACGCTGACGCGGCAGTGATTTCGGAAAAATTATTACAATTATTTGGCTCACTGTTTTGGTGAAATTCCAACGCCTATATTGAGCTAAAACATTGAAGTTTCTGTGGTTAAAATTTCAAGCTCAAATTTGAAGTATTCTGTCCAGCATAAAATTGGAAAGTTGTGAAAAATTTACACAAAAAAATTCTGTAGTGCTGTTTTGGTTTTATTCATCTATTCTAGTTCCATTCACTAGGATTCCACTTTGTGTGCTATCTTTTTCTTGTGTGCCTTAATTTTTTGCTTGTCAAATTTTATTGAATACTCTTTCAAGTCTTGTCAAATATCAACTCCATTTGCAGTAGTCCTTGATTTTAAATTTGAGTTTTGTTGCTTTAAAACTTGCTTGACCTCTCTTTGGTGGATTTGACCTAAAAAGTGCTTTGGTGAGTGTGGAGCTAAAATTTTGTTTTGGTGAAAACCATATCACTAAAGAGGAGCTGGATTAAAGATTTAAGGTTGAATAACCTAAGGAGACAAAGCAAGGGACAGCAGCAACGTCATTGAAAAATACACAAATATACACAAAGGAGCTACAAGTGAAGGAGTGCATAGAATAGGACTTTAAATTTTTGTGCATCAAAATTTGTTAACCTAATTTCTTTGTATTTCTTTGAGTTGTAATTTGCAAGGACATTGATTAATTAGTGGATTAATACGTCTTAGACGGTGAGTGTGTCTTCAAGGTTCCAAAGTGCCAAGAAGCCTCACCTTAGGATTCGACTAGTTTTAAAAGCTTTCTAGATAGCAATTTTCATTTGTGTTTTATTGCTTTACATATAGTTTTTCTTGCATAAAAATTTTGTTTTTATCTTTGATTGTGCTCTAAGTAAATTGCTTAGAGAAAGGTTTCTGAAAGTGTTGTGGGATAGTATCTGGCTAAGGAAAGGCTTGGTACTTAAGAGATCCTAGTGATCCACCTCCCTTTCCTGGGAAATTACCTACTTCACTCCACTTATCTTTCTTTTTGAAAATTACTTTTATCACAAACCTTAAACATGTCTACTCATTCTTCAAGTCATAGTGAAAGTGATAGAAAATCCACAAAATCTCTTTTGAAACAATTGGCTAGAGATTTTCAATCACTATCACTAAGACAATTGCAACATGAGGCTCAACTTTTGGAAGATAAAAAAGAAAGAGATGCCCATCTTGCACTTTTGGAAGAGGAGTTGAGAATTGTTAGAGAAAAAGATGAATACATTCGAAAATTAAAAAAATCACATGCATCACATGCATCTAGTTCTAGGTCAAGTGACTCACATGTTGAGGGGAGTCTGAGAGTAAATGATTATTATCAACCTCCACCTATAAGAACTAGGAGAGAAAGCCACCCAAAAAGAAACTAGGGTAGACTTACCTCATTTTTATGGAAAGGAAAATGTTGAAACATACCTAGATTGGGAAATGAAAGTAGAACAACTTTTTGCTTGCCATCATGTTAGCGAGGAAAGGAAAGTACCCTTAGCCACTTTAAGCTTTCAAGGAAATGCTATGTATTGGTGGACAGCCCTAGAGAGAGATAGGCGCCTCCACAGGGACCCTCCCATAGAATATTGGAATGAACTTAGGGGAGCCTTGAGACGCCGCCATATTCCTTCATACTATGATAGGGAGTTAATGGACAAGCTCCAAAGACTCCAACAGAAAAACATGAGTGTAGAGGAGTATAGGCAAAAGATGGAGCTCTACATGATGAGAGCCTCTATTAGGGAAGAAGCCACCACCACCATAGCTAGGTTCCTAAGTGGTCTCAATCTTGAGATAACGGATAAAGTAGAACTTTTGCCCTACAGGGACTTGAATGATTTGATCCAACTTTGTATAAAAGTTGAACAACAAAATTTGAGAAAGGGATCAAGTCGCAAGGAGAGTTCTTACTCTAACTCTTATCCCAAGAGAGAGTATAGAAGAGAAAAGGAAGATAGTCTTTCAAAGGATAAATCCAAAGAAACTCCCAAGAGTGTAGGAAAAGATGTGTCTACCTCACAACCCCGCAGTAGAGACATCCAGTGCTTCAAGTGTCTTGGTAGAGGCCATATAGCATCCCAATGCCCAAATAGGAGAACCATGATCTTAAGAGGGAGGGATGAGTATAGCAGCCAAGATGAAGAGTCTAGTGGGGAAGAAGAGAAGGAAAGTAGTGAGGGGGCATATCCTTGTGAGGGAGAATTAATGATGATCAGAAGAACCCTCAACAATCAACCTAGTGTGAACCATGAAACACAGAGAGAGAACATCTTTCATACAAGATGCAAAGTTTCAGAAAACATTTGTTCTCTCATTGTGGATAGTGGCTCTTGCTGCAATTGTTGTAGCACTAGGATGGTTGAAAAGCTTAATCTACAATTAATACCTCATCCAAAACCTTACAAACTTCAGTGGATAAATGAAGATGGGGAATTAACTGTAGATAAGCGGGTAAAAATCATTCTTTCTGTGGGGAACTATAAAGATGAGATTTTATGTGATGTAGTACCCATGGAAGCCTGCCACATCTTATTGGGAAGACCATGGCAATTTGACAAGAAAACCATCCATAATGGTCTTACCAACGAGATAACTTTTACCCATAGGGAAAAAAAGTTTGTACTCTATCCTTTAACACCTTCACAAGTGGTAAAGGACCAAGTACAAATGAAAATAAAGAGAGAAAATGAGAAAAAGAAAAAAAAAAGGAAAACAAGAGAAAATCCTTAGGAACGATGTTGAGGCGTGGGAGAAGAGTGTTCCTTCCCACAAGGTTATTCAGAAAGAAGAAAAATTTGAAAGTAAAATTGAAAAGATACTTCTATCTGAACAACCTTCAGGCCTCCTTCTGTGTAAAGGAACACTTGCATGCACTGCCACACTTTCTGAAGTTTGTGAACTACCTCTTCAAGTCCAAAAACTTTTAAAAGAATTTGGTGATGTATTCCCTGAGGAAGGACCTATTGGACTTCCACCTGTTAGGGGTATAGAACACCAAATAGATTTAGTTCCGGGAGCTAGTTTACCAAATAGACCAGCTTACAGAACTAATCCGGAAGAGACTAAGGAGATAGAGTCACAGGTTCAGGATTTGTTGGAGAAAGGCTGGGTTCAAAAAAGCCTAAGTCCTTGTGCTGTACCTGTTTTGTTGGTTCCAAAGAAAGATGGCAAGTGGAGAATGTGTTGTGATTGTAAGGCCATCAACAATATCACCATCAAATACAGGCATCCAATTCCTAGACTTGATGATATGCTTGATGAATTGCATGGGTCTACCATATTTTCCAAGATTGACCTTAAAAGTGGATATCACCAAATTAGAATTAAAGAAGGTGATGAGTGGAAAACTGCTTTTAAGACCAAATTTGGACTATATGAGTGGTTAGTGATGCCTTTTGGACTCACTAATGCACCTAGCACTTTCATGAGGCTTATGAATCATGTCTTTAGGGATTGCATAGGTAAGTATGTAGTAGTCTATTTTGATGATATCTTAGTATATAGTCAAAGCCTAGAGTCCCACCTAAGTCACCTTAGGGAGGTTCTTTTAGTGCTTAGGAAAAATAGTTTGTTTGCCAATATAGATAAATACACTTTTTGTGTAGATAGTGTAGTGTTTTTAGGTTTTATAGTAAAAAAAAATGGGGTACATGTTGACCCCGAGAAAATCAAAGCCATCCAAGAGTGGCCAACCCCGCAAAATGTAGGAGATGTTAGGAGCTTTCATGGTCTAGCAAGTTTTTATAGAAGATTTGTTCCTAACTTCTCAAGTCTAGCTTCACCACTCAATGAGTTAGTAAAGAAAGACACTCCATTTTGTTGGACAGAGAAGCATGAGCAAGCCTTTCAAAGTTTGAAAGCTCAACTCACTAATGCACCCATTCTAGCTTTGCCAAACTTTTCAAAAAATTTTGAGCTAGAGTGTGATGCATCAGGAGTAGGAATAGGTGTTGTGTTGTTGCAAGTTGGGCACCCAATTGCATATTTTAGTGAAAAACTTCACGGTGCCACCCTCAACTACCCCACCTATGACAAAGAGCTTTATGCACTTGTGAGGGCCCTACAGACTTGGGAACACTATCTAGTTTCAAAAGAATTTATCATACATAGTGATCATGAGTCTTTGAAATATCTAAGGGGTCAACACAAGTTGAACAAAAGACATGCAAAGTGGATGGAATTTCTTGAGCAATTTCCATATGTTATCAAATACAAAAAGGGCAGTACAAACATTGTGGCTGATGCTCTCTCAAGGAGACATATCCTCTTTTCTAAACTTGGAGCCCAAATTCTTGGATTTGAAAACATACCTGAACTTTATAAAGAAGATCAGGATTTTGCACCCACTTTTGCTGAGTGCCAACATAGAGCACAAGGAGGTTTTTATGTTTCTGAGGGGTACTTATTTAAAGAAGGAAAACTTTGCATACCCCAAGGAACACATAGAAAACTCCTTGTAAAAGAATCACATGAAGGAGGACTCATGGGCCATTTTGGAGTTGATAAAACTCTTGAGCTTTTGAAAGGAAAATTCTTTTGGCCACACATGAGGAAAGATGTCCAAAGACATTGTCATAGATGCATTTCATGTTTAAAAGCTAAGTCTAAGACAATGCCTCATGGACTCTACACTCCTTTACCTTTTGCAAGTGCTCCTTGGGAAGATATAAGCATGGATTTCATATTAGGACTTCCTAGGACACAAAGAGGTTTTGATTCCATTTTTGTGGTAGTGGATAGGTTTAGCAAGATGGCTCATTTTATACCTTGTGGTGAAGATGTTCCCAGAGAATAGGTAGGGCAGATAGGCACAGAAGTCGAGGGGTGCAGAGGTACCCACGCGGCCTCCCCTGTCAGACTTGGCACTCAAGTGAAGAAGGCTGGCACGCAAGGTAGCCCTGGGGAGTGGAAACGACAGTGCAGGGTAATTAAGTGGCCTAGAGGTAGCCTGTATGGGCTACACGGGTTTATATGAGGAAGAAGAACACCAAAACCAGGTATGCAATCTTTACCTCAGAATACACAACACTAAATCTAGAGCACTTAGTTTTCGAATCAAAGAGGACTGAGGGCACACACACACGGTCTCACACAGAGAGATCTAAGAGAGACTTTTTGGTGTTCCCGTTGCCTGACTGGAGCGTCGGAGCTACAACGGCCGCTAGAGGCGCCGTCTGTGTGTTTTGCAGGCACCGTTCGGAGTCCCGTCGAAGGTTCCTGGAGCCTCCTCGCAGAACGCACAGCAGTTAGAAAGCCAAGCGAAGGAGTGACGAGGCATTCTCCCCACGCTCGAGTCCGCGGCGAGATCAAAAAACCCACTGCGAGGAGGCAAAGAACGTTGCAGTGACTCAAGAGTGAAAGAGTGAGTGCATCTTCATCCCTCTCTTTTCTCCCCTTCGCGCTGCGATTCGGGCAACCTCAAGCACCAGTACGACGAGCGACGACTGCCCTTGGACACTTGGGAGGTTCTCTGCAAGTTCTCCAGATCGGGACACTAAAACAGAGTGAAAGCATCTTTAAGCTTCGTTGGGTTTCGGAGTTCTTGGAGTTTTGCGCAAGTCCAGGTAAGGGAAGCTAGTACTCTGCATTTATAAAAACGTTAGGCGAGTAAGTTCTGAAGTGAGGGCGACGTGGTCGCCGGTTTTCATATTTCTTTTTCGTAATGCTCTGTTTTTATGTGTGGGGTGACGTGGTCGCCGGTTTTAACTTTGTTTCCGAAATCCCCTGCTTTTGAATGAGTTCGCCGATTTGGCGTTGTTTTTCGAACTCCCCTGTTTTAGTGCTGTTTGAGATTTAAATGTGAAATACATGTGATATTTGAAAATCTGAACCGTGGAATGAATGTTACTGTGACTGAATCGTTCATTCAGTGTTGTATGATGTATTGATTGTTGTGAATGTGGGATCAAGGCATAGTATTTTCAGGAAAGAAAATACCGTGTAAGATCGTGTGTAATGTGTATTGACTAGGGGCTTGTATAGAAGGAGATATCCTGACTCTGCTGATATAATGGAATCACATAGATGAAGTTATTCAGTTGTGGAGAGTCGAAGGAGGTTCATATGAATGGGTGAGTCGTGTGAAAAAGAACGAGCTCGGTCGGTTATATGAATTAACCTTGTCATACCGGGAGAGTGATGATATTGAGACTATGTATGCGCATGGCTGTGTGGATTTCACAGCGACCCTGTGTGGATTTCACAGTGGTGTGGTATGACAGGTGCAGATCTCTGAGCCTGAGTCAACGCACGAGTCTTCCGGAAGTGGAGTCATGTGTCTATATGTTATGAGTCAGTGGAAAGTCTGACATGTGAACCATGAGTATCGAATGTATTGGATAGGCACTTGACGAGTTTGTGATATATGGGGACGTTGATGGTTGAAAATTGATATAGTGTATGAATGGTGTGAAGATTTATATTTTCTTCTGATATAAAGTTTCATTTTAAAGTTTTTAAAACATCTAGCTTACCCTTTTATCTAGTATTGTGATTGCTTTCTTAAACCTGTGATGATCGTGTATTTTTGCACGGGAGCAGACGAGGTTGCAGGTAGTAGAGCTCCTCAGTCAGTGGACGCCGGTAGGAGATCGCCCGTTTCTGTTTCTGTTAGGCGGTCACCCCTTTTTCTGTTGTCTGATAGGAGATCGCCCTTTTCTGATAGGAGATCGCCCTTGTCTTCTGATAGGAGATCGCCTGTTTGTTTTTTTTTTGCTGTATTTTGTTTAAGTTTTGGAAATTGACCAAATTTGTATTAAACTCCCTGTGAGGAGAAACTTCATTACATATATATAATTTTGTTCACTTCAATATATTTGTTTACCTTTATTTTCATTATATAAATATGAATAGTATTTTGGCGGGATGTTACATTAATGGTATCAGAGCAGTTCGTCCTTAGGATGACCTGAGGGCTGTGGATCCATTGTGTTTCTTCTGCTCATAAAATTTATTTGAGTTTTAAATAACAACTATAGTGAAAGGTTTTCAAACGTTTTTGTATTGAAATTTTGTGTGTGCTTTAGTGAATATATGCCCTAACTGAAAATCTTGGTATTAAGAATGAGAGGGTCTTGATAAAGTGGTGAGGGTGCACACTCATAACTGAATCGAGATGATTCTCAATCTTAATTCCAAAGGTTTAATGTTTAGCATACATTGAATTCTGGTGTGATTTATTTCATTTTATTGAATGTTTTTGTAATTGATTGAAAGTGGTTGTTTGGATTGTTGATTATATACCAGTAGCTGTTCTGGTGTTTTGCTTAAGGTTATAAGCATCATGATTCTGTTGATGAACTCAAATTCTTAATGACTTTGAGATGTTGACCTTTGTAAGGTCTAGATGTTACCTCCTGAATGAATTGATTTCTTATCGATCTCATTCTTGTAGTTGTAGGGAATATAGAAACCCATAGTTTCAAAATCTGAAACGAAGAAGATGGCACGTAGACCTTCTACCCCTCCCCAACCTTCTTCGGAAATGAGCCAGATTGCCAAGGCCATTGAGATGATGGCAACTGCCATCCAACAACAGAATGCAGCAATGGCTCAGAATCATCAAGCTGCTATGCACCATTGGGAAACTGCTCGGTCTGCTGAAACAAATTCCCACGTCAGTCAGCCTCAGGAACAGATGGGACTGACCGAGTTCATGAGGCACAACCCGCCCAAGTTCAGCGGGAATGCTACCCCTGATCAGGCAGATCAGTGGGTCAGAGAGTTGGAGAAAATCTTTAGGGCGACCTCCTGCCCTGAATAGAAGAAGTTGGTGTTCGCCACCTTTTTGCTATCTGGAGAAGCCGAGTTCTGGTGGATGGAAGCTCAGCAGATGATGGAAGCCAGAGCTGAAGTGTTAGACTGGGAGAGCTTCAGGGTGAGATTCCTGGAGAAATACTTTCCAGATAGTGCAAAGTTTGCGAAGGAAGCAGAATTCCTCAGATTGGAGTAGGGGGAGATGTCTGTGAACGCCTATGCTGCTCGGTTTGAGTACCTCGCCCGATTCTATACCCAGGCGACCTCCGAGGCTTGGAGGTGTAGGAAGTTCGAAGAGGGGCTGAAGCATGGGCTGAAGAGGACCATAGCCCTGATGTGCATAAGGGAATTTCACGCCTTAGTAGAGAAGGCGAAGATGGTGGAGACGCTGGAAAAGGGTGATTCTCGGGTGATCAGGTCACACCCAGGGGGTTCTTCCAGTGGGAAGGCTAAGGCGCAGCACCCACAAAGCAAGCCCTATGCGAGACCTCCACCACATCGGGCGGGAACAACGTCATCCTAGTTGCAGCAGCAACAATCTTGGAAACCCAAATGTTTCCATTGTGGTGGACCACACACATCCAATGCGTGCTTCAAGAGGAGTTCAGAGAAAAGGTGTTACACCTGCCAAAAGACGGGGCACGTTGCTAGAGAGTGCCCTAACAGGAATGGGGCGACTCAACCCAGTGGTTCTCAGCAGTTGAGAAACGAAGGCAGCAGACCTCAGGCAACAGGGAGAGTGTTTGCCATGTCGGGAGCAGAAGATTCTCAGTCAGGTAACCTCGTGCAAGGTGTTTGTTTTATAGTTGGTAGAGGTGTAAAAGCCTTGTTTGATTCTGGAGCGACACACTCCTTTGTGTCAAGCCTGTGTGTAGCCGAGTTGGGCCTTCTAGTGAAGGAGTTACCTTTCAAATTGTTGGTCTCTACACCTGCGTCAGGACAGGTGTTGACCTCTACAGTTTGCCCCGAATGTCCAGTGATAGTAGAGGGACGCAGATTCAAAGTAAACTTGATCTGCCTACCTCTTCAGGACCTGGATGTTATCCTGGGAATGGATTGGCTATCTGCCAATCACGTTCTCATAGACTGTGGTAGTCAGAAGATAACGTTTCCAGACCTCCAAGAGTCAGACGTGATATCTGCTCAGCGAGGGTGGTTGGTGTTGGAAGAAGGGGCGAGGTGCTTCGTGATCCTAGCTCGGTTGGAAGTGAAGAATGAAGAGGACGTAAGCATGATACATGTGGTGAAAGATTTCACGGATGTATTTCCAGAAGAAGTACCTGGATTACCACCTAAGAGAGAAGTGGAATTCTCTATTGATTTGGTACCAGGAGCTGGACCAGTGTCAATGGCACCTTACAGGATGGCTCCAGCCGAGTTGACAGAATTAAAGAAACAAGTGGAAGAGTTGTTGGAGAAACTATTCATCAGACCCAATGTATCTCCATGGGGGGCTCCAGTGCTCCTAGTTAAGAAGAAGGATGGAGGGTCTCGGCTGTGCATAGATTACAGGCAGTTGAACAAGTTGACCATCAAGAACAAGTACCCCCTACCTAGGATTGATGATTTGATGGATCAAATACATGGGGCCTCGGTGTTCTCAAAGATTGATCTGAGATCGGGGTACCACCAAATTTTGGTAAAAGCTGAAGATGTTCAAAAGACAGCTTTTAGGTCTCGGTATGGGCACTATGAGTATGTGGTGATGCCGTTTGGAGTCACAAATGCTCCAGCTCTGTTCATGGACTACATGAATAGGATTTTTCGCCCTTTCTTGGATAAGTTTGTGGTAGTCTTCATAGACGACATACTCATTTATTCAAGGACCGAGGAAGAACATGAAGAACACCTGAGGACAGTATTGGAGATCCTGAGGGAGAAGCAACTCTATGCCAAGTTCTCTAAGTGTGAGTTCTGGCTGAAGGAAGTCAACTTCTTAGGACACGTGATATCTGCCCAGGGGATCTCGGTGGATCCAGCCAAAGTGGAGGCAGTGCTTCAATGGGAACGTCCTAAGATAGTCACTGAGATAAGGAGCTTTGTGGGTTTAGCTGGCTACTATCGGAGGTTTATTGAGGACTTTTCCAAGGTAGTGGCTCCTTTAACACAGCTGACCTGCAAGGATCAACCTTTTGCTTGGACCGACCGATGTGAGCAGAGCTTCATGGAACTAAAGGAAAGGTTGACTAGTGCTCCAGTGCTGGTGATCCCAGAGGTAGGAAGACCTTTTGATGTCTACTGTGATGCTTCACATCAGGGTTTGGGATGCGTCTTGATGCAAGAGAAAAGGGTGGTTGCATATGCTTCAAGGCAACTCAAGGTTCATGAGAGAAACTATCCTACTCATGATTTGGAGTTGGCGGCGGTGGTGTTTGCCTTGAAGATTTGGAGGCACTATTTATATGGAGCTCGGTTCCAGGTGTTCAGTGACCATAAGAGCCTGAAATACCTGTTCGATCAGAAGGAACTAAACATGAGACAAAGAAGGTGGATGGAGTTTCTAAAGGACTACGATTTTCAACTCATGTATCATCCAGGGAAGGCCAATGTAGTGGCAGATGCTTTGAGTAGAAAATCAATACAAGTAGCCACCATGATGATGGAAGAGCAGAAACTGATCGAGCGGTTCAGAGACTTAAACCTTGGGGTAGAATTTCATGTAAATCACATTCGTTGTAGTAAGCTGGCTATAACTAATGACTTCCTTGGAATGATAAGGGATAAGCAGTTGGAGGACCCTAGTCTGAAGCGTACTGTGGAGTCACTAGGGACCGACCAGGCTAGAGACTTTGTGATGGGCGATGATGGGATCTTGAGATTTAATGGCAGAATTTGCATACCTGCAAATGAAGAGTTGAAGAAGATGATCCTAGAGGAAGGTCACAAGAGTCGCCTTAGCCTACATCCAGGCATGAACAAGATGTACCATGACTTGAAGGAGTCATTTTGGTGGTCGGGCATGAAGAGAGACATCGCCCAGTATGTTACTACCTGCTTGACGTGTCAGAAGGCAAAGGTAGAACATCAAAGACCTGGCGGGTTGTTACAGCAACTGGATATCCCTGAGTGGAAATGGGACAGCATCGCCATGGACTTCGTCACCCATTTACCTAGATCGGTAAAGGGTCATGATGCAATTTGGGTTATCATTGATCGGCTGACAAAGAGTGTCCACTTTCTCCCAGTGAATATGAGGATGCCTATGGCCAAGTTGGCACAGTTGTACATCAAAGAAATAGTGAGGTTGCATGGAGTGCCTTCCAGCATTGTTTCAGATAGGGATCCCAGGTTCACTTCACGGTTTTGGCAGACTTTACAAGATTGCCTGGGAACTAAGTTGAGGATGAGCTCTTCATATCATCCCCAAACAGATGGACAGTCAGAGAGAACGATCCAGTCCTTGGAAGATCTACTGAGGACGTGCGTCTTGGATCAATTGGGAAGTTGGGATGAGGTGTTGCCGCTGGTGAAGTTTACTTATAATAACAGTTATCACGCCAGCATAGGGATAGCGCCATACAAAGCCTTGTATGGAAGGAAATGCAGAACTCCATTGTGCTGGTACCAGGAAGGCGAAACAGTATTGGTTGGACCAGAGTTGATTCAGCAGACTACCGAGAAGGTGAAACAGATACAAGGCAGAATGAGAGCTTCTCAAAGTAGGCAGAAATCCTATGCAGATCAGAGGAGAAAGCCTTTGGAGTTTGCTGCTGGAGACCATGTGTTCATGAGAGTGACACCAACCAAGGGTGTAGGACGGGCGATCAGATCAAAGAAGTTGTCCCCTAAGTTCGTGGGACCATATCAGATCTTAAGGAGGATTGGTCCAGTGGCTTATGAGATCGCCCAACCTCCCCATTTAGCGAATCTGCATAATGTCTTTCACGTATCACAGCTGAGAAAGTACATGGCAGACCCTAGTCATGTGCTGGAAGTGGACGATGTGCAAATCAGGGGTGACTTGTCCTTTGAAGCGAAACCAGTCAGGATTGACGATCGGCAAAGTAAGCAGCTCAGAGGCAAGACCATCAGCATGGTGAGAGTGGTGTGGGATGAGAGATCGGGTGATTCAACTTGGGAGTTAGAAGAACCCATGAGAGAAGCCTATCCATACCTCTTTTCCTTGTAATTCAATTTTCGAGGACGAAAATTTTTCTAGTTGGGGAGAATGTAAGGACCTGTAAAATTAAATTGGAATAAAAAGGAATATATTTTAAATGAATTCTAAGTATGTTTTTATTTAAAATAAAAAGGAAGGAAAGTGTAGTTTAGAAGACTATGAGATCGCCTGGTTAGTACATGATCGCCTGGTTAGTACATGATCGCCTGTCGCCTAGATTACACGTGATCGCCAGTCGCCTGGTGCACATGATCGCCGAAAGTGCACTCAGTATGTGGTCAGGATACTAGATCAACCAGAGTGGGTTCCAACAACCACGCGTATCAAGGTGTGGGTTAAGCCTTAGATACACTGTGCATGCGAAGCTCTATGCTTGAGCAAAAGAGATCGTCCTTAGTGTTGCATGCATGGGCGCACGAGGAGTGGTGCTGATCTACTCTTGGAAATGTGAAGCTACTGACGTCACCAAGTCATGTAGAGATGATACCTTGGACGTAACATAGTGGGATGAAGAACCTTCAGCAAGGCATGGCGATATGTCGTCGGTCATCGCCAGGGAGAGACATCGGTCGTCCGCCAGTATGAGACCTTAGTGGATAGTCATCGCGCGAGCGGTCATCGGTGGAAGGTTATCGCGCGATGTCGAGTTTCACACGAATAAAGTGGGACCCAGACTCCCAGCATGACACGTCCTGCACGCGCGCCATGTGGACAAAAAGGGTGGTTCAGAATAGTGACATCGGAAAGTTGGCATGCGCAAGAGACACTCGCGGTCGTACTGTTCAGGGAAGTGGTTGGCATGCGCAAGAGACAACCGTGGCCGTACTGTTCAGTGAAACGTACACTCTGGCTTTCTTGCAGAGGGGGTGGTGGCAGCAGCATGCGTGGACAAGTAGGCTTGGATTCAAAAACCCACTGCGAGGAGGCAAAGAACGTTGCAGTGACTCAAGAGTGAAAGAGTGAGTGCATCTTCATCCCTCTCTTTTCTCCCCTTCGCGCTGCGATTCAGGCAACCTCAAGCACCAGTACGACGAGCGACGACTGCCCTTGGACACTTGGGAGGTTCTCTGCAAGTTCTCCAGACCTGGACACTAAAACAGAGTGAAAGCATCTTTAAGCTTCGTTGGGTTTCGGAGTTCTTGGAGTTTTGCGCAAGTCCAGGTAAGGGAAGCTAGTACTCTACATTTATAAAAACGTTAGGCGAGTAAGTTCTGAAGTGAAGGCGACGTGGCCGCCGGTTTTCATATTTCTTTTTCGTAATGCTCTGTTTTTATGTGTGGGGTGACGTGGTCGCCGGTTTTAACTTTGTTTCCGAAATCCCCTGCTTTTGAATGAGTTCGCCGATTTGGCGTTGTTTTTCGAACTCCCCTGTTTTAGTGCTGTTTGAGATTTAAATGTGAAATACATGTGATATTTGAAAATCTGAACCGTGGAATGAATGTTACTGTGACTGAATCGTTCATTCAGTGTTGTATGATGTATTGATTGTTGTGAATGTGGGATCAAGGCATAGTATTTTCAGGAAAGAAAATACCGTGTAAGATCGTGTGTAATGTGTATTGACTAGGGGCTTGTATAGAAGGAGATATCCTGACTCTGCTGATATAATGGAATCACATAGATGAAGTTATTCAGTTGTGGAGAGTCGAAGGAGGTTCATATGAATGGGTGAGTCGTGTGAAAAAGAACGAGCTCGGTCGGTTATATGAATTAACCTTGTCATACCGGGAGAGTGATGATATTGAGACTATGTATGCGCATGGCTGTGTGGATTTCACAGCGACCCTGTGTGGATTTCACAGTGGTGTGGTATGACAGGTGCAGATCTCTGAGCCTGAGTCAACGCACGAGTCTTCCGGAAGTGGAGTCATGTGTCTATATGTTATGAGTCAGTGGAAAGTCTGACATGTGAACCATGAGTATCGAATGTATTGGATAGGCACTTGACGAGTTTGTGATATATGGGGACGTTGATGGTTGAAAATTGATATAGTGTATGAATGGTGTGAAGATTTATATTTTCTTCTGATATAAAGTTTCATTTTAAAGTTTTTAAAACATCTAGCTTACCCTTTTATCTGGTATTGTGATTGCGTTCTTAAACCTGTGATGATCGTGTATTTTTGCACGGGAGCAGACGAGGTTGCAGGTAGTAGAGCTCCTTAGTGAGTGGACGCCGGTAGGAGATTGCCCGTTTCTGTTTCTGTTAGGCGGTCACCCCTTTTTCTGTTGTCTGATAGGAGATCGCCCTTTTCTGATAGGAGATCGCCCTTTTCTTCTGATAGGAGATCGCCTGTTTGTTTTTTTTTTTTGCTGTATTTTGTTTAAGTTTTGGAAATTGACCGAATTTGTATTAAACTCCTTGTGAGGAGAAACTTCATTACATATATATAATTTTGTTCACTTCAATATATTTGTTTACCTTTATTTTCATTATATAAATATGAATAGTATTTTGGCGGGATGTTACACCCTCGACTTTGTACAGCGAGGCTGAGGCAAGAGAAAAAGAAGTGCTCACCCTCGACTTCTTACAGCGAGGCTGAGGCGAGAGAAGAAGTCCTCACCCTCGACTTCTTACAGCGAGGCTGAGGCAAGAGAAAAAGAAGACCTCACCTCGACTTCTTACAGCGAGGCTGAGGCGAGAGAAGTCCTCATCCTCGACTTTTTACAGCGAGGCTGAGGCGAGAAGAAAGACCTCACCCTCGACTTTGTTCAGCGAGGCTGAGGCGAGAGCAGAAAGACCTCACCTCGACTTTGTACAGCAAGGCTGAGGCGAGAGGAGAAAGACCTCACCTCGACTTCTTACAGCGAGGCTGATGCAAGAAGGGTCATCGAGAAGCACTTTTCTTCCCCAAAACACAAGCATCATCTTTGGCGTTCAGGCCCTCTATGTGCTTAGCACTGGAGTAACAGAGAAGTAAAGCAGAGCCTGAAGCACGATGACTGATCGGTGGTGCACCAACATGCTAGTCGGTGGTCGGTGGTAGAAGCAAGTTCTGCTGCGGGAAGCCGAAGCATTTAGGCCCGTCAAGTCAGTCATCCAGCATGAAGTTATGCATAAAAGCTATTAAAGACAATGCTGAGTCACGTGCAGAGAGTTAAAAATGGAAAGGGACATGCAGCTGGAGCAAAGATTTAATTCATATTGAAAACAATGCAGTGAGCCTTTACAGCTAAAAGGTTTATACAAGTTATGAAGTAGAAAAAGAAATTACACAGAAAAGAAGAAGTTGCTAAGGGAGAAGCTCAAGGAGGAGGAATGATCTTGCCATCGACCACTTAGTCTCTTCGCTGAGAATGAGTTCACAGCTCGAGACTGGGGGGCTTGTGATCTGGTCGGTCATCGGTAGTCGATGACGTCAGCAAAAGATGACCACGTGGACCAGTCACAGGGTGACACGTGGTAGAAGATAGCAGGTGAATCAGAGAGGAGATCACTCAAAACGGTGATCGGTGGTCAGTTGCTAAAGCGACCACCACCAGCAGATCAGTGCCTAGATGAGCGCCTGATAGCAGAGCGCGACAAGGTGAGATGTCCCTTCAGCGCGCTACTCATGTCCATACGCGCAGAGCCACGTAGGTCGCCCGGGCCGATGACTTAGTCTCTTCGCTGAAACAAGTTAACAGCTTGAGACTGGGGGGCTTGTGTACCGACCAGTCCTCGGACACCGAGAACAGGTAGTAAAGGGCGAACCACGTCAGCTGGGTCCCACAGCATGGGCCAAAGCCACGTGGAGTGGTCCCCGCAGGCAGCTTGGATTAGAGGGTGATCAGTCATTCCCCTCAGAGTAGGGTGATCAGTCATCGGTGTGTCCCCTAAAAGAAGGGTGATTAGTCATCAGCGTGACGATCACCAGGAAGGGCTGATGTGTCCTCGTCACTCCACAGGGTGATCAGTCCTTGGCAACAGAGTGTGACGAGATGACATCGGTCTTGGGTGATTTGAACAGCGTAGACAGAACAGCTAAGATTGGTTCCCAGTGTGGGCCAATGACCAGTTAAATACCCAGAGGTAGGGAGAGACCTGAATCACGAAGAGCCTATGCGGGTAGCAGGGAGAGCACAGTTAGATGTAGAGTCCTGAGGGGACGAGTACTCACCAGAACTAGGATTTTCCCAGTGAAGCTACATGCATGGCACGTGTACAGTGAAGGCACTCCCAGAACAGGAGGCCCCAGAGACTAGGTGCACAAGGAGGCACCCAGGTGGTCACCCTGTTAAAGTTTGCACTCCAGAGAAGGAAACCTTACGTGCTAGATTACCCTAAGATTGGGTGATAGCGGCGCAAGGGTATTCCAGTAAACCCTAAATATGGCTAGCAGCGCAGTAAACCCTAATTAGGGCTAGCGGCGCAGTAAACCCTAGACTATATAAGGGACAGTAAAATACTTCACAAAGGTACGCAGTTTCTAAACCTAAACACAGAGAGACTCAATACACTTAGTGTTGCTTGCCCACTCTTGACTTGAGCGTCGGAGTGCAAACGGCCTCTAGGGCGCCCCTTTCTCTTTTGCAGGTGTAGATTGTTTCGCAAGAATCAAGCACGTATCAACGTGAGGAAGGAGGCGTGTGAGTGTCGTGGAGTCAACTGACAGGCGAGTCAACCGGCAAGAACAACTTGTATTAATTTTTCAAGGTTAATTCACAAGGGAGATCGTGAGGAGCATGATCCATACATTGAAGCTTCACAAGCTGAGATGGTATATTATATAGATGATGAGGTGAATAAGGAATGGTTAATTGCTGTCCATTTGAAACCATGAGAGTTATATGATATGGGAGAAGGAGATGGTGAAGTTTGTGAAGTAGAGCCATCTCCACAACAAGACTTAAATGAATTTTTCAACGACTCTGATCAATTGGCATTATTTAGGGATGATGAAGATGATGAATTACTAAATGAGGACAACAATGATGATGAACTTCTTGAAAATGACTCTATGTCAGAGTAATAATAACCTTGGTTCAGCTGCAATATTAATATATTCATTCATCTAGTATGTGCATGTATAAAGCTTTTAATATATCTTTACCTTAAATATATCTTCAAATTTAAATTATGTTGTTCATTACTTCAATTTTATGTGCAGATATGCCTAAACCTAAAAGGATCAAGAACTTGCTTAAGTCAATTGTTGTTTTAGACAAATCTGTGGCCAACTATGTAAACATTAGTGTTACGCCTTCTGTTACACAGAACCAGACAAGAACTACTTTTGCTACACAGAACCAGACAAGAACTACTTCTGCAAGTCCATTTGGATCTCCTCTACCACAAGCTTCTCAATCTATACATCAACAAACCTCACAACCTACACAACCACAAACTTCACAAGTTCCACTATCACAAGCTTCACAAGTTCCACAACCATAAGCTTCACAAGTTCCACAACCACAAGCTTCACAAGTTCCACAACCACAAGCTTCACAAGTTCCACAACCACAGACTGAATCTGAAAATCCTGAATCATCTGAATCTATACTTCCAACAACTTCTGAATTTGCACCAACACAACCAACTTTTGAGTCTGAACCTGAAAGAGTGCACCCAAGAAAATGAAGGCAGTCAAACCACTATTGGTTTGTTGATGCTATAGGTAAAATCTTTTGTTATTTTCTTTACATGTAATAAGTTTCACTGCACATGAAATAATGTATTTGGATTTTTATAGATGGGGAAGGAGTTAGTCAAAAACTAAAGGTGAAGGTTAGGGAAGCTCATAACTTACCTAACGGATTACGTGTGGTGGTGAACTATGATGACAATTTTCAACCAATTGGAGAAGCATCTGGTCTACTTGCTGGAGTTTGTGGACAGCTAGCAACAAATCATGTATTGTTCCCTATTAGTTTTGAAAAGTGGTCAACTTTGCCAGATACTTACAAGGATACAGTGTGGGAGAGTGCACTAAAGGTAATAGAACTTACATTGAAATAACTTTAATTTATTCAATACATTCGAAGTAACTTTTTTTCTTTTTTTGAAGTCTCGATTTTCTTTCCAGGTAAATGAAGATTTGGCTAAAAGAGATGTTATGTTTAAAATTGGGAAACTGTGGAGGGAATACAAATGCAAGCTTTGGAATGAATTTTATGACCCACTTATGAGCAGAAGTGACCTCATCAAGAATGTTCCACCTGAATTAAACATGGAACAATGGGTTGTTTTTGTTGATTGTTTGAGGCCTTCTACAGTGGTAAAATCTGTTTTTTTTTATTGTTAATAAGCTTACTTTAAGTTTACACAAAACTGATTTCATTTCACTTTGTAGAACATGTGTAATAGAAATAGAGATATAAGGAAGAGACAAATTATTCCACACACTGGTGGTGCTATGTCTTTGTCAAGAAGAAGAAATAATTTGGTATTTGTTTACTTATATTGTGCAATCTATTTTAATACATTATAATTTCCGCCACATTATACTTATATTGTTATTGTTGAACATATAGAAAATTGAGACTGGTAAAAGTATTGGACGAGCTGAAATGTGGAAGATTACACATAAGAGGAAAAATGGCACATATGTGAATGATGAGGCACTGGAAATTGGGGTAAGTGTTTCGACTGCTTTGATGATATACTGGGTTGTTTTGATGATGATGTATTGATCATGATGATATACTGGACTGCTTTGATGATGATGTATTGATCATGATGATAAACTGGACTGGTTTGATGATGATGTATTGATCATGATGATATACTGGACTAATTTGATGATGATGTATTGATTATGATGATATATTGGACTGGTTTGATGATGATGTATTGATCATGATGCTATGCTTTAGTTATAGTTGAGAGTTCAACCATTTCATTATGTTTACTGCTGCCATAATATATTTTAACAAGTATATGTTGTTCTTTTCATTATTTTTGTAAGGACCTGTAAAAAATTAAATTGGAATAAAAGGAATATATTTTAAATGAATTCTAAGTATGTTTTTATTTAAAATAAAAAGGAAGGAAAGTGTAGCTTAGAAGACTATGAGATCGCCTGGTTAGTACATAATCGCCTGTCGCCTAGACTACACATGAACGCCAATCGCCTGTAGTGTACATGATCGCCAAAAAGGGGCACATCACCGAGTATTCGAGAAGACTTAGTAAGTAATTAGTATGTGGTCTAATTACAGAAGATGAGTTATATAGAAGATGGGTAGCATATCTGCCACCATGAGTAGGGTGGACTGTGATACCCAAAGTTAACCAGCACACCATGTTGAAGGTGGAAGTCTTTGGTGTGCTTGGTGTGGAGCTGGAGAGGGGGAAGCTTTGACATTTTGGTCGAGGTACTGGATCAATCATAGTGGGTTCCAAAAACCACGCGTATCGAGGTGTGGGTTAAGCCTTAGATACGCTATGCATGCGAAACTCTATGCTTGAGCATAAGAGATCGTCCTTAAGTGTGGCACGCGTGGGTGCACGAGGAGTAGTGCTGATCTATTCTTGGAAATGTGAAGCTACCAACGTCACTAAGCCATGTGGAGATGATAACTTGGATGTAACATAGTGGGTTGAAGAACCTTCAGCAAGGCGTGGCGATGTGGCATAAGTCATCGCCGGGATGAGAGGTGCACAAGTCATCGCCGGGATGAAAGGCGCATAAGTCATCACCGGGATGAGAGGCGCACAAGTCATCGCTGGTGTGAGAGGCGTATAGGTCATCGCCGGGATGAGAGGCATCGGTCGTCGCCGGTATGAGAGGCACATCAGGCATCGGTGGGTGGAGGATAGTCATCGCGCGGTTCCCTGCTAAGAGTGTTAAAGTGGGACCCAGGCTCACAGTGAAAACGCTCTGCATGCGCAACACGTAGACAAAAAGGGGTGTTTCAAAATAGTTGGCATCAGAGAGTTGGTATGCGCAGAGACACAGGTGGCCATACTGTTCAAGGAAGTGTGCACGCAAGCTTTCCTGCAGAGTGGGTGGTGGCAGCGACAATTGTGGACAAGTTGGTTTAGATTCAAAAACTCACTTCTGAGAGGCAAAGAACGTTGCTGTGGTTCAAGAGTGACAGAGTGAGTTTACCTTCATCCTTCTCTTTTCTCTCCTTCGCGCTGCGATTCAGGCATCCTCAAGCACCAGTACGACGAGCGACGACTGCCCTTGGACTCCTGGGAAGTTCTCTGCGAGTTTTCCGATCAGGACGCTAAAATAGAGTTCGGGTATCCTTAAGTTCGGTGGGTTAGAGCTCATAGTGAGATTTTACGCAAGTCCAGGTAAGGGAAGCTAGCCTTATTTCCAACGAAAACGTTAAGTTAGATGATTTTGATGATGGGGCAACGTGGTCGCCGGTTTTCAACTGTTATTGCATAATCCCCTGTTTTTGGATGTGATCGCCGGTTTTAATGTTGTTTTCGAACTCCCCTGTTTTAGTGTCGCTTTGAACTTGTTGAGATTGAAATGAAAAATGTATATGCTATTCGAAAACCTGAACGGTGGTATGCTTGTTTTTGTGAGTGGGGTTATTTAAGAAAAGATTCAAAGTATTCTATGATGGAATAGTTCTTTATGTGTGGTATGATGTATGGAATGTGGTGAATGTGGGATCAAGGCATAGTATTTTCAGGAAAGAAAATACCGTGTAAGATCATGTAGAGTGTGCATTGACCGGTGATTCGTTTATTATGAGATATCCTGACTCTCCTGATATAATGGAATCATATAGATGAAGTTATTCAGGCGTTGAGAGTCGAAGGAGGTTCATATGTATGGGTGAGTTGTTTGAAAGAGAACGAGCTTGACCCGTTGTATGGATTAACCCTGTCATGCTAGGATAGTGATGATATTGAGATTCATTTATACGCTTGTGAATGTGTGTGATTTCACAACGACCCTGTGAATGTGTGTGATTTCACAGTGGTGCAGTATGACAGGTGCAGATCTCTGAGTCTAGTCAATGCACGTGTCTTCCGGAAGTAGTGTCAAGTGTCTATGTGTGATGAGTCAGTGGAAGTCTGACGTGAGAAATGAGAAACATTGAAATTGATAGACACTTGATGGATTATGTGAATTGAACGACTCTTGAGGAAATTGTGAAATATGTGATTACTTGATGGTCATGTGAAGGGAATGAGAAAGTTGATGGTTTTTACGTGGGTGTCTTAAATTTGTTTTATCTTGATTTTAAAGTTTCATATCTAAATTCTCTTTAAAATATCTAGCTTACCCTGCGTTTTTGTTTTGTGGATGTTTTCTTAAACCTGTGACGATCGTGTATAATTTACACGGGAGCAGATGATGTTGCAGGAAGTAAAGCTTCTCAGTGAGTGGTCGCCGGAAGGAGATCGCCTATTTTCTATTTCTGTTAGGAGATCGCCTGTTTTCTATTTTTCTGTATTTTGTTTAAGTTTTGGAAACTGACTGGATATGTATTAAACTCCCTGTGAGGAGAAATTTCATTACATATATATATATATATGTTCACTTCGATATTATTGTTTTACCTTTATTTCATTATATAAATATGAAAAGGATTTGGTGGGATGTTACAATTTTCAACTTTATCCAGGGAAAAATTGATGAACTAATGTTGACAAATCCAGAAGGTGGTTCAGACATATCTCCAGAAGATCCAATTGGTGTCATATTTGGTAAGGAGCATCCGGGTTGAGTTAGAGGGCTATCATATGGAGCTTGTCCCAGCCTTGCTTTCAAAGGATCCAGAACAAGGCTAAGTGGTATGAACTATGCTTCCTCTAGTTCAACTTCATCAAGTGTGGAGGACAAGGTATCTCAAATGGAAAATGAGCTTGCAACTGTGAAAAATCAAATGAACACTTTACTTGCATATATTGCTTCAAGAAAAGATGTTCCAGAACATTTTGTTGCAATGGCAGCTAATTTGGTTCATGCATCCATTAATGAGGTATTAATATATTTAAATATTTATTGGTGTCTTTTATTTTATAATTATAAACATACAAATTAATTAACTTAAAATTATTTATTTCAGGCATCAGATAATGGAAGTGGGGCTCCATCACCTAATCAAGTAATAGGATCAAGTGCTGGAAGCAAAACTGATTAGGGATGCTGTTTTAATTTTAAATTTGATTAGAGATATATGAACTTTTGATCAATTATGTGTTGTAATTTTAAACTTGATCAGTGATGTATGAACTTTTTATGTGTTTTAATTTTCAATTATGTATAAACTTTTGAACATTATTATGCGTGTTTTAATTTTCAATGAAATGAATTGATGATTATAATTTATACATTATTTTATTATGAAAATATATTATGTTTAGGGTAATTATATAAAATAGATTATAAAAAAAATTATTAAAAAGCGGTGGTAAATTTATTTATTCAGAATTAAAATTACGTTAGTTAAAAACGCCACTACTTACTTATATTATGGTGCCAAAATCTTCTTCAACGAATGTAAATTGCGACAGTTATAACTGACATATTTAAACCGCCACTATTTACATTATGTTTAAAGTGGCGGTTGTTGCGGCGGGTAACATAAAACCGCCACATTAAACTTTGTGGCGGCCAATTCTGTGGCGGTTTGGGAAACCGCCCCAAGCGTGTATTGTGGCGGTTATAAACGTCACTTTATGCAAAAAAAAACCGCCACAATAAACACTGTTTTTTGTAGTGGAATGGCGAGAGGTCCATCTCAGGATGCACGCAGGCAAACTGAGCAAGGGCATCGCCAAACCCCTCCCCGTAAGCGTCGGCGGCATCTTCAGTAAGTTCCGCCTCGGTCTTCTTAAGTAGCTCAGTTTGTTGGGCGAGCTCTTCCTCAACTCTGCCCAGCTGAACCTCTTGATTGGTGGCCCTTTCCTCCAGCTTGGTCATTGTAGCTTGGGCCCCCTCCAGTTGCTCCTCCAGTTCGATGACTTTGTTGCGAAGGGGGAGAATTTTGGCCTCAACCTGGAGGGCCTCCTGCCCCTTGGAGAAGAGGATCTTCTTGGTCTCCTTATCCGATTGGCGGAGACTGCCCAGCTCCTGATTCAGAGCAGTCTCACACTTGGCAGCCAGTCGAACCTGGAGCTCCAAGTCTTTCTTTTGCTCCAGCTCTTTCTCTAGTTTGGCCACCTTCTCCTGCAACTCTGCCTCAGCGTTCCCTTTGACCAGCAAGAAGTTGGAGGCAGCAAGGAACTCACCAAGGCCATGACTGATGAGGTCCCTTAGTGAATCCCTGTCCATGGCCTCCATCGCTTCTTGGCCGGGCATGTGAGCGAGAGTCCGCTGGAGGAGAGGAGGGAGTTCAGGGGCAGGATGATGGAGAGAGGCCAAGCTCACCCCACCATGAAAGCCAAGGGCCAAGACTAGACCGTCTAGAACCACATGGAGAGCGTCTAGCACAAGAAGGGAGCTACATGAGGAGCGTCTAAGAGGGAGCCTAGACCGTCTAGGACCTCTCACAAGGTCCATGGCCAAGCACATTCACGCCCAAATAAGTCAAGTCACGGATGGGAGGTAGAAGACCTTGTACATGCTACTTGGAGGCCCATTAGGGGTAGCTTAGTAGATTAGTGTAGTGTAGAAAGCAAAACTTGCTCACTTAGGGGTGTGCTATCAAAAAGGTGCCCTTAGCAATAGAAGGAGGGGTGTGCTAGCAAATAGGTGCCTTTAGCAAAAGAAGGAGGGGTGTACTATGAAATGTTGCATTTTTGACCTATCTTCTAGAATATTAGGATGATGGTGTGGTTTGACTAAAGTCAATACCCTAGGCAGCCCCACTTTTTGTATTTCCATCCCTACCCTTTAAGCTTGCTCACCAAGGCTCCTAAATCTATAAATAAAGAGGCCTACCTCATGTATTTTCAAGATTAATATGAGTAAAGTTATGCTACCAAATTTGTGCCAAGCTTTGCTCTCTCCTAGTTTCTAGGAATTGATCTTCATCTCCTTCACCTCACCAAGGGTTGGCCAAACCTCCCTACTCCCATACACATCATGCACCTTCAAGATCACCATCACTCCTAGGAGGGTCTTGCTCATTTCAACCATTGCTTCCGCACCATCTTTAACATCCAAGGAGAGCTCAACATGTTAAGGCCATCATTTGGTATCATGAGCATGGGGTTCTTCAAAGATGAGTAGTTCTTGGTCCTTTTTAATTTTGAGTTCTTCTTTAATCCTTGTTGTTCATCTTTGTTTTCCATACTTGTCTTGCTGTTTTTTAATTTTTAATTTGAATTGGTGTGCTTTTTGGAAATTCCAATTGGTGCATCTTGTTCAATTGTTCTTGAGCAATCTTTGTGCAATTTTTGTTAGGATTCCATACACCTTTGTGTTGCTGTTTTTCTTTTAGGTTTTGAGTCTTTATTGCAATTTTATTTTGGTTCATTTTATGCTCTTTGAGTCTTTAATTTTTATATATGTTGTCTAAGTCATGTTTCTCCAAAATGTCATAAAATCATAAGTAGTACTTTGTTCGGCTTATTTGTTTCTTGATTTTGGGTCTAAAAGTTTGATTTGAATCTGCTGGGTTTTTGAGCTTTTGGTGCCTTTTTATTTTTAGGTTGAGTTCATATTTGTGTTTTAGTTCTACACAAATTCATTCACATCTTTTCCTTTGTGTCTTTTGGTATATCTTGCTGTTTTTTCCATTTTACCCATAATCCTCTGTTTTGCATCAATCTGTGCTGGCTGTTTTTGCTTAGAAAAATTATTTTTCCACATAGAAAAATTTTGATTCTCTGGAATATGCAAGATTGAGGTGTTATTGAAAAGACAAAAAAAGAATCAGGTCAAAAAAAGAAATAGAAAACAAATGAAAAATATTTTAAAAATAGTGTGCAAATCTGGGCGCTCCAGCTGGCATAACTGAACACTGATTTTGCAAAATTCATTAAAAAAAATGGCTCATGCATTTTGGGTGAAATCTGTCCCAGAATTTTGTTGAGATCTTGAAATATTTGTGTTCTTGTCGGTTGACTCTCCTATTGGTTGACTCTACGACACTCACACGCCTCCTTCCTCACCTTGATAAATGCTTGGTTCTTTCGAAGCAATCTGCACCTGCAAAAGAGAAAGGGGCGCCCTAGAGGCCGTTTGCACTCCGACGCTCAAGTCAAGATGGGGAAAAAAACACCAAGTGTATTAAGTCTCTCTATGTTTAGGTCTAGAAACTGCATACCTTTGTGAAGTATTTTACTGTCCCTTATATAGTCTAGGGTTTACTGCGCCGCTAGCCCTAATTAGGGTTCACTGCGCTGCTAGCCATATTCAAGGTTTACTGGAATACCCTTGCGCCGCTATCACCCAGTCTTAGGGTAATCTAGCACATAAGGTTTCCTTTTCTGGAGTGCAAACACTACAGGGTGACCACCTGGATGCCTCCTCGTGCACCTAGTCTCTGGGGCCACCTGTTCTGGGAGTGCCCTTACTGTTCACGTCCCATGCATGTAGCCTTTACTAGGAAACCCTAGTTCTGATGAGTACTCGACCCCTCAGGACTCTGCACGTAACTGTGCTTTTCCCGCCACACGCATGAGCTCTTCGTGATTCAGGCCTCTCCATATCTCTGGGTATTTAACTAGTCATTGGCCCGCTCTGGGAACCAACCTTAGTTGTTCTGGTTGTGTTGTTCAAATCACCCGAGACCGATGTCACCTCGTCACACTCTGTTGCCGAGGACTGATCATCCTGCGGAGCGACGAGGACACATCAGTCCCTTCTGGTAATCACCCTTCTCTGTGGGGACACACTGATGACTAATCACCCTTCTCTGAGGGGACACACTGATGACTAATCACCCTTCTCTGAGGGGACACACTGATGACTAATCACCCTTCTTTGTGGGGACACGCGGATGACTAATCACCTTTCTCTGTGGGGACACGCTAATGACTAATCACTCGCTAATCCAAACTGCCTCCGGGGTCCACTCCACGTGGCTTTGGCCCATGCTGTGGGACCCAGCTGATGCGGTTTACCCTTTACTATCTGCTCTCGGTGTCCGAGGACTGGTCGGTACACAAGGCCCCCAGTCTCAAGCTGTTAACTTGTTTCAGCGAAGAGACTAAGTCATCGGCTCGGGCGACCTACGTGGCTCTGCGCGTAAGGACATGAACAATGCGTTGAAGGGACACTTCACCAACCCCCTTTTATCTGTTAACACGTGGTCGCATCAACGGTCTGGGATTCCTAACGTTTGCACTCCCTAGGGCTACGCTAAACCTCTTCAAAACCCCGCGCCACTTCACTGTTCCATCACTTTGCATTCTCAACTTCTACAAACTCTATCTTCCAGTGCACGCTTTCTTCCTCACACCAACCTTTTCAACCTCTTTCGTCTTCGCTCAACTAAAGGTATGATTTTTATGTCTTCTCCCCTCTTCATAACATAATTGTACTGACCAGTCCTCGGACGTCAGCTGGGTCCCACAGCATGGGCCAAAGCCACATGGAGTGGACCCCACAGGGGTATTGAACAGAAAGGAGTGATTAGTCATCAGCCTACAGAGAAGGGTAATGAGTCATCAGCCTACAGAAAAGGGTGATTAGTCATCAGCCTACAGAGAAGGGCGATGAGTCATCAGCCTACAGAAAGGGGTGATTAGTCATCAGCCTACAGAAAGGGGTGATTAGTCCTCAGCTTACAGAGAAGGGTGATGAGTCATCAGCATGTTCCCACAAAGAAGGGTGAGTAGTCATCAGCGTGATGGTCACTAGAAAGGGCTGATGTGTCCTCGTCACTTCGCAGGGTGATCAGTCCTCGACAACAGAGTGTGGCGAGGTGACATCAGTCCTGGGTGATTTGAACAACGTAACCAGAACAGTTAAGATTGGTTCCCAGTGTGGGCCAATGACTAGTTAAATACCCAGAGGTAGGGAGAGGCCTGGATCACGAAGTGCCCATGCGGGTAGCAGGGAGAGCACAGTTAGGTGCAGAGTCCTGAGGGGTCGAGTACTCATCAGAACTAGGGTTTCCCAGTGAAGCTACATGCATGGCACGTGAACAGTGAAGGCACTCCCAGAACAGGTGGCCCCAGAGACTAGGTGCACAAGGAGGCATCCAGGTGGTCACCCTGTTAAAGTTTGCACTCCAGAGAAGGAAACCTTATGTTCTAGATTACCCTAAGATTGGGTGATAGCGCCGCAAGGGTATTCCAGTAAACCCTGAATATGGCTAGCAGCGCAACGAACCCTAATTAGGGCTAGCGGCGCAGTAAACCCTAGACTATATAAGGGACAGTAAAATACTTCACAAAGGTACTCAGTTTCTAGACCTAAACACAGAGAGAAACTCAATACACTTGGTGTTCCTTGCCTTACACTGACTTGAGTGTCGGAGTGCAAACGGCCTCTAGGGCACCCCCTTTCTCTTTTGCAGGTGCAGATTGCTTAAAAAGAACCAAGCACATATCAACGTGAGGAAGAAGGCGTTGAGTGTCGTGAGTCAATCGACAGGCGGGTCAACCGGCAGGAACAATAATTTTGATCATCCATATTGCATGCTGTAACTGTTCTGGGCCTATTTCTGATTTCTGCATTCTAGGGTTCCTGTTCTTCTTTCCTGAGTTTGTTCTTTCTTTGAGCCTTTGTCCGCCGTAGCATTCATCACCATTTTCTTCTAAACCCTTTGTCTTCTTCCTGCCTCTCATTTGTTTTAGATTCGAGATGGCCAGAACCAAAACAACCTCCAACCCTCCTCCAACCGTAGCGGTTCATTACAAGGCCCTCTACCCCTGGGCTTCCGAGGATCTGCTTGCTGAGACCTCGAAACTTACATCCTGTGAAGATCTACGAAAACATAGGGATGATGAGAACGAAATCAAGGGGCACGTCTTCGGCAGGGAAACTGACGCGTACATCTCGGTGCGACCCTGTACAGAAGACGAACCCGTTTGCACCGATGATCGCTGCAACAACGGGGAACCCTTCTTCTTCTATGCCACCGTGTTCAAGCGAGTCAAAGTCCGCCTTCCCTTCACTGGGTTTGAAAGGGCGTTACTCACAGTGATGGATATCAAGGAAGAGAGGATTTCACTAATGGAGGAAGAGGCCATCCACCAAAACATTTAAAGTTTTTCTTATTAGTCTTTTTAAAAGAGAAGGCCCAAGCCCAAAGCCCAAGCCCAAAAAGGCCAAGCCCAAGAAGCCCAAGTCCAACCCATGAGAAGCAAGGCCAAGCATTAAATAAAAGAGCATCATTTGTATTTCTTTTGTATAAGTTGTAGGAGGTGTGGATATTAAATATAGGAGTGTGAATATGTAAAATAAAGTCACATTGTACATGTGACTTAGGAGAGTAGGTGTAAGTGTAGTTTTTAGGAGGTGTAATAGTAGAAAAAGGTCACACCTCCCATGTGACTTGTTTTGGTGGGAATTTCAAAAAAGTTTCTTTTGAATTTTCCCACCTATTTTTTCAGCACCCTCACACTATAAATAAAGGTGTGGGCTCTTGTAAAAGGAAGATGGGAATTTTATAGAAAAGAAACTCTACTCAAATTTTGAGAGAGAATTGTGAGAACTTGTTTCTCCTTCAACCTTGCTTCATCTTGAGTGCTTTTGGTTCCCTCAAGTGGCGGCATAGCTCACTTATCTTGAAGCTTTCACACTTCAAGTGGCATGGATCATCCAACCAAAGCTCATCTTCCACATAAGTCATTTCTTCTCCATCTTTTAATTCCATTTCATGTCTTAGTTACTTGCTTAGCTATTTTGTTTTGTGCATTTAGTTTTAATTGCAATTCTGTTTGGTACATTTTAATTCCTTTGTTGTATTCATTTGTTCTTCCTTCAATTCTTGTGTTTTGTTCGGTCAAAACTGTTTTCCAGCACATTCTATTCGGTTCATTGGTTTTCAAACTCATTTTAATCGGTTCAATTGATAGTAAATGGAGCTTCCATGTGAGTTTGGTTTTTGGTGCAAGTTTTGGTGAGTTCTTGAAACATAGAACCTTGATCCACTTCTACAAAAGTGCCTAACCTTTGCCAACTCAAGTTGATTCGATAAAATATCAAAGAATCATGTTATTGTGGCTAGTGGAATCACATCATGTGGTATCATGAGTCTTAGGTTCATTCTTGTTTAATTGTTGAGTTGTGTGCACTTTATTTCAAGAGCTCTTTTAATTTTCTTGCAATTTAAGTTTCTGTTTTAGGCTTAATTGAGTTTTCTTGCTGTTTTTCTTTTGTTACACCAAGTGTTTGTGAAAAGGTTTATGGCACTCATTATTCATATGAGTATGGTTGCTCTTTTGGAATGGCATTCTCCTTCCTAGAGCTGACCTTAAGCTTCCTTTCACTTGTTATATCTTGTGATATGTTTTTTAATTTTGTAATCATGTCAAGTTTTGTCTTAAGTCATGTTATTCCATAATTGTCATTACTTCTAGTAGTACTTTTATTGCTTTGATTGTTTCTTGCTTTGGTTTACATTCTGTTTTTGAGTTTATTGCTTGATCCTTTGTGCATTTTCATTTTTAGATTTGAGTTCATGCTTGTATTCTAGACCTATACAAGTTCCTTTACACAATTTCCATTATGTCTTTGCTAGTTCTTCATACTGTTTTTCATTCCTAAATAGGATACTCTATTTTCTTACAAACGTGCTACTGTTTTCAATTTACTGCAATTAATTGGCTCACTGGAAATTTGTTAAAATTTAGATTTACATTCTTCAAAGTGTTACAAAAGCATAGCAAAAAAAAATTACTAAAAAATTCCAAGTACACAAAATATGATAAATAAAATACGAAAAGTGTACATTCCTGCCGAAAAAAATACGGTAATCGGGCAGCAATTTTGAAAAATTTATTTCTCTCAATTGGCTTATTGTTTTTACCTCATTCCAGTGCCATTATTGAGTTGAGACATTGAAGTTTCTGTGGTAATTTTTTTTCACATTCCAGTTCGCTTCCAATCATTCCAGTTAACTCTGTAAAAATAACACAGTTTGCATACAACAATTTTCTTGTAGTTCTGTTTTTTGTTTTCTTAATCTACTCTAGTACTCTTCTCTAGGTCTCTTTTGATGTGCCTTCTTTGTTCATTGATTTCCTTATTTTCTTGCTTGTCTTTTGTTCTCTATTCTTTGTGTTTGTCATAACTCTTGTATTCTTTTTGCATTGCCTTTCCTTCTTTACACCTTTTCTTGTTTGTCTTTATTGTTCCTTGGTTTTGTGGTGATTAGCTTTGAGATTGTGTGCTCTTGCTTTGACATCTTTCATTTGAGGTTACTCAAAGCCTCAAGAGCAGCTTGGTAAAGGGAGTATTCTTTCCTTGGAGTGATTTAAGTGACACTTCACTTTGCCATTTTTTTCTACAATTTATTTGCTAACCTTGATTTCTTAACTTTGCTGTTTTTTGGTTTGCTGTTTTCTTTGATCAAATGGCTCCATATTCTAGTGATGAATCTTGCAAGCAAAATTCACCTTCTAAAGTTTCTCTTCATGGTGAATTACAAGAAGCTCAACGCCATATTAGATGGTTGGAGGAATCAACGCCATATTAGATGGTTGGAGGAAAGATTGCAAAGGATGGACATGCAACAAGCTAGACCATCTCATTCTCACGATGGAGAGCGCCATTCCCATAGACCTTCATCTAGGGGCTCTTCCAATGAGCATGGCCGTAAAGCGGATCAAAGAAGAAGGAGGTCTAATCCTACATTTCATGGATATCAACCTTAAGAGCATAGAGGGAGAGATCACCGTGACAATGGCTACTACTGTGAGGCAAAAGCTAGGCTTCCTTTGGTCAAGATTCCAAGCTTCAATGGGGATAGTGATCCTAACGTCTATCTAGATTGGGAGGCTAAGTGTGAGCAGATTTTTGAGCTCCATGAGATCAAAGATGAACATAAGTATAAGCTAGCTACCTTAGGGTTTTGTGATTACGCCATGAAATGGTGGCATAGTATTGTAATGGACACTATGTATCGCAAGAGACCTCCCGTGGACTCTCAGAACACTTTGAAAAAGTATATGCGGGCAAGGTTTGTTCCTCCTTCTAGGAAGGAACACTTGTTGAAGTTCCAAAGGCTTCATCAAGGACATAGGACGGTAGATGAATACTTTAAAGATTTTGAAACAACTTTGACTAAAATGAATATGCATGCTAAAGAAGAGTCAAAGATAAAATGGTTTGTAAGTGGTTTAAGAAGACATATTAGAGATTTGGTAGACCTAGATGAGTACTCTTCTTTAAAGAAAGTGGTTCACCGAGCCATCAAAATAGATTCATATTTGAAACCAACTTTCAAACATGCTAATGATGATGGTTTCTACAAATCTTCAAGGAAGGATGCAAACAAAATTTCTCCTCAAATTTCTCCTTCCAATTTTTCCAAACAAACCACTTTGCCAAAAAAAGTTTCTACTTCAAATCCTTCTACCCCTAAGTCACCTACCAAAACTTCACGCACCAAATGTTTTCAATGTTTAGGTTTTGGGCACATAGCTCTTCATTGTCCACAAAAATGAACTTTCATGATAAATAAGGTAAATCAAGACCTAACTCAACCACCTACCAAGGGTGCAAAAGATAAAAACAACGAAGGCCAAAGTGACAAGCGACTTATCCTTTCCCCTCCAAGGTGTTTTCCTTCCTTATCTTTTTCATTACCAAAGGTTCTTACTTCACCACCATCTTGGTTAAAAAATGTTAGGGAGGATTTTTTCATACCTCCTAATGGTTTTCACCATTTAAGCAGATTTTTTCCAAAAAATATCATTCCCAAACAAATTTTCCAACTTGGTCTGTCTATAGGACTTCTTTTTCTGAACTCCCACTACTTTCAAAATCTAAGTCATGTTTGCCTTTTTCTTTTTCATCTATTAATTTTGATAGTAAACTGACTTTGTCATATGCAGGGATTCAGAATTCGTGGGCGAATTCTCTCCAACTCGGGGAGTATGATGGATATCAAGGAAGAGAGGATTTCACTAATGGAGGAAAAGGCCATCCACCAAAACATTTAAAGTTTTTCTTATTAGTCTTTTTAAAAGTGGGGGCCCAAGCCCAAAGCCCAAGCCCAAAAAGGCCAAGCCCAAGAAGCCCAAGTCCAACCCATGAGAAGCAAGGCCAAGCATTAAATAAAAGAGCATCATTTATATTTCTTTTGTATAAGTTGTAGGAGGTGTGGATATTAAATATAGGAGTGTGAATATGTAAAATAAAGTCACATTGTACATGTGACTTAGGAGAGTAGGTGTAAGTGTAGTTTTTAGGAGGTGTAATAGTAGAAAAAGGTCACACCTCCCATGTGACTTGTTTTGGTGGGAATTTCAAAAAAAGTTTCTTTTGAATTTTCCCACCTATTTTTTCAGCACCCTCACACTATAAATAAAGGTGTGGGCTCTTGTAAAAGGAAGATGGGAATTTTATAGAAAAGAAACTCTATTCAAATTTTGAGAGAGAATTGTGAGAACTTGTTTCTCCTTCAACCTTGCTTCATCTTGAGTGCTTTTGGTTCCCTCAAGTGGCGGCATAGCTCACTTATCTTGAAGCTTTCACACTTCAAGTGGCGTGGATCATCCAACCAAAGCTCATCTTCCACATAAGTCATTTCTTCTCCATCTTTTCATTCCATTTCATGTCTTAGTTACTTGCTTAGCTATTTTGTTTTGTGCATTTAGTTTTAATTGCAATTCTGTTTGGTACATTTTAATTCCTTTGCTGTATTCATTTGTTCTTCCTTCAATTCTTGTGTTTTGTTCGGTCAAAACTGTTTTCCAGCACATTCTATTCGGTTCATTGGTTTTCAAACTCATTTTAATCGGTTCAATTGATAGTAAATAGAGCTTCCATGTGAGTTTGGTTTTTGGTGCAAGATTTGGTGAGTTCTTGAAACATAGAACCTTGATCCACTTCTACAAAAGTGCCTAACCTTTGCCAACTCAAGTTGATTCCATAAAATATCAAAGAATCATGTTAATGTGGCTAGTGGAATCACATCACACAGAGTTGAACGTGGCACCTGCCCAGCTGCACCCCAACAGCTGGGCCTTCATTCGAGCCTTCTCCATCCTTTGCAACAACTTAGGGTTCACCCTCTCAGTAGACGTATTCTTATACTTCTTCGAGGCAAAGAGCCCTGGGAAGAGGCTTTGGGTAAGCCTGAATGGAGTGGCAGGGAGGGTTCTACTCACCCTCTTCTCTCAATCATACAAGGGCTTCAAGGGGAAGTTCTTCCGAGTCTGCTGCAGCTCCTACGACTCCACCATGCTTGATGAATTTCCATTATACTGGGTGGAGAAGTTGAAGTTCAAGAAACCTCGCGAACTCGAAGAGCTGACGTCTTTTGACCAGAGGTGTGCCAGACCCTCTCCAGCTGGGGCGTGGTGTTTGACACCACCCAGCTAATTAGGCACGAGTACGATGCTGAGAGCCTCAGCGTATACATCAGTATATTGTCTTTCTCTTGCATCTAACTGTTCTTGTGCTTCATGTTTGACTCTTCTCACCCTTTCTTGTTGTTCAATGCAGGCATGGTGCTAAGTGCTGATAAGAAGAAGAGGCTAGCCGATGTGGTAAATCGCCGCACTGCTGGTGGCTCGGGCCCTGCTAGCCCTTCATCGCCTGCTGTGGCTGCCCTAGAACCAATTGCTGAAAAATCAAAGAGGGCGGCCCCAGTGGAAATTTCTGAGGATGAGGACACCTGCTCTGGCCTCGTCTTCAAGAGGAAAAGGGTGGAGGTTGCTGCAGAAGTCTCCTCAGCAACAGAAGGGCAACCCCCTCCTTCAGGGAGCACCCCCCCAACACCTCATCCCCCCCTGAGCCAATCTTGGTGCTCGAGGGTGGAGGGGAGAGTGCTCCTCCCACCAGTCAAATACCTTCTGCCCCGGAGCTGCCTCCTCTACTTCAGCGGTCTCTTACGCAAATGCCTGGCCAAGCTGTTTTGGAGGCCATGGACAGGAACTCCCTTGGGAATCTCCTCAGCCATGGTCTTAGGGAGTTCCTGGCTGCCTCCAACTTCTTGCTGGTCAAAGGAGGCGCCGAGGCTGAACTACTGGAGAAGGCTGCCAGGTTGGAGAAAGAGCTGGAACAAAAGGATCTCCAACTCCACCAAGCAGCCAAGCACGAGACTGCCCTTAATCAAGAATTGGGTAGTCTTCGCCAATCTGAGAAGGAGACCAAGAAACTCCTCTTCTCCAAGGGGCAGGAGGCCCTCCAGCTTGAAGCCAAGATTCTCCCCCTCCGCAACAAGATCATTGAACTGGAAGAGCAAGCGGAGGGGGCTCAAGTCAAAATGACCAAGCTGGAGGAAAGACCTACAAACCAAGAGGTCTAGCTGGGCAAGGTTGAGGAGGAACTTGCCCAACAAATCGAATTGCTGAAGAAGACCGAGGCCGAGCTCACTGAGGACGCCGCCGACGCCTATGGGGAAGGTTTTGGTGATGCCCTCACTCAGGTTGCCTGCGTTCATCCTGAGATGGACCTCTCACCATATTCTGCAACCATGCAGGTAGGCGACGGGCAAATAGTGCCTAGATAGGTCTTCTGAGCAATTGTAACTAATGGCTGAACATCTTGTAATTACACTCCTTTATAATGTAATTACCTTATTCACTTGCTTTCAATCTTGTTTGCTTTACATTGCACTTCGCTTGCCTTTGCATTTCTGCTGCTGCTTAATTGTTTGACATGCTTTATGGAACTCACTACTTAGCGTAAGTTCAGACCACAAATAGCGCACCTGTCAAAATGAACTTTAGGTAGCACGCTTAATCCTGTTGAGTAGCAGTTGGCAAGACTTGATAAAGATCCTTTCACTCAAAATGTCTCACCACCTCGTCATCGCCCACATCACCTAGCCTTCTGAGGATTCCAGGGAAGCATTTGATAAGCTAACAAATTTTACCTAACCATTCTTTGGCCTTAGGTGAAAATGAAACTTGGCGAGAGAGAATTTTCCTGCTGACTTCACTAGTGAACCCTACCTTCAAGTTGGGAGTTCTCACTCGGAGGGGAGGTGTCCCTTATGAACCTTCCTTCCCACTCACGAGACATCTAATCCCAACTGATAGGTTCTGACTGACCTCACATCGCTCATAGGTGAGGGAGGATTTAACTGGGCGAACCCTTTTGTTCACGTTGAAAGTTCTCACTCGAAGGGGAGGTGTTCTCTACGAACCTACCTCTCCACTTACGAGACCTCTAACCCCAAGTGACAGGTTCTAACTGATCTCACATCGCTCATAGGCGAGGGAGGATTTAACTGGGCGAACCCTTCTATTCACGTTGGAAGTTCTTACTCGAAGGGGAGGTGTTCTCTACGAACCTACCTCTCCACTTACGAGACCTCTAACCCCAAATGATAGGTTCTAACTGACCTCACATCGCTCATAGGCGAGGGAGGATTTAACTGGGCGAACTCTTCTGTTCACGTTGGAAGTTCTCACTCGAAGGGGAGGTGTTCTCTATGAACCTACCTTTCCGCTTACGAGACCTCTAACCCCAAGTGATAGGTTCTGACTGCATTGTACAAACACATTAAGATATATATATCTTTAACTGAAAATTTTATTGGGTGACCTCATTAAAAACCCTTTAAAAAGGGAAAAAAGAGTGTCCCCTGCATTATGTACAACATTACACGGCTTTAATTGAAATAAAACTTCAGGTGAGTCGCATTCCATGTTCGAGGAATCGGACCACCTTCTAAAGTCTCAAGCCTATACGCTCCATTCCCTAGGGCCTCTGTCACTCTGAAAGGACCAGTCCACTTAGGGGATAGCTTGTTCTCTATCTAGTAGGGAGATTCCTTTCGCATGACGAGGTCGGCCACCTGGAACTGCCGAGCTCTCAACGTAGAACTGTGTTTGAGCTCGACTCTCCTCTTCAGCGCCTCGGCCTTGATTCCTGCCTCTTCCCTAACTTCATCCAAGAGATCGAGATTCACCTTCCTTTCTTCATTGGACTCCTCAGCCACAAAGTTCTGGAAACGTGGCGAGTTCTCCTGGATCTCCACAGGGATCATGGCATCTGAACCATACACCAAACTAAAGGGGGTCTCCTTGGTAGTGGACCGGGGAGTAGTATGGTAAGCCCATACAATTATGGGAACCTCTTCAGCCACCTTTCCTTTGCTTTCTCCAACCTTCTCTTCAGTCCTCTGAGTAGGACTCGGTTGGCCGATTCGACCTACCCATTGGTTTGCAGGTGCTCGACTGATGCAAACACCTGCTTGATCCCCAACTCTGTACATAGCTTCCCCAACTGTTGGCTTGCGAACTGGGTGCCATTGTCAGACACCAAACATTTGGGCACCCCGAAGTGGCATACTATATTCTTCCACACGAAGTGTTGGATCTTCTGGGTTGTGATCTGTGCTACTGGCTCAGCCTCGATCCACTTCGTGAAATATTCTATGGCGACCACGAGGTACTTCATCTGCTGTACTGCCAAAGGGAAAGGCCCCAGGATGTCGATTCCCCAGGTGTGAAATGGCCAAGGGCTATATATCGACCTGAGCTCTTCTGGTGGCGCCTTATGCCAATCAGCATGCAATTGGCACTGCTTGCACTGCTGCGCATACCTAGTGCAATCTTCCCTCATTGTCGGCCAATAGTACCCTGCTCGAATGGCCTTAGATGCCAAAGCTCGACCTCCGATGTGACTACCACATATGCCTTCATGGAGCTCTGCCATTATTCTCACACACTGCTCGCCATGCACGCACACTAGGATGGGGTGGGTAAACCCATGTTTGTATAACTCGCCATCAATGAGCGTGTACTTGGCCGAGTTCTTCTTTATCCTCCTTGCTTCCGTCGGCTCTACTGGGAGCATCCCATCGGCTATGTAACGCTTATAGGGCGTCATCCATGTCTCTCCACTCTGTAACAGGCAGACTTGCGATGACCCCACCTCCATTAGCATGCAGGCGTTGACCCGTGGCTTCTTCAGAGTTTCTTGGGTCAACGAACGATGACTCCTCTTCTCACTACGCGATTGACTGATCTGATGGACTCCCACCAAGTTGTCAGCTGTATAAGTACGAGGTGCCCTCAGGGTCTCCTGGATGATCGTCCTTTGCCTGCCCCCCTTGCTTGAGCTGGCGAGTTTGGCCAACAAGTCAGCTCTGGCATTCTGCTCCCTGGGCACATGCACTAGCTCGAATGTTTCAAACGAACTCTTCAACTGCTGGACATACTCCAAGTAGGAGGCCATCTGAGGGTCTTTGGCCTGGTACTCTCCCGCAACTTGACCAGTGACCAACAGTGAGTCACTCTTCGCCATAAGGCTCTACGCTCCCATCTCCTTAGCCAACAGCATCCCAGCAATCAAAACTTCATATTCTGCCTGGTTATTGGTGGCTTTGAAGGTGAACCGCAGGGCCTGCTCTATCAATAATCCCTTGGGTCCTTCAAGGATCACCCCCGCTCCACTACCTTGCTGATTTGAGGACCCATCTACCGACAATACCCACTTGAAGCTGGGTTCTTCCTGCTGGGTCTCAGTCGAGGACATCTCAGCCACAAAATTAGCATAGACCTGTCCTTTGATCGGGCCCCTGGGTTCATACTAGATGTCGAATTCTGACAACTCGACCGCCCAACGCACCATTCTTCCCACCACGTCTGGCTTCTGCAGGACCTTAAGTATCGGTAGATCTGTCATCACCACCACTGTGAAGCTCTGAAAGTAGTGACGAAGTCTCCTGGCTGAGAACACCACGGCTAAGGCTGCCTTCTCTATGGCTTGGTATCTCGCCTCCGGCCCCTGCAAAACTTTGCTGACAAAGTAAATGGGCTTTTGGCTTTGTTCCTGTTCCTGAACCAAGACAGAACTCACCGCCCTCTCTGTGACTGCGAAGTACAGCCGTAGCGGGGTGCCGAGCTGAGGCTTACACAATACTAGCGGGCTAGCCAAGTACTCCTTGAGCTTAAGGAATGCCTGTTTGCACTCTGAAGTCCAGGAGAATCTGCTATTTCTCCTCAAGCATTGGAAATAAGGGTGGCCTTTGTCTCCCCCAACTGACATGAATCTGGAGAGGGCAGCCATCCGACCTGTCAACTGTTGCATTTCTTTGACCGATGTCGGGCTCCTCATGGCTATGATCGCTGCACACTTGTCTGGGTTGGCCTCGATCCCTCGTTCCGTAAGTAGAAAACCAAGGAACTTGTCTGCTTCTACCCTAAAGACACATTTCTCTAGATTCAGCTTCAGCCTGTACTTAGCTATCGTATTAAATAGCTCCTCCAAATCAGCAACATGCTGATGTCACGCTGGAGAGGTCACCACCATGTCATCCACATAAGCTTGTACGTTGCGCCCTAGCATAGGTGCAAGGACCTTGTCCATTAACCTCTGGTATGTAGCGCCTGCATTCTTTAAGCCGAATGGCATTACCGTGTAACAATAGCAGGACAGCTCGGTCATGAATGCTGTCTTTCTTTCGTCTCTCGGGTGCATCTTAATTTGATTGTATCCAGAGAAAGTGTCCAAGAAACTAAGCAACTTGCACCCCGACGCGCTGTCTACCAGGGCGTCGATGTTGGGTAAGGGGTATGAGTCCTTGGGGCATGCCTTGTTGAGGTCAGTGAAGTCTACACACATCCTCCACTTCCCATTGGCCTTCTTTACCAGCACCACATTAGCCAACCACTCCGGGTACTGAATTTCCCGTATGTGGCCTGCGTCGAGCAGCTTCCGTGTTTCCTGTCTGACCACCTGTCTTCTTTCTTCATTGAACTTACACCTCCGTTGTCTCATGGGCCTGGCCTGGGGGTCCAACACAAGGCGATGACACAGGAAATCTGGGTCAATACCGGGCATATCTGAAGCTGACCAAGCGAAAGCGTCCATGTGGCGCTCTATCACCCCTGCTAACTGGTCCTGAGTCTCCTGAGGCAGGGACTTGCCAAGCTTGAACATTCTGCCTCCGATCTCCTTCTCTACCACCTCCTCTGCCGGTTCAGTTCGCCTCGCCTGGGCGACCTCCGCTCGTGTGACCCCGATGTCTCCTCGGGGCATGTCAGTGTTATCACACCTCCCACCTGGAGGTTGGGTGGTCACCATGCAGACTCCCCTTCTCGTCTTGAGGCTGTTCTCATAACACTTCTTAGCCTCCTTTTGAATCGATTTGATGGTTATCACCATCCCCTCCATCGAAGGCAACTTCATTTTCATATGCCTTGTGGACGCGACTGCCCCTAACCTATTTAAGGCTGGTCTACCCAGCAACATGTTATAAGCAGATGGGGCGTTCACCACGAGGTATTTGATGCTCTTTGTGCGGGAGGCCACTCCATCAGTGAAGGTGGTCCTGAGCTCTATGTATCCTCGCACTTCGACTTGGTCTCTTGCGAATCCATATAGGCAGCCTACGTAAGGCCGCAGCTGGTCAAGAGACAACTGCAATTTGTTGAAGGTCGACCAGAACATCACATCTGCCAAACTTCCTTGATCCACAAGCACTCGATGCACCCTGCATGCTGCAGTGACAACCGATATCACCACCGGATCGTTATCATGGGGGGCAACATCTCGGCGGTCAACCTTTGTGAAGATGAGGTCGATGTCTGGGAAGTGATCTTCCTCGCATGCCTCCACTGCCATCACCGAATGCGCATATTTTTTGCGCTGCGATGAGGTGCACCCTCCTCCTGAGAATCCACCTACTATAGTGTGGATCTCACCATGTATGGGCACTTCGTGCCCCTGATAAGCCCTCGGGGCTACCCCGGCCTCACCCCCTTGTGCTTCCTTCAGGTAATCACCCAGGAATCCACTTTTGACCAACTCGTCCAACAGGTGGCCCAAGGCCAGACAGTTGCGAATGGGGTGGCCAAAGGCCTGATGGAACTCGCACCAGGCGTTCTTGTTTGGCCCCAACCACTTATCAGTCTTTGGGGCCATCTTCAGCCTTTCTGCCACATTAGGAATGGCGATCAGCTCCTTCAGCTCCACCAGGAATTCATGCCTAGGGGGCACATCATCCTTGGTGCGTACCCTAGTTTGGGGCTTTCAGGGCTCAAAGGGCTTCTGTTTTCCTTGAGCCTTCTTTTCTGTGGTCGCCTCATGCACCCGTAGGGGTTGAGGTTGACTAGGCACTCGGGGCCTTGATGAGACTGCACTTTCTCATTTTTCATTGAGCTCTCCCTCAGCGACAATGTGAGCCACAACACGTCGTTTTACGTCGCCGAAGGTCTTAGGGCGATTGCGGATCAAGGACTCGCTGAAAGTCCCTGGCAATACGCCTTTCCTGAAGGCATGCACCACCATATATTCATCCTTGGTGTGCAATCTCACCACCATTGCCCCAAACCTGTTGAGGTAATCTCTAAGGGACTCCCTCTGATGCTGCCTTACATCGAAAAGGCCGTAAGACATTGTGGAGGGGCCCTGTTGACGAGATACTGCTCCCTGAACAGCGTGGAGAATTGCGTGAAGGACGTGATATGTCCCTCGGGCAAACTCACAAACCATTCCAACGCCGTTCCTGTTAATGTGGCCATGAAGAGCTTGCAGTGCACTACGTCAGACCCTCCTGACAGCATCATCTGCGTATGGAAAGCAGTGAGATGTGTTTCAGGGTCTTCTTTCCTGGTGAACACGGTCTTAGGCCCCACGAAGGTGGCTGGGACCACCGTGTCCATGATCGCTTGGGAGAAAGGCATGGGAAAGGCCCTTGGGGGCGTTGGTGGAGCCCGATCATCTCCCCCACGGTCTCTAGCTTGCTGCATGTGTTGCAGATTCAAGCATAGCTCCTCATTTGCTCTATGCAACTCCTCATTCCTGGCCTGTGAGGCGGCCAGGTCCTCCTGCATACACGCCTGATGCACTCTGGACTCTGCCACCGTCTCTTGAAGAGCGCGCATCGTTTCCGTGAGTTGTTGCATGGTAACGCTTTCGCCCCCATTTGGTGGAACGGATACGTGTCTAGTATTCCTCATCTTCTGTGGTTTCTACTCTCACTCTCGTGTATGGGACCCTGTTTTACTCCGGCCCCACGATGGGCGCCAAATGTTCTTGCCGGTTGACTCTCCTATCGGTTGACTCTACGACACTCACACGCCTCCTTCCTCACCTTGATAAATGCTTGGTTCTTTCGAAGCAATCTGCACCTGCAAAAGAGAAAGGGGCGCCCTAGAGGCCGTTTGCACTCCGACGCTCAAGTCAAGATGGGGCAAAAAACACCAAGTGTATTGAGTCTCTCTGTGTTTAGGTCTAGAAACTGCGTACCTTTGTGAAGTATTTTACTATCCCTTATATAGTCTAGGGTTTACTGTGCCGCTAGCCCTAATTAGGGTTCACTGTGCTACTAGCCATATTCAAGGTTTACTGGAATACCCTTGCGCCACTATCACCCAGTCTTAGTGATGTGATTCCACTAGCCACAATAACATGATTCTTTGATATTCTATGGAATCAACTTGAGTTGGCAAAGATTAGGCACTTTTATAGAAGAGGATCAATGTTCTATATTTCAAGAACTCACCAAATCTTGCACCACAAACCAAACTCACATGGAAGATCCATTTACTATCAATTGAACCGAAAAGAATTGAAGGAAAAAAGAAATGAACCAATCAAAACAAATAAAAGAAAGAATAGTTGCTGGAAAACTGAAAACAGAACCAAAAACTCAAGAAAACCAACTCAAAACATGAACAACTAAAGAGAAGAAAGGAAGGAGAATAGAAAACTTATGAAAATGGATGTAGATTGGTATGAACACGCCACTAGAAGTGATGGATGCTCCTAGATGAGTGTGCTGCCGCCACTTGAGGACACCATGGATCCTTCAAGATAAGACTAGAGAAGAAGGCTCAAAGCTCTCCAATGTTCTCTCAAAATTTGAGTAGAGTTTCTTTTCTATAAAATTTGGTTCTTTTTAATTTTGAGTTCTTTAATCCTTGTTGTTCATCTTTGTTTTCCATACTTGTCTTGCTGTTTTTTTAATTTTTAATTTGAGTTGGTGTGCTGTTTGGAAATTCCAATTGGTGCATCTTGTTCAATTGTTCTTGAGCTATCTTTGTGCAATTTTTGGTAGGATTCCATATACCTTTGTGTTGCTGTTTTTCTTTTAGGTTTTGAGTCTTTATTGCAATTTTATTTTGGTTCATTTTATGCTCTTTCAGTCTTTAATTTTTGAATCTATATATGTGTTCTTGCCGGTTGACTCGCCTGTCAGTTGACTCTATGACACTCACGCACCACCTTCCTCACGTTGATATGTGCTTGGTTCTTTCCGAAACAATCTGCACCTGCAAAAGAGAAAGGGGCGCCCTAGAGGCCGTTTGCACTCTGACGCTCAAGTCATTAGTGGGCAAGAAACACCAAGTGTATTGAGTCTCTCTGTGTTTAGGTCTAGAAACTGCGTACCTTTGTGAAGTATTTTACTGTCCCTTATATAGTCTAGGGTTTACTGCGCCGCTAGCCCTAATTAGGGTTCGCTGCGCTGCTAGCCATATTCAGGGTTTACTGGAATACCCTTGCGCCGCTATCACGCAATCTTAGGGTAATCTAGCACATAAGGTTTCCTTCTCTGGAGTGCAAACTTTAACAGGGTGGCCACCTGGATGCCTCCTTGTGCACCTAGTCTCTGGGGCCACCTGTTCTGGGAGTGCCTTCACTGTTTACGTGCCATGCATGTAGCTTTACTGCGAAACCCTAGTTCTGATGAGTACTCGACCCCTCAGGACTCTGCACCTAACTGTGCTCTCCCTGCTACCCGCATGGGCACTTCGTGATCCAGGCCTCTCCCTACCTCTGGGTATTTAACTGGTTATTGGCCCACACTGGGAACCAATCTTAACTGTTCTGGTTACGTTGTTCAAATCACCCAGGACCAGTGTCACCTCGCCACACTCTGTTGCCGAGGACTGATCACCCTGCGAAGTGACGAGGACACATCAGCCCTTTCTAGTGACCATCACGCTGATGACTACTCACCCTTCTTTGTGACAACATGCTGATGACTCATCACCCTTCTCTGTAGGCTGAGGACTAATCACCCCTTCCTGTAGGCTAACGACTCATCGCCCTTCTCTGTAGGCTGAGGACTAATCACCCCTTCCTGTAGGCTGATGACTCATTGCCCTTCTCTGTAGGCTGATGACTCATCGCCCTTCTCTGTAGGCTGATGACTAATCACCCCTTCCTGTAGGCTGATGACTCATCGCCCTTCCCTGTTCAATACCCCCTGTGGGGTCCACTCCACGTGGCTTTGGCCCATGCTGTGGGACCCAGCTGACATCCGAGGACTGGTCAGTACACAAGGCCCCCAGTCTCAAGCTGTTAACCTGTTTCAGCGAAGAGACTAAGTGATGGGCGAGGACTGGTCGGTACACAAGCCCCCCTAGTCTCGAGCTGTTAACTTGTTTCAGTGAAGAGACTAAGTCATTGACTCGAGCGACCTACGTGGCTCTGCGCATAAGTACGTGAACAGTGCGCTGAAAGGACACTTCACCAACCCCCCTTTCATCCGCTAACACGTGGCTGCATCAACGGTCCGAGATTCATAACGTTTGCGCTCCCTAGGGCTACGTTAAACCTCTTCAAAACCCCGCGCCACTTCACTGTTTCATCACTTTGCATTCCCACTTTCTGTAAATTGTATCTTCCAGCGCACGCTCTCCTCCTCTCACCAAGCCTTTCGAACTTCTCCGCCCTCGCTCAACCAAAGGTATGATTTTTATGTCTTCTCCACCTTCATGACATTATCTCTGTTCTCCATATTGCATGCTGCTGTTCTGGGCCTGTGTGTGGTTTATGCATTCTAGGGTTTTGTTCCTCTTTTCTGGGTTCGTTCTACCTTCGAGTCTTCGTCCACCATTGTTTTCTTCTAAGCCTTTTTCTTTTCCTGCCTCTCATTTGTTTAGATTCGAGATGGCCAGAACCAAAACTACCTCCAACCCTCCTCCAACCGTAGCGGTCGATTACAGGGCCCTCTACCCATGGGCTTCTGAGGATCTCCTTGCTGAGACCTCCAAACTCACATCCTGCGAGGATCTTCGCAAGCACAGGGATGATGAAAATGAGATCAAAGGACGCGTCTTTGGCAGGGAAACTAACGCGTACGTCTCTGTGCGACCCTATACTGAGAACGAACCCGTGTGAGCCGATGATCGCTGCAACAATGGGGAACCGTTCTTCTTCTTCTACGCCACCATCTTCAAACGAGTCAAAGTCTGCCTTCCTTTCACCGGGTTCGAGAGGGCTTTGCTCACAGAATTAAATGTGGCGCCTGCCCAACTGCACCCCAACAGTTGGGCCTTTATCAGGGCGTTCTCCGTCCTTTGCAATAATCTAGGGTTGACCCCCTCTGTCGACGTCTTTCTCTACTTCTTCGAGGCGAAAAGCCCCGGCAAGAGGCTTTGGGTGAGCCTGAATGGGGTGGCAGGGAGAGTCCTACTCACTCTCTTCTCGCAGTCGTACAAGAACTTCAAGGGAAGGTTCTTTCGAGTCTGCTGCAGCTCCTACGACCCCACCATGCTCGATGGGTTCCCATTATATTGGGTGGGGGAGTTGAAGTTCAAGAAACCACGCAGGCTCGAGGAGTTGACTGTCCCTGACCAAGAACTCTGCCAGACCATTTCCAGCTGGGGCGTGGTGTTTGACTCCACCCAGCTGATTAGGCATGAATACGACGCTGAGACTCTCAGCGTATACATTGGTACATCAACTTCATCTTGCATTTAACTGCTCACATACCTAATGCCTTGTCTTTCTCATCCTTTCTTATTGTTCACTACAGGCATGGTGCTCAGCGCTGACAAGAATAAAAGGCTGGCGGATGTGCTGAATCGCCGCAATGCTAGCGGTTCAGCTCCTGCAGGTCCTTCATCACCCGCGGGTGCTGCCCTGGAACCCATTGCTGAAAAGTCCAAGAGGGCAGCCCCTGTGGAGGTTTCTGATGACGAGGACACATGTTTCGGCCTTGTCTTTAAAAGGAAAAGGGTGGGGACAGCCGCGGAGGTCTCTTCGGCCACAGAAGGGCACCCTTCATCCTTTAGGGAGCACCCTCCCAACGCTTCATCCCCTCCTGAGCCAATCTTAACGCTTGAGGGGGGTGGGGAGAGTGCTCCTCCTTCTGGCCAGATGCCTTCTACCCCAGAACTGCCTTCTCTGCTCCAAAGGTCCCTTGCGCAGATGCCTGGCCGAGCTGCTTTGGAGGCCATGGACAGAAATTCCCTCGAGAACCTCCTCAGTCATGGTCTCGGGGAGTTCCTGGCCGCTTCAAACTCCTTGCTGGTCAAGGGCAACGTTGAGGCGGAGCTGCTTGAGAAGACCGCCCAATTGGAGAAAGAGCTGGAGCAGAAGGATCTCCAACTCCGCCAAGCGGCTAAGCGCGAGACTGCCCTTAATCAAGAACTAGGTAGTCTCCGTCAATCTGAGAAGGAGACCAAGAAGCTTCTCTTCTCCAAGGGGCAGGAGGCCCTCCAACTTGAAGCTAAAATACTCCCCCTCCGTAACAAGATCATCGAACTGGAAGAGCAAGCGGAGGGGGCTCAAGCCAAAATGACCAAGCTGGAGGAGAGGGCTACCGACCGAGAAGTTCAGCTGGGCAAGATTGAGGAGGAACTTGCCCAACAAATTGAATTGCTGAAGAAGACTGAAACTGAGCTTATTAACGACGCCGCCGACGCCTATGGGGAAGGCTTTGGTGATGCCCTTGCTCAGGTTGCCTGCGTGCATCCTGAGATGGACCTCTCGCCATACTCTGCAACAATGCAGGTGGTCGACGGGCAAATAGTGCCCAGATAGGTCTTCTAAGTGATTGTATTTAGTAGCTGAACATCTTGTAATCACCCTCCTTTGTAATATAAATACTTTGTTTTATGCAGCACTTTGCTTGCCTTTGAATTTCTGCTGCTTGTTCATCTGTTTGACGTGCTTTATATTTGGTGGACTCACAATCACAAATAATGCACCTGTAAAAATGAATCTTAAGTGACACGTTTTTCTGCTGATTTCACTAGTGAACCTTTATTTTCATCTGGGAGTTCTCACTCGGAGGGGGAAGGTGCTCCTTGCGAACTCCCCTTTCCACTCACGAGACCTCTAACCCCAACTAATAGGTTCCGACTGACCTCTCATCGCCCATGGGCGAGGGAGGATTTAACCGGGCGAACCCGTTCACATTGGAAGTTCTCACTCGAAGTGGAGGTGTTCTCTACGAACCTACCTCTCCACTTACGAGACCTCTAACTCCAAGTGACAGATTCTAACTGACCTCACATCTCTCACAGGCGAGGAGGATTTCTCTGGGCGAACCCTTCTTTCACATTGGAAGTTCTCACTCGAAGTGGAGGTGTTCTCTACGAACCTACCTCTCCACTTACGAGACCTCTAACTCCAAGTGACAGATTCTAACTGACCTCACATCGCTCACAGGCGAGGAGGATTTCTCTGGGCGAACCCTTCTTTCACATTGGAAGTTCTCACTCGAAGTGGAGGTGTTCTCTACGAACCTACCTCTCCACTTACGAGACCTCTAACTCCAAGTGACAGGTTCTAACTGACCTCACATCGCTCACAGGCGAGGAGGATTTCTCTGGGCGAACCCTTCTTTCACATTGGAAGTTCTCACTCGAAGTGGAGGTGTTCTCTACGAACCTACCTCTCCACTTACGAGACCTCTAACTCCAAGTGACAGGTTCTAACTGACCTCACATCGCTCACAGGCGAGGAGGATTTCTCTGGGCGAACCCTTCTTTCACATTGGAAGTTCTCACTCGAAGTGGAGGTGTTCTCTACGAACCTACCTCTCCACTTACGAGACCTCTAACTCCAAGTGACAGGTTCTAACTGACCTTACATCGCTCACAGGCGAGGAGGATTTCTCTGGGCGAACCCTTCTTTCACATTGGAAGTTCTCACTCGAAGTGGAGGTGTTCTCTACGAACCTACCTCTCCACTTACGAGACCTCTAACTCCAAGTGACAGGTTCTAATAACATTGTACAAACACATTAAAAATATATAACTTTAATTGAAATTTATTGGATGACCTCATTAAAAACCCTTAGAAAGGGAAAAAAGAGTGTCCCCTGTATTGTGTAGTGTACAAGATTACATGGCTTTAACTGAAATAATACTTCAGGTGGGTCGCATTCCATGTTCGAGGAATCGGACTTCCTTCTAAAGTCCCAAGTCTATATGCTCCATTCCCTAGGGCCTCTGTCACTCTGAAAGGACCATTCCACTTAGGGGATAGCTTGTTCTCTATCTGGTATGGAGACGCCTTGCGCATGACGAGGTCTGCCGCCTGGAACTGCCGAGCTCTCAACTTTGAACTTTGTTTGAGCTCGACTTTCCTCTTCAGCGCCTCAGCTTTGATTCCTGCTTCTTCCCTAGCTTCATCCAAGAGATCAAGATTCACCTTCCTCTCTTCATTGGACTTCTCAGCCACAAAGTTCTGGAAACGTGGCGAGTTCTCCTGGATCTCCACAGGGATCATGGCATCTGAACCATACACCAAACTAAAGGGAGTCTCCTTGGTAGTGGACTGGGGAGTAGTATGGTAGGCCCATACTATTCTGGGAACCTCCTCAACCCACCTTCCCTTTGCTTTCTCCAGCCTTCTCTTCAGTCCTCTGAGGAGGACTCGGTTGGCCGACTCGACCTGCCCATTGGTCTGTGGGTGCTCGACTGACGCAAACACTTGCTTGATCCCCAGCTCTGTACATAGCTTCCCCAACTGCTGGCTTGCAAACTGCGTGCCATTGTCAGACACCAAGCATTTGGGTACCCCGAAGCGGCAGACTATATTCTTCCACACGAAGTGCTGGATCTTCTGTGCTGTAATCTGTGCTACTGGCTCAGCTTCAATCCACTTCGTGAAATATTCTATGGCGACCACGAGGTACTTCATCTGCCGAACTGCCAAAGGGAAAGGTCCCAAGATGTCTATTCCCCATGTGTGAAACGGCCAAGGGCTGTATATCGACCTGAGCTCTTCTGGTGGCGCCTTAGGCCAATCAGCATGCAACTGACATTGCTTGCACTGCTGCGCATACCTAGTGCAATCTTCCCTCATCGTTGGCCAGTAGTACCCTGCTCGAATGGCCTTAGAAGCCAGAGCTCGACCTCCGATATGGCTACCACAGATGCCTTCATGGAGCTCGCCATTATCCTCACACACTGCTCGCCATGCACGCAGACTAAGATGGGGTGGGTAAACCCATGTCTGTACAACTCACCTTCAATGAGCGTGTACTTGGACGAGTTCTTCTTTATCCTCTTTGCCTCTGTCGGCTCTACTGGGAGCATTCCATCTGCTATGTAACGCTTATAGGGCGTCATCCATGTCTCTCCACTCTGTAGCAGGCAGACCTGCAACGCCTCTACCTCCATTAGCATGCATGCGTTGACTCGTGGCTTCTTCAAAGTTTCTTGAGTCAACGAGCGATGACTCCTCTTCTCACCATCTGACTGGTTGATCTGATGGACTCCCACCAAGTTATCAACTGTATAAGTACGAGGCACCCTCAGAGTCTCCTGGATGACTGTCCTCTGTCTGCCCCCCTTGCCTGAGCTGGCGAGTTTGGCCAACAAGTCAGCTCTGGCATTCTGCTCCCTGGGCACGTGTACTAGTTCAAATATTTCAAATGAACTCTTCAATCTTTGGACATACTCCAAGTAAGAGGCCATCTGAAGGTCTTTAGCCTGGTACTCTCCCACCACTTGACCGGTGACCAACAGTGAGTCACTCTTGGCCATAAGGCTCTGCGCTCCCATCTCCTTTGCCAACAACATCCCAGCGATCAAAGCCTCATACTCGGCCTGGTTATTGTTGGCTTTGAAAGCGAACCGCAGGGCCTGCTCTATCAACAACCCCTTGGGTCCTTCCAGGATCACCCCCGCTCCGCTGCCTTGCTGATTCAAGGACCCGTCTACTGACAATACCCACTTGAAGTTGGGTTCCTCCTGCTGGGCCTCGGTTGAGGACATCTCGACCACAAAGTCAGCGTAGATCTGTCCTTTGATCGGGCCCCTGGGTTCATACTGGATGTCGAATTCTGACAACTCGACTGCCCAATGCACCATGCTTCCCGCCACATCAAGCTTCTGCAGGACCTTGCATATTGGTAAATCTGTCATCACCACCACTGTGAAGCTCTGGAAATAGTGGCGAAGTCCCCTGGCTGAAAACACCACTACTAATGCTGCCTTTTCTAAGGCTTGGTATCTCATCTCAGGCCCCTGCAACACTTTGCTGACAAAATAGATGGGCTTCTGGCTCTATTGCTGTTCTTGAACCAAGACAGAACTCACCGCCCTATCTGTAACTGCAAAGTACAGACGCAGGGGTGTGCCGAGCTGAGGCTTGCACAAGACTGGCGGGCTGGCCAGATACTCTTTGAGCTTAAGGAAGGCCTGCTCACATTCTGCAGTCCAGGTGAATCTGCTATTCCTCCTTAGGCATTGGAAATAAGGGTGGCCCTTGTCTCCTCTGGCTGACACGAACCTGGAGAGTGCAACCATCCGACCCGTCAACTGTTGCACTTCTTTGACCGATGTCGGGCTCCTCATGGCTATGATCGTTGCACACTTGTCTGGGTTGGCCTCAATCCCTCTTTCCATGAGTAAAAACCCAAGGAGCTTGCCCGCTTCCACCCCAAAGATGCACTTTTCTGGATTCAATTTCAGCCTGTACCTTGCTATTGTATTAAACAGCTCCTCCAAGTTGTGAACATGCTGATCTCGTGCCTGGGACGTCACCACCATGTCATCTACATAGGCCTGCACATTACGTCCCAGCATGGGGGCGAGGACCTTGTCCATCAGCCTCTGATATGTGGCACCCGCGTTCTTCAGCCCAAATGGCATGACTGTGTAACAGTAACAAGACAGCTCTGTCATGAACGCAGTCTTGTTCTCATCCATCGGGTGCATCTTGATCTGATCGTACCCAGAGAAAGCGTCCAAGAAGCTGAATAACTTGCAGCCCGAGGCACTGTCTACTAGCGTATCTATGTTGGGCAGAGGGTAGGAATCTTTTGGACAGGCCTTGTTGAGATCAGTGAAGTCCACACACATCCTCCACTTCCCATTGGCCTTTTTTACCAGGACAACATTCGCAAGCCACTCAGGGTATTGTATTTCCCATATGTGGCCTGCTTTTAGCAACTTCTGTGTTTCCTCCCTGATTATCTGCCTTCGTTCATCATTGAACTTCCTTCTCCTTTCACGGACTGGTCTGACTTGGGGATTCAGTGCCAAGCGATGGCATAGAAAATCAGGGTCAATGCCTGGCATGTCTGAGGGGGACCAAGCGAAAGCGTCCAGATGTTTTCCTATAACTCCCGCCACCTAGTCTTGGGTCTCCTGAGACAGGGATTTACCCAGTTGGAAAATCTTCCCCCCAATCTCCTTCTCCACGACCTCCTCTGCTGGTTCGGGTCGCCTCGCCCGGGCGACCTCTGCTCGGGTGACCCCGACGTCACCTCGGGGCATATCTGCTTCATTGACACCTCCTCCCGGTGGTGAGGTGGTCACCATGCAGACTCCCCTCTTTGTCTTGAGGCTATTCTCATAGCACCTTTTAGCCTCTTTTTCATCTGACTTGATGGTTACCACCATCCCCTCCATAGATGGCAACTTCATCTTCATGTGCCTCGTGGACACCACAGCCCCTAGCCTGTTTAGGGCTGGTCAGCCTAGTAGTATGTTGTAGGCAGAGGGGGCGTTCACCACGAGGTACCTGATGTTCTTTGTGCGGGATGCTACTCCATCAGTGAATGTGGTCCTCAACTTTATGTACCCCCGCACTTCTACTTGGTCTCCTGCGAACCCATACAAACAGCCGACGTAGGGTCGCAGCTGATGTAAGGACCTATAAATTAATTGGAATAGAAGTGATAGATTTTAAATAATTTCTGAGTATGTTATTATTTAAAATAAAAAGGACATAAAAATAGAAAATATCATAGTGGTCAGACCTCGGACGTCGCCCAAGGTATGGGATCAGCTGGTAGAGGGCGATCGGTTGACCATTGTACCAACCAAGTAGTCAGGTGCGATGACTTTATCGTGAGGTAATCAAGTGGGCGTGCTTCAAGGGAGGGAGGCACGTGAATCAAGAAGGGTAAGAGAAAGGAAGGTGTAGCTTAGAAGTCGATGAGATCGCCGTTTGTTGAAGAAGGCGGCGTCCTCCGACTTTCCCTGTATGAAATCAGAGATCGCCTATTTTGCGCATGATCGCCGTGTGCGAAGATTTCACATAATCGCCAATCGCTTAGAGTACACATGATCGCCAATCGCCTATGGTGTACATGATCGCCGAAAGTGCACTTAGCATGTGATCAAGATGCTGGATCAACCATAGTGGGTTCCAAAAACCACGCGTATCAAGGTGTGGGTTGAGCCTTAGATACGCTGGGCATGCGAAGCTCTATGCTTGAGCATAAGAAATCGTCCTTAGTGTTGCATGCATGGGCGCACGAGGAGTAGTGCTGATCTATTCTTGGAAATGTGAAGCTACCGACGTCACCAAGCCATGTGGAGGTGATACCTTGGACGTAACATAATGGGAGGATGAACCTTCAGCAAGGTGTGACGATGTGACATCGGTGACCAGAGTAAGGCGATGTGTTCTCGTCACACACAAGGGCGATAAGAGATCGCCAACAGGATGAGAGGAACATCGGTCATCAACCAGGATGGGAGACACATCGGTGGTCTGCCAGGGTGAGACATCGGTGGTCTGCCAGGGTGAGACATCGGTTGTCTGCTAGGGTGAGACATTGGTGGTCCTCCAGGGTGAGACATCGGTTGTCTGCCAGGATGAAGAATCAGTCGTCCGTCAGGAAGAGGAATCGGTCATCGCCGGTATGAGAGGCATGGTCATCGCGCGATGTCGTGTTTCACACAGATAAGGTAGGACCCAGGCTCCCAGCATGAACGTTCTGCATGCGCGACACGTAGACAAAAAGGGTGTTTCAGAATAGTTAGCATCAGAGAGTTGGTATGCGCAGAAACCCACGTGGTCATACTGTTCAAGGAAGTGTACACGCAAGGTTGCTCAGAGAGTGGGTAATGGCAGAGAAGGCTAAAGAGCCGTTTGACCTTAAGAGCTGAGGGAATCAGCTCATTTAGTCCCCCTTTCTCCTTTCTCCTCCACTCGAAGACGCGGCTATCCTCATGTATCAGTGCTACGATCGGCGACTGCCTTTGTCCTTCTGAGAAGTCTCTGCAAGTTCTCCCGTCAGGACGCTTGAATAGAGTAAGTCGTTTTACTCTGTTTTTCGAGTCGAATCTGAGCTTGGGAGGGTTGCCTCTGCATAGGCGTTGCCAGCGACTCCCTTAGCTCCAGAAATCGTCTCTGTTAGCATAGAAAATGAGTAGTATAGTCAGTTTTGTGATAAAGGCTCCATGGTGCAGGTTAGGACATCTTTAAGCTTCGGTGGGTTTTGGAGCTCTTATTGTTTTTGCGCAAGTTCAGGTAAGGGAAGCTAGCATTATCGTTTATAAAAACTTTAGGCGAGTAGGTTCTGAAGTGAGGGCGATGTGGTCACCGGTTTCATATTCTATTTCACGATGCTCTGTTTTTATGTGTGGGGCGACGTGATCGCTGGTTTTAATGCAAATTTAGAAATCCCCTGTTTTAGTGTCGTTTTGAAATTGTTTGAGATTGAAAGGTGAAATGCATATGATATTCGAAAATCTGAACTTTGGTATGATTGTTTCTGTGATTGGGATTGTTTAAGAAAAGATTCAAAATATTATATGATGGAATTGTGCTTTTACGTGTGGTATGATGTACTGGATGAATGTGAAAGAGTGATCAAAGCATAGTATTTTCAGGAAAGAAAATACCGTGTGGAGATTTTATGAGGGTGTATTGATTTGTGAGTATCCTGTGAATGAGGCGATCCTGACTCTGCTGATATGATGGAATCACATAGATGAAGTCATTCAGTTGGTGAGAGTCGAAGGAGGTCCATATGTATGGGTAAGTCGTTTGAAAGATAACTGACTTGACCGGTTATATGGATTAACCCTGTCATACTGAGAGAGTGAGGATATTGAGATTGAGATCGAGATTATGTTTATGCGAATAGCTGTGGGAACTTTATAGCAATGTAGTATGACAGGTGCAGGTCTCTGGATGCTAAGTTCAACGCACGAGTCTTCTGGAAGTAGAGTCATTTGTCTATGTGTTATGAGTCAGTGGAAAGTCTGACATGTGAACCATGAGTATTGAATGTATTGAATAGACACTTGACGAGTTTGTGGAATATGGGGATATTGATGGTTGAAATTGATATAGATTATGAATGGTGTGAAGATTTATGCTTTCTATTGATATAAAGTTTCATATTTAAAGTTTTTAAAAATATCTAGCTTACCCTTTTGTTTTGTATCGTGGTTGTTTTTCTTAAACCTGTGATGATCGTGTATATTTGCACGGGAGCAGATGAGGTTGCAGGTAGTAGAGCTCCTCAGTGAGCATTTCTGGAGGAGGAGATCGCCGGTTTTTGAATGCTGTTGTTTTGTTTTATTTTGAAAACTCCTGTATGGAGATGTATTAAAACTTCCTCGAAAAGGGATATTATTTTGAGGCACATTTGTATTAATGGATGAATTATATTATGTATATATCTATGTTAAATTTTTGATATTATTGTGTCACCTTTATTTTATTATATAAAAATGAACAATATTTTGAGGGGCGTTACATTAATGGTATCAGAGCAGTTCGTCCTTAGGATGACCTGCGGGCAGTGGATCCATTGTGTTTCTCCTGCTCACAAATTTTATTGGGGTTTTAAATAAAAGCTATAGTGAAAGGTTTTGAAGGTTTTCTTATTGAAATTTTGTGTGTGCTGTAGTGAATATATGCTCTAACTGAAAATTTTAGTATTTAGAATGAAAGGATCTTGATAAAGTAGTGAGGGTGCACACTCATAATTGGATCAAGATGATTCTCAATCTTAATTCTGAAAGTTTGATGTTTACCATATATTGAATTCTGGTGTGATTTGTTGCATTTTATTGAGTGTTTTTGTAATTGGTTGTTTGGGATTGATGGTTCATACCATTAGCTGTTTTGGTGATATGCTTGGGTAGGTATCATGATCGGCTGATAAACTCAAATTCTAGATGGATTTGAGATGCTGACCTTTGTAAGACCTGGTGTGGTCTTCTAAATGAATTGATTCGTTATCAAGTTCATTTTATAGGAGTATGATTAGAGAAAAATAGTTTCCTAATCTTACGCAGAAAATGGCTCCTAGACCGCCTACCCCTCCCCAACCTTCTGCAGAAATGGGCCAGATCACTAGGGCCATTGAGATGATGGCGAGTGCTATCCAGCAGCAGAATGCGGCAATGGCTCAAAATCATCAAGCCGCAATGCAGCATTGGGAGACTGACAGATCGGCTGCAACAGCTTCCCACATCGGTCAGCCTCAGGAGCAGATGGGACTGACCGAGTTCCTCAGGCACAACCCACCTAAGTTCAGTGGGAATGCTACTCCTGACCAAGCAGATCGATGGGTCAGGGGGTTAGAGAAAATCTTCAAGGCGACCTCCTGCCCTGAAGATAAGAAGTTGGTGTTTGCCACATACCTGCTATCTGGAGAAGCCGAGTTCTGGTAGATGGGAACTCAACAAATGATGGAAGCCCGAGAAGAAGTATCAGACTGGGAGAGCTTCAGGGTGAAGTTTCTAGAGAAATACTTCCCAGATAGTGCAAGGTTTGCCAAGGAAGCTGAATTCCTCAGGTTGGAGCAGGGGGAGATGTCAGTGAATGCTTATGCTGCTCGATTTGAGTACCTTGCCCGGTTTTATACCCAAGCTACCTCTGAGGCTTGGAGGTGTAGGAAATTTGAGGAAGGACTGAAGCATGGGCTGAAGAGGACCATAGCCCCTATGTACATCAGGGAGTTTCACGCCTTGGTGGAGAAGGCGAAGATGGTGGAGACTCTGGAGAAGGGTGAGTCTCGGGTGATCAGGCCACACCTAGGGGGTTCTTCCAGTGGGAAGGCCAAGGTGCAGCAGCAGCAGAATAAGCCTTATGCAAGACCTCCACAGCATAGGGCAGGGGCAGCGATGTAACATCCCGCCAAAATACTATTCATATTTATATAATGAAAATTAAAGTAACAAATAGATTGAAGTGAATAAAATTATATATATGTAAATAAAGTTTCTCCTCCCAGGGAGTTTAATACAAATACGATCACTTTTCCATTAAAACATAAACAAATTACAATACAATAGAAGGATAGGCGATCTCCTGACAGAAGGGCGATCTCCTGACAGAAGGGCGATCTCCTATTAGAAGGGCGATCTCCTATTACAAGGGCGATCTCCTATCATATAGGCGATCTCCTATCAGAAAGCAGCAAAAGGGGTGATCGCCCAACGGAAATTGAAAACAGGCGATCTCCTTCCAGCGACAATTCACTAAGGAGCTCTACTTCCTGCAACATCATCTGCTCCCGTGTAAATTATACACGATCATTACAGGTTTAAGAAAAGGCCGAACACAACACCAAGAAAACACAGGGTAAGTTAGACATTTAAAAAGAGTTAGATATGAACTTTAAAATCAAGGTAAAACAAATTCAAGATATCTACGTAAACCATCAACTAAACACATATTTCACGATTCCTCGAAGGTCATTAAAATCACAACATATATCAAGTGTCTATCAATTCAAAGTTTCTCATTTCACATGTCAGACTTCCACTGATTTAACACACATAGACACACACCACACCACTGTAAAGTCCACACAGGACAGAAAGTAAAGTCCACACAGGACAGCAAGGAAAGTCCACACAGGACAGCAAGCAAAGTCCACACAGGACAGCAAGCAAAGTCCACACAGGACAGCAAGCAAAGTCCACACAGGACAGCAAGGAAAGTCCACACAGGACAGTAAAACATCATCAATTCACCCAATACACCATGCAACACTTAAATGAACGATCTCTACCACAGCAACTGTAACATCCCGCCAAAATACTATTCATATTTATATAATGAAAATTAAAGTAACAAATAGATTGAAGTGAATAAAATTATATATATGTAAATAAAGGTTCTCCTCACAGGGAGTTTAATACAAATACGATCACTTTTCCATTAAAACATAAACAATTTACAATACAATAGAAAGATAGGCGATCTCCTGACAGAAGGGCGATCTCCTATTAGAAGGGCGATCTCCTATCATATAGGCGATCTCCTATCAGAAAGCAGCAAAAGGGGTGATCGCCCAACGGAAATAGAAAACAGGCGATCTCCTTCCAGCGACAATTCATTAAGGAGCTCTACTTCCTGCAACATCATCTGCTCCCGTGTAAATTATACACGATCATTACAGGTTTAAGAAAAAGCCAAACACCACAAAAGAAACACAGGGTAAGCTAGACATTTAAAAAGAGTTTAAATATGAACATTAAAATCAAGGTAAAACAAATTCAAGATACCCACGTAAAACTATAGAGTTTCTCATTCCCTTCACCTGATCGCCAAGAAATCACACATTTCACAATATTTTCAAGAGTCGTTCTATTTCACATCATGCACCAAGTGTCTATCAAATTTCAAAGTTCCTCATTTCACACGTCAGACTACACTGACTCAGCACACAAGACACTTGACACTACTTCCGGAAGACTCATGCATTTGACTAGACTCGTGTATTTGCACCTGTCATACTGCCCACTGTGAAATCACACACATTCACAGGGTCGCCGTGAAATCACACACATTCACAAGCGTATAATGAATCTCAATATCATCACCATCCAAGCATGACAGGGTTAATCCACACAACAGGTCGAGCTCGTTCCCTTTTGAACAACTCACCCATACGTATGAACCTCCTTCGACTCTCAACGCCCGAATAACTTCATCTATATGATTCCATTATATCAGGAGAGTCAGGATATCATAACGAATCACCGGTCAATGCACATCCTACACGATCTTACACGGTATTTTCTTTCCTGAAAATACTATGCCTTGATCTCACATTCACAACATTCAACACATCATGCCACACTTAAATGAATGATTTCAATCACAGCAAAACTCACTCCAAGGTTCATGTTTTCGAATATCACATTTACATCTCAAACATTTTCAACACAACACCAAAAACAGGGAGTTCGTAAAACAGCGCCAAAACCGGCGATCTTGTCCAAAAACAGGGGATTTCGAAATCTGTATTTAAAATCGGCGACCACGTCGCCCAAACACATAGAACAGAGCATTCACGAAGATGAAAACGAAAACCGGCGACCACGTCGCCCTCACTTCAGAAACAGCTAATCTATGGCTTGCATTGAAAATGAAGGCTAGCTTCCCTTACCTGGACTTGTGCAAAACACCAAGAGCTCCGAAACCCAACGAAGCTTGAAGAATGCCTTGGCTCTGTTTTAGTGTCCCGGTCTGGAGATCTTGCAGAGAACCTCCCCAAGTGTTCCAAGTGCAGTCGTCGTTAGCTAAGCAGGAACGTGATAAGGCCTGAATGGCAGAGTGAAGGAGAGAAAAGAGAAGGATGAAGATGCAGACACTCTTTCACTCTTGAGTCACTGTAACCTTCTTTGCCTTCCCGCAGTGGGCTTTTGAATCCAAGCCTACCTGTCCACGTATGCTGCTGCTACCCCTTCTGCAGGAAAGCCTGAGTGTACTATTTCACTGAACAGTACGGCCACGGTTGTCTCTTGCGCCTGCCAACCACTGCCCTGAACAGTACGACCACTGTTGTCGCTTCTGCATGCCAACCACTGCCCTGAACAGTACGACCGCGAGTGTCTCTTGCGCATGCCAACATTCTGATGTCACTATTCTGAACCACCCTTTCTGTCTACGTGGTGCGCGTGCAGGACGTTTCATGCTGGGAGTCTGGGTCCCACTCTATCTGTGTGAAGCTCGACATCGCGCGATAACCTTCCACCGATTACCGCTCGCGCGATGACTATCCACTGAGGTCTCATACTGGCAAACGACCGATGTCTCTCCCTGGGAGACGACCGATGTCTATCCCTGGCAACGCCCGCATGCCTCTCGCGCCCCAGCGTTACCCGCATGCCTCGCGCGCCCTGGTGACGTCCACATGCCTCGCGCCCTCTCAATGCCCACATGCCTCTCGCGCGCCCTGGTGACGTCCACATGCCTCGCGCCCTGGCGATGCCCGCATGCCTCTCGCGCCCTGGCGACGTCCACATGCCTCGCGCCCTGGCGATGCCCGCATGCCTCTCGCGCCCTGGCGACGTCCACATGCCTCGCGCCCTGGCGATCATGTGTAGTAGACGACCGGCGATCTCATAGTCTTCTAAACTACACTTTCCTTCCTTTTTATTTTAAATAAAAGCATACTTAGAATTCATTTAAAATATATCCCTTTTTATTCCAATTCAATTTTACAGGTCCTTACAGCAACAAACGTATCCAGGTTCAGATCTTTCCAATAACACATGTATTTCACATATCAACCTCGAACAAGTGCAAAGCGACACTAAAACAGGGGATTTTAGAACACAACATTTAAAACCGGCGATTACGTCGCCCTACACGTAAAAACAGAGCATTCACGAAGATGAAAACGAAACCGGCGACCACGTCGTCCTCACTTCAGAAACAGCTAATCTACGGCTTTTATTGAAAATAAAGCTAGCTTCCCTTACCTGGACTTGCGCAAAACACCAAGAGCTCCGAAACCCAACGAAGCTTAAAGAATGCCTTGGCTCTGTTTTAGCGTCTGGTTTGTAGAACTTGCAGAGAACCTCCCAGGTGCTCTAAGGGCAGTCGCCGCACGTCGCACTGGTGCTGGAGGTTGCCTGAGTTGCAGCGCGAAGGAGAGAAAAGAGAGGGATGAAGGTGCAGACACTCTTTCACTCTTGAGCCACCGTAACCTTCTTTGCCTTCCCGCAGTGGGCTTTTGAATCCAAGCCTACCTGTCACGTATGTTGCTGCTGCCACCCCTTCTGCAGGAAAGGCTGACAACCACTGCCCTGAACAGTACGACCACTGTTGTCGCTTGTGCATGCCAACCACTGCTCTGAACAGTACGACCGCTGGTGTCTCCTGCGCATGCCAACATTCTGATGTCACCACTCTGAACCACCCTTTTTGTCTATGTGGCGCGTGTGCAGGACGTTTCATGCTGGGAGTCTGGGTCCCACTTTATCTGTGTGAAGCTCGTCATCGCGCGACAACTTTCCACTGCTGACTCATCCTGGCGAACGACCGATGTCTCCCTCGCCCTGGAAGACGACCGATGTCTCCCTCGCCCTGGAAGACGACCGATGTCTCCCTCGCCCTGGAAGACGACCGATGTCTCCCTCTGGGAGACGACCGATGCATATCCCTGGCGACGCTCTCATGCCTCGCGCCCTGGCAAAGCCCGCATGCCTCGCGCCCTGGCGATGCCGCATGCCTCTCGCCCGCATGATGCCTGAATGCCTCGCGCCCTGGCGACGTCCACATGCCTCGCGCCCGCGCGATGCCTGCATGCCTCGCGCCCTGGCGCTCATGTGTAGCAGGCGACCGGCGATCATGTACTACTAGGCGATCTCATGGAGTTCCAAACTACACTTTCCTTCCTTTTTATTTTAAATAAACACATACTTAGAATTCATTTAAAATATACCCTTTTTATTCCAATTCAATTTTACAGGTCCTTACAAGCGACACCCCAGTTTCAGCAGCAACAACCATGGAAACCCAAATGTTTCCATTGTGGTGGACCACACACGCCCAATGTGTGCCCCAAGAAGGCTTCAGAGAGAAGGTGTTTTGCATGCCAAAAGACGGGACACGTTGCTAGAGATTGTCCTACCCAGAATAGGATGACTCAACCCAGTGGTTCCCAACAGTTGAGGAACGAAGGCAGCAGACCTCAGGCAACAGGGAGAGTGTTTGCCATGACAGGAGCTGAGGCATCCCAGTCAGGTAACTTGGTGCAAGATGCTTGTTTTATAGCTGGTAGAAGTGTAAAAGTCTTGTATGATTCTGGAGCGACACACTCCTTTGTGTCAAGTCGGAGTATGGCCGAGCTGGGCCTTCTAGTGAAGGAGCTACCTTTTGAACTGTTGGTCTCTACACCTGCATCAGGACAGGTTATGTGTAAGGACCTGTAAAATTAAATTGGAATAAAAAGGGATATATTTTAAATGAATTCTAAGTATGTTTTTATTTAAAATAAAAAGGAAGGAAAGTGTAGTTTAGAAGACGATGAGATCGCCTGATTTGTACATAATCGCCTATCGCCTAGGTTGCACGTAATCGCCAGTCGCCTATGGTGCACATGATCGCCGAAAGTGCACTCAGTATGTGGTCAGGATACGGGATCAACCAGAGTGGGTTCCACAAAACCACACGTATCAAGGTGTGGGTTAAGCCTTAGATACGCTGTGCATGCAAAGCTCTATGCTTGAGCAAAAGAGATCGTCCTTAGTATTGCATGCATGGGTGATGGAGGAGGGCCAAGCAAATCTAGCCAAGGAAGCCAAGGCCCAAACCAAGAAGACCGTCTAGACCAAGAGGAGCGTCTAGCTCCAGGAAGTGAGCGTCTAGAACGTGAAGGAGGGAGGCTATCCATGGAGCTAGACCGTCTAGGACCTCTCACAAGATCCATGGCTAAACATATCCAAGCACACATAGAAGAAGCCACGGATGGAAGAGAGAGATCCTTGTACATGTTTCATAAAGGCCCAAAGGGGGAGGGGGTGCTTAGTAGATTAGTGTAGTGTAGAAAGCAAAACTTGCTCACTTAGGGGTGTGCTATCAAAAAGGTGCCCTTAGCAATAGAAGGAGGGGTGTGCTAGCAAATAGGTGCCTTTAGCAAAAGAAGGAGGGGTGTACTATCAAATGTTGCATTTTTGACCTATCTTCTAGAATATTAGGATGATGGTGTGGTTTGACTAAAGTCAATACCCTAGGCAGCCCCACTTTTTGTATTTCCATCCCTACCCTTTAAGCTTGCTCACCAAGGCTCCTAAATCTATAAATAAGGAGGCCTACCTCATGTATTTTCAAGTTTATTTGAGTAATGTTATGCTGCCATTTTTTGTGCACAAGCTTTACTCCTCCTAGAAATCTAGGCTATAAACTTCAATCCTTTCACCTTCTCCCTTGAGCTGGCCGAACCACTCAACCCATACTCATCATGCACCTTCAAGACCAACACAACTCCTAGGAGGGTCTTGTTTCACTCATCCATTGCTTCCGCTCCATCTATTTCTACTTTGATTCAAGAAGAACACATGAAAATGCCATCATTTGGTATCATGAGCTTTTGGTTCTTCAAGATGAGTAGCTTGTCTTTTTAAATTTTCAGTTCTTCTTTATTTTCATCTGGTCATTTCAATTCCATAATTGTCTTGCTGTTTTTTACATTTTAAATTGTTCTTGGTGTGCTTATGGAAGATCCAACCGAAGCACATGTGTTCAATTGATCTTGAACATTTTCTTGTGCAATTGTGATAGGATTCCTTACACATTGAGTGGCTGTTTTCTTTTAGGAATTTGAGTCTTTATTGCTTTCTTATAATTGCTTCATTTTATGCTTTGAGTCTTTATTTTCTGAATCTATAAATGTTGTGTCAAGTCATGTGAATCCATAATTGTCATCAATTCTTAGTAGTCCTATTTTTTTGGCTTGATTGTTTCTTGTTTTTGGGTCTCTTTAAGTTGCCTTAATCTGCTGTTATTTTTTATCCTTTGCTGCCTTTTTAATTTTAGCTTGAGTTCATATTTGTGTTTTAGTTCTACACAAATTCATTTACATCATTTTCCTTTGTGTCTTTTGGTATATCTTGCTGTTTTTCCAATTTACACAGAATCCCCTGTTTTACATCAATCTGTGCTGGCTGTTTTTGCTTGGGAAAATTATTTTTCCAGATAGGAAAATTTTGATTCTCTGGAATATGCAAGATTGAGGTGTTATAGAAAAGACAAAAAAAGAATCAGGTCAAAAAAAAGAAATAGAAAAAAAATGATAAATATTTTAAAAACAGTGTGCAAATCTGGGCGCTCCAGCTGGCGTAACTGAACACTGATTTTGCAAAATTTATTAAAAAAAAATGGCTCATGCGTTTTGGGTGAAATCTGTCCCAGAATTTAGTTGAGATCTTGAAATATTTGCATATCAATTTTCAGAGGCAAATCTGTAAAGGACAGCTCAGCATAAATTGGGGAAAATCACGTTTTCTGGCCACAACAGTTTTTCAGTGGTGCTGTTTTTGATTTTGAAATCAATTCTAGTGCTATTCTTAGGATTCACTTTGTGTGCCTACCTTTCTTTGAATACCTTTATTTGCTTGTTTTATATTTCTTTGGAACTCTTTCTAGTTGTCACAATTTAACTCCATTTGGTGGTTCTGTTTTTCTAATTAATTTGTTTCTTGCTTTAATCCTTTGGCCTCTAAATTTGGTGCTGGAATTATTTCTCAATTGGTGCCTATTTGAGTAGAAATTTAACTTGAGTGAGGTCTAGCTTGTGTGATAGGTGCTGGATTGGAGAATTAATTTTCTAATTCTAAGAGGAGCCAAAGCAAGGGCAGCAAACAAAGATTACTCAAAAACACGACAAACACTTGGAGGGCCCAACAAAGAAAAGACAACCAAGGGAGTGCCAATAGCAAAACAAGGATCAACAAAGGGGGTTTTCTTAATCTTCTTTGTAACTTAACCTTGTTAATTACTCTTTAACTACGTGATTAGACGGTGAGTGTGTCTTCAAGGGCTCCAAGTGTCCAAGAAGCCTCACCTAGGGCCGACTAGTGTAGACCTTACTTGTTTTAGCATGTGTTAATTGTTTTAATTGCTTTCCTTGCTTAATTAGTTACGTTTGGTAATTGTTTTGTTTTGTTTAAGTTCGTTAATTCTTTTGCTTGGTTAATTAGCTAGTTTGCATTGTTTTCTTGCATCAAAATTTGATTTCTTCAACCTAATTGTGTTTTAAGTGGTTTACTAAGAGAAAGCTTTGTGTGAAGACATTGAGGGATAGTCTTTGGCTAAGGCAAGGCTTGGTATTTAAGTAGTCCATTGTGACTCACCTCCCTTACCTGGAAGACTACCTTCTTTGACTTCCCTAAATTTTCTCAAGGTAAAATATTTCTATACACAAAGGTCTAGTCATGTCTTCTCATTCCTTTAAATCTCTTAAAAGTGAGGTGAAATCCTTTCTTTGAATGCTCTGTTCTATGTGTCTGGGCGACGTGGTCGCCGGTTTTAAATACAGACTTCGAAATACCTTGTTTTTGAACCAGATCGCCGGTTTTGGCGTTGTTTGCGAACTCTCTGTTTTTGGTGTTGCTTTGAAACTGTCTGAGATTTAAATGAGATATTCGAAAATAAGAACCTTGGATTGAGTTTTGCTGTGATTGAAATTGTTCCTTTAAGTGCTATGTGATGTGTTGAATGTGGTGAATGTGGATCGAGGCATAGTATTTTCAGGAAAGAAAATACCGTGTAAGATCGTATAGGATGTGCATTGATCGGTGATTCCTAATGAGATATCCTGACTCTGCTGAGATAATGGAATCCCATAGAGGAAGTTACTCAGTTGTGGAGAGTCGAAGGAGGTTCATAGGAATGGGTGAGTCGTGTGAAACAGAACGAGCTCAGCCTGTTCTATGGATTAACCCTGTCATACCGGGAGAACTATTGACATTGAGATTATATATGCGCATGCTGTGTGGATTCACAGCGACCCTGTGTGGATTTCACAGTGGTATGGTATGACAGGTGCAGATCTCTGAGTCTAATCAATGCATGAGTCTTCCGGAAGTAGTGTCAAGTGTTTTGTGTGCTGAGTCAGTGGTGGTCTGACATGTGGAATGAGGAACTTGAAATTGATAGACACTTGATACAGTTGTGAAATAGAATGACTCTGGAAAATATTGCGAAATGTGTGATTTCTGGGCGATCAGGTGAAGAGTATGAGAAACTTGATAACTTTACGTGAATATCTTGAAATTGTTTACCTTGATTTTATTTTAATTATCCTTATTTAAACTCTCTTTAAAATATCTAGCTTACCCTGCGTGTTTTGGTTCTGTGGCTGTTCTCTTAAAACTGTGATGATCGTGTATAACTTACACGGGAGCAGATGATCTTCCAGGAAGTAGAGCTCCTCAGTGAGTGGTCGCCGGAAGGAGATCGCCGGATTTCTGTTCTGGTAGCAGATCGGCTGTTTTGGGTCCTCCGATAGGAGATCGGCCTCGTCCGATAGGAGATCGGTCTCTTCCGATAGGAGATCGCCTGCTTTGTTTTTTTTACTGTATTTTGTTTATGTTTCTGGAAAATTTGACCGAATTTGTATTAAACTCCCTGTGAGGAGAAACTACATTTCATATATATAATATTTTGTTCACTTCAATCTATTTATTACCTTTATTTTCATTATATACATTTGTATAGTAATTTGGCGGGATGTTACATTAATGGTATCAGAGCAGTTCGTCCTTAGGATGACCTGAGGGCTGTGGATCCATTGTGTTTCTTCTGCTCATGAAATTTATTTGAGTTTAAAATAACAACTGTAGTAAAGAGTTTTCAAACGTTTTTGTATTGAAATTTTGTGTGTGCTTTGGTGAATATATGCTCTAACTGAAAATCTTAGTATTAAGAATGAGAGAATCTTGATAAAGTAGTGAGGGTGCACACTCATAACTGGATCGAGATGATTCTTAATCTTAATTCCAAAGGTTTGATGTTTAGCCTACATTGAATTCTGGTGTGATTTATTTAGTGTTCTTGTAATTGACTGAGAGTGGTCGTTTGGATTGATGTTTACACACCGGTAACTGTTCTGGTGTTTTGTTTGAAGTTATAAGTGTGATAATCCTGTTGATGAGCTCAAATTCTTAATGATTTTGAGATGCTGACCTTTGTAAGGTCTATATGTTACCTCCTGAATGAATTGATTTCTTATCGATTTCATTCTTGTAGTTGTAGGGAGTATAGAAACCTGTAGTTTCAATCTGAAACGAAGAGAGATGGCACGTAGACCTTCTACCCCTCCCCAATCTTCTTCGGAGATGAGCCAGATTGCTAAAGCTATCGAGATGATGGCAACTGCCATCCAACAGCAGAATGCAGCGATGGCTCAGAACCATCAAGCTACAATGCACCACTGGGAAACTGCTCGGTCGGCTGAGACAAACTCCCACGGCGGTCAGCCTCAAGAACAGATGGGACTGACTGAGTTCATGAGGCACAACCCACCCAAGTTTAGTGGGAATGCTACCCCTGATCAGGCAGATCAGTGGGTCAGAGAGCTGGAGAAAATCTTTAGGGCGACCTCCTGCCCTGAAGAGAAGAAATTGTTGTTCGCCACTTATCTGCTATCAGGAGAAGCTGAGTTCTGGTGGATGGGAGCTCAGCAGATGATGGATGCCCGAGGGGATGTATTGGATTGGGAGAGCTTCAGGGTGAAGTTCTTGGAGAAATACTTCCCTGACAGCGCCAAGTTTACGAGGGAAGCTGAGTTCCTGAAGCTGGAGCAGGGGGATATGTCAGTGAACGCCTATGCTGCTCGTTTTGAGTACCTCGCCCGGTTCTATACTCAGGCGACCTCCGAGGCCTGGAGGTGTAGGAAATTCGAAGAGGGGCTGAAGCATGGACTGAAGAGGACCATAGCCCCGATGTGCATCAGGGAATTTCACGCCTTAGTGGAAAAGGCGAAGATGGTGGAGACCCTGGAAAAGGGTGATTCTCGGGTGGTCAGGTCACACCCCGGGGGTTCTTCCAGTGGGAAAGCTAAGGCACAGCACCCACAAAGCAAGCCCTATGCGAGACCTTCACCACATCGAGCAGGAGCAGCGCCTCCCCAGTTTCAGCAGCAGCAACATTGGAAACCCAAGTGTCTCCATTGTGGTGGACCACACGCCTCCAATGCATGCTTCAAGAAGACTTCTGAGAGGAGATGTTTTGCCTGCCAAAAGACAGGGCACGTTGCTAGAGAATGCCCTAGCAGGAATGGGGCGACCCAACCCAGTGGCTCCCAGCAGATGAGAAACGAAGGCAGCAGACCTCAGGCGACAGGGAGAGTGTTTGCCATGTCTGGAGCAGAAGCATCTCAGTCAGGTAACCTCATACAAGGTGTTTGTTTTATTGCTGGTAGAGGTGTAAAAGCTTTGTTTGATTCTGGAGCGACACACTCCTTTGTGTCAGGCCTGTGTGTAGCCGAGTTGGGCCTCCTAGTGAAGGAGTTACCTTTCGAACTGTTGGTCTCTACACCTGCGTCAGGACAGGTGTCGACCTCTACAGTATGCCCCGAATGTCCAGTGATTGTAGAGGGACGCAGATTCAAGGTGAACTTGATCTGCCTACCTCTTCAGGACCTAGATGTTATCCTGGGAATGGATTGGTTAGCTGCCAATCACGTTCTCATTGACTGCGGTAGTCAGAGGATTGCGTTTCCAGACCTCCAAGGATCAGATGTAATATCTGCTCAGCAAGGGCGGTCAGAGTTGGCAGAAGGGGCGAGGTGCTTCGTGATACTCGCTCGGTCGGAGGTGGAGAATGAAGGGGACGTAAGCAGAATACCCGTGGTGCAAGATTTCACGGATGTATTCCCAGAAGAAGTACCTGGGTTACCCCCTAAGAGAGAAGTGGAATTCTCTATTGACTTGGTACCTGGAGCTGGACCAGTGTCAATGGCACCTTACAGGATGGCACCAGCCGAGTTAGTGGAGTTAAAGAAGCAAGTGGAAGAGTTGCTGGAGAAGCAATTCATCAGACCCAGTGTATCTCCATGGGGGGCTCCAGTACTCCTAGTCAAGAAGAAGGATGGGGGGTCTCGGCTGTGTATAGATTACAGGCAGTTGAACAAGTTGACCATCAAGAACAAGTACCCCCTACCTAGGATTGATGATTTGATGGATCAAATACATGGAGCCTCGGTGTTCTCCAAGATTGACCTGAGATCGGGGTACCACCAAATTTTGGTTAAAGCTGATGATGTGCAAAAGACAGCTTTTAGGTCTCGGTATGGGCATTATGAGTATGTAGTGATGCCGTTTGGGGTCACAAATGCTCCAGCCCTGTTCATGGACTACATGAATAGGATTTTTCGCCCTTTCTTGGATAAGTTTGTGGTGGTCTTCATAGACGACATACTCATTTACTCAAGGACCGAGGAAGAGCATGAAGAACACCTGAGGACAGTATTGGAGATACTGAGGGAGAAGCAGCTCTATGCCAAGTTCTCGAAGTGTGAGTTCTGGCTGAGGGAAGTCAACTTCTTGGGACATGTGATATCTGCCCAGGGGATCTCGGTTGATCCAGCCAAAGTGGAGGCAGTGCTTCTATGGGAACGTCCTAAGACAGTTACTGAAATAAGGAGTTTTGTGGGCCTAGCTGGCTACTATCGGCGGTTTATTGAGGACTTTTCCAAGGTAGTGGCTCCTTTAACACAGCTGACCCGCAAGGATCAACCTTTTGCTTGGACCGACCGATGTGAGCAGAGCTTCAAGGAACTAAAGGAAAGGCTGACTAGTGCTCCAGTGCTGGTGATCCCCGAGGTAGGAAGATCTTTTGATGTCTACTGTGACGCTTCACATCAGGGTCTGGGATGTGTTTTAATGCAAGAGAGAAGAGTGGTTGCATACGCTTCAAGGCAACTCAAGGTTCATGAGAGAAACTACCCTACGCATGATTTGGAGTTGGCGGCGGTGGTATTTGCCTTGAAGATCTGGAGGCACTATTTATATGGAGCTCGGTTCCAGGTGTTCAGTGACCATAAGAACCTGAAATACCTGTTCGATCAGAAGGAACTAAACATGAGACAAAGAAGGTGGATGGAGTTTCTAAAGGACTACGATTTTCAACTCATGTATCATCCAGGGAAGGCCAATGTAGTGGCAGATGCCTTGAGTAGAAAATCAGTACAAGTAGCCACCATGATGATGAAAGAGCAGAAACTGATCGAGCAATTCAGAGATTTAAACCTTGGGGTAGAGTTCCACGTAAATCACATTAGTTGTAGTAAACTGGCTATAACTAATGACTTCCTTGGAATGATAAAGGACAAGCAGTTGGAGGACCCTAGTCTGAAGCGTACTGTGGAGTCACTAGGGACCGACCAGACTAAAGGCTTTGTGATGGGCAATGATGGGATCTTGAGATTTGAGGGCAGGATTTGCATACCGGCAAATGAAGAGTTGAAGAAGATGGTCCTAAAGGAAGGTCACAAGAGTCGCCTTAGCCTACATCCAGGCATGACCAAGATGTACCATGACTTGAAGGAGTCATTTTGGTGGTCAGGCATGAAGAGAGACATCGCCCAGTATGTTGCTACCTGTTTGACGTGTCAGAAGGCAAAGGTAGAACATCAAAGGCCTGGCGGGTTGTTACAACCATTGGATATCCCTGAGTGGAAATGGGACAGCATTGCCATAGATTTTGTCACCCATTTACCCAGATCGGTAAAGGGCCATGATGCAATCTGGGTCATCACTGATCGGCTGACGAAGAGTGCTCATTTTCTCCCAGTGAATATGAGGATGCCCATGGCCAAGTTGGCACAGTTGTACATCCAGGAAATAGTGAGGCTGCATGGAGTGCCTTCCAGCATTGTTTCAGATAGGGATCCCAAGTTCACCTCACGGTTTTGGCAGACCTTACAAGAGTGCTTGGGAACTAAGTTGAGGATGAGCTCTACATATCATCCCCAAACAGATGGTCAGTCAGAGAGAACGATCCAGTCCTTGGAAGACCTGCTGAGGACGTGTGTCTTGGATCAATTGGGGAATTGGGACGAGGTGTTGCCACTGGTGGAGTTTACATATAATAACAGTTATCACGCTAGTATTGGGATGGCACCATATGAAGCCCTGTATGGGAGGAAATGCAGAACTCCCTTATGTTGGTACCAGGAGGGCGAAGCAGTCTTGGTTGGGCCAGAGTTGATTCAACAGACGACCGAGAAGGTGCAACAGATACAAAGCAGAATGAAGGCTTCTCAAAGTAGGCAGAAGTCATATGCAGACCAGAGGAGGAAGCCTTTGGAGTTTGCTGCTGGAGACCATGTGTTCATGAAAGTGACACCAACCAAGGGTGTGGGAAGGGCGATCAGACCAAAGAAGTTGTCCCCTAAGTTCGTGGGACCATATCAGATCTTAAGGAGGATTGGCCCAGTAGCTTATGAGATCGCCCTGCCTCCCCATTTAGCGAATCTGCACAATGTCTTTCACGTTTCACAGCTGAGGAAGTACATGGCAGACCCTAGTCATGTGCTGGAAGTGGACAACGTGCAGATTAGGGATGACTTGTCCTTTGAAGCGAAACCAGTCAGGATTGACGAGCGTCAAAGTAAACAGCTCAGAGGCAAGACCATTAACATGGTGAAAGTGGTGTGGGATGAGCGATCGGGTGACTCAACTTGGGAGTTGGAAGAACCCATGAGAGAAGCCTATCCATATCTCTTTTCCTTGTAATTCAATTTTCGAGGACGAAAATTTTTCTTGTTGGGGAGAATGTAAGGACCTGTAAAATTGAATTGGAATAAAAAGGGTTATATTTTAAAAGAATTCTATGTATGTTTAATTTAAAATAAAAAGGGAGGAAAAGTTAAGTTTAGAAGGCTATGAGATCGCCGGTCGCCTGCTACACATGAGCGCCAGGTGGACGTCGCCAGGGCGCGAGGCATGCAGGCATCGCGCGGGCGCGAGAGGCATGCGGGCATCGCGCGGGCGTGAGGCATGCGGGCATTGCCAGGGCGCGAGGCATGTGGACGTGGCCAAGGCGCGAGAGGCATGCGGGCTTTGCCAGGGCGCGAGGCATGTGGACGTGGCCAAGGCGCGAGAGGCATGCGGGCTTTGCCAGGGCGCGAGGCATGTGGACGTGGCCAAGGCGCGAGAGGCATGCGGGCATCGCCAGGGCGCGATGCATGTGGACGTGGCCAGGGCGCGAGAGTTATGAGGGCGTCGCCAGGGAAGACATCGGTCGTCTCCCAGAGGAAGACATCGGTCGTCTTCCAGGGCGAAGGAGACATCGGTCGTTCGCCAGGATGAGTCAGCAGTGGAAAGTTATCGCCCGACGTCGAGTTTCACACAGAGTAAAGTGGGACCCAGACTCCCAGCATGAAACGTCCTGCACACGCGCCACGTAGACAAAAAGGGTGGTTTAGAGTGGTGACATCAGAATGTTGGCATGCGCAGGAGACACTCGCGGTCGTACTGTTCAGAGCAGTGGTTGGCATGCACAAGCGACAACAGTGGTAGTACTGTTCAGAGCAGTGGTTGGCATGCACCAGAGACAACAGTGGTCGTACTGTTCAGGGCAGTGGTTCTCAGACTTTCCTGCAGAACGGGTGGCAGCAGCAGCATGCGTGGACAGGTAAGTTGGGATTCAAAAGCCACTGCGAGAAGGCAAAGAACGTTACAGACTCAAGAGTGTTAGAGTGAGTGCAAACTTCCTCCCTCCCTTCTTCCCTTCCTTGCGTGGAGACTCAGGCAACCTCCAGCATCAGTGCGACAAGCGACGTTGCCCTTAGAGCACCTAAGAGGTTCTCTGCAAGTTCTACAGACCAGGTGCTGAAAACAGAGCTAAGGCATCCTTCAGGCTCGGTGGGTTTTGAGCTCGCGGTATTTTACGCAAGTCCAGGTAAGGGAAGCTAGACTTCATTTTCAATACAAGCCATAGATTAGCTGTTTCTGAAGTGAGGGCGACGTGGTCGCCGTTTTCGTTTTCATCTTCGTGAATGCTCTGTTCTATGTGTCTGGGCAACGTGGTCGCCGGTTTTAAATACAGACTTCGAAATACCTTGTTTTTGAACCAGATCGCCGGTTTTGGCGTTGTTTGCGAACTCTCTGTTTTTGGTGTTGCTTTGAAACTGTCTGAGATTTAAATGAGATATTCGAAAATAAGAACCTTGGATTGAGTTTTGCTGTGATTGAAATTGTTCCTTTAAGTGCTATGTGATGTGTTGAATGTGGTGAATGTGGATCGAGGCATAGTATTTTCAGGAAAGAAAATACCGTGTAAGATCGTATAGGATGTGCATTGATCGGTGATTCCTAATGAGATATCCTGACTCTGCTGAGATAATGGAATCCCATAGAGGAAGTTACTCAGTTGTGGAGAGTCGAAGGAGGTTCATAGGAATGGGTGAGTCGTGTGAAACAGAACGAGCTCAGCCTGTTCTATGGATTAACCCTGTCATACCGGGAGAACTATTGACATTGAGATTATATATGCGCATGCTGTGTGGATTCACAGCGACCCTGTGTGGATTTCACAGTGGTATGGTATGACAGGTGCAGATCTCTGAGTCTAATCAATGCATGAGTCTTCCGGAAGTAGTGTCAAGTGTTTTGTGTGCTGAGTCAGTGGTGGTCTGACATGTGGAATGAGGAACTTGAAATTGATAGACACTTGATACAGTTGTGAAATAGAATGACTCTGGAAAATATTGCGAAATGTGTGATTTCTGGGCGATCAGGTGAAGAGTATGAGAAACTTGATAACTTTACGTGAATATCTTGAAATTGTTTACCTTGATTTTATTTTAATTATCCTTATTTAAACTCTCTTTAAAATATCTAGCTTACCCTGCGTGTTTTGGTTCTGTGGCTGTTCTCTTAAAACTGTGATGATCGTGTATAACTTACACGGGAGCAGATGATCTTCCAGGAAGTAGAGCTCCTCAGTGAGTGGTCGCCGGAAGGAGATCGCCGGATTTCTGTTCTGGTAGCAGATCGGCTGTTTTGGGTCCTCCGATAGGAGATCGGCCTCGTCCAATAGGAGATCGGTCTCTTCCGATAGGAGATCGCCTGCTTTGTTTTTTTTACTGTATTTTGTTTATGTTTCTGGAAAATTTGACCGAATTTGTATTAAACTCCCTGTGAGGAGAAACTACATTTCATATATATAATATTTTGTTCACTTCAATCTATTTATTACCTTTATTTTCATTATATACATTTGTATAGTAATTTGGCGGGATGTTACACCTCCTTCCTCACGTTGATACGGGCTTGGTTCTTTCGAAGCAATCTGCACCTGCAAAAGAGAAAGGGGGCGCCCTAGAGGCCGTTTGCACTCCGACGCTCAAGTCAGTGTAGGGCAAGCACACCAATTGTATTGAGTTTCTCTCTGTGTTTAGGTCTAGAAACTGCGTACCTTTGTGAAGTCTTTTACTGTCCCTTATATAGTCTAGGGTTTACTGCGCCGCTAGCCCTAATTAGGGTTTGCTGCGCTGCTAGCCATATTTAGGGTTTACTGGAATACCCTTGCGCCGCTATCACCCAATCTTAGGGTAATCTAGCACATAAGGTTTCCTTCTCTGGAGTGCAAACTCTCACAGGGTGACCACCTGGGTGCCTCTTTGTGCACCTAGTCTCTGGGGCCACCTGTTCTGGGAGTGCCTTCACTGTTTACGTGCCATGCATGTAGCTTCACCGGGAAAACCCTAGCTCTGGTGAGTACTCGTCCCCTCAGGACTCCACACCCAACTGTGCTCTCCCTGCTACCCGCATAGGCACTTCGTGATCCAGGCCTCTCCCTTCCTCTGGGTATTTAACTGGTCATTGGCCCCCTCTGGGAACCAATCTTAACTGTTCTGTTTATGCTGTTCAAATCATCCAAGGCCGATGTCACCTCGCCACGTGTAAGAACCTAGAAGTTTATATTGGAATAAAAGTGTTACATTATAAATAAATTTGAAGCACGTGTTTATTTAAATATAAAGGAAGGAATGTATAGCTGAGAAGCCTACGAGATCGCCGTTATTAAGCGGGTAGGCGATCTCCAACTTCTCTGGCACTTGAACGCCTATCGCCTAGCTTATGCTTGAACGCCTATCGCCTGTGTGTACCTAGTAGCCTGTCGCCTAGAGTACACCTAATCGCCGAAACTACACTTAGTGTGTAGCCAAAATGTTGGATCAACCCTGGTACGTCCCAAAAGCCACGCGTATCAAGGTGTGGGTTAAACCTTGGATACGCTGGGCAGGCGAAGCTCTATACTTGAGCATAAGAGAATCATCCTTAACGTTACACGCTTGGGCGCACGAGGACTTGTGCTAATCAACTCTTGGAAGTGTGAAGCTACCGACGTCACCAAGCCTTGTGGAGAGTACACCTTCACGCGGGAATACGACGAGCGACAGCCACCATTGGAGCACTTGGGTGGTTCTCTGCAAGCTCTTCAAAACCAGACACAAGAACAGAGTCAAAGCGTTCTTCAAGCTTCGTTGGATTTCGGAACTCCTGGTGTTTGCGCAAGTCCAGGTAAGGGAAGCTAGACCTCTTTTCCATACGAGCCATAGTTTAGCTATCTTCTGAAGTGAGGGCGACGTGGGCGCCATTTTCGTTTTCATCTGCGTAAAATGCTCTGTTTGTGTGCTTGGGCGACGAGGTCGCCGGTTTTATATACAATCTTCGAAACACTCTGTTTTTGAACTAGATCGCCGGTTTTGGCGCTGTTTTACGAACTCCTCTGTTTTTGATACTGTTTTGAAACTACTTGAGATTTACATGAGGTATTCGAAGATCTGAAGCGTTGAAATGGTTGTTGATGTGATTTGAATGATTTATTTGAATGGTATGATGTGTTGGATGTGGTGAGTGTGAGGTCGAGGCATAGTATTTTCAGGAAAGAAAATACCGTGTAAGATCTTGTAGTAGGTGCATTGATCGGTGATTAAGAACGAGATATCCTGACTCTGCTGAGGTAATGGACTCACGTAGAGGAAGTTACTCAGTTGTTGAGAGTCGAAGGAGGTTCACCTGTATGGGTGGGTTGTTTGAAAGAGAACAAAACGACCTGTTTTGCGTGGATTAACCCTGTCATGCTGTATGGTGATGTGTGAGATTCATTATACGCTTGTGAATGTGAGAGATTTCACGGCGACCCTGTGGATGTGTGAGATTCCACAGTGGGCAATATGGCAGGTGCAGATCTCTGAGTCTAATCAATGCACGAGTATTCCGGAATTAGTGTCTTGTGTCTATGTATTGTGAGTCAGTGGAAAACCTGACGTGAGAAATGAGGAACACTGTATGTGGATAGACACTTGCTGCACTGTGTGATATGAACTACTCTTGAGGAATTGTGAAATGTGGGTTTTTACTTGATGGTATGTGGGAAGAATGAGAAAGCTGATGTTTTTACGTGGGTGCCTTAAATTAATTTATCTTGATTTTAAAGTTCATATCTAAATTCTCTTTTAAAACTGTCTAGCTTACCCTGCGTTTTCGTTTGTGGATGTTCTTCTTAAAACTTGTGATGATCGTGTATGATTTACACGGGAGTAGATGACGTTGCAGGAAAGTGAGATCGCCGGTCTGATAGGAGATCGCCTGGCTGATAGGAGATCACCTGATTGACTAGGAGATCGCCCTTTTGTTAGCATATCGCCCGATTTGTCTTTTGTTGTATTTTTGGTTAAGTTTTTTTTGGAAAGATTCACAGTTTATGTATTAAACTCCCGATGAGGAGAAACTCCATTATACATATATGATTATGTTTATTTCAAAATACTTGTTTATCTTCATTTATATTATATAAATATGAAATGTATTTGGTGGGATGTTACACCACGCACTGTCGTCGAGGACTCCTCGACCTGCTGAGTGACGATGACACCTCCGCCCATCCTGGTAATCTTACGACTACTCACCCGTCTCCGTAGGCTGATGACTCGTCACCCCTCTCTGTAGGCTGATGACTCATCACCCCTCTCTGTAGGCTGATGACTCGTCACCTCTCTCTGTGGGCTGATGACTCGTCACCCCTCTCTGTAGGCTGATGACTCGTCACCCCTCTCTGTTCAATACCCCCTGTGGGGTCCATTCCACGTGGCTTTGACCCATGCTGTGGGATCCAGCTGATGTCCGAGGACTGGTCAGTACAATTTCCATAGGTGGACGTTTGATCCGGGAGGACAAGCCTTGCCGAAACAATAGGCTGCTATCCGAGATCAAATCTGTAGATCTGAGGATAGATCTTCTCAAAGGAGGAGGAGATGATGGACACCATCCAGCCCCATCCATCCCCCTAGTTGAAGACAAAGCAGTTGAAGACAAAGCAAGGGATTTGAGGACAAATCCTTTTTCAAGAGGGAGGGGATGATGGAGGAGGGCCAAGCACATCTAGCCAAGGAAGCCAAGGCCCAAACCAAGAAGACCGTCTAGACCAAGAGGAGCGTCTAGCTCCAGGAAGTGAGCGTCTAGAACGTGAAGGAGGGAGGCTATCCATGGAGCTAGACCGTCTAGGACCTCTCACAAGATCCATGGCTAAACATATCCAAGCACACATAGAAGAAGCCACGGATGGAAGAGAGAGATCCTTGTACATGTTTCATAAAGGCCCAAAGGGGGAGGGGGTGCTTAGTAGATTAGTGTAGTGTAGAAAGCAAAACTTGCTCACTTAGGGGTGTGCTATCAAAAAGGTGCCCTTAGCAATAGAAGGAGGGGTGTGCTAGCAAATAGGTGCCTTTAGCAAAAGAAGGAGGGGTGTACTATTAAATGTTGCATTTTTGACCTATCTTCTAGAATATTAGGATGATGGTGTGGTTTGACTAAAGTCAATACCCTAGGCAGCCCCACTTTTTGTATTTCCATCCCTACCCTTTAAGCTTGCTCACCAAGGCTCCTAAATCTATAAATAAGGAGGCCTACCTCATGTATTTTCAAGTTTATTTGAGTAATGTTATGCTGCCATTTTTTGTGCACAAGCTTTACTCCTCCTAGAAATCTAGGCTATAAACTTCAATCCTTTCACCTTCTCCCTTGAGCTGGCCGAACCACTCAACCCATACTCATCATGCACCTTCAAGACCAACACAACTCCTAGGAGGGTCTTGTTTCACTCATCCATTGCTTCCGCTCCATCTATTTCTACTTTGATTCAAGAAGAACACATGAAAATGCCATCAATGGGCGCGCAAGGAGTGGTGCTGATCTACTCTTGGAAAGGTGAAGCTACCGACGTCACCAAGTCATGTGGAAATGATACCTTGGACGTAACATAGGGGGATGAAGAACCTTCAGCAAGGCGTGGCGATGTGTCGTCGGGCATCGCCAGGGCGCGAGGCATGCGGGCATCGCCGGGCGCGAGGCATGCGGGCATCGCCAGGGCGCGAGGCTTGCGGGCATCGCCAGGGCGCGAAGCATGCGGTCATCGCCAGGGCGAGACATCGGTCGTCTTCCAGGGAGAGACATCGGTCGTCCGCCAGTATGAGACATCAGTGGATAGTCATCGCGCGAGCGGTCATCGGTGGAAGGTTATCACGCGATGTCGAGTTTCACACAGATGAGGTGGGACCCAGGCTCTCAGCAGGAGACGTACTGCACGCGCGACACGTAGACAAAAAGGGTGGTTCAGAATAGTGACCTCAAAGTGTTAGCCTGCGCAGAGGCACGCGTAGTCGTACTATTCAGGGAAGCGTACACGCAAACTTCCCTGCAGAGTGGGTGGTGGCAGCGGCTTTTGTGGGCAAGTTGGTTTAAGATACAAAAACCCACTTCTGAGAGGAAAAAGAACGTTGCAGTGGTTCAAGAGTGAAAGAGTGAGCTCACCTTCATCCTTCTCTTTTCTCTCCTTCGCGCTGCGATTCAGGCATCCTCAAGCACCAGTGCGACAAGCGACGAATGCCCTTAGAGCACCTGGGAGGTTCTCTGCAAGTTCTACAAACCAGACGCAAAAAAACAGAGCTAAGGCAACTTTAAGCTTCGGTGGGTTTTGGAGCTATTAGTGTTTTGCGCAAGTCCAGGTAAGGGAAGCTAGCTTTATTTTCAATAAAAGCCGTAGATTTGCTGTTTCTGAAGTGAGGGCGACGTGGTCGCCGGTTTCATATTCTTTTTCATGATGTTCTGTTCTTGTGTGTTTGGGCGACGTGATCGCCGGGTTTAAATACAGATTTCGAAATCCCCTGTTTTGGACGTGATCGCCGGTTTTGGCGTTGTTTTTCGAACTCCCCTGTTTTAGTGCTGTTGAAAAATGTTTGAGATTTAAATGTGAAATACATGTGATATTTGAAAATCTGAACCGTGGAATGAATGTTGCTGTGACTGAATCGTTCATTCAGTGTTGTATGATGTATTGATTATTGTGAATGTGGGATCAAGGCATAGTATTTTCAGGAAAGAAAATACCGTGTAAGATCGTGTGAAATGTGTATTGACTAGGGGCTTGTCTAGAAGGAGATATCCTGACTCTGCTGATATAATGGAATCACATAGACGAAGTTATTTAGTTGTGGAGAGTCGAAGGAGGTTCATATGAATGGGTGAGTCGTGTGAAAAAGAACGAGCTCGGCCTGTTATATGAATTAACCCTGTCATACCGGGAGAGTGATGATATTGAGACTATGTATGCGCATGGCTGTGTGGATTTCACAGCGACCCTGTGTGGATTTCACAGTGGTGTGGTATGACAGGTGCAGATCTCTGAGCCTGAGTCAACGCACGAGTCTTCCGGAAGTGGAGTCATGTGTCTATATCTTATGAGTCAGTGGAAAGTCTGACGTGTGAACCATGAATATTGAAAGTAGCGAATAGACACTTGACGAGTTTGTGGAATATGGGAATGTTGATGGTTGAAATTGATATGGATTATGAATGGCGTGAAGATTCATGTTTTCTATTGATTTAAAGTTTCATATTTAAAGTTTTTAAAAACATCTAGCTTACCCTTTCATCTGGTATTGTGATTGTTTTCTAAAACCTGTGATGATTGTGTATTTTTGCACGGGAGCAGACGAGGTTGCAGGTAGTAGAGCTCATCAGTGAGTGGTCGCTGGAAGGAGATTGCCTGTTTCTATTTCTGTTAGGCGATCACTCTTTTTCTGTTGTCTGATAGGAGATCGCCCTTTTCTGATGGGAGATCACCCTTTTCTGATACGAGATCGACTGTTTGTCTTTTGCTGTAATTTTGTTCACGTTTTTTTGGAAAATTTGACCGAGTATGTATTAAACTCCCTGTGAGGAGAAACTTCATTACATATATATAATTATGTTGACTTCAATATATTTGTTTACTTTTATTTTTATTATATAAATATGAAAAGCATTTGGCGGGATGTTACATTATGACCTCCACAGTTTGCCCAGAATGTCCAGTGATAGTAGAGGGACGCAGGTTCAAAGTAAATTTGATCTATCTACCTCTGCAGGATCTGGATGTTATCCTAGGAATGGATTGGCTATCTGCCAATCACATTCTCATAGACTGCGGTAGGCAGAAAGTGGTGTTTCTCGATCTCCGAGAGCCAGATGTGATATCTGCTCAGCAGGTACGGTCGGAGTTGAAAGAAGGGGCGACGTGCTTTGTGATCCTAGCTCGAGGGGGAGTGAAGAATGAAGAGGATATGGGCAGTATACGTGTGGTGAAGGATTTCACGGATGTGTTTCCAGAAGAAATACCTGGACTACCGCCTAAGAGAGAAGTGGAATTCTCTATTGATTTGGTACCTGGAGCTGGACCGGTGTCAATGGCGCCATACAGAATGGCTCCAGCCGAGTTGGTAGAACTAAAGAAAACAAGTGGAAGAGTTGTTAGAGACACAGTTAGTCAAGCCCAATATATCTCCATGGGGTTTCCAGTGTTGTTGGTTAAAAAGGAAGATGAAGGGTCTCAATTGTGTATGGACTACAGGAAGTTGAATAAGTTGACCATCAAGGACAACTATCCTCTAACCGTAATTGTATGAAACTCAATTTTAGATGTTCAATGAATACTTGTTTGATCAGAAAGAGTTGAACATGAGGTAGAGAAAAGGGGTGGAGTTTATGAAAGATTATGATTTCCAACTTATGTATCATCCAGGGAAGGCCAATGTAGTGGCAGATGCTTTGAGTAGAAAATCAATGCAAGTATCAATCATGATGATTGAAGAGCAGAAGCTGATCGAGCAGTTCAGAGATTTAAACTTGGGAGTGGAATTTCATGTTAACCATATTAGTTGTAGTAAGTTAACTATAACTAATGATTTCATTGGAATGATAAAGGATAAGCAATTAGAGGACCCTAGTCTAAAACGTATTGTGGAATTGCTAGGCATGGATCAGGCTAAGGACTTTGTAATGGGAGATGATGGGATCTTGAGATTAATGGCAAGATTTGCATACCAGCAAACGAAGAATTTAAGAAATATAAAAAATTTTAACTTTGCTCTTCTGGCAAAATGGAAATGGTGGATGATGAGTGATGAAAAAGGGAAATGGAAAGATATTCTTGTATCCAAATATGGCTCGAAACTTGGAAGAAGCCAAGCTCATTTGAAATATCAATCGTGGTGGTGGAGAGATGTATGTAAAGTGTGCAAGAAGGGTGAAGATGATGGTTGGTTCCAAAAAAATTATCGTTTGGAAAGTTGGAAATGGAGAGAATGTTAGATTTCAGGAGGATGCGTGGGCCACTAACTCTAACCTTAAATCTTTGTTTCCTAGACTTTACTCCATTTTTGTGGACCAAGGCAAGACGGTGGGAGAGGTAGGTTTTTGGGAGGATTCTGGGTGGCAATGGTATGTTGTATTTGGGAGAAGAGGAATAGAGTTGTCTTTAAGCAAGAAATTCCGGATGCAGAGAAAATTTTCCAATCGGCTCCACTACTTGTATGGTTGTGGTTGAGATATAGGGTGCATTCGTCCTCATATGTTTTTTTTCGGATCGGCACCTGAACCCAAAATCAATGCATTCAATGTATACGTTGAAAAAGGAGGTAATAATGGGAGCAGAAAGCTGGGTTGGTAAAAGAAGTCATAATAATGATTTAGAAAGTAAACAGCAATAGGAACAACTTTTTAACTAATATGGATAGGAAGTTTTGCGGGTACCTTGTCTTTATAAGGTGCAGAATTATGCAGTTTAGTGGTGAACCAAGGGTATTTTCCTTTAAGGAGCGTGAGAATTAGATCTGCAGTTGGGAAATCGATGGATGGTTTTGATTGAGACGCAGAGGTTGATATCTAGAAAGGTATTAATGCAGCATATTCCATATGCAGGGATGTAGAATGGAATTTGATGAAGTATTGGAGTAGTAAGAGGGAGTAGCAAGCGTTGGATTCTGTTGAATTTTGCTTGGGTATGTCAAGTTATGAGCTGGTTGTGGTTAAGTACATGAAAGAGCATATAGCTGGAGTGGGAAGCTGAGTTTCCCCGTGAGTCATCAGTCTGTTTGCAGGTATATATTAGGTGTTTTAATGATGGAGGAGGCAAGCAACACTCAGGTTAGGCAAGGGTCAACCAATTTTGTGGTATAGTGTTGGCCCCTTTTGGAGGTGGTTCTGCTTTAAGTCGCCTGTAAGGTTAACTAATGAATAGCTATGTTTGTATGAGAAATGAGGGAAGCCTGTCCCTATCTCCTTTCTGGTAAGTTCATTTTCGAGGACGAAAATTTTTCTTGTTGGGGAGAATGTAAGGACCTATAAATTAATTGGAATAGAAGTGATAGATTTTAAATAATTTCTGAGTATGTTATTATTTAAAATAAAAAGGACATAAAAATAGAAAATATCATAGTGGTCAGACCTCGGACGTTGCCCAAGGTATGGGATCAGCTGGTAGAGGGCGATCGGTTGACCATTGTACCAACAAAGTAGTCAGGTGCGATGACTTTATCGTGAGGTAATCAAGTGGGCGTGCTTCAAGGGAGGGAGGCACGTGAATCAAGAAGGGTAAGAGAAAGGAAGGTGTAGCTTAGAAGTCGATGAGATCGCCGTTTGTTGAAGAAGGCGGCGTCCTCCGACTTCCCCCGTATGAAATCAGAGATCGCCTATTTTGCGCATGATCGCCGTGTGCGAAGATTTCACATAATCACCAATCGCTTAGAGTACACATGATCGCCAATCGCCTATGGTGTACATGATCGCCGAAAGTGCACTTAGCATGTGGTCAAGATGCTGGATCAACCATAGTGGGTTCCAAAAACCACGCGTATCAAGGTGTGGGTTGAGCCTTAGATACGCTGGGCATGCGAAGCTCTATGCTTGAGCATAAGAAATCGTCCTTAGTGTTGCATGCATGGGCGCACAAGGAGTAGTGCTGATCTATTCTTGGAAATGTGAAGCTACCGACGTCACCAAGCCGTGTGGAGGTGATACCTTGGACGTAACATAATGGGAGGATGAACCTTCAGCAAGGTGTGACGATGTGACATCGGTGACCAGAGTAAGGCGATGTGTTCTCATCACACACAAGGGCGATAAGAGATCGCCAACAGGATGAGAGGAACATCAGTCATCAACCAGGATGGGAGACACATCGGTGGTCTGCCAGGGTGAGACATCGGTTGTCTGCCAGGATGAGGAATCAGTCGTCCATCAGGAAGAGGAATCGGTCATCGCCGGTATGAGAGGCATGGTCATCGCGCGAGCAGTCATCGGTGGATGGTTATCGCGCGATGTCGTGCTTCACACAGATAAGGTAGGACCCAGGCTCCCAGCATGAACGTTCTGCATGCGTGACACGTAGACAAAAAGGGTGTTTCAGAATAGTTAGCATCAGAGAGTTGGTATGCGCAGAAACCCACGTGGTAATACTGTTCAAGGAAGTGTGCACGCAAGATTGCTCAGAGAGTGGGTAATGGTAGAGAAGGCTAAAGAGTCGTTCGACCTTAAGAGCTGAGGGAATCAGCTCATTTAGTCCCCCTTTCTCCTTTCTCCCCCACTCGAAGATGCGGCTATCCTCATGTACCAGTGCTACGATCGGCGACTGCCTTTGTCCTTCTGGGAAGTCTCTGCAAGTTCTCCCGTCAGGACGCTTGAACAGAGTAAGTCGTTTTACTCTGTTTTTCGAGTCAAATCTGAGCTTGGGAGGGTTGCCTCTGCATAGGCGTTGCCAGCGACTCCCTTAGCTCCAGAAATCGTCTCTATTAGCGTAGAAAATGAGTAGTATAGTCAGTTTTGTGATAAAGGCTCCATGGTGCAGGTTAGGACATCTTTAAGCTTCGGTGGGTTTTGGAGCTCTTAGTGTTTTTGCGCAAGTTCAGGTAAAGGAAGCTAGCATTTTCGTTTATAAAAACTTTAGGAGAGTAGGTTCTGAAGTGAGGGCAACGTGGTCGCCGGTTTCATATTCTATTTCACGATGCTCTGTTTTTATGTGTGGGGCGACGTGATCGCCGGTTTTAATGCAAATTTAGAAATCCCCTGTTTTAGTGTCGTTTTGAAATTGTTTGAGATTGAAAGGTGAAATGCATATGATATTCGAAAATCTGAACTTTGGTATGATTGTTTCTGTGATTGGGATTGTTTAAGAAAAGATTCAAAATATTATATGATGGAATTGTGCTTTTACGTGTGGTATGATGTACTGGATGAATGTGAAAGAGTGATCAAAGCATAGTATTTTCAGGAAAGAAAATACCGTGTGGAGATTTTATGAGGGTGTATTGATCTGTGAGTATCCTGTGAATGAGGCGATCCTGACTCTGCTGATATGATGGAATCACATAGATGAAGTCATTCAGTTGGTGAGAGTCGAAGGAGGTCCATATGTATGGGTAAGTCGTTTGAAAGATAACTGACTTGACCGATTATATGGATTAACCCTGTCATACTGAGAGAGTGAGGATATTGAGATTGAGATCGAGATTATGTTTATGGGAATAGCTGTGGGAACTTTACAGCAATGTAGTATGACAGGTGCAGGTCTCTGGATGCTAAGTTCAACGCACGAGTCTTCCGGAAGTAGAGTCATGTGTCTATGTGTTATGAGTCAGTGGAAAGTCTGACATGTGAACCATGAGTATTGAATGTATTGAATAGACACTTGACGAGTTTGTGGAATATGGGGATATTGATGGTTGAAATTGATATAGATTATGAATGGTGTGAAGATTTATGCTTTCTATTGATATAAAGTTTCATATTTAAAGTTTTTAAAAATATCTAGCTTACCCTTTTGTTTTGTATCGTGGTTGTTTTTCTTAAACCTATGATGATCGTGTATATTTGCACGGGAGCAGATGAGGTTGCAGGTAGTAGAGCTCCTCAGTGAGCATTTCTGGAGGAGGAGATCGCCGGTTTTTGAATGCTGTTGTTTTGTTTTATTTTGAAAACTCCTGTATGGAGATGTATTAAAACTTCCTCGAAAAGGGATATTATTTTGAGGCACATTTGTATTAATGGATGAATTATATTATGTATATATCTATGTTAAATTTTTGATATTATTGTGTCACCTTTATTTTATTATATAAAAATGAACAATATTTTGAGGGGCGTTACAGCTGATCCGGAGACAACTGTAACTTGTTGAAAGTCGACCAGAACATCACATCGGCCGAGCTTCCCTGATCTACCAATACCCGATGCACCTTGCGTGCGGCAGTGACAACTGAAATGACCACCGGATCGTTATCATGGGGGACAACATCTCGGCGATCAGCCTTTGTGAAGACGAGGTCGATGTCCGGGAAGTGATCTTCCTCGCAGGTCTCCACTGCCATCACCGAACATGCATACTTCTTACGTTGCAAAGAAGTGCACCCTCCTCCTGAGAACCCACCTGATATAGTGTGGATCTCACCATGTATGGGCACTTCATGCCCCTGGTCTGTCCTTGGTGCAACGACCGTCTCACCCTCTGATGCCTCCTTTAGGTAGTCATTCAAGAACCCACTCTTCACCAACTCGTCCAATTGGTGGCCCAGGGCTAGGCAATTTCGAATGGGGTGACCAAAGGCCTGATGGAATTCGCACCATGCGTTTTTGTTGGGCCCCAACCTCTTGTCACTCTTTGGGGGCATCTTCAACCTTTCTGCCACATTAGGAATGGCAATCAGTTCCTTCAACTCCACCACAAATTCATGCCTAGGGGGCATGTCATCCTTGCCTCGCGCCCTAGGTTGTGGTTTTCGGGGCTCATAGGGCTTCTGTTTCCCTTGAGCCTTCTTTTGTGTGGTTGCCTCGTGCATCTGCAGCGGTTGATGCCGACTAGGCGCTCGGGCCCTTAACAAGACTGCGCTTTCTCGTTTCTCGCTGAGCTCTCCCTCGGCGACAATGTGGGCCACAGCACGTCGTTTTATGTCGCCGAAAGTCTTGGGGCGGCTGCGTATTAGAGATTCGCTGAAAGGCCCTGGCAATATGCCCTTCCTGAAGGCGTGCACCACCATGTCTTCATCCTTGGTGTGCAACCTTACCACCATCGCCCCAAACCTATTGAGGTAATCTTTAAGGGACTCCCTCTGGTGCTGCCTTACATCGAAAAGATCGTAAGACACTGGTGGAGGGGCCCTGTTGACAAGATATTGCTCCCTGAACAGCGCGGAGAATTGCACGAAAGACGTGATATGTCCTTCAGGCAAACTCACGAACAATTCTAGTGCAGTTCCTGTCAGCGTGGCCATAAAGAGCTTACAGTGCACTGCGTCAGACCCTCCTGACAACATCATCTGCGTATGGAAAGCAGTGAGATGCGTTTCAGGATCCTCTTTCCCGGTGAACACGGTCTTAGGCCCTACAAAGGTGGTTGGGACCACCATGTTCATAATCGCCTGGGAGAAAGGCATGGGAAAGGCCCTCGGGGGCACTGGTGGGACTCGATCATCTTCCCCACGATCTCCAGCTTGTTGTATGTGTTGCAAATTCAAGCGTAGCTCCTCATTCGCTCGGTGCAACTATTCATTCCTGGCCTGTGAGGCGGCCAGGTCTTCCTGCATACGCGCCTAGTGCGCTCTGGACTCTGCCACCGTCTCCTGGAGGGCGCACATCATTTCCATAAGCTGTTGCATGGTAACGTTGTCGCCTCCATTTGGTGGAACGGATCCGTGTCTTGCGCCAAATGTTCTCGTCGGTTGACTCGCCTGTCAGTTGACTCTACGACACTCACGCACCACCTTCCTCACGTTGATATGTGCTTGGTTCTTTGCGAAACAATCTGCACCTGCAAAAGAGAAAGGGGCGCCCTAGAGGCCGTTTGCACTCCGATGCTCAAGTCAATAGTGGGCAAGAAACATCAAGTGTATTGAGTCTCTCTGTGTTTAGGTCTAGAAACTGCGTACCTTTGTGAAGTATTTTACTGTCCCTTATATAGTCTAGGGTTTACTGCACCGCTAGCCCTAATTAGGGTTCGCTGCGCTGCTAGCCATATTCAGGGTTTACGGGAATAACCTTGCGCCGCTATCACCCAATCTTAGGATAATCTAGCACATAAGGTTTCCTTCTCTAGAGTGCAAACTTTAACAGGGTGACCACCTGGATGCCTCCTTGTGCACCTAGTCTCTGGGGCCACCTGTTCTGGGAGTGCCTTCACTGTTCACGTGCCATGCATGTAGCTTCGCTGGGAAACCTTAGTTCTGATGAGTACTCGACCCCTCAGGACTCTGCACCTAACTGTGCTCTCCCTGCTACCCGCATGGGCACTTCGTGATCCAGGCCTCTCCCTACCTCTGGGTATTTAACTGGTCATTGGCCCACACTGGGAACCAATCTTAACTGTTCTGGTTACGTTGTTCAAATCACCCAGGACCGATGTCACCTCGCCACACTCTGTTGCCGAGGACTGATCACCCTGCGAAGTGACGAGGACACATCAGCCCTTTCTAGTGACCATCACGCTGATGACTACTCACCCTTCTTTGTGAGAACATGTTGATGACTCATCACCCTTCTCTGTAGGCTGAGGACTAATGACCCCTTCCTGTAGGCTGATGACTCATCGCCCTTCTCTGTAGGCTGAGGACTAATCACCCCTTCCTGTAGGCTGATGACTCATCGCCCTTCTCTGTAGGCTGATGACCCATCGCCCTTCTCTGTAGGCTGATGACTAATCACCCCTTCCTGTAGGCTGATGACTCATCGCCCTTCCCTGTTCAATACCCCCTGTGGGGTCCACTCCATGTGGCTTTGGCCCATGCTGTGGGACCCAGCTCATGTCCGAGGACTGGTCAGTACAATATGTTGTCTAAGTCATGTTTCTCCAAAATGTCATAAAATCATAAGTAGTACTTTGTTTGGCTTATTTGTTTCTTGATTTTGGGTCTAAAAGTTTGATTTGAATCTGCTGGGTTTTTGAGCTTTTGGTGCCTTTTTATTTTTAGGTTGAGTTCATATTTGTGTTTTAGTTCTACACAAATTCATTCACATCTTTTCCTTTGTGTCTTTTGGTATATCTTGTTGTTTTTTCCATTTTACCCAGAATCCCCTGTTTTGCATCAATCTGTGCTGGCTGTTTTTGCTTAGAAAAATTATTTTTCCACATAGAAAAATTTTGATTCTCTGGAATATGCAAGATTGAGGTGTTATTGAAAAGACAAAAAAAGAATCAGGTCAAAAAAAGAAATAGAAAAAAAATGAAAAATATTTTAAAAACAGTGTGCAAATCTGGGCGCTCCAGCTGGCATAACTGAACACTGATTTTGCAAAATTCATTAAACAAAAATGGCTCATGAGTTTTGGGTGAAATCTGTCCCAGAATTTTGTTGAGATCTTGAAATATTTGCATATCAATTTTCAGAGGCAACTCTTTAAAGGACAGCTCAGTATAAAGTGGGGAAAGTCACGTTTCTGGCCACAACAGATTTTCAGTGGTGCTGTTTTTGTTTTTTTTTAAATCTATTCTAGTGCTATTCTTAGGATTCACTTTCTGTGCCTACCTTTCTTTGAGTACCTTTATTTGCTTGTTTTATATTTCTTTGGAACTCTTTCTAGTTGTCACAAATTTTAACTCCATTTGGTGGTACTGTTTTTCTAATTAATTTGTTTCTTGCTTTAATCCTTTGGCCTCTAAATTTGGTGCTGGAATTGTTTCTCAATTGGTGCCTATTTGAGTAGAAATTTAACTTGAGTGAGGTCTAGCTTGTGTGATAGGTGCTGGATTGTAGAATTAATTTCCTAATTCTAAGAGGAGCCAAAGCAAGGGCAGCAAACAAATATTACCCAAAAACACCACAAACACTTGGAGGGCCCAACAAAGAAAAGACAACCAAGGGAGTGCCAATAGCAAAACAAGGATCAACAAAGGGGGTTTTCTTAATCTTCTTTGCAACTTAAACTTGTTAATTACTTCTTTAATTACGTGATTAGACGGTGAGTGTGTCTTCAAGGGCTCCAAGTGTCCAAGAAGCCTCACCTAGGACCGACTAGTGTAGACTTTAATTGGTTTAGCATGTGTTAATTGTTTTTAATTGTTTTCCTTGCTTAATTAATTACGTTTGCTAATTGTCTTGCCTTGTTTAAGTTTGTTAATTTTTTTTGCTTGGTTATTTAGCTAGTTTGCATTGTTTTCTTGCATCGAAAAAAAAAAAAAGATTTCTTCAACTTAATTGTGTTTTAAGTGGTTTACTAAGAGAAAACTTTGTGTGAAGACATTGAGGAATAGTCTTTGGCTAAGGCAAGGCTTGGTATTTAAGTAGTCCATTGTGACTCACCTCCCTTACCTGGAAGACTACCTTCTTTGACTTCCCTAAATTTTCTCAAGGTAAAATACTTCTACACACAAAGCTTTAGTCATGTCTTCTTCTTCTCATTCTCCAAAGCCTATTGAAAATGAATTAAAATCTATGAAAACTCTTTTGGAAGAAGTTTCACAAGCCGTGCAAATGATTTCTTTTAGACAATTGGACAATGAGTCTAAAATTAATGAGTTGACTAAAGCCCAAGAAGAGAAGTCACAAAAATCAAAAAAATCTCAAACTCATGCATCTCATTCACAAGTCCAAGAGTCTCTAGGGGAGGGAAGCCTTAGAATGTATGACTACTACCAACCACCCCCTAGAAGAAATAGGCAAAGGGAGCAAGAGGGCCCAAGGGAGGTTAGAGTAGACCTACCTCATTTCCATGGTAAGGAGAGTGTAGAAACCTACCTAGATTGGGAGATGAAAGTAGAGCAACTCTTTGCTTGCCATAGGGTGAGTGAAGAACGCAAGGTACCTCTAGCCACCCTTAGCTTCCAAGTGAACGCCATGTATTGGTGGACCTCTCTCGAAAGAGAAAGACGTCTTCATAGGGAACGAGGTTCGAGAAGGAGAAGCTCTAGCGCTTTGGTCAAGATGCTGGATCATCTGGCGCCCACCGTGGGGTCGTGTAAACTGTGATTCCCATCCACAGGTGAGTTTGTGAGGTTTTCGGTAGTTTCTGTTCAATTGCTTGCTGCTGCAATCGTTTTTCGGAGGTTTTAACCGTTTGAATCGAAGTCCAATCGGTGAAGAGTGGTTTTCTGGAGGTTTTTACCGATATATTCCTGGATCGAACGTTGTGCGAAGGAAGTTGTGTGCGAAGGAAGTTGAAGGTGTCTTGAGCGTTGTTGCAAGATAGGTTCTGCGTGTTGAAAGGCAGTTGTGTGAGATTAGTAGAAGTTTCATGAGGAAAATGAGGACAACCAGGTCTAGTTCAGTTGCGCCACAATCTGGAGAGGATAACGTGACGATGTCGCAAATGCTGGAGATGATGCGCGCTTTGCAAGAAGATGTGGCAGCATCGCGCGTCGAGCAGACGAAGATGCACGGCGACCTGGTCGCTTCCCAGGCCAGGAACGAAGAGCTGAGCAAGGTTAATGAGGAGTTACGTCAGGCTCTTCGCGAGCAGAGGGAGAGTGCCGCGACTGGTGGAGGCGCGCCAACGTCTTCGCCACGAGTTTTTCCAATGCCATTTTCGCAGGCGATCATGGATGTTGCGATTCTTACGAACATCGCGGCAGTGAAGGCCTCCTTCACTGGAGTGGAAGATCCAGAGGCTCACCTCACCGCGTTTCATACGCAGATGATGTTGTCGGGAGGATCGGATGCGGCCTATTGCAAGGTGTTCATGAGCACTCTCCACAGTACAGCATTGGATTGGTTTGTGAGCCTACCTACTGGGCACATTTCCAGTTTCCAGCAGTTTTCTAAGCTTTTCGTTGATCAGTACATTGTGAATAGGGCGCCGCCTATGGTGTCGTATGACCTGTTCGACGTAAGGCAATTCCAGGGGGAATCTTTGAAGGACTATCTGAATAGGTTTGGAGCTCAGATAGTCCGACTACCAGGTAGAGATGAAGAGATGTTCGTGCACGCCTTCAAGAAAGGCGTGCTACCTGGGCCCTTCAGGGAATCGTTAATCAGGAGCCATCCTGCAACGTTTGCAGAGATTCGGCGACGTGCTGTGGCTCACATCGCCGCTGAGAATGAAGTGATAGAAAAGAGAGGGAATATGGCTCCTGTAAAACCACGCACCCAAGCCAAGACTCAGCCTCAGAGGGTGTTGGAGACGGCGGTGGTGAAGAAGGATCAAAGGACATACCATCCTTATGATCCGAGGAAAAACAAAGGGGATGGCAGTGGTAGAGGAAGAGGGCCAGGTCGCCTGAGGGAGTTCAAGGGGCCTCCGAGGCATGAGTTCATGATGGGATTGGTGGACCTGATCGCCATTCCCAGTATAGCTGCCAAGCTGAAGGTGCCTGAAGAGATGTCGGATAAGGTGTTGGGGCCAAAGCCAGACGCGTGGTGTGAATTCCACAAAGGTTTTGGCCACACCCTTGACTCCTGCCTGTCGCTGGGATACCAACTCGACGAGTTGGTTAGAAGTGGATTTCTGAAAGACTATTTGCTGGAGAAGAAGGCAGCAAATGCGTCGAGCTCCCAACCGGCGAGCAGCGAGGGCCAACAGCATGAAGTGCCCATCCACGGGGAAATCCACAGTATAGCTGGGGGTTTCTCAGGAGGTGGGTGCACCGAGTCACAGCCAGTGGAAGAGTTCTTTTACCTCATTTGAGGTAGTCCACGTACCAAGAGAGCAAAATGCCCGAGCTGACTTGCTGGCCAAGCTCGCCAGTTCGGGCAAGGGGGGTGGACAGAGGGCAGTTATTCAAGAAACATTGAAGACACCTAGGGCGTTTGTGGCGAATCACCAGGTGCTTTAAGTGAGCAAGTCGACAGAGGGAGTGGCGAGGAGTCACAGATCTTTGACACAGGAGACCTTGAGAACGCCAAGGATGAGGGCATCCCCTGTGGATGAAGTGAATTTTATTCCAGTTAAAGCTTCGTAAGTAGAACAAAGTCAGGGGAATCATAAACAGTTTTGTAAAAACGGTTACAGGGGGGCACTCTTTTTCCCTAAGGAAGGTTTTTAACGAAGCCACCCAAGGAATAAGATATTCAAAATTTAAACTTTGAAGTATACTAAAGTTTGTGTGCATATCGTTTTAAAGAAGTTTTTGGAAAAACCTTATCACGTAAAGTGATTCGAGGTAGAAATAAACCGATTGCGCACGTTTCAAGTGAAAAGTTTTAAAGTCCTCATCGCCCTTAGGCGATCAGGGGCACAAGTGAAAAGTTTTAAAGTCCTCATCGCCCTTAGGCGATCAGGGGCACAAGTGAAAAGTTTTAAAGTCCTCATCGCCCTTAGGCGATCAGGGGCACAAGTGAAAAGTTTTTAAAGTCCTCATCGTCCTTTGGCGATCGGAGGCATCCAGCGAAGTTCAAAGTCCTCGATGTCCTTGCGCATCTTGAGGCAACAGAGGAAGACCTCCTTGCCTTTGAGCAAGTGTAGGCGAGAAAGAGGAAGTCCTCCTTGCCTTTGAGCAAGTGTAGGCACCAGAGGAAGACCTCCTTGCCTTTGAGCAAGTGCAGGCGAGAACAGAGGAAGACCTCCTTGCCTTTGAGCAAGTGCAGGCGAGAAAGAGGAAGTCCTCCTTGCCTTTGAGCAAGTGTAGGCGAGAAAGAGGAAGTCCTCCTTGCCTTTGAGCAAGTGTAGGCACCAGAGGAAGACCTCCTTGCCTTTGAGCAAGTGTAGGCGAGAACAGAGGAAGACCTCCTTGCCTTTGAGCAAGTGTAGGCAACAGAGGAAGTCCTCCTTGCCTTTGAGCAAGTGCAGGCGAGAACAGAGGAAGACCTCCTTGCCTTTGAGCAAGTGTAGGCAACAGAGGAAGACCTCCTTGCCTTTGAGCAAGTGCAGGCGAGAAAGAGGAAGTCCTCCTTGCCTTTGAGCAAGTGTAGGCACCAGAGGAAGACCTCCTTGCCTTTGAGCAAGTGCAGGCGAGAACAGAGGAAGACCTCCTTGCCTTTGAGCAAGTGTAGGCAACAGAGGAAGTCCTCCTTGCCTTTGAGCAAGTGCAGGAGAGAACAGAGGAAGACCTCCTTGCCTTTGAGCAAGTGTAGGCAACAGAGGAAGACCTCCTTGCCTTTGAGCAAGTGCAGGCGAGAAAGAGGAAGTCCTCCTTGCCTTTGAGCAAGTGTAGGCGAGAAAGAGGAAGTCCTCCTTGCCTTTGAGCAAGTGTAGGCACCAGAGGAAGACCTCCTTGCCTTTGAGCAAGTGCAGGCGAGAACAGAGGAAGACCTCCTTGCCTTTGAGCAAGTGTAGGCAATAGAGGAAGTCCTCCTTGCCTTTGAGCAAGTGTAGGCAACATAGGAAGACCTCCTTGCCTTTGAGCAAGTTTAGGCACAGAGGAAGACCTCCTTGCCTTTGAGCAAGTGCAGGCGAGAAAGAGGAAGAACTCCTTGCCTTTGAGCAAGTGTAGGCAACAGAGGAAGACCTCCTTGCCTTTGAGCAAGTGTAGGCAACAGAGGAAGACCTCCTTGCCTTTGAGTAAGTGCAGGCGAGAAAGAGGAAGACCTCCTTGCCTTTGAGCAAGTGCAGGAGAGAACAGAGGAAGACCTCCTTGCCTTTGAGCAAGTGTAGGCAACAGAGGAAGACCTCCTTGCCTTTGAGCAAGTGTAGGCGAGAAAGAGGAAGTCCTCCTTGCCTTTGAGCAAGTGTAGGCGAGAAAGAGGAAGTCCTCCTTGCCTCTGAGCAAGTGTAGGCACCAGAGGAAGACCTCCTTGCCTTCGAGCAGGTGCAGGCAAGAAGAGTTTGTATAAAGGAACGACAGTTGAAAAAGCGAATAGAAGGTTGCAAAAGGTGATCCCACAAAGGACGCCTTATTTGGGTAAAGAAGGCAACATTGCCGAAAATTAATTCGGCGAGTACCAGATCAGAGGAATTTCTGGCGATGATGAGGGACGCTTGGCATGCCAGTTGAACACACAGAGAAACAAGGCTAAGTGAAGAGAACGGAAGATGACCTTTACAAACAACCCACACAAGGTAAGAGTTGAGCTATAAAAGAGAAAGAGTAATTCGAGTTGTAAAGACAAGATTTATAATTCATTCATTACATGACCTCGGTCGTCGGCAAAAAGGTGAGAGCCCGTCAGCCCGGTAGGTCCAATAGCGATCAGGCGAGTTGTAAGGCTCTTCGTTGAGACAAGTCACAACTCGGGCCTGGGGGGCTTGTGTAGTGGCCAGACCTCGGTCGTCGAGAACAGATAGTAAAGGGTGAACCATGTCAGCTGGGTCCCACAGCATGGGCCAAAGCCACGCGAAGTGGACCTCGCATGTAGCTTGGATTTGCGGGTGATCGGTCATCAGTCATCGGTGTGTACTAACCAAGTAGTCAGGTGTGATGACGTAATTGTGAGGTAGTCCTATGGGCATGCTGGAGGAGAACACGTGGATCAAGAAATTGCAAAGAAAGAAAAAGGAAGACATGAGGGAAGGTGACTCAAAGGAAAGGTTCGAAGAAAAAGGAGGAATGAACAAATGAGGGGTTTATAAGAACAGTGGTCATCAGAAAAACCCTAAGTTACGAGAAGGATCAGAAAGCATCCCACAGCGTATGCACCAAAAAAGCGTCAAGAAGGCTGGAGATTGAAGAAGTCGAAGGGTCTCACAGAGAAATGCTTTGAATGTCTGAAGGCAAAGAAGAAGGAATGAAAATAGTGTTACTGCCAGAGTGTGCGCTCCTGTAGACCGCCAGAAGACGATTTCTTAGTCTCTTCTCTGAGAACAAGTTCACAGCTCGAGACTGGGGGGCTTGTGATCTGGTCGGTCATCGGTAGTCGATGACATCAGCAGTAGTTGACCACGTGGACAATTCACAGGGTGAAATGTGGTAGAAGATAGCAGGTGAATCAGGGAGGAAGATCACTCATAATGGTGATCGGTTATCGGTTGCCAATGAACCACCAGCCGCAGATCAGTGCCAAGTGAGCGGCTGGTAGCAGAGCGCGAGAAGTAAAGAAGCACTGATCAGTCATCGGGGGTTTCCTATTAACACACAGTTAAGCTTGAATCCAGTTTCCCAGCGAGAGCGTTACGCAAGAAGTACAGGTCAAGTAATCGCCTATCGCCTTGAGGATGAGTAATCGCCTATCGCCTGTGATGATGAGTAATCGCCTATCGCCTTGAGGATGAGTAATCGCTTATCGCCGGTATGGATCAGTAATCGCCGTGTGTGAAGGTTAGGAGATCAGGTGGTCAGCAAGTCGCCGAAAGAGCACATCGCCGGTAATTTGAGAAGGCTTGGCAAGCACTTGTTGTATGGTCTAAATACAGAGTATAAGTGGCATGTCTGCCACCATGTGTAGTGTGAGCTGTGATACCCAGTGTTAACCAGCTCGCCATGTTAAGGTTGCGCCCAGGGTAGCCTGTGCACTAAGCTACTCCCTGTGTGGATAACTTAGTCGCAGGAGCAAAGTGAAGGTAACGTTTCAACTGTAGGTACTCCAGATGGTGACACGTGTATGACCAGATGTTATCCACGTGTCAAGAGGAATAACCGTCAGGAGAGAGAAAGACTCAGGTATATATACAAAATTCTTAACAGAATATAGGGGAATTCATTTTCAGTTGTAATTCACTTGTACACGGTTCTAAGTTTTCTTTGAAGTTCTTTGTGGATTCACTCACTGACTTGAGCGTCGGAGCGCGACCGGCCACAGAGGCGCCATATTGTCCTTTCAGGTGTCTTGGAGGATTCTCAGGTGGAGGTCATTGATGTGCTTGGCGTGAAGCTGGTGAGAACGAGGTTCGAGAAGGAGAAGCTCTAGCGCTTTGGTCAAGATGCTGGATCACTTTGAATAAAAAAAGTTGAAAGTTAGAAGAAAAGAAACTATCTTGAAATTGAGAGAGAGTGAGTCTGTGAGACTTGTCTCTTCTTCTCCTTCATGTCTTATCTTGTGAGCTTTGGAGACTCTCAAGTGGCGGCACCACCCACTCATCTTGGAAGAACCACCCTCCAAGTGGCGTGAATCACATCTCCAAAAGGCTACAACCACATAAGTCATTTTTATTCATCTTCTAAAAATACCCATTTGTGTTTTCTTGTAGTTTTTCCATTTTTAATCGGTTCAATCTTTTCCAAGAGTTGTTTCCTTTCATTTGCTGCCATTATTCTGCACTTTGTTGGTTTATTTCCTTGTTTTCTTGCTGTTTTAATTTCGTCCAAACCATGGGTTTCCATATACATGTGTTGTTCTTGTTTTCCATCCATGGGTTTTTTTTCTTTGATGAGTTGCCCGTCGACCACCTGCATGGTTGCAGAGTATGGTGAGAGGTCCATCTCAGGATGCACGCAGGCAACCTAAGAAAGGGCATCACCAAAGCCTTCCCCATAGGCGTCGGCGGCGTCGTTAATAAGCTCAGTTTCAGTCTTCTTCAGCAATTCAATTTGTTGGGCAAGTTCCTCCTCAACCTTGCCCAGCTGAACTTCTCGGTCGGTAGCCCTCTCCTCCAACTTGGTCATTTTGGCTTGAGCCCCCTCCGCTTGCTCTTCCAGTTCGATGATCTTGTTGCGGAGGGGGAGTATCTTAGCTTCAAGTTGGAGGGCCTCCTGCCCCTTGGAGAAGAGAAGTTTCTTGGTCTCCTTCTCAGATTGACGGAGACTACCCAGTTCTTGATTAAGGGCAGTCTCACGCTTGGTCGCTTGGCGGAGTTGGAGATCCTTCTGCTCCAGCTCTTTCTCCAGTTGGGCAGCCTTCTCAAGCAGCTCCGCCTCAACGTTGCCCTTGACTAGCAAGGAGCTTGAAGTGGCCAGGAACTCCCCGTGACCGTGACTGAGGAGGTTCTCGAGGGAACTTCTGTCCATGGCCTCCAAAGCAGCTCGGCCAGGCATCTGCGCAAGTGACCTTTGGAGCAGAGAAGGCAGTTCTGGGGCAGAAGGCATCTGACCAGAAGGAGGAGCACTCTCCCCACCCCCCTCAAGCGCTAAGATTGGCTCAGGAGGGGATGAGGCGCTGGGAGGATGCTCCCTAAAGGATGAAGGGTGCCCTTCTGTGGCCGAAGAGACCTCCGCGGCTGTCCCCACCCTTTTCCTTTTGAAGACAAGGCCGGAACAGGTGTCCTCGTCATCAGAAACCTCCACAGGGGCTTCCCTCTTGGACTTTTCAGCAATGGGTTCCAGGGCAGCACCCGCGGGTGATGAAGGACCTGCAGGAGCTGAACCACTAGCATTGCGGCGATTCAGCACATCCGCCAGCCTTTTCTTCTTGTCAACGCTGAGTACCATGTCTGCAGTGAACAATAAGAAATTATGAGAAACACAAGGCATTAAGTATGCGAACAGTTAAGTGCAAGATGAAGTTGGTGTACCAATGTACACGCTGAGAGTCTCAGCGTCGTATTCATGCCTAATCAGCTGGGTGGAGTCAAACACCACGCCCCAGCTGGAAATGGTCTGGCAGAGTTCTTGGTCAGGGAAAGTCAACTCCTCGAGCCTGCGTGGCTTCTTGAACTTCAACTCCCCCACCCAATATAATGGGAACCCATCGAGCATGGTGGGGTCGTAGGAGCTGCAGCAGACTCGAAAGAACCTTCCCTTGAAGTTCTTGTATGACTGCGAGAAGAGAGTTAGTAGGACTCTCCCTGCCACCCCATTCAGGCTCACCCAAAGCCTCTTGCCGGGGCTCTTCTCCTTGAAGAAGTAAAGAAAGACGTCGATAGAGGGGGTGAACCCTAGATTATTGCAAAGGATGGAGAACGCTCTGATAAAGGCCCAACTGTTGGGGTGCAGTTGAGCAGGCGCCACATTTAATTCTGTGAGCAAAGCCCTCTCAAACCCGGTGAAAGGAAGGCGGACTTTGACTCGTTTGAAGATGGTGGTGTAGAAGAAGAAGAACGGTTCCCCGTCGTTGCAGCGATCATCGGCGCACACGGGCTCATTTGCTGTACCGGGTCACACAGAGACGTACGCGTCAGTTTCCCTGCCAAAGACGCGTCCTTTGATCTCATTCTCATCATCCCTGTGCTTGCGAAGATCCTCGCAGGATGTGAGTTTGGAAGTCTCGTCAAGGAGATCCTCAGAAGCCCATGGGTAGAGGGCCTTGTAATCGACTGCTACTGTTGGAGGAGGGTTGGAGGTAGTTTTGGTTCTGGCCATCTCGAATCTAAACAAATGAGAGGCAGGAAAAGAAAAGAGGCTTAGAAGAAAACAATGGTGGACGAAGACTCGAAGGTAGAACGAACCCAGAAAAGAAGAACAAAAACCCTAGAATGCACAAACCACACACAGGCCCAGAACAACAGCATGCAGTATGAAGAACAGAGATTATGTTATGAAGGTGGAGAAGACATAAAAATCATACCTTTGGTTGAGTGAAGGCGGAGGAGTTCGAAAGGCTTGGTGAGAGCAGGAGAGTGTGCGTTGGAAGATAGAGTCTACAGAAGTTGAGAATGCAAAGTGATGAAACAGTGAAGTGGCGTGGGGTTTTGAAGAGGTTTAACGTAGCCCTAGGGAGCGCAAACGTTATGAATCTCAAACCGTTGATGCAGCCACGTGTTAGCGGATGAAAGGGGGTTGGTGAAGTGTCCTTTCAGTGCATTGTTCATGTACTTATGCGCAGAGCCACGTAGGTCGCCCGAGTCAATGACTTAGTCTCTTCGCTGAAACAAGGTAACGGCTCGAGACTAGGGGGGCTTGTGTACCGATCAGTCTTGGCCCATGACTTAGTCTCTTCGCTGAAACAAGTTAACAGCTTGAGACTGGGGGGCTTGTGTACTGACCAGTCCTCAGACTTCAGCTGGGTCCCACAGCATGGGCCAAAGCCACGTGGAATGGACCTCACAGGGGGTATTGAACAGAGAAGGGTGATTAGTCATCGGCCTACAGAGAGGGTGATTAGTCGTCAGCCTATAGAGAAGGGTGATTAGTCATCAGCCTATAGAGAAGGGTGATGAGTCATCAGCCTACAGAGAAGGGTGACGAGTCATCAACCTACAGAGATGGGTGAGTAGTCGTCAGATCACCAGGATGGGCGGAGGTATCATCGTCACTCAGCAGGTCGAGGAGTCCTCGGCAACAGAGTGTGGCGAGGTGACATCGGTCTTGGGTGATTTGAACAGCGTAAACAGAACAGCTAAGATTGGTTCCCAGAGTGGGCTAATGACCAGTTAAATACCCAGAGTTAGGGAGAGGCCTGGATCACGAAGTGCCCACGCGGGTAGCAGGGAGAGCACAGTTAGGTGCAGAGTCCTGAGGGGTCGAGTACTCATCAGAACTAGGGTTTCCCAGTGAAGCTACATGCAGGGCACGTGAACAGTGAAGGCACTCCCAGAACAGGTGGCCCCAGAGACTAGGTGCACAAGGAGGCACCCAGGTGGTCACCCTATGAGAGTTTGCACTTCAGAGAAGGAAACCTTATGTGCTAGATTACCCTAAGATTGGGTGATAGCGGCGCAAGGGTATTCCAGTAAACCCTAAATATGGCTAGCAGCGCAGTAAACCCTAATTAGGGTTAGCGGCGCAGTAAACCCTAGACTATATAAGGGACAGTAAAATACTTCACAAAGGTACGCAGTTTCTAGACCTAAACACAGAGAAACTCAATACATTGGTGTTACTTGCCCTACACTGACTTGAGCGTCGGAGTGCAAACGGCCTCTAGGGCGCCCCCTTTCTCTTTTGCAGGTGCAGATTGCTTCGAAAGAACCAAGGACGTATCAACGTGAGGAAGGAGGCGTGTGAGTGTCGTGAGTCAACCGACAGGCGAGTCAACCGGCAAGAACAACTCCTAATTCAAATTCTAATTTGGAGCCGAACTTGAGTCTCATGGGAGGTGTGACCTTTTTTCTACTTTGGCACCTCCTAAAAACTACACCTACACCTACTCTTTATGTCACATGGAAGGTGTGAGTTGTTTTTGTACATTAGCACCCCTTATTTTAATATGTACACCTTCCTTTAATGTTCTACTAAAAACTACACAAAAGAAATTACAAAAGAGATACATCCATTGATGCTTATTTCCCAAAGCTTTAGCCTTGCTCCTATTGATGCTCATGGATTGGGCTTGGGCCCCCACTTAACTTGGGCTTCTTGGGCTTGGGCCCTCTTTATTTATACTACTATTTGGATTCTTCAAGAGAACCCAATTATTTAGAAAAATGTTCTACTCTTTAAGAAGACTAGTAAGAAGAACTTCGAGTGCTTTGGAATATGGCCCTTTCTTCTTTTTGTGAAGTCTTCTTTTGATTGTTGAGATGACCCTTTATATATAGTATCTTTGGTCATCCTTAAGTGGTCTTGACTTGCATCATAGTTGGCCCAAATCTTCTATTTGTTGGGCTTGGACTTAGGCTAGTCTTTGGACTTGGGCTTGGGCTTGGGCCTCTTCCATCATCCCCTCCCTCTTGGAAAGGATTTGTCCTCAAATCCAATGCTTCTTCTTCTTCTTCTTCTTCTTCTTCATTACTTCCTGCCAAAGGCATTAGGTCCATAACATTGAAAGTATTATGGTGTAATGGTCAGACCTCGGACGTCGGCACATGAGTGAGAGGTCGGCACAGTAGAAGTCGGCATGGTAGGACCCACAGAGGGGTCCACAGAATTACATGTGTCAGGGCACAAAATCATATTCACAGATATGCCATGCATGCAGGATGTGTTCAAGACGTAAGGCTCTGACACGATAGAATTATCCTTAGAAATGCATGGGAGGCACGTGAAGGTTTTGAGGCGCATGAAATATTAAGTTACTAGATAAGTTTGGGCTAGCGGCACTGGGTTAGGCACTGAAACCCTAGCGGCCACACCTTAAGTTACACATTCTAGGAAAGAGATAGGCCCACGAGAGTTGCACTCTAAGAAAGGAAGGTTGCCACGGTGACGTGAGTTGATTTTATGATTGTTCATTTTTATGGTGACACTTTACTTAGGATTGGATTTTATGAGACAAGTATGGTGAGAACCTAAGGAAAATCCCCACTGGACATTAACTTAACCAAGTGGTTAAGTAGATGTGAAGGTTCATTTCACAAAGGCAAAAGGAAAACACAATTATAAGGTGATGATGATGACAAGTTATGGTGTGGAATTACATAAGGAAAACAAGAGCAACATATAAAAACCGAATAGACATAATGAAGCAATATAAGAACATGCTTATGAATAGATAGAATGATAATGGAAGGAAAATATGAAGGAAAAGGAAGCTTATGAGAAATGGAATTGAGAATGGTTGCACGCCACTTGGATGGTGAAATGACTCCAAGATAAGTGAAGGATGCCGCCACTTGAGAGCTCTCAAAACTCACAAGATAAGACCAAGAGAGGAGGAATTTCACTCACTCACAAATTACACAAAAATTGTGTATAGTTTCTTTACTCTAATTTCCAACTTGTGAATACATGAGGTAGGCCTCCCTATTTATAGATTTAGGAGCCTTGGAAAGCAAGCTTAAAGGGTAGAATGGGAAAAGGGAAAAAAGTGGGCAGCCATAGGGTTTGACTAAGTCAATCCCGTATTCTTGGCTTATCCTTCTAGAAATTAGGTCAAAATTCCTTCAAATGGACTAGGAATAAGCAAGAATGCAACCCACACCCCCTACTATGCTAAAGGCACTTTATTCTACCTTATTTCTACTATTTGGACCCCTCATTTGAGCCCAATTTATTTACAACATTTTTCTAAATATTTAAGAAGACTAATAGGAAGAACTGCAAGTGCTCTGGACCTTGTCCATTCCTCCTATTGAAGAGGTCTTCCTTTACTTGTTGAGATGACCCTTTATAGTTGGCATTCTTGGTCATCTTCTTGTGGACTTGGTTTTGGAGTCTTTGTGGGTTTGTATCATGCGGGATTATAGGGGAATTGTGCCCTAGAATCCTGAAAAGGTAACCCTAAATTCACTAGAGGCAGCGCTTGGGCAGAGGCATGTATGCGGCAGGTAACCTAAAAACATCTATATAATGGGGTAACGCCCAAGGTAAACATAGGTTCACACACCAACACAAGTCTTTGCGAGCTTAGAGTTCTCACACACTCTCGGCTCGAGATATCTTAGTTGTTTGATGTTTCTTGCCCTGTACTGACTTGAGCGTCGGAGTGCAATTTCAGGTAAGGCCCCTCTGCTTCAGTGGAGCCACCAATCCACTGCAAGGTAGAAATGAGTCACTACCTACTTCAGAGTCAATGGCAACCGAGTCAACCGACAAGAACAAACTCCATATTCTTCAAGTAAATCAAGAATGTATGCATTATTTTTTATTCTTTTGAGGACTTGGAAGGGTCCATCTCCTCGGGGGCTAAGCTTAGATTTTCTCTTAGTTGGAAATCTATCCTCTCTAAGGTGTAGCCAAACCCAGTCTCCTTCCTCAAAAATTATCTCCCGCTTCCCCTTACTGTTATGCTTTACATATTTCTCTATTTGCTGTTGTATTTGTTCTTTAATCCTCTCATGCATTTTCTAAACAAATTCAGCTTTTGTTACTCCTTCCTTATGCACAAATTCTTGTGGATTAGGAAGAGGCAACAAATGTAAAGGTGTAAGAGGATTAAACCTACATACAACTTCAAATGGAGAAATATTTGTAGTTTTATGGACTACCCTGTTATATGCAAACTCAATATGGGGAAGTGATGGAGATCAAATAGAAGAGGAAAGTGAGGATAAAAGCCAAGAACCTCAAGGACAAGTTAGCTCAAAATCCTTCATACCTCAAAGGATCACAAGGAGCAAGGCTAGAGATTTGGGTAAAGAACATCAATTGTTTTCTCTTTTTGTAATTACCCATGTATAAAAATTTGTAAATAAATATAAAATTAGCTTTAGGAATATGCCAAAGAGGGAAACCAAAGAAACCTCTAGTGTAAGGCATTGTTTGGGACGGTTTTGAGTAAAAGAGTGGAAGAAGTGACTTTTCCTACTCCTTCTAGACTTAGGTGCTAAGAAAGAGCTAGAAGAGTGACTCTTCCCACTCCTTCTCCCTTGTAACATGTCCAGCCCTCCTTATTATAAATAGGAGTGCTGGTTCTTAATAATACAAGTTGAAAGTTAGAAGAAAAGAAACTATCTTGAAATTGAGAGAGAGTGAGTTTGTGAGACTTGTCTCTTCTTCTCCTTCATGTCTTATCTTGTGAGCTTTGGAGACTCTCAAGTGGCGGCACCTGTAAGGACCTGTAAAATTGAATTGGAATAAAAAGGGTTATATTTTAAAAGAATTCTATGTATGTTTTATTTAAAATAAAAAGGGAGGAAAAGTTAAGTTAGAAGGCTATGAGATCGCCGGTCGCCTGCTACACTTGAGCGCCAGGTGGACGTCGCCAGGGCGCGAGGCATGCAGACATCGCGCGGGCGCGCGAGGCATGCGGGCATCGTGCGGGCGCGCGAGGCATGCGGGCATCGCGCGGGCGCGAGGCATGTGGACGTGGCCAAGGCGCGAGAGGCATGTGGTCATTGCCAGGGCGCGAGGCATGTGGACGTGGCCAAGGCGCGAGAGGCATGCGGTCATTGCCAGGGCGCGAGGCATTTGGACGTGGCCAAGGCGCGAGAGTTATGAGGGCGTCGCCAGGGAAGACATCGGTCGTCTCCCAGAGGATGACATCGGTCGTCTCCCAGAGGATGACATCGGTCGTCTCCCAGAGGAAGACATCGGTCGTCTTCCAGGGCGAAGGAGACATCGGTCGTTCGCCAGGATGAGTCAGCAGTGGAAAGTTATCGCGCGACGCCGAGTTTCACACAGAGTAAAGTGGGACCCAGACTCCCAGCATGAAACGCCCTGCACACACGCCACGTAGACAAAAAGGGTGGTTTAGAGTGGTGACATCAGAATGTTGGCATGCGCAGGAGACACTCGCGGTCGTACTGTTCAGAGCAGTGGTTGGCATGCACAAGCGACAACAGTGGTAGTACTGTTCAGAGCAGTGGTTGGCATGCACCAGAGACAACAGTGGTCGTACTGTTCAGGGCAGTGGTTCTCAGACTTCTCTGCAGAGTGGGTGTGGCAGCTGCTTTTGGTGGATAAGTTGGGTTAAGATGCAGAGACCCACTGCTGAGAGAACAAAAACGTTGCAACATTCAAAGAGAAAAAGAGTGAGTTACCTCCCTTCTCCTCCAGATATCTCCTTCGCGCTGCGATTCTAGCATCTTCACACAAGAGTACGACGAGAGGCAGCACCATTAGAGCACCTGGGAGATTCTCTGCAAGTCCTTCAACCAGACGCAAAAACAGAGCCAAGGCGTTTTTCAAGCTTCGTTGGGTTTCGGAGCTCCTGGTGTTTTACGCAAGTCCAGGTAAGGGAAGCTAGACTTCATTTTTCAATACAAGCCATAGTTTAGCTAATTCTGAAGTGAAGGCGACGTGGTCGCCGGTTTTCGTTTTCATCCTTGTAAAATGCTCTGTGCTATGTGTTTGGGCGACGTGGTCGCCGGTTTTAAATACAGACTTCGAAATACCTCGTTTTTGAACTAGATCGCCGGTATGGGCGCTGTTTTACGAACTCCCCTGTTTTTGGTGTTGTTTTGAAACTGTTTGAGATGTAAATGTGATATTCGAAAACATGAACCTTGGAGTGAGTTTTGCTGTGATTGGAATCATTCATTTAAGTGTGGCATGATGTGTTGAATGTTGTGAATGTGGATCGAGGCATAGTATTTTCAGGAAAGGAAATACCGTGTAAGATCGTGTAGGATGTGCATTGATCGGTGATTCCTCAGGGGATATCCTGACTCTGCTGAGATAATGGAATCACATAGAGGAAGTTACTCAGTTGGTGAGAGTCGAAGGAGGTTCATATGAATGGGCGTCTCGTGTGAAAAAGAACGAGCTCCGCCTGTTCTATGGATTAACCCTGTCATACTGGGAGAACTATTGACATTGAGATGATATATGCGCATGCTGTGTGGATTCACAGCAACCCTGTGTGGATTTCACAGTGGTATGGTATGACAGGTGCAGATCTCTGAGTCTAATCAATGCATGAGTCTTCCGGAAGTAGTGTCAAGTGTCTTGTGTGTTGAGTCAGTGGTGGTCTGACATGTGAAATGAGGAACTTGAAATCGATAGACACTTGGTACAGTTGTGAAATAGAATGACTCTGGAAAATATTGTGAAATGTGTGATTTCTGGGTGATCAGGTGAAGAGTATGAGAAACTTGATAACTTTACGTGAATATCTTGAAATTGCTTACCTTGATTTTATTTTAAGTATCCTTATTTAAACTCTTTTTAAATGTCTAGCTTACCCTGTGTTTTCGTTTGTGTTGTGGCCTTTTCTTAAACCTGTAATGATCGTGTATAATTTACACGGGAGCAGATGATGTTGCAGGAAGTAGAGCTCTTTAGAAAATTGTCGCTGGAAGGAGATCGCCTGTTTTCTTTTCTGTTGGGTGATCGCCCCTCTTGCTGCTTTATAATAGGAGATCGCCTTTATGAAAGGAGATCGCCCTTCTTATAGGAGATCGCCCTTTCTTACAGGAGATCGCCTATCTGTCTTTGTATTGTATTTCGTTTACGTTTTTAGTGGAGAAGTGATCGTTTGTATTAAACTCCCTGTGAGGAGAAACTTATTTATTTTATATAAAGATTTTGCTCACTTCAATCTATTTGTCACCTTTATTTTCGTTTTATATTTATTTTCAAAGAGATTTGGCGGGATGTTACATTAATGGTATCAGAGCAGTTCGTCCTTAGGATGACCTGAGGGCTGTGGATCCATTGTGTTTCTTCTGCTCATGAAAGTTATTTGAGTTTAAAATAACAACTATAGTGAAAGGTTTTCAAAACGTTTTTGTATTGAAAGTTTGTGTGTGCTTTGGTGAATATATGTTCTAACTGAAAATCTTAGTATTAAGAATGAGAAGGTCTTGATAAAGTAGTGAGGGTGCACACTCATAACTGGATCGAGATGAGTCTCAATCTTAATTCCAAAGGTTTGATGTTTAGCATATATTGAATTCTGGTGTGAATTATTTCATTCTCTTGAGTGTCTTTGTAATTGATTGAAAATGGTTGATTGGATTGATGATTGTATACTAGTAGCTGTTCTGGTGTTTTGTTTATCAGCACTATGACTCTGTTGATGAGCTCAAATTCTTAATGACTTTGAGATGCTGACCTTTGTAAGGTCTAGCTGTTACCCCCTGAATGAATTGATTTCTTATCGATCTCATTCTTGTAGTCGTAGGGAATATAGAAAAAAAAAAAAAACCTATAGTTTCAAAATCCGAGAACGAAGAAAGATGGCGCGTAAACCTCCCACCCCTCCCCGACCTTCTTCAAAGATGGGCCAGATCGCCAGGGCCATGGAGATGATGGCAACTGCCATCCAACAGCAGAATACGGTAATGGTCCAGATTCATCAAGCTGTAATGCATCATTTGGAAACTGCTGGATCGGCTGCAACAGCTTCTCATGTCAATCAGCCTCGGGAGCAGGTGGGGATGACCGAGTTCATGAGGCACAACCCAACCTAGTTCCGTGGGAACGTTTCTCCGAACCAACCAGATCAGTGGATCAGGGAGTTCCATGCCTTAGTGGGGAAGGCAAAGAGGGTGGAGACCCTGGAGAGGGGTGATTCCAGGATAATCAGATCACACCCAAGGGGTCCCTTCAGTGGGAAGGCCAAGGTGCAGCACCCACAAAGCAAGCCTTATGCGAGACCTCCACCACATCGGGCAGGAGCAGTTCCGCTCCAGTTTCAGCGGCAACAACCATGGAAACCAAAGTGTTTCCGTTGTGGTGGGTTACATAATGTCAAGGTGTGCTCCAAGAGGAATTCAGAGAAAGGGTGTTTCACATGCCAAGAAATGGGGCACATTTCTAGAGATTGTCCTAACAGAAAAAGGATGACTCAACCCAGTGGTTCTCGGCAGTTGAGGAATGAAGGCAGCAGACCTCAGGCAACAGGGAGAGTGTTTGCCATGTCAGGAGCAGAGGCGTCTCAGTCAGGTAACCTCGTGCAGAGTATATGTTTTATAGCTGATAGGAGTGTAAAAGTTTTGTTTGATTCTGAAGCGACACACTCCTTTGTGTCAAGCTTGTGTGTAGCCGAGTTGGGCCTTCTAGTGAAGGAGTTACCTTTCGAACTGTTGGTCTCTACACCTGCGTCAGGGCAGGTGATGACCTCTACAGTTTACCCCGAATGTCCAGTGATAGTAGAGGGACGCAGATTCAAGGTGAACTTGATCTGCCTACCTCTTCGGGACCTAGATGTTATCCTGGGAATGGATTGGTTAGCTGCCAATCACGTTCTCATTGACTGCGGTGGTCAGAGGATTGCATTTCCAGACCTCCAAGGATTAGATGTAATATCTGCTCAGCAAGGGCAGTCAGCGTTGGAAGAAGGGGCGAGGTGCTTCGTGATACTCGCTCGGTCGGAGGTGGAGAATAAAGGGGACGTAAGCAGAATACCCGTGGTGAAAGATTTCACGGATGTATTTCCAGAAGAGGTACCTGGGTTACCTCCTAAGAGAGAGGTGGAACTCTCTATTGTTTTGGTACCCGGAGCTGGACCAGTGTCAACGGCTCCAGCTGAGTTGATGGAATTAGAGAAGGAAGTGTAAGTTAGATTTAGTGTACCAAGGTGTAGGTTCAGCTACATATAAGTTATGGAGAGTATGTAAGCAGAATGTTGAGGGTTTAAAGACTTAAGCATGTGTATCCATGGGAAGTACTGGAGTTAAGTTCCAAGATGGAAGTAGGAATCTTTCTTTGATCTGGAGCTTGGTGATGACCTCTAGCTGGACACAAGGCTTGAAATGGAAATTTGAGATTTGGTAGAGAATAAGTTTACAAGATGATTATATCATCTTGAGATGTATCAATGATTTTGGGAAAGAGGAAAGATGAAATATCTTAATTGTGTTTAAAGTTACAGTTAGGCAAAGAAAATTGTTGAAAAGCAACAGGCGGAGAAATTGCTTGGATGAGAGAGAAAGTCTCACGTGGGATGGATGTTGTTTAATTGATTTGGATTTGAAAGCTGTATGTGATTCGAAATTGGACACTAGTTTATGTTGAGTATGTAGGAGATGAATTGGATGTTATACCAAAAAAAAAAAAAAAAGGGATTAGTGATCTGTCAATCACGTTTCCAAAGGTTAAGCTCAACGAAAGATAGTGTTTCCAAAGTTCAGCCGAGTTGATTAAATTGAAGAAAATAAGTAGAAAGAGTTGTTAGAGACGCAGTTAGTCAAGCCCAATATATCTCCTTGGAGTTTCCAACGTTGTTGGTTAAAAAGGAAGAGGAAGGACCTCAACTGTAAGAACCTAGAAGTTTATATTGGAATAAAAGTGTTACATTATAAATAAATTCGAAGCACGTGTTTATTTAAATATAAAGGAAGGAATGTATAGCTGAGAAGCCTACGAGATCGCCGTTATTAAGCGGGTAGGCGATCTCCAACTTCTCTGGCACTTGAACGCCTATCGCCTAGCTTATGCTTGAACGCCTATCGCCTGTGTGTACCTAGTAGCCTGTCGCCTAGAGTACACCTAATCGCCGAAACTACACTTAGTGTGTAGCCAAAATGTTGGATCAACCCTGGTACGTCCCAAAAGCCACGCGTATCAAGGTGTGGGTTAAACCTTGGATACGCTGGGCAGGCGAAGCTCTATACTTGAGCATAAGAGAATCATCCTTAACGTTACACGCTTGGGCGCACGAGGACTTGTGCTAATCAACTCTTGGAAGTGTGAAGCTACCGACGTCACCAAGCCTTGTGGAGAGAATACCTTGGATGTAACATAGTGGAATGAAGAACCTCCAGGGGGGGAGTGGCGAGTGTCATCGGGCATCGCAGGGCGCGAGGCATGCTGCGGGGTGTGTCTTCGCGCGAGGGGTCATCGGTCGAGAGTCTTCGCGCGAGAGGTCATCGGTCGAGAGTCTTCGCGCGAGAGGTCATCGGTCGAGAGTCTTCGCGCGAAAGGTCATCGTGCTACGTTAAGTTATACACAGAGAACGTGGGACCCAGACATCCAGCATGAGACGTTCTGCACACGCGCCACGTAGACGAAAAGGGTGGTTCAGAATAGTGACATCAGAATGTTGGCATGCGCGGGAGACACTCACGGTCGTACTGTTCAGAGCAGTGGCTGGCATGCACAAGCGACAAACAGTGGCAGTACTGTTCAGAGCAGTGGTTGGCATGCACCAGAGACAACAGTGGTAGTACTGTTCAGGGCAGTGGTTCTCAGACTTCTCTGCAGATTGGGTGGTGGCAGCTGCTTTTGGAGGGATAAGTTGGTTTAAGTTACAGAAATCCACTGCTGAGAGAAAAGGAAGACATTGTTGTAGTCGAAGAGAGAAAGAGTGAGTTCCCTCCTCTCCATTTCTCTCCTTCACACTGCGATTCTAGTACACCTTCACGCGGGAATACGACGAGCGACAGCCACCATTGGAGCACTTGGGTGGTTCTCTGCAAGCTCTTCAAAACCAGACACAAGAACAGAGTCAAAGCGTTCTTCAAGCTTCGTTGGATTTCGGAACTCCTGGTGTTTGCGCAAGTCCAGGTAAGGGAAGCTAGACCTCTTTTCCATACGAGCCATAGTTTAGCTATCTTCTGAAGTGAGGGCGACGTGGGCGCCATTTTCGTTTTCATCTGCGTAAAATGCTCTGTTTGCGTGCTTGGGCGACGAGGTCGCCGGTTTTATATACAATCTTCGAAACACTCTGTTTTTGAACTAGATCGCCGGTTTTGGCGCTGTTTTACGAACTCCTCTGTTTTTGATACTGTTTTGAAACTACTTGAGATTTACATGAGGTATTCGAAGATCTGAAGCTTTGAAATGGTTGTTGATGTGATTTGAATGATTTATTTGAATGGTATGATGTGTTGGATGTGGTGAGTGTGAGGTCGAGGCATAGTATTTTCAGGAAAGAAAATACCGTGTAAGATCTTGTAGTAGGTGCATTGATCGGTGATTAAGAACGAGATATCCTGACTCTGCTGAGGTAATGGACTCACGTAGAGGAAGTTACTCAGTTGTTGAGAGTCGAAGGAGGTTCACCTGTATGGGTGGGTTGTTTGAAAGAGAACAAACCGACCTGTTTTGCGTGGATTAACCCTGTCATGCTGTATGGTGATGTGTGAGATTCATTATACGCTTGTGAATGTGAGAGATTTCACGGCGACCCTGTGGATGTGTGAGATTCCACAGTGGGCAATATGGCAGGTGCAGATCTCTGAGTCTAATCAATGCACGACTATTCCGAAATTAGTGTCTTGTGTCTATGTATTGTGAGTCAGTGGAAAACCTGACGTGAGAAATGAGGAACACTGTATGTGGATAGACACTTGCTGCACTGTGTGATATGAACTACTCTTGAGGAATTGTGAAATGTGGGTTTTTACTTGATGGTATGTGGGAAGAATGAGAAAGCTGATGTTTTTACGTGGGTGCCTTAAATTAATTTATCTTGATTTTAAAGTTCATATCTAAATTCTCTTTTAAAACTGTCTAGCTTACCCTGCGTTTTCGTTTGTGGATGTTCTTCTTAAAACTTGTGATGATCGTGTATGATTTACACGGGAGCAGATGACGTTGCAGGAAAGTGAGATCGCCGGTCTGATAGGAGATTGCCTGGCTGATAGGAGATCACCTGATTGACTAGGAGATCGCCCTTTTGTTAGCATATCGCCCGATTTGTCTTTTGTTGTATTTTTGGTTAAGTTTTTTTTTGAAAGATTCACAGTTTATGTATTAAACTCCCGATGAGGAGAAACTCCATTATACATATATGATTATGTTTATTTCAAAATACTTGTTTATCTTCATTTATATTATATAAATATGAAATGTATTTGGTGGGATGTTACATTAATGGTATCAGAGCAGTTCGTCCTTAGGATGACCTGAGGGCTGTGGATCCATTGTGTTTCTTCTGCTCATAAAAGTTATTTGAGTTTTTAAATAACAACTATAGTGAAAGGTTTTCAAACGTTTTGTATTGAAAAGTTTGTGTGTGCTTCTGTGCTTTAGTGAACGTATACTCTAGCTGAAAATCTTAGTATTAAGGGTGAGAAGATCTTGATGAAGTAATGAGGGTGCACACTCATAACTGGATCGAGATGATTCTCAATCTTAATTCCAAAGATTTGATGTTTAGTATACATTGAATGCTGGTGTGATCTAGTTTAGCTTATTGAGTGTTTCTGCAATTGACTGAAAATGGTTGTTTGAACTGATGGTGATGATATCAGTAGCTGTTCTAATACCTTGCTTGAGATTCTAAGTATTACGAGTATGTTGTTAAGCTCAAATTCTTGATGACTTTGAGATGCTGACCTTTGTAAGGTCTAGTTGTTACCTCCTGAATGAATTGATTTCTTATCAATCTCATTCCTGTAGTTGTAGGGAATATAGAAAACTCATAGCTTCAAGATCCGAAACAAGAGAGATGCCACGTAGACCCTCTACCCCTCCCCAACCTTCTTCTGAAATGGGTCAGATCGCCAAGGGTGCCATCCAGCAGCAGAATGCGGCGATGTCTCAAAATCACCAAGCTACAATGCAACAGTGGGAGACCGCCAGATCGGCCGCAACAAACCCCGACGTCGGTCATCCTCAGGAGCATATGGGACTGACTGAGTTCCTCAGGCACAACCCACCTAAGTTCAGTGGGAACGTTACCCCTGATCAAGCAGATCAGTGGGTCAGGGGGTTAGAGAAGATATTCAGGGCGACTTCCTGCCCTGAAGACAAGAAGCTGGTGTTTGCCACATACCTCCTGTCTGGGGAAGCTGAGTTCTGGTGGATGGGAACTCAGCAGATGATGGAGGCCCGAGAGGAAGTGATGGATTGGGAAAGCTTCAGAGTGAGGTTCCTGGAGAAGTACTTCCCAGACAGCGCAAGATTTGCGAAGGAAGCTGAGTTCCTGAGGTTGGAGCAGGGGGATATGTCTGTGAATGCTTATGCTGCTCGGTTCGAGTACCTCGCCAGGTTTTATACCCAAGCCACCTCTGAGGCTTGGAGGTGTAGGAAATTCGAAGAAGGACTGAAGCATGGGCTGAAGAGGACCATAGCCCCGATGTGCATTAGAGAATTTCATGCCTTAGTGGAGAAGGCGAAAATGGTGGAGACTCTAGAGAAGGGTGAGTCTCGGGTGAGCAGGTCCCACCCAGGCGGTTCCTCCAATGGGAAGGCAAGGGTACAGCAACAGCAGTTTAAGCCCTACGCGAGGCCTCCACAGCATAGGGCGAGAGCAGCACCACCCCAGTCTCATCAGCAACAAACCAGGAAATTTCAATGTTTCCATTGCGGTGGGCCACACACAGCCAATGTGTGCCCCAAGAAAGACTCAGAGAGGAGATGCTTTACCTGCCAGAAGACGGGGCACGTTGCCAAGTATTGTCCTACTCAGCACAGAATGACTCAACCCAGTGGTTCCCAGCAGATGAGGAACGAAGGCAACAGACCTCAGGCAACCGGGAGGGTGTTTGCCATGTCAGGAGCTGAGGCGTCCCAATCAGGTAACCTTGTGCAGAATGTTTGCTTTATAGCTGGTAGAGGTGTAAAAACTTTGTTTGATTCTGGAGCGACACACTCCTTTGTGTCAAGCATGTGTGTAGCCGAGTTGGGCCTTATGGTGAGAGAGTTACCCTTCGAACTGTTGGTCTCTACACCTGCGTCAGGACAGGTGTTGACCTCCACAGTTTGCCCTGAATGTCCAGTGATAGTAGAGGGACGTAGATTCAAAGTGAACTTGATCTGCCTACCTCTTCAGGACCTGGATGTTATCCTGGGAATGGATTGGCTAGCTGCCAATCATGTTCTCATAGACTGTGGTAGGCAGAAGGTAGCATTTCCTGACCCCCAAGAATCAGAGGTGTGGCCAGTTCAAAGAGGGCGATCAGAGTTGGAAGAAGGGGCGAGGTGCTTCGTGATGCTAGCTCGGTTGGAAGTGAGGAATGAAGGGGACGTAAGCAGAATACACGTGGTGAGGGATTTCACGGATGTATTTCCAGAAGAGGTGCCTGGGTTACCCCCTAAGAGAGAATTGGAATTCTCTATTGACTTGGTACCTGGAGCTGGACCAATATCAATGGCACCTTACAGGATGGCACCAGCCGAGTTAGTAGAGTTAAAGAAGCAGTTGGAAGAGCTGCTGGAGAAACAATTCATCAGACCCAGTGTATCTCCGTGGGGAGCTCCAGTGCTCCTAGTCAAGAAGAAGGATGGAGGGTCTCGGTTGTGTATAGACTACAGGCAATTGAACAAATTGACCATCAAGAACAAGTACCCCCTACCTCGGATTGACGATTTGATGGACCAGATTCATGGGGCCTCGGTGTTCTCCAAGATCGACCTGAGATCGGGGTATCACCAAATCTTGGTAAAAGCTGAAGATGTTCAGAAGACAGCTTTTAGGTCTCGGTATGGGCACTACGAGTACGTAGTGATGCCATTTGGAGTCACCAATGCTCCAGCTCTATTCATGGACTACATGAATAGGATTTTTCGCCCTTTCTTGGACAAGTTTGTGGTGGTCTTCATAGATGACATCCTCATTTACTCAAGGACCGAGGAGGAGCATGAGGAACACCTGAGGACAGTATTGGAGATACTGAGGGAGAAGCAGCTCTATGCCAAATTCTCTAAGTGTGAGTTCTGGCTAAAGGAAGTCAACTTCTTAGGGCACGTGATATCTACCCAGGGGATCTCGGTAGATCCAGCCAAGGTAGAGGCAGTGCTGCAGTGGGAACGCCCTAAGACAGTCACAGAGATAAGGAGCTTTGTGGGGTTGGCGGGCTACTATCGGAGGTTCATTGAGGATTTTTCCAAAGTTGTGGCTCCTTTAACACAACTGACCCGCAAGGACCAACCCTTTGCTTGGACCGACCGATGTGAGCAGAGCTTCAAGGAACTAAAGGAGAGGCTGACCAGTGCTCCAGTGCTGGTGATTCCAGAAGTAGGAAGACCTTTTGATGTCTTCTGTGATGCCTCACATCAAGGCTTGGGATGCGTCTTGATGCAAGAGAAGAGAGTGGTTGCATATGCTTCAAGGCAACTCAAGGTGCATGAGAGAAACTACCCTACTCATGATCTGGAGTTGGCAGCGGTAGTGTTTGCCTTGAAGATCTGGAGGCATTATCTTTACGGAGCTCGGTTCCAGGTATTCAGTGACCATAAGAGCCTGAAATACCTGTTTGATCAGAAGGAACTAAACATGAGGCAAAGAAGATGGATGGAGTTCCTAAAGGACTACGATTTTCAACTCATGTATCACCCAGGGAAGGCCAATGTAGTGGCAGATGCGTTGAGTAGAAAATCAATCCAAGTCGCCACCATGATGATGGAAGAGCAGAAACTGATCGAGTAGTTCAGGGACTTAAACCTTGGGGTGGAGTTCCACGTGAATCACATTAGTTGTAGTAAGCTGACTATAACTAATGACTTCCTGGGGATGTTGAAGGATAAGCAATTGGAGGACCCGAGCCTGAAGCATGCTGTAGAGTCACTGGGGACCGACCAGGCGAGAGAATTTGAGATGGGCGAAGATGGGATCTTGAGGTTTAATGGCAGAATTTGCATACCTGCAAATGATGAGTTGAAGAAGATGATCCTAGATGAAGGTCACAAGAGTCGCCTTAGCCTACACCCAGGTATGAATAAGATGTATCATGACTTGAAGGAGTCATTTTGGTGGGCGGGCATGAAGAAAGACATCGCCCAGTATGTCACTACCTGCTTAACGTGTCAAAAGGCAAAAGTAGAGCATCAGAGACCTGGCGGGTTGTTACAGCCATTGGATATCCCTGAGTGGAAATGGGACAGCATTGCCATGGATTTTGTCACCCATTTACCCAGATCAGCGAAGGGGCATGATGCAATCTGGGTCATAGTAGATCGGCTGACAAAGAGTGCCCACTTCCTCCCAGTAAATATGAAGATGCCCATAGCCAAGTTGGCACAGCTGTACATCAAGGAGATTGTGAGGTTACATGGAGTGCCTTCCAGCATCATTTCAGATAGAGATCCCAGGTTCACTTCACGGTTTTGGCAGACCTTACAAGAGTGCTTGGGAACTAAGTTGAGGATGAGCTCTGCATACCATCCTCAAACAGATGGACAGTCTGAGAGAACAATTCAGTCCTTAGAAGATCTGCTGAGGGCGTGTGTCTTGGATCATTTGGGGAGCTGGGATGAAGTGTTGCCACTGGTGGAGTTTACCTACAACAACAGTTACCACGCCAGTGTTGGGATGGCACCATATGAAGCCCTGTATGGGAGAAGATGCAGAACTCCCTTGTGTTGGTACCAGGAGGGCGAAGCAATCTTGGTTGGACCAGAATTGATTCAGCAGACAACCGAGAAGGTGAAACAGATACAAGGCAGCATGAGAGCTTCTCAAAGCCGACAAAAGTCCTATGCAGATCAGAGAAGAAGGCCTTTGGAGTTTGCTGCTGGAGACCATGTGTTCATGAGAGTAACACCAACCAAGGGCGTAGGAAGGGCGATCAGACCAAAGAAGTTGTCCCCTAAGTTCGTGGGACCGTATCAAATCTTAAGGAGGATTGGTCCTGTGGCCTATGAGATCGCCCTACCTCCCCATCTGGCGAATCTGCACAATGTCTTTCACGTGTCACAGCTGAGGAAGTACATGGCAGACCCCAGTCATGTGCTGGATGTAGACGACGTGCAGATCAGAGATGACTTGTCCTTTGAAGCAAAACCAGTTAGAATTGATGACCGGCAGGGTAAACAACTCAGAGGCAAGACCATCAACATGGTGAAAGTGGTGTGGGATGAGAAATCGGGTGATTCAACGTGGGAGTTAGAAGAACCCATGAGGGAAGCCTACCCATACCTCTTTTCCTTGTAATTCATTTTCGGGGACGAAAATTTTTCTTGTTGGGGAGATTGTAAGAACCTAGAAGTTTATATTGGAATAAAAGTGTTACATTATAAATAAATTCGAAGCACGTGTTTATTTAAATATAAAGGAAGGAATGTATAGCTGAGAAGCCTACGAGATCGCCGTTATTAAGCGGGTAGGCGATCTCCAACTTCTCTGGCACTTGAACGCCTATCGCCTAGCTTATGCTTGAACGCCTATCGCCTGTGTGTACCTAGTAGCCTGTCGCCTAGAGTACACCTAATCGCCGAAACTACACTTAGTGTGTAGCCAAAATGTTGGATCAACCCTGGTACGTCCCAAAAGCCACGCGTATCAAGGTGTGGGTTAAACCTTGGATACGCTGGGCAGGCGAAGCTCTATACTTGAGCATAAGAGAATCATCCTTAACGTTACACGCTTGGGCGCACGAGGACTTGTGCTAATCAACTCTTGGAAGTGTGAAGCTACCGACGTCACCAAGCCTTGTGGAGAGAATACCTTGGATGTAACATAGTGGAATGAAGAACCTCCAGGGGGGGAGTGGCGAGTGTCATCGGGCATCGCAGGGCGTGAGGCATGCTGCGGGGTGTGTCTTCGCGCGAGGGGTCATCGGTCGAGAGTCTTCGCGCGAGAGGTCATCGGTCGAGAGTCTTCGCGCGAAAGGTCATCGCGCTACGTTAAGTTATACACAGAGAACGTGGGACCCAGACATCCAGCATGAGACGTTATGCACACGCGCCACGTAGACGAAAAGGGTGGTTCAGAATAGTGACATCAGAATGTTGGCATGCGCGGGAGACACTCACGGTCGTACTGTTCAGAGCAGTGGCTGGCATGCACAAGCGACAAACAGTGGCAGTACTGTTCAGAGCAGTGGTTGGCATGCACCAGAGACAACAGTGGTAGTACTGTTCAGGGCAGTGGTTCTCAGACTTCTCTGCAGAGTGGGTGGTGGCAGCTGCTTTTGGAGGGATAAGTTGGTTTAAGTTACAGAAATCCACTGCTGAGAGAAAAGGAAGACATTGTTGTAGTCGAAGAGAGAAAGAGTGAGTTCCCTCCTCTCCATTTCTCTCCTTCACACTGCGATTCTAGTACACCTTCACGCGGGAATACGACGAGCGACAGCCACCATTGGAGCACTTGGGTGGTTCTCTGCAAGCTCTTCAAAACCAGACACAAGAACAGAGTCAAAGCGTTCTTCAAGCTTCGTTGGATTTCGGAACTCCTGGTGTTTGCGCAAGTCCAGGTAAGGGAAGCTAGACCTCTTTTCCATACGAGCCATAGTTTAGCTATCTTCTGAAGTGAGGGCGACGTGGGCGCCATTTTCGTTTTCATCTGCGTAAAATGCTCTGTTTGCGTGCTTGGGCGACGAGGTCGCCGGTTTTATATACAATCTTCGAAACACTCTGTTTTTGAACTAGATCGCCGGTTTTGGCGCTGTTTTACGAACTCCTCTGTTTTTTATACTGTTTTGAAACTACTTGAGATTTACATGAGGTATTCGAAGATCTGAAGCTTTGAAATGGTTGTTGATGTGATTTGAATGATTTATTTGAATGGTATGATGTGTTGGATGTGGTGAGTGTGAGGTCGAGGCATAGTATTTTCAGGAAAGAAAATACCGTGTAAGATCTTGTAGTAGGTGCATTGATCGGTGATTAAGAACGAGATATCCTGACTCTGCTGAGGTAATGGACTCACGTAGAGGAAGTTACTCAGTTGTTGAGAGTCGAAGGAGGTTCACCTGTATGGGTGGGTTGTTTGAAAGAGAACAAACCGACCTGTTTTGCGTGGATTAACCCTGTCATGCTGTATGGTGATGTGTGAGATTCATTATACGCTTGTGAATGTGAGAGATTTCACGGCGACCCTGTGGATGTGTGAGATTCCACAGTGGGCAATATGGCAGGTGCAGATCTCTGAGTCTAATCAATGCACGACTATTCCGAAATTAGTGTCTTGTGTCTATGTATTGTGAGTCAGTGGAAAACCTGACGTGAGAAATGAGGAACACTGTATGTGGATAGACACTTGCTGCACTGTGTGATATGAACTACTCTTGAGGAATTGTGAAATGTGGGTTTTTACTTGATGGTATGTGGGAAGAATGAGAAAGCTGATGTTTTTACGTGGGTGCCTTAAATTAATTTATCTTGATTTTAAAGTTCATATCTAAATTCTCTTTTAAAACTGTCTAGCTTACCCTGCGTTTTCGTTTGTGGATGTTCTTCTTAAAACTTGTGATGATCGTGTATGATTTACACGGGAGCAGATGACGTTGCAGGAAAGTGAGATCGCCGGTCTGATAGGAGATCGCCTGGCTGATAGGAGATCACCTGATTGACTAGGAGATCGCCCTTTTGTTAGCATATCGCCCGATTTGTCTTTTGTTGTATTTTTGGTTAAGTTTTTTTTTGAAAGATTCACAGTTTATGTATTAAACTCCCGATGAGGAGAAACTCCATTATACATATATGATTATGTTTATTTCAAAATACTTGTTTATCTTCATTTATATTATATAAATATGAAATGTATTTGGTGGGATGTTACATCAACTGTGTAGGGACTACAGGAAGTTGAATAAGTTGACCATCCAGGACAACTACCCTCTACCCGTAATTGATGAGTTGAGGGATCAGTTAGATGGAACTTCAGTGTCCTCAAAGTTTTATCGGAAATCTGGATAAAACCAGATTTTGCTAAGACAGAAGATGTGCAGAAGACAAGCCTTTTGAGGTTTAGTATGATGCCTCACATCAAAGTTCGAATTGTGTCTGAATGCAAGAGAAGACAGGAGTTGCATATGTTCAATGCAACTCAAATTTCATGAGAGAAATTATTCTACTTATGATTTAGAATCGGCAGTGGTAGTGTTGTTATGGAGATTTGAAGACAGTAATTGTGTGAAGCGTGTATGGGAGGGAATGCAGAATTCCCTTATTGTTGGAACCAGGAGGGCAAATCAGTTTTGATTGAACAGTTAGAGGATCCTAGTCTGAAACGTATTGTGGAATTTGCTAGGCACCGATCAGGCTAAAGGGCTTTGTAACGGGTAAAGATGGAATATTGAGATTAATGGCAGAATTTGCATACCAGCAGATGGAGAATGGAAATTGATGAAGTATTGGAGTAGTAAGAGTTGGTTCAACAGACAACCGAGAAGGTGAAACTGATGCAAGGCAGAATGAAAGTTTCTGAAAGTCGACAGATGTCCTCGGCAGATCAGAGGAGAAGACCTTTGGAGTTTGCTGCTGGGGATCATGTCTTTATGAGGGAAACACCAGCCAAGGGTGTAGGACGAGCTATCAGATCAAAGAAGCTGTCCCCTAAGTTGGTTGGGCCATATCAGACCCAAGGGGGATCAGTCCAGTGGCTTATGAGACCACCCCACCTCCCCAATTAGCAAACCTGCATAATGTGTTTCACGTATCACAGCTAAGGGAGTATCTTGCAGACCCTAGTCACGTGTTGGAAGTGGACGACGTGCAGATCGGGTGATTCACCATGGAATTTGAAGGAAACCATGAGAGATGCATATGCCCACCTCTTTTCCTTATAATTCAATTTTCGAGGACGAAAATTTTTCTTGTTGGGGAGAATGTAAGGACCTGTAAAATTGAATTGGAATAAAAAGGGTTATATTTTAAAAGAATTCTATGTATGTTTTATTTAAAATAAAAAGGGAGGAAAAGTTAAGTTAGAAGGCTATGAGATCGCCGGTCGCCTGCTACACTTGAGCGCCAGGTGGACGTCGCCAGGGCGCGAGGCATGCAGACATTGCGCGGGCGCGCGAGGCATGCGGGCATCGCGCGGGCGCGCGAGGCATGTGGACGTGGCCAAGGCGCGAGAGGCATGCGGTCATTGCCAGGGCGCGAGGCATGTGGACGTGGCCAAGGCGCGAGAGGCATGCGGTCATTGCCAGGGCGCGAGGCATTTGGACGTGGCCAAGGCGCGAGAGTTATGAGGGCGTCGCCAGGGAAGACATCGATCGTCTCCCAGAGGATGACATCGGTCGTCTCCCAGAGGATGACATCGGTCGTCTCCCAGAGGAAGACATCGGTCGTCTTCCAGGGCGAAGGAGACATCGGTCGTTCGCCAGGATGAATCAGCAGTGGAAAGTTATCGCGCGACGTCGAGTTTCACACAGAGTAAAGTGGGACCCAGACTCCCAGCATGAAACGCCCTGCACACACGCCACGTAGACAAAAAGGGTGGTTTAGAGTGGTGACATCAGAATGTTGGCATGCACAGGAGACACTCGCGGTCGTACTGTTCAGAGCAGTGGTTGGCATGCACAAGCGACAACAGTGGTAGTACTGTTCAGAGCAGTGGTTGGCATGCACCAGAGACAACAGTGGTCGTACTGTTCAGGGCAGTGGTTCTCAGACTTCTCTGCAGAGTGGGTGTGGCAGCTGCTTTTGGTGGATAAGTTGGGTTAAGATGCAGAGACCCACTGCTGAGAGAACAAAAACGTTGCAACATTCAAAGAGAAAAAGAGTGAGTTACCTCCCTTCTCCTCCAGATATCTCCTTCGCGCTGCGATTCTAGCATCTTCACACAAGAGTACGACGAGAGGCAGCACCATTAGAGCACCTGGGAGATTCTCTGCAAGTCCTTCAACCAGACGCAAAAACAGAGCCAAGGCGTTTTTCAAGCTTCGTTGGGTTTCGGAGCTCCTGGTGTTTTACGCAAGTCCAGGTAAGGGAAGCTAGACTTCATTTTTCAATACAAGCCATAGTTTAGCTAATTCTGAAGTGAAGGCGACGTGGTCGCCGGTTTTCGTTTTCATCCTTGTAAAATGCTCTGTGCTATGTGTTTGGGCGACGTGGTCGCCGGTTTTAAATACAGACTTCGAAATACCTCGTTTTTGAACTAGATCGCCGGTATGGGCGCTGTTTTACGAACTCCCCTGTTTTTGGTGTTGTTTTGAAACTGTTTGAGATGTAAATGTGATATTCGAAAACATGAACCTTGGAGTGAGTTTTGCTGTGATTGGAATCATTCATTTAAGTGTGGCATGATGTGTTGAATGTTGTGAATGTGGATCGAGGCATAGTATTTTCAGGAAAGGAAATACCGTGTAAGATCGTGTAGGATGTGCATTGATCGGTGATTCCTCAGGGGATATCCTGACTCTGCTGAGATAATGGAATCACATAGAGGAAGTTACTCAGTTGGTGAGAGTCGAAGGAGGTTCATATGAATGGGCGTCTCGTGTGAAAAAGAACGAGCTCCGCCTGTTCTATGGATTAACCCTGTCATACTGGGAGAACTATTGACATTGAGATGATATATGCACATGCTGTGTGGATTCACAGCAACCCTGTGTGGATTTCACAGTGGTATGGTATGACAGGTGCAGATCTCTGAGTCTAATCAATGCATGAGTCTTCCGGAAGTAGTGTCAAGTGTCTTGTGTGTTGAGTCAGTGGTGGTCTGACATGTGAAATGAGGAACTTGAAATCGATAGACACTTGGTACAGTTGTGAAATAGAATGACTCTGGAAAATATTGTGAAATGTGTGATTTCTGGGTGATCAGGTGAAGAGTATGAGAAACTTGATAACTTTACGTGAATATCTTGAAATTGCTTACCTTGATTTTATTTTAAGTATCCTTATTTAAACTCTTTTTAAATGTCTAGCTTACCCTGTGTTTTCGTTTGTGTTGTGGCCTTTTCTTAAACCTGTAATGATCGTGTATAATTTACACGGGAGCAGATGATGTTGCAGGAAGTAGAGCTCTTTAGAAAATTGTCGCTGGAAGGAGATCGCCTGTTTTCTTTTCTGTTGGGTGATCGCCCCTCTTGCTGCTTTATAATAGGAGATCGCCTTTATGAAAGGAGATCGCCCTTCTTATAGGAGATCGCCCTTTCTTACAGGAGATCGCCTATCTGTCTTTGTATTGTATTTCGTTTACGTTTTTAGTGGAGAAGTGATCGTTTGTATTAAACTCCCTGTGAGGAGAAACTTATTTATTTTATATAAAGATTTTGCTCACTTCAATCTATTTGTCACCTTTATTTTCGTTTTATATTTATTTTCAAAGAGATTTGGCGGGATGTTACAGCACCACCCACTCATCTTGGAAGAACCACCCTCCAAGTGGCGTGAATCACATCTCCAAAAGGCTACAACCACATAAGTCATTTCTATTCATCTTCTAAAAATATCCATTTGTGTTTTCTTGTAGTTTTTCCATTTTTAATCGGTTCAATCTTTTCCATGAGTTGTTTCCTTTCATTTGCTGCCATTGTTCTGCACTTTGCTGGTTTATTTCCTTGTTTTCTTGTTGTTTTAATTTCGTCCAAACCATGGGTTTCCATATACATGTGTTGTTCTTGTTTTCCATCCATGGGTTTTTGTTCTTTGATGAGTTTCTTTGGGATTTTCTAATTCCTATTGAATTTCAATCAGTATTTTCACTTTTTCTTGGTGTTCTTATGTTGTTCTTGTGTTTCCTTTGAAGTTTGGTACTGTTCTTGAATTACCCATTCATATTCCATTGTTATCTTACACTACAAGTTACCTATTCATGTGTTTTTAGTATGAACCTTTGTTTTCTTGAGTAGAAACTCTATTAATTGCTCTTTAGAATTTTCATCCTAATTCTTGAAAGTGTCATGAATACAATGAAACCTATATCAACTCAACCCAAACCAAGAAAGGTTCATAAGAGACTCACATCATGTGGTATCTAGAGCCATGGTGTTGATTTGTTGATTGTGAGTTGAATAGACACTTTCTTTTTGGGCAATTTTTTTTCCAGCACCTATAATTTCGTGTTTCTTGTTTTTCCAGCACCTTATATTCATACTTTTGTTTGGTTTGAATATGTTTTAGTTGTGCCTTTTCATTGATCATACTTTTTGCTTTGAGTTTTATGTTCATAGTGTTCTAGGTGTCCAAATCTTGTCTCTACTTGCTTGCTTTTGATTTTGAAAGTTTGTGTTTCTCTTGAATTTGTTTTAGTACTTGTGATTGGAGGTTCCAAACATTTGATTTCAAGTGTTCAATTGTCTTGAATCCTTCATAAAATTTTTGTGCAATTTGATTGATGTTTCAACTTCCATATGATGCATATTATGGTTCTTTCACTACATAAGTTCCATTTGGTATAAAAAAAAAGAAAAAAAAAATAGAACTGAAACAGAACAAAACAGAACCAATTCTGTTTTTAAATCCTTCAAAACAGTTTGGTATTTGCATCTATTCATTCTTTTGCACATTAATTTTCATACCAAAGTTGGATTCATAGTCATTGGCAAATTGTTGTCTACTTTGTGGAACTTTTGATCCTTGTATTTTGACAAGTTTATGAGTTGTACTTTCTTTCTTGATTATAAAGTTTAGTGAGTATTCTTTGAGTCTTATTGTGTACCTTTTATTGCAGCTCATACGACTCCACCATGCTCGACGGGTTCCCATTATATTGGGTGGAGAAGTTGAAGTTCAAGAAGCCTCGCAGACTCAAGGAGCTGACGTCCTTTGACAGTGATGTGTGCCAACTCCTCTCCAGCTGGGGTGTGCTGTTCGACACCACCCAGCTGATTAGGCACGAATATGATGCTGAAACCCTCAGCGTCTATATCGGTATAATTGCCTTCATCTCATATCTGTCAACACTTGTGTTTTCTACATGACACTTCTCACTCTTTACTTGTTGCACATTGCAGGTATGGTATTGGACGCTGAGAAGAAGAAGAGGCTGACTGACCTGTTGAATCGCCGCACAGTAGGTGCCTCAGGCCCTGCTGGCCCTTCCTCACCTGGTGTGGCTGCCCCAGGCCCCACCTTTGATAAGCTAAAGAGGGCAGCTGTAGGTAGAGATTTCTGAAGACGAGGACACATGCTCCAGCCTTGTTTTTAAGAGGAAAAGGGTGGAGGCCGCTGCGGAGACCTCTTCTGCAACGGAGGGGCAGCCTCCATCCTTTAGGGAGCACCCTCCCAGCGCCTCATCTCCCCCCGAGCCACTCCTGGCGCACAAGGGTGGATGAGAGAGTGCTCCTCATGTAGCTCCCCCTTGTCTTGTGCTAGACGCTCTCCATGTGGTTCTAAACGGTCTAGTCTTGGCCCTTGGCTTTCATGGTGGGGTGAGCTTGGCGTCTCTCCATCATCCCCTCCCCCTTGGAAAGGATTTGTCCTCAAATCCAAGTCTTCATTGGTACCTACAAATGGAGATAGGTCAATTACATTAAATGTGTCATGCACTCCATATTCAAGAGGTAGGTCCAACTTGTATGCATTGTTGTTGACTCTCTTGAGGACTTGAAAGGGTCCATCTCCTCGGGGACTTAGTTTGGACTTCCTTTGAGTGGGAAATCTATCTTTTCGAAGATGAAGCCAAACTAAGTCTCCTTCCTCAAAAATCATTTCCCTCTTCCCCTTATTGTGGTATTTTGCATACTTCTCATTTTGTTGTTGTATTTGAAGTTTAACCTTCTCATGAATTTTCTTAACAAAATCGACCTTGATTGCTCCTTCCTTATGCACAAAATCTTGTGGATTAGGAAGGGATAACAAGTCCATAGGTGTGAGAGGATTAAATCCATATACTACTTCAAAAGGAGAAGCATTAGTAGTCTTGTGGACTACTCTATTATAAGCAAACTCAATGTGGGGAAGGTGCTCATCCCAAGACTTGTTGATGGAAGAGGCCTAAGCTCAGGCCCAACAACTAGGTCCATGGCAAAGAGGATTCAAGAAGAGTGGGACTCTGCTAATGATGGCAGAGAAACTTTTCTCTACATATTCAAAGACCCTTCAGAGGACTACAAGGAGTAAAGCCCAAGCCATGGGAGCTGAGTATAAATTAATTTTAGTTTATTTATAATTTCAGTAGAGTAGGGTTCATTTAGCACAATCGGGGGTGTATTTAACAATTTAGCTTGTACCTAGGCCTTTTAGGGTAGGAATGTAGCCCTACCTTCTAGAAGCATGCTAAGGGGCTGCATTGACCTTTAGTCAACACCCTAGCAGCCCCCTCTTTTATGTATTCCCCATCCTACCCTTGTTCCTTACACTCCAAGGCACCATCTCCTATAAATAAGGTGCTTTGACTCATGTTTTTTTAAGATCAATTTATATGAGTAAATGCTGCCAAAATTATGCTAGCTTTTACTCTTTGTCTAGTCTCTCTAGGTTAGACACTTTGATCTTCATCTTCACCTTCCTCCAAGTGGTTTGGCCTAACCTATCACTCTCCATACCTTTCATGCACCTACAAGGAACCCATAGCTCTATATGAGTCATCCTTGACCCATATCATCCATAGCTTTCACCACCTTTTTACCTCATATTTTAAGAAGAACAAATGGTCATGAAGAACAACCCATCACTTGTGGTTTCCCTTCATGATAGCCCTAAGCATAGTTCCTAGAGATCTATTGACTACTTCGGTTTGACCATCCGTTTGAGGATGACAAGAAGTGGAAAATTGTAGTCTTGTTCCAAGTTTACTCCAAAGAGTTTTCCAAAAGTGGCTTATAAACTTGGGATCTCTATCGGACACTATACTTCTAGGTATACCATGGAGTCTCACCACTTCTCTAAAGAAGAGCCTAGAAATATTTTGAGCATCATCTACCTTGTGGCATGGAATAAAATGGGACATTTTGCTAAAACGGTCCACTACCACAAAGATAGAGTCATGGCCTCTTGCAGTCCTAGGGAGTCCTAAAATGAAATCCATGCTAATGTCTTCCCAAGGAGCATTTGCAATCGACAAGGGAGTGTAGAGTCCATGAGGCATTGCTCTAGATTTTGCTTTCAAACATGCTATGCATCTAGAACAATGTCTTTGGACATCTTTCCTCATGTGTGGCCAGCAAAATTTTACTTTCAAAATGTCTAGAGTCTTATAAACTCCAAAATGGCCCATGAGTCCTCCCTCATGTGATTCTTTGACAAGGAGTTTCCTATGTGTGCCTTGGGGAATGCAAAGTTTTCCTTCTTTAAAAAGATATCCCTCGGACACATAGTAACCTCCTTGCGCTCTATGTTGACATTGGGCATAGATGGATGAAAATTCTTGATCATCTTGATAAAGCTCTCTTATGTGATCAAATCCAAGAATTTGAGCACCCAATTTTGAAAAGAGTGTGTGCCGTCTTGAAAGAGCATCGCCCACTATATTGGTGTTTCCTTTCTTGTACTTGATTACATAAGGAAATTGTTCAAGAAATTCCATCCATTTAGCATGTCTCTTGTTGAGCTTGTGTTGGCCCTTTAGATATTTTAAAGACTCGTGATCACTATGGATTACAAATTCTTTGGTCACAAGGTAGTGTTCCCAAGTCTTTAGGGCTCTCACAAGAGCATAAAGCTCTTTGTCATAGGTGGGGTAATTGAGGGTGGCACCATGGAGTTTTTCACTAAAATATGCAATGGGGTGACCACCTTGCAATAATACCGCACCTATGCCTACTCCCGTTGCATCACATTCTATCTCAAAAGTTTTGGAAAAATTTGGGAGAGCTAGAATTGGTGAGTTGAGCTTTCAGCCTTTGGAAGGCTTGCTCATGCTTATCATTCCAACAAAATGCAACATTCTTTTTCACAAGTTCATTCAAAGGAGAAGCTAGACTTGAAAAATTAGGCACAAACATTCTATAAAACCTAGCTAACCCATGGAAACTTCTTACATCACTTACATTTTGTGGAGTGGGCCACTCTTGGATGGCTTTGATTTTCTCGGGGTCAACATGCACCCCCTTTTGGTTGACTATGAAACCTAAAAACACTACACTATCTACACAAAAAGTGCATTTATCTATATTGGCAAACAAATTATTTTTCCTAAGCACTAAAAGAAGCTCCCTAAGGTGACTTAGGTGGGACTCTAGGCTTTGACTATATACTAAGATATCATCAAAATAGACTACTACATACTTACCTATGCAATCCCTAAAGACAAGATTCATAAGCCTCATGAAAGTGCTAGGTGCATTAGTGAGTCCAAAAGGCATCACTAACCACTCATATAGTCCAAATTTGGTCTTAAAAGCAGTTTTCCACTCATCACCTTCTTTAATTCTAATTTGGTGATATCCACTTTTAAGGTCAATTTTGGAAAACATGGTGGACCCATGCAATTCATCAAGCATGTTATCAAGCCTTGGGATTGGATGCCTATACTTGATGGTGATGTTGTTGATTGCTCTACAATCACAACACATGCGCCATTTTCCATCTTTTTTGGGCACCAACAAGACAGGTACAGCACAAGGGCTTAGGCTCTTTTGAACCCAACCCTTCTCCAACAAGTCTTGAACTTGTGACTCTATCTCCTTGGTCTCCTCGGGGTTAGTTCTATAGGCGGGCCTATTTGGTAGGCTTGCCCCAGGAATCAAGTCAATTTGGTGTTCTATACCTCTAATGGCAGGGAGTCCATTGGGCCCCTCATTAGAGAATACATCATCAAATTGACTTAAAAGTTTTTCTACTTTAGGAGGTAGACTCATAAGTTCACTACTTGTGGCAGTGCATGCAAGTGTTCCTTTACAAAAGACAAGGCTTGGTTGTTCAACAAGAAGTAAATTTTCCAAGATGTTTTCAAAAGGCTTCTCTTGTTGAGCAACCTTGGGGGAAGGAACACTCTTCTCCCCCTCCTTCCTATCCCTAAGGACTTTTTCCTTTTCAAGCTCTCTTTTCTTTTTCTTTTCCTCATCCCTCTTTTCTTTCATTTGTATTTGGTCTTTCACTACTTGGGAATGTGGTAAAGGACTAAGTACAAACTTTTTATGCTTATGGGTGAAGGAAATCTCATTAGTAAGACCATCATGCAAGGTTTTTTTATCAAAATTGCCATGGTCTTCCTAAGAGTATATGGCAAGCTTCCATAGGCACTACATCACATAAAACCTTGTCTTTGTAGTTCCCTATGGAAAACTTGATTTCCACTTGCTTATTTACACTTAGTTCCCCATTCTCATTTATCCATTGCAACTTGTATGGCTTAGGATGAGGAACTACTTGTAGATTGAGCTTTTCAATCATTCTAGAGCTACAACAATTGCAGCTTGATCCACTATCCACAATGAGAGAACATATATTTTCTAAAACTTTACATCTTGTGTGAAAGATGTTCTCTCTTTGTGTCTCCATGGATGCACTAGGATGATTGTTGAGGGTTCTCCTAATCATTAGCAATTCTCCCTCTAATGGATCTACCCTCTCATCCTCTCCCCCTTCCTCTCTTTCACTTGGCTCATCCTCGCCACTAGTGTACCCATCTACACCTTTCAAAAACAAAGTTCTTTGGTTTGGGCATTGTGCTTGCACATGCCCTCTTCCATGGCACTTAAAGCACTTAACGTCTCTAGCTCGGAAGGGTGGGGTGGAGGCATCTTTGGCTAAGGGTTTTGTAGTTTCCCTAGGTTTTTCTTTTGATGTACTACCCTCCCTTCTATATTCTCTCTTGGGATAGAAGTTAAAGTAGGATCCAACCTTTAGACTTGAAGTTTTACGCAAATTTTGTTGCTCAACTTTAATGCAAAGTTGGACCAAGTCATTCAAGTCTTGGTATGGAAGGAGTTCTACTCTATCCCTTATCTCAAGTGAGAGGCCACTAAGTAACCTAGCTATGGTGATATGCTCCTCTTCTCTAATGGAGGCTCTCATCATGTAGAGCTCCATTTTTTGTCTATACTCCTCAACACTCATATTGTTTTACCTGAGTCTTTGGAGCTTGTCCATCAACTCCCTATGGTAGTATGAGGGTATGTGGCGACGTCTTAGGGCTCCCCTAAGGTCGTTCCAATATTCAATTGGAGGTTCCCTATGAAGACGTCTTTCTCTTTCGAGAGAGGTCCACCAATACATGGCGTTCCCTTGGAAGCTAAGGGTGGCTAGAGGTACCTTGCGTTCTTCACTCACCCAATGGCAAGCAAAGAGTTGCTCTACTTTCATCTCCCAATCTAGGTAGGTTTCTACACTCTCCTTACCATGGAAATGAGGTAGGTCTACTCTAACCTCCCTTGGGCCCTCTTGCTCCCTTTGCCTATTTCTTCTAGGGGGTGGTTGGTAGTAGTCATACATTCTAAGGCTTCCCTCCCCTAGAGACTCTTGGACTTATGAATGAGATGCATGAGTTTGAGATTTTTTTGATTTTTGTGACTTCTCTTCTTGGGCTTTAGTCAACTCATTAATTTTAGACTCATTCTCCAATTGTCTAAAAGAAATCATTTGCACGGCTTGTGAAACTTCTTCCAAAAGAGTTTTCATAGATTTTAATTCATTTTCAATAGACATGACTAAAGCTTTGTGTGTAGAAGTATTTTACCTTGAGAAAATTTAGGGAAGTCAAAGAAGGTAGTCTTCCAGGTAAGGGAGGTGAGTCACAATGGACTACTTAAATACCAAGCCTTGCCTTAGCCAAAGACTATTCCTCAATGTCTTCACACAAAGTTTTCTCTTAGTAAACCACTTAAAACACAACTAAGTTGAAGAAATCTTTTTTTTTTTTTTTTATGCAAGAAAACAATGCAAACTAGCTAAATAACCAAGCAAAAAAAATTAACAAACTTAAACAAGGCAAGACAATTAGCAAACGTAATTAATTAAGCAAGGAAAACAATTAAAAACAATTAACACATGCTAAACCAATTAAAGTCTACACTAGTCGGTCCTAGGTGAGGCTTCTTGGACACTTGGAGCCCTTAAAGACACACTCACCGTCTAATCATGTAATTAAAGAAGTAATTAACAAGGTTAAGTTGCAAAGAAGATTAAGAAAACCCCCTTTGTTGATCCTTGTTTTGCTATTGGCACTCCCTTGGTTGTCTTTTCTTTGTTGGGCCCTCCAAGTGTTTGTGGTGTTTTTGGGTAATATTTGTTTGCTGCCCTTGCTTTGGCTCCTCTTAGAATTAGGAAATTAATTCTCCAATCCAGCACCTATCACACAAGCTAGACCTCACTCAAGTTAAATTTCTACTCAAATAGGCACCAATTGAGAAACAATTCCAGCACCAAATTTAGAGGCCAAAGGATTAAAGCAAGAAACAAATTAATTAGAAAAACAGTACCACCAAATGGAGTTAAAATTTGTGACAACCAGAAAGAGTTCCAAAGAAATATAAAACAAGCAAATAAAGGTACTCAAAGAAAGGTAGGCACAGAAAGTGAATCCTAAGAATAGCACTAGAATAGATTTAAAAAAAACAAAAACAGCACCACTGAAAATCTGTTGTGGCCAGAAAACGTGACTTTCCCCACTTTATACTGAGCTGTCCTTTAAAGATTTACCTCTGAAAATTGATATGCAAATATTTCAAGATCTCAACAAAATTCTGGGACAAATTTCACCCAAAACGCATGAGCCATTTTTTTTTAATGAATTTTGCAAAATCAGTGTTCAGTTATGCCAGCTGGAGCGCCCAGATTTGCACACTGTTTTTAAAATATTTTTCATTGTTTTTCTATTTCTTTTTTTGACCTGATTCTTTTTTTTTCTTTTCAATAACACCTCAATCTTGCATATTCCAGAGAATCAAAATTTTTCTATGTGGAAAAATAATTTTTCTAAGCAAAAACAGCCAGCACAGATTGATGCAAAACAGGGGATTCTGGGTAAAATGGAAAAAACAGCAAGATATACCAAAAGACACAAAGGAAAAGATGTGAATGAATTTGTGTAGAACTAAAACACAAATATGAACTCAACCTAAAAATAAAAAGGCACCAAAAGCTCAAAAACCCAGCAGATTCAAATCAAACTTTTAGACCCAAAATCAAGAAACAAATAAGCCAAACAAAGTACTACTTATGATTTTATGACATTTTGGAGAAACATGACTTAGACAACATATATAGATTCAAAAATTAAAGACTGAAAGAGCATAAAATGAACCAAAATAAAATTGCAATAAAGACTCAAAACCTAAAAGAAAAACAGCAACACAAAGGTGTATGGAATCCTACCAAAAATTGCACAAAGATTGCTCAAGAACAATTGAACAAGATGCACCAATTGGAATTTCCAAACAGCACACCAATTCAAATTAAAAATTAAAAAAACAGCAAGACAAGTATGGAAAACAAAGATGAACAACAAGGATTAAAGAAGAACTCAAAATTAAAAAGAACCAAGAACTACTCATCTTTGAAGAACCCCATGCTCATGATACCAAATGGTGGCCTTCACATGTTGAGCTCTCCTTGGATGTTGAAGATGGTGTGGAAGCAATGGTTGAAATGAGCAAGACCCTCCTAGGAGTGATGGTGATCTTGAAGGTGCATGATGTGTATGGGAGTAGGGAGGTTCGGCCAACCCTTGGTGAGGTGAAGGAGATGAAGATCAATTCCTAGAAACTAGGAGAGAGCAAAGCTTGGCACAAATTTGGCAGCATAACTTTACTCATATTAATCTTGAAAATACATGAGGTAGGCCTCCTTATTTATAGATTTAGGAGCCTTGGTGAGCAAGCTTAAAGGGTAGGGATGGAAATACAAAAAGTGGGGCTGCCTAGGGTATTGACTTTTGTCAAACCACACTATCATCCTAATATTCTAGAAGATAGGTCAAAAATGCAACATTTGATAGTACACCCCTCCTTCTTTTGCTAAAGGCACCTATTTGCTAGCACACCCCTCCTTCTATTGCTAAGGGCACCTGTTGATAGCACACCCCTTTTGCTTTCTACACTACACTAATCTACTAAGCTACCCCTAATGGGACTCCAAGTAGCATGTACAAGGTCTTCTCCCTCTCATCAGTGGCTTGACTCATTTGGGCGTGAATGTGCTTGGCCATGGACCTTGTGAGAGGTCCTAGACGGTCTAGGCTCCCTCCTAGACGCTCCTCATGTAGCTCCCCCTTGTCTTGTGCTAGACGCTCTCCATGTGGTTCTAGACAGTCTAGTCTTGGCCCTTGGCTTTCATGGTGGGGTGAGCTTGGCCTCTCTCCATCACTTCATGCCTCAAAGAATTACAAGGAGCAAGGATAAAGTTTTGGGTAAAGAGCATCAAATGTTATCACTTTTTGTAATTACCCTTGAATAAACATTTGTAAATAATATATAGCCTTAGGAAAAATGCCAAAAGAGGAAAACCAAAAGAAACCTCTCTTTGTAAGGCATTAGTAGGCACTTTTTAGAAGAAAAGAGTGGAAGAAGTGACTCTTCCTACTCCTTCTCACATAGGCGCTAGAAGGAGCTAGAAGAGTGTCTCTTCCCACTCCCTCTCCCTTGTAAACACAACCGGTCCTCCTTGTTATAAATAGGGGTCCTTGGTTCTTAATAAGACAAGTTGAAATTTGAAGTAAAGAAACTATATTGAGTTGTTGTGAGAGAGAGTTGTGAGACTAGTTCTCTTCCTCTTCCTTCCATGAAGTGAGTTGATTTTAGGTTCATTATATTTGTGACACTTTCTTAGAATTAGAATCAAGATTCTTAGCAATTTAGAGTAAGTCACCTAAGGAAAATTGTAAGGACCTGTAAAATTGAATTGGAATAAAAAGGGTTATATTTTAAAAGAATTCTATGTATGTTTTATTTAAAATAAAAAGGGAGGAAAAGTTAAGTTTAGAAGGCTATGAGATCGCCGGTCGCCTGCTACACATGAGCGCCAGGTGGATGTCGCCAGGGCGCGAGGCATGCAGGCATCGCGCGGACGCGAGAGGCATGCGAGCATCGCGCGGGCGCGAGGCATGCGGGCATTGCAAGGGCGCGAGGTATGTGGACGTGGCCAAGGCGCGAGAGGCATGCGGGCTTTGCCAGGGCGCGAGGCATGTGGACGTGGCCAAGGCGCGAGAGGCATGCGGGCATCACCAGGACGCGATGCATGTGGACGTGGCCAGGGCGCGAGAGTTATGAGGGCGTCGCCAGGGAAGACATCGGTCGTCTCCCAGAGGAAGACATCGGTCGTCTCCCAGAGGAAGACATCGGTCGTCTCCCAGAGGAAGACATCGGTCGTCTTCCAGGGCGAAGGAGACATCGGTCGTTCGCCAGGATGAGTCAGCAGTGGAAAGTTATCGCGCGACGTCGAGTTTCACACAGAGTGAAGTGGGACCCAGACTCCCAGCATGAAACGTCCTGCACACGCGCCACGTAGACAAAAAGGGTGGTTTAGAGTGGTGACATCAGAATGTTGGCATGCGCAGGAGAAACTCGCGGTCGTACTGTTCAGAGCAGTGGTTGGCATGCACAAGCGACAACAGCGGTAGTACTGTTCAGAGCAGTGGTTGGCATGCACCAGAGACAACAGTGGTCGTACTGTTCAGGGCAGTGGTTCTCAGGCTTTCCTGCAGAAGGGGTGGCAGCAGCAGCATGCGTGGACAGGTAAGTTGGGATTCAAAAGCCACTGCGGGAAGGCAAAGAACGTTACAGACTCAAGAGTGTTAGAGTGAGTGCAAACTTCCTCCCTCCCTTCTTCCCTTCCTTGCGTTGAGACTCAGGCTGTAACATCCCGCCAAAATACTATACAAATGTATATAATGAAAATAAAGGTAACGAATAGATTCTATGAACAAAATATTATATATATGAAATGTAGTTTCTCCTCACAGGGAGTTTAATACAAATTCGGTCAAATTTTTCCAGAAACATAAACAAAATGCAGTAAAAAAAACGAAGCAGGCGATCTCCTATCGGAAGAGACCGATCTCCTATCGAACGAGGCCGATCTCCCATCGGAGGACCCAAAACAGCCGATCTGCTTCCGGCGACCACTCCCTAAGGAGCTCTACTTCCTGGAAGATCATCTGCTCCCGTGTAAGTTATACACGATCATCACAGTTTTAAGAGAACAGCCACAGAACCAAAACACGCAGGGTAAGCTAGATATTTTAAAGAGAGTTTAAATCATGAACATGACAATCAAAGTAAAACAAGTTTCAAAATATCCATGTAAAACGTAGAGTTGCTCATATCATTCACCTGATCGCCCAAAATCACACATTTCACAACATTCACCCATAGTCATTCCATTTCACAATACTGCATCAAGTGTCTATAAAAATTCAAATTTCTCATTTCACCTGTCAGACTTTCCACTGACTCACCACACAAGACACTTGACACTACTTCCGGATTGACTCGTGCGTTGATTAGACTCAGAGATCTGCACCTGTCATACCACACCACTGTGAAATCCACACAGGGTCGCTGTGAATCCACACAGCATGCGCATATATCATCTCAATGTCAATAGTTCTCCTGGTATGACAGGGTTAATCCATAGGACAGGCGGAGCTCGTTCTTTTTCACACGAGACGCCCATCATATAGACCTCCTTCGACTCTCAACAACTGAGTAACTTCCTCTACGTGATTCCATTACCTCAGCAGAGTCAGGATATCCCCTTAGGAATCACCGATCAATGCACCTACTACAAGATCTTACACGGTATTTTCTTTCCTGAAAATACTATGCCTCGATCCCACATTCACAGCATTCAAAAACATCATACCACTCGAGTAATTGATTCAAATCACAGCAACGAATCATTTCAAGGTTCAGATCTTCGAATATTTCATTTAAATCTCAAGTAGTTTCAAAACAACACCCAAAAACAGAGAGTTCACAAACAACGCCAAAACCGGCGATCTAGTTCAAAAACAGGGTGTTTCGAAGACTGTATATAAAACCGGCGACCACGTCGCCCAAGCACACAAACAGAGCATTTTACGCAGATGAAAACAAAAATGGCGACCACGTCGCCCTCACTTCAGAGATAGCTACACTATGGCTTGTATGGAAAAAGAGGTCTAGCTTCCCTTACCTGGACTTGCGCAACCACCAGGAGCTTCGAAATCCAACAGAGCTTGAAGAATGCCTTGGCTCTATTCTTGAGTCTGGTTTTGAAGGAGTTGCAGAGAACTTTCCCAGGTGCTCCAATGGTGTTGCTTCTCGTCGTACTCTTGTGTGGAGATGCTGAAATCGCAACGCGGAGGAGGTAACTGGAGGAGAAGGGAGGGAACTCACTCTTTCTCTCGTCGAATACAACAATGTTTTCTTTTCTCTCAGCAGTGGATTTTTTGTAACTTAAACCAACTTATCCCTCCAAAAGCAGCTGCCACCACCTACTCTGCAGGGAAGTTTGCGTGCACGCTTCCCTGAACAGTACTACTAAGCGTGCCTCTGCGCAGGCTACGCTCTGAGGTCACTATTCTGAACCACTCTTTTGTCTACGTGGCGCGCGTGCAGAACTTCTCTTGCTGGGAGTCTGGGGCCCACGTTCTCTGGGTGTAACTCAACGTCGCGCGATGACCTTTCGCCGATGACTACCAGCTCGAAGAGAAACCACTGATGACCTCTCGCGCGAAGACAACCACCGATGACCTCGCGCGAAGACAACCACCAATGACCTCGCGCGAAGACTACCACCGATGACCTCGCGCGAAGACGATCCACCGATGACCTCGCGCGAAGACAACTACCGATGACCTCGCGCGAAGACAACCACCGATGACCTCGCGCGAAGACTACCACCGATGACATCTTCCTGGCGAACGACCGATGTCTCCCCCCCCCTGATGATGCCAGCATGCATCGTGCCCTGGCGACGCCTGCATGCCTCGCGCCCAGGCGATGACGTGTAGTCTAGGCGACCGGCGATTATGTTTAAACCAGGAACCCTTATAGTTTTTCTAGACTACACTTTCCTTCCTTTTTAACTTAAATAAAAACATACTTAGAATTTATTTAAAACATACTCTTTCATTCCAATAAATTTTTCAGGTCCTTACATTCTCCCCAACAAGAAAAATTTTCGTCCTCGAAAATTGGATTACAAGGAAAAGAGGTATGGATAAGCCTCCCTCATGGGTTCTTCTAACTCCCAAGTTGAATCCCCCGATCTCTCATCCCACACCACTTTCACCATGTCGATGGTCTTGCCTCTGAGCTGTTTACTTTGCCGATCGTCAATCCTGACTGGTTTTGCTTCAAAGGACAAGTCATCTCTGATCTGCACGTCGTCTACATCCAGCACATGACTGGGGTTTGCCATGTACTTCCTCAGCTGTGACACGTGAAAGACATTGTGCAGATTCGCCAGATGGGGAGGTAGGGCGATCTCATACGCCACTGGGCCAATCCTTCTTAAGATCTGATATGGTCCCACGAACTTAGGGGACAACTTCTTTGACCTGATCGCCCGCCCTACACCCTTGGTTGGTGTCACTTTCATGAACACGTGATCTCCAGCAGCAAACTCCAAAGGCTTTCTCCTCTGATCTGCATAGGACTTCTGCCTACTCTGAGAAGCTTTCATTCTGCTTTGTATCTGCTTTACCTTCTCGGTCGTCTGTTGAATCAACTCTGGCCCAACCAAGACTGCCTCGCCCTCTTGGTACCCACATAAGGGGGTTCTGCATTTCCTCCCATACAGGGCTTCATATGGGGCCATCCCAATACTGGCGTGGTAGCTATTGTTATAGGTAAACTCCACTAGTGGCAACACCTCCTCCCAACATCCCAATTGATCCAAGACGCACGCCCTCAGCAGATCTTCCAGAGATTGGATCGTTCTCTCTGACTGACCATCTGTTTGGGGATGATATGCAGAGCTCATCCTCAACTTAGTTCCCAAGCATTCTTGTAAGGTCTGCCAAAACCGTGAAGTAAACCTGGGATCTCTATCTGAAACGATGCTGGAAGGCACTCCATGCAGCCTTACTATTTCTTGGATGTATAGCTGTGCCAGCTTGACCATAGGCATCTTCATATTCACTGGAAGAAAGTGGGCACTCTTCGTCAGCCTATCAATGATGACCCAGATTGCATCATGACCTTTTGCCGATCTGGGTAAATGAGTGACAAAATCCATGGCGATGCTGTCCCACTTCCACTCAGGGATATCCAGTTGCTGCAACAGCCCGCCAGGTCTTTGATGCTCTACCTTCGCCTTCTGACACGTTAAGCAGGTTGTCACATACTGGGCGATGTCCCTCTTCATGCCCGACCACCAAAATGACTCCTTCAAGTCATGGTACATCTTGTTCATGCCTGGATGAAGGTTAAGGCGACTCTTATGACCTTCCTCTAGGATCATCTTCTTCAACTCATCATTTGCAGGTATGCAAATTCTGCCATCAAACCTCAATATCCCATCATCGCCCATCTCAAAGCCTCTCGCCTGATCTGTCCCTAGTGACTCTACAGTGCGCTTCAGGCTAGGGTCCTCCAATTGCTTATCCTTCAACATTCCCAGGAAGTCATTAGTTATAGTCAGCTTGCTACAACTAATGTGATTCACGTGAAATTCTACTCCAAGGTTTAAGTCTCTGAACTGCTCGATCAGTTTCTGCTCTTCCATCATCATGGTGGCGACTTGTATAGACTTCCTACTCAAGGCATCTGCCACTACATTGGCCTTCCCTGGGTGATACATGAGTTGAAAGTCGTAATCCTTTAGGAATTCCATCCACCTTCTTTGTCTCATGTTTAGTTCCTTCTGATCGAACAGGTACTTCAAGCTCTTGTGGTCACTGAACACCTGGAACCGAGCTCCATATAGATAGTGTCTCCAGATCTTCAAGGCAAAAACCACTGCCGCCAACTCCAAGTCATGCGTAGGGTAGTTTCTCTCATGAACCTTGAGTTGTCTTGAAGCATATGCAACCACTCTCTTCTCTTGCATTAAAACACATCCCAAGCCTTGATGTGAAGTGTCACAGAAGACATCAAAAGGTCTTCCTACCTCGGGGATCACCAGCACTGGAGCACTGGTCAACCTCTCCTTTAGTTCCATGAAGCTCTGCTCACATCGGTCGGTCCAAGCAAAAGGTTGGTCCTTGCGGGTTAGCTGTGTTAAAGGAGCCACTATCTTGGAAAAATCCTCAATAAACCTCCGATAGTAGCCCGCCAACCCCACAAAGCTCCTTATCTCAGTCACGGTCTTAGGACGTTCCCATTGCAGCACTGCCTCTACCTTGGCTGGATCTACCGAGATCCCCTGGGCAGATATCACGTGTCCTAAGAAGTTGACTTCCCTCAGCCAGAACTCACACTTGGAGAACTTGGCATAGAGCTGCTTCTCTCTCAGTATTTCCAATACTGTCCTCAGGTGTTCCTCATGCTCTTCCTCGGTCCTTGAATAAATGAGGATGTCATCTATGAAGACCACCACAAACTTATCCAAGAAAGGGCGAAAGATCCTATTCATGTAGTCCATGAATAGAGCTGGAGCATTGGTGACTCCAAATGGCATCACTACATACTCGTAGTGCCCATATCGAGACCTAAAAGCTGTCTTCTGAACATCTTCAGCTTTTACCAAGATTTGGTGATACCCCGATCTCAGGTCAATCTTGGAGAACACCGAGGCCCCATGAATTTGGTCCATCAAATCATCAATCCGAGGTAGGGGGTACTTGTTCTTGATGGTCAATTTGTTCAATTGCCTGTAGTCTATACACAACCGAGACCCTCCATCCTTCTTCTTGACTAGGAGCACTGGAGCTCCCCATGGAGATACGCTGGGTCTGATGAATTGCTTCTCCAGCAACTCTTCCACTTGCTTCTTTAACTCCACTAACTCGGCTGGTGCCATCCTGTAAGGTGCCATTGATATTGGTCCAGCTCCAGGTACCAAGTCAATAGAGAATTCCACTTCTCTCTTAGGGGGTAACCCAGGCACCTCTTCTGGGAATACATCTGTGAAATCTTTCACCACTTGTATCCTGTTTACATCCCCTTTATTCTCCACTTTCAACCGGGCGAGCACCACGAAGCACCTCGCCCCTCCTTCCAGCTCTGATCGCCCTCGTTGAACTGATAACACATCCGATTCTTGGGGGTCTGGAAACGCTACTTTCTGCCTACCACAGTCTATGAGAACGTGATTGGCAGCTAACCAATCCATTCCCAGGATAACATCCAGGTCCTGAAGAGGTAGGCAGATCAAGTTCACCTTGAATCTGCGTCCCTCCACAATTACTGGACATTCGGGGCACACCGTAGAGGTCGACACTTGTCCTGACGCAGGTGTAGAGACCAACAGTTCGAAAGGTAACTCCTTCACTAGGAGGCCCAACTCAGCTACACACAGGCTTGACACAAAGGAGTGTGTCGCTCCAGAATCAAACAAAGCCCTTACACCTCTACCAGCAATAAAACAAACACCTTGGATGAGGTTACCTGACTGAGCTGCCTCTGTTCCAAACATGGCGAACACCCTCCCTGTTGCCTGAGGTATGTTGCCCTCGTTCCTCAACTGTTGGGAGCCACTGGGTTGGGTCGCCCCATTCCTGCTAGGGCACTCTCTAGCAACGTGCCCTATCTTTTGGCAGACAAAACATCTCCTCTCTGAAATCTTCTTGAAACAAGCATTGGAGGCGTGTGGTCCACCACAGTGAAGACACTTGGGTTTCCAAGGTTGCTGCTGTTGAAACTGGGGAGGTGCTGCTCCTGCCCGATGTGGTGGAGGTCTCGCATAGGGTTTGCTTTGTGGGTGCTGTGCCTTAGCCCTCCCACTGGAGGAACCTCCTTGGTGTGACCTGATCACCCGAGAATCACCCTTTTCCAGGGTCTCCACCATCTTCGCCTTCTCCACTAAGGCGTGGAATTCCCTGATGCACATCGGGGCTAGGGTCCTCTTCAGCCCATGCTTCAGTCCTTCTTCGAATTTTCTACATCTCCAGGCCTCGGAGGTCGCCTGGGTATAAAACCGGGCGAGGTACTCAAAACGAGCAGCATAGGCGTTTACTGACATGTCCCCCTGCTCCAACTTTAAGAACTCAGCTTCCCTTGCAAACTTGGCACTGTCAGGGAAGTATTTCTCCAAGAACTTCACCCTAAAGCTCTCCCAATCCAATACATCCTCTCGTGCCTCCATCATCTGCTGAGCTCCCATCCACCAGAACTCAGCTTCTCCTGATAGCAGATAAGTGGCGAACAGCAGCTTCTTCTCTTCAGGGCAGGAGGTCGCCCTAAAGATTTTCTCCAACTCCCTGACCCACTGATCTGCCTGGTCAGGGGTAGCATTCCCACTGAACTTAGGTGGGTTGTGCCTCATGAACTCGGCCAGTCCCATCTGTTCTTGGGGCTGACCGACGTGGGAGTTTGTCTCAGCAGATCGGGCAGTTTCCCAGTGTTGCATTGTGGCTTGATGGTTCTGAGCCATTGCCGCATTCTGCTGCTGAATGGCAGTCGCCATCATCTCGATGGCCTTGGCGATCTGGCTCATCTCTGAGGAAGGTTGGGGTGGGGTAGAAGGTCTACGTGCCATCTTCTTCGTTCTGGATTCTGAATCTATTGGTTTCTATATTCCCTACAACTACAAGAATGAGATCGATCAGAAATCAATTCATTCAGGAGGTACCATCTAGACCTTACAAAGGTCAGCATCTCAAAGTCATTAAGAATTTGAGTTCATCAACAAAGTTATAACACTTATAATCCCAAACAAAACACCAGAACAGTTACTGGTGTGCAAACATCAATCTAAACTACCACCTCAGTCAAATTCAAGAACACTCAGAAATCACACCAGAATTCAACGTAGGCTAAACATCAAACCTTTGGAATTAAGATTAAGAATTTTCCCGATCCAGTTATGAGTGTGCACCCTCATTACTTTATCAGGATCTCCTCATTCTTAATGCTAAGATTTTCAATTAGAGCATACATTCACTAAGGCATACACAAACTTTCAATACCAAAAACGTTTTGAAAACCTTCCACTATAGTGGTTATTTAAAACTCAAATAAGTTTTATGAGCAGAAGAAACACAATGGATCCACAGCCCTCAGGTCATCCTAAGGCGAACTGCTCTGATACCATTAATGTAACATCCCGCCAAAATACTATACAAATGTATATAATGAAAATAAAGGTAACGAATAGATTCTATGAACAAAATATTATATATATGAAATGTAGTTTCTCCTCACAGGGAGTTTAATACAAATTCGGTCAAATTTTTCCAAAAACATAAACAAAATGCAGTAAAAAAAACGAAGCAGGCGATCTCCTATCGGAAGAGACCGATCTCCTATCGAACGAGGCCGACCTCCCATCGGAGGACCCAAAACAGCCGATCTGCTTCCGGCGACCACTCCCTAAGGAGCTCTACTTCCTGGAAGATCATCTGCTCCCGTGTAAGTTATACACGATCATCACAGTTTTAAGAGAACAGCCACAGAACCAAAACACGCAGGGTAAGCTAGATATTTTAAAGAGAGTTTAAATCATGAACATGACAATCAAAGTAAAACAAGTTTCAAAATATCCATGTAAAACGTAGAGTTGCTCATATCATTCACCTGATCGCCCAAAATCACACATTTCACAACATTCACCCATAGTCATTCCATTTCACAATACTGCATCAAGTGTCTATAAAAATTCAAATTTCTCATTTCACCTGTCAGACTTTCCACTGACTCACCACACAAGACACTTGACACTACTTCCGGATTGACTCGTGCGTTGATTAGACTCAGAGATCTGCACCTGTCATACCACACCACTGTGAAATCCACACAGGGTCGCTGTGAATCCACACAGCATGCGCATATATCATCTCAATGTCAATAGTTCTCCTGGTATGACAGGGTTAATCCATAGGACAGGCGGAGCTCGTTCTTTTTCACACGAGACGCCCATCATATAGACCTCCTTCGACTCTCAACAACTGAGTAACTTCCTCTACGTGATTCCATTACCTCAGCAGAGTCAGGATATCCCCTTAGGAATCACCGATCAATGCACCTACTACAAGATCTTACACGGTATTTTCTTTCCTGAAAATACTATGCCTCGATCCCACATTCACAGCATTCAAAAACATCATACCACTCGAGTAATTGATTCAAATCACAGCAACGAATCATTTCAAGGTTCAGATCTTCGAATATTTCATTTAAATCTCAAGTAGTTTCAAAACAACACCCAAAAACAGAGAGTTCACAAACAACGCCAAAACCGGCGATCTAGTTCAAAAACAGGGTGTTTCGAAGACTGTATATAAAACCGGCGACCACGTCGCCCAAGCACACAAACAGAGCATTTTACGCAGATGAAAACAAAAATGGCGACCACGTCGCCCTCACTTCAGAGATAGCTACACTATGGCTTGTATGGAAAAAGAGGTCTAGCTTCCCTTACCTGGACTTGCGCAACCACCAGGAGCTTCGAAATCCAACAGAGCTTGAAGAATGCCTTGGCTCTATTCTTGAGTCTGGTTTTGAAGGAGTTGCAGAGAACTTTCCCAGGTGCTCCAATGGTGTTGCTTCTCGTCGTACTCTTGTGTGGAGATGCTGAAATCGCAACGCGGAGGAGGTAACTGGAGGAGAAGGGAGGGAACTCACTCTTTCTCTCGTCGAATACAACAATGTTTTCTTTTCTCTCAGCAGTGGATTTTTTGTAACTTAAACCAACTTATCCCTCCAAAAGCAGCTGCCACCACCTACTCTGCAGGGAAGTTTGCGTGCACGCTTCCCTGAACAGTACTACTAAGCGTGCCTCTGCGCAGGCTACGCTCTGAGGTCACTATTCTGAACCACTCTTTTGTCTACGTGGCGCGCGTGCAGAACTTCTCTTGCTGGGAGTCTGAGGCCCACGTTCTCTGGGTGTAACTCAACGTCGCGCGATGACCTTTCGCCGATGACTACCAGCTCGAAGAGAAACCACTGATGACCTCTCGCGCGAAGACAACCACCGATGACCTCGCGCGAAGACAACCACCAATGACCTCGCGCGAAGACTACCACCGATGACCTCGCGCGAAGACGATCCACCGATGACCTTGCGCAAAGACAACTACCGATGACCTCGCGCGAAGACAACCACCGATGACCTCGCGCGAAGACTACCACCGATGACATCTTCCTGGCGAACGACCGATGTCTCCCCCCCCCTGATGATGCCCGCATGCATCGTGCCCTGGCGACGCCTGCATGCCTCGCGCCCAGGCGATGACGTGTAGTCTAGGCGACCGGCGATTATGTTTAAACCAGGAACCCTTATAGTTTTTCTAGACTACACTTTCCTTCCTTTTTAACTTAAATAAAAACATACTTAGAATTTATTTAAAACATACTCTTTCATTCCAATAAATTTTTCAGGTCCTTACACAGGCAACCTCCAGCATCAGTGCGACAAGCGACGTTGCCCTTAGAGCACCTAAGAGGTTCTCTGCAAGTTCTACAGACCAGGCGCGGAAAATAGAGCTAAGGCATCCTTCAGGCTCGGTGGGTTTTGAGCTCGCGGTATTTTACGCAAGTCCAGGTAAGGGAAGCTAGACTTCATTTTCAATACAAGCCATAGTTTAGCTATTTCTGAAGTGAGGGCGACGTGGTCGCCGGTTTTCGTTTTCATCTTTGTAAAATGCTCTGTGCTATGTGTTTGGGCGACGTGGTCGCCAATTTTAAATGCAGACTTCGAAATACCCTGTTTTTGAACTAGATCGCCAGTTTTGGCGTTGTTTACGAACTCCCTATTTTTGATGTTGCTTTGAAAACGGTTTGAGATTTAAACGAGATATTCGAAAATAAGAACCTTGGAGTGAGTTTTGCTGTGATTGAAATCATTCCTTTAAGTGTTATGTGATGTGTTGAATGTGGTGAATGTGGGATCGAGGCATAGTATTTTCAGGAAAGAAAATACCGTGTAAGATCGTGTAGGATGTGCATTGATCGGTGATGTCTATAATGAGATTATCCTGACTCTCCTGAGATAATGGATTCATATAGATGAGGTTATTCAGGCGTTAAGAGTCGAAGGAGGTTCATATGTATGGGTGAGTCGTGTGAAACAGAACGAGCTCGGCCTGTCATATGGATTAACCTTGTCATACTGTGAGAATGGTGAACTTGAGATCGAGAATGTGTTGATGCGCATAGCTGTGGAAACATTACAACAGCTTTGTATGACAGGTGCAGAATCTCTGAGTCTAGTCAATGCACGAGTCTTCCGGAAGTAGTGTCAAGTGTCTTGTGTGTTGAGTCAGTGGAAGTCTGATGTGGGAAATGAGAAACATTGAATTGATAGACACTTGGTGCATTATGTGAATAGAACGACTCTTGAGAATATTGTGAAACATGTGAGTTCTTGATGGCTGTGTGATATGAGTGAGAAAGTGATGGACTCTTGTGAATGTTTAAAAAGGCTGATCTGCGTTGGTTGTCCAGTTTAAAATTTAAAGTTTAAAAATATCTAGCTTACCCTTTGTATTGTTCTCTGGCTATTTTCTCTTAAAACTGTGATGATCGTGTATTTTACACGGGAGCAGATGATTGTCCAGGATGTAGAGCTCCTTAGTGAGTGGTCGCCGGAAGGAGATCGCCTGATTTCTGTTCTGGTAGCAGATCGGCTGTTTTGGGTCCTCTGATAGGAGATCGGCCTCGTCCGATAGGAGATCGGTCCCTTCCGATAGGAGATCGCCTGCTTTGTTTTTTTTTTACTGTATTTTGTTTATGTTTCTGGAAAAATTTGACCGAATTTGTATTAAACTCCCTGTGAGGAGAAACTATATTTCATATATATAATATTTTGTTCACTTCAATCTATTTATTACCTTTATTTTCATTATATACATTTGTATAGTAATTTGGCGGGATGTTACAAAAATCCCCACTGGACATTAACTTAACAACTGTTAAGTAGATGTGAAGGTTCATTTCCAAAGGTCCAAGGTTAAAACACAATTAATGGTGATGAATGAATGAAGAACAAGGTGCTGAACTCAAAACAGAATAGGTGCAGAATTTAAACTCAAAAACAGAATGGAAGCACAAATTGAAACAAAAGAACCGATTGAAATTCAAGAACAAGACATAGAATCAAAACTACAGATTGAAATGACTATGGAAGATGAAAGAAGATGAAACTTATGTGGTTGTAGCCATGGATTGGGAATGGACACGCCACTTGGAGGTGATGATCCAAGATAAGTACAGATTTGCTGCCACTTGAGAGCTCCCAAAGCTTCACAAGACGAGACAAGGAAGAGGAGAACAAGTCTCACAAAATTCACTCACAATTTGAGTATAGTAACTTTTCTTCTAATTTCAATGTTGAATTTACAATGACCAAGCACCTCTATTTATAGGCTTAGAGGGCTGAAGTGAAAGTGAAACAAATTCAAAATTCCCTCCTAATTCTAATTCAAATTTGGAGCTAATCTTGAGTCACATGGGAGGTGATCCGGTCGGTCATCGGTAGTCGATGACGTCAGCAGCAGATGACCACGTGGGCCAGTCACAGAGTGACGCGTGGCATGAGATAGCAGATGAACCAGGGTGGAGATCGTTCAAGAACGGCGATCAGTGGTCAGATACTGAGTGGCTACCACCCGCAGATCAGTTCCTACATGAGCGCCTGGAAGCAGAGCGCGAGAAGTGATGAAGCACCGATCAGTCATCGGTGCATGCAGAGCGATCAGTCGTCGGGGGTTCCTTGCCAACACGAGTTAAACTGGGACCCAAGCTCCCAGCGAGAAAGTTACCCAAGGACCTCGCATGATTCCATAAGGAGAGCATGATAACGTAAAGAAGCGCCATCGGTCATCGGCCGGGATAAGAGATACCTCGGTCATCGGTGTGCGGCGAGTGACGTCAGCCTCGACGATGTGAACAACGCGACCAATGATCAGTAGAGTGCCAAGAAGTAGGGAATGGCCTTAGTCATGAAGCGTCTATGCATGAGGCTTGGAATGCACAGTTAGGTGTAGAGTCCTGTTGGGACGAGAACCCATCAGGGTCAGAATTTCCCGGAGAGGAAGCATGCGTGGCACGTAGACCATGAAGGTACTCCCAGAGCAGTTGGCGCCAGAGATTAGGAAGGGCAGGTGGGCACGTAAATCGAGGGTACACAGAGGTACCCACGTGGCCTTCCCTGCCAGACTTTCCACTCAAGTAGAGGAAGCCTGCACACGCAAGATGGCCCAGGGAGAGAGTGGGTGATGGCAGTGCAGGAATACTCAAGTGAGCCCTAGAGGTAGCTAAGAAACCTCAAGAGTATATGAGGGCAGAGGAACGCGGAACCAGGTACGTAATACGTAACCCACACACTCAGTTTTCGAACTCAAGAACACTGAGGACACACACACGAGTCTCACAGAGAGATTCAGAGAGAGATCTTTGGTGTTCCTGTCGCCTGACTTGAGCGTCGGAGCTACAACGGCCGCTAGAGGCGTCGTCTGTGTGTTTTGCAGGCATCGATTGGAGTTCCGGCGAGGGTTCTTGGAGCGTTCCTGCAGAACGCGCAGTTGCAGAAGGCTAGGCGAAGGAGTGACGAGGCATATACTCCACGTTCGAGCCAGCGGCGGGATCAGGAGGTGTGACCTTTTTTCTACTTTGGCACCTCCTAAAAACTACACCTACACCTACTCTTTATGTCACATGGAAGGTGTGACCTATCATTATACATTGGCACCCCTTATTTTAATATCTACACCTTCCTTTAAAGTTTTACTAAAAACTATAGACAGTTAATTACAAAAAGAGACATCCATTGATGCTCTTCTCTCAAAGCTTTAGCCTTGCTCCTAGTCATCCTTTGAGGCATGAAGGATGTTGAGCTATTTGGTTGGGCTTGGGCCCCAATTTGGGCTTGGGCCTCAGGCACCTCCTCTACTTGGTCTTCATCATGCTCCCCGAGTTGGAGAGAATTCATCCACGAATTTGGAAGACCAGCAGAAAAGGGAGTTAGATCACTGATATTAAAAGAATTACTTCCAAGAAATGTATCAGGCATATCTAACTCATAGGCATTATCATTAATCCTCTTGATAACCTGAAAAGGACCATCACCACGAGGCATAAGTTTTGACTTCCTTTGAGTACTGTACCGACCAGTCCTTGGACACCGAGAATAGCTTGTAAAGGTGAGCCGCGTCAGCTGGGTCCCACAGCATGGGTCAGAGCCACGTGGGCTGGGCCCCACAGGTAGTAGGGACTAATGGAATGATTAGTCATCAGCATGTCAACCACCAGAGTGAACTGAGGTGTCCTCGTCACTCAGCAGGGTGATGAGTCCTCGGCAACTGGGTGCGACAATGTGACATCGGTCTTGGATGTTTTGTACAACAGATCTAGAACATCTGATGTGGGTCCTGAGAGAAGACCAGTTATCAGTAAAATGCCCAGAGGTAGGGAGAGGCCTAAGTCACGACGTGCCTATGCATGTGGCAGGGAAAGCACAGTTAGGTGCAGAGTCCTGAGGGGTTGAGTACTCATCAGGATTAGGGTTTCTCAGTGAAGCTACATGCATGGCATGTGAATAGTGAAGGCGCTCCCAGGACAGGTGGCCCTAGAGATTAGGTGCACGAGGGGGTACCCAGGTGGCTATCCTGTTAGAGTTTTACACTGCAGTTAAGGAAACCTTACGTGCTAGATTACCCTAAGTCTGGGTGATAGCGGCGCAAGGGTATTCCTGTAAACCCTAAATATGGGTAGCAGCGCAAAGGAAACCCTAGACTATATAAAGGGTAGTAAAACACTTCACAAAAGGTATGCAGTTTCTAAACCTAAACACAGATACTCAATACACTTGGTGTGCTTGCCCTAGTTTTTGACTTGAGCGTCGAAGTGCAAATGGCCTCTTGGGCACCCCTTTCTATCTTGCAGGTGCAGGTTTTTTCTAGATAGCAAAGCATAACTCAAGGTTAGGAAAGGAGGCGTGTGATCGTCGTAGAGTCAACCGATAGGAGAGTCAACCGGCAAGAACATTTGGTGCCCACCGTAGGGCCGAAGTAAAACAAGGTCCCATACACAAGCAAAAGAGAAGAAACCAGAGACATGAGGAATACCAGGCAAGGATCTGTCCTACCAAATGGGGGTGAGACCGTTACTGTGCAACGACTCATGGAAACGATGCGTGCCCTCCAGGAGACGGTGGCAGAATCTAGGGCAGATCAGAGGCGTATGCAGATGAACTTGGCCGCATTGCAGGCCAGGATTGAGGAGCTGCACAGGGCGCACAAAGAATTGCACGTGAATTTGCGTAATTTGCAATAAGCAGGGGATCGCGTGGTGGATGATCGAATTTCACCCACACCACCCAGGGCGTTCCCAATGCCTTTCTCGCAAGCAATCATGGACACAATGGTCCCAGCCACCTTCGTGAGCCCTAAGACCATGTTCACAGGGGTGGAGGATCCAGAAGCGCATCTCACAGCATTTCACACGCAGATGATGCTATCAGGGGGATTAGATGCGGTGCATTGCAAGCTTTTCATGACCACGTTGACTGGGACAGTGCTAGAGTAGTTCGATAGCCTGCCTGAGGGACATATCACGTCCTTCGCGCAATTCTCCACGCTGTTCAGGGAACAGTATATCATCAACCGGGCTCCCCCACCAGTGTCTTATGATCTTTTTGATGTGAGACAATATCAGAGGGAGTCCCTGAGGGATTACCTCAACTAGTTTGGAGCGACGGTGGTGAGGCTGCACACCAAAGACGAGGATATGGTGGTTCGCGCCTTCAGGAAGGGAATACTACCAGGACCCTTCAGTGAGTCACTTATCCAAAGTCGTCCCAAGACCTTTGGCGATATCACGTGTCGTGCCGTTGCTCACATCGCGACCGAGGGGGAACTCAATGAGAAGCGTGAAACCGCGGCCCCTTCCCGACTGCGGGTGCCCAGTCGCCTTCAGCCCATGCGGGTGCCCAGTCGCCTTCAGCCCATGCGGGTGCATGAGGTGACGACGGAGAAGAGAACCCAGGGAAAGCAGAAGCCCTACGAAGCCAGGAAGCCCCAGGCTAGAGCACGCGCTAAGGAGGATGTGCCACCCAGACATGACTTCCTGGTAGAACTAAAGGAGTTGATCGCCATTCCTAATGTGGCGGAGAGGCTAAAGATGCCCTCAAAGACGGACAAGAGACTGGGGCCCAACAAGGACGCATGGTGCGAGTTCCATCAGGTGTTTGGCCATCCCATTCGAAACTGCTTGACCTTAGGTCATCAGCTAGATGAGTTGGTCAAGAGCGGTTTCTTGAAAGATTACCTGTGAGAGTCACAAGGAGGAGAGGTGGTGGTGGCTTCAAGGGCTGATCAGGGGCACGAGGTGCCCATACATGGCGAGATCCATACCATCTCAAGTGGGTTCTTAGGAGGAGGGTGCACCTCATCGCAGTGCAAGAAGTATGCGCGATCAGTGATGGCAGTGGAAGCATGTGAGGATGACCACTTCCTAGATGTCGACCTCACATTCATGAAGACAGATCGCTTGGAGGTTGTTCCCCATGACAATGATCTAGTGGTGATATCGGTGGTTACCGTGGGAAGGAGGGTGCATCGGGTCCTCGTTGATCAAGGGAGTTCAGCCGATGTGATGTTCTGGTCAATCTTTAACAAGTTGCAATTGTCTCCAGATCAGCTAAGGCCTTATACTGGCTGTCTGTATGGGTTCGCAAGAGATCAGGTCGAGGTGTGGGGATATATAGAACTGAGGACCACTTTCACTAATGGACTGTCCTCCTGCACTGAGAACATCAAGTATCTAGTTGTGAATGCCCGATCAGCTTCCAACATGCTGTTGGGCAGGCAAGCTTTGAACAGACTAGGGGCGCTGGCGTTAGTGAGGCATATGAAGATGAAGTTGCCCTCGATGGAAGGTGTGGTGATCACCATTAGGTCAGATCAGAATGAGGCTAAGAAGTGCTATGAAAACAGCCTTAAAATGAGAATAGGAGTGTGCACAATTACCACCCAACCACCAGGTGGAGAGGTCACTGATGCTGACCTCCCCCAAGGAGAAGTTGGGGTTGTACGAGCAGAGGTCGCCCGAGAGAGACGACCTGAACCAGCGGAGGAGGTAGTAGAGAGGGAGATTGGAGGCAAGACGTTCAAGCTTGGCAAATCCCTATGCCAAGATACACAGGACCAAGTGGCAGGAGTCATAGAGCGACATTTGGACGCTTTCGCTTGGTCTGCCTCATATATGCCAGGCATTGACCCTGACTTTTTGTGCCATTGCCTAGCGCTAAATCCCCAAGTCAGACCTGTCTGTTAGAGGAGGAGAAATTTCAATGAAGAGAGGAGATAGGTAATCAGGGAAGATACGCAAAAGTTGCTCAAGGCTGGCCATATACGAGAAATCCAATATCCTGGGCAGCTAGCGAATGTGGTATTGGTGAAGAAAGCCAATGGGAAGTGGAGGATGTGTGTTGACTTCACTGACCTCAAAAAGGCATATCCAAAGGATTCTTATCCTTTGCCGAGTATTGATGCGCTGGTGGATAGCACCTTAGGCTGCAAGTTGCTCAGCTTCTTGGATGCTTTCTCTAGTTATAATCAGATCAAGATGCACCCAATGGACGAGTGCAAGACAGCGTTTATGACTGAGCTATCCTGCTACTGCTTCACTGTCATGCCATTTGGGCTGAAGAATGCAGGCGCCACCTACTAAAGGCTGATGGACAAGGTCCTTGCACCCATGATAGGACACAACGTGCAAGCTTACGTAGATGATATGGTGGTGACATCCCAGGTGAGGGATCAACACGTCACTGATTTGGAGGAGCTATTTACTACAATAGCTAAATACAGGTTGAAGCTGAATCCAAAGAAGTGCGTCTTTGGGGTGGAAGCAGGCAAATTCCTCGGTTTCTTGCTCACCGAATGTGGAATTGAGGCCAACCCCGACAAGTGCGCGGAGATCTTAGCTATGAGGAGCCCGACGTCGGTAAAGGAGGTGCAACAGTTGACATGTCGGATGGCTGCTCTTTCCAGGTTTGTGTAAGCTGGGGGTGATAAGGGCCACCCTTATTTTGAATGCTTGAGGAGGAACAACAGGTTCTTGTGGACCAAGGAGTGTGAAGAAGCATTCCTCAAGCTAAAACAATATCTGGCCAGGCCAACGGTGCTGTGCAAACCACAGATCGGCACCCCGTTGCGTTTGTACTTCGCGGTCACTGAGAAGGCAGTGAGTTTAGTTTTGGTGCAGGAGCAAGATCAGAGTCAAAAACCCATCTACTTTGTTAGCAAGGTGCTGCAAGGGCCTGGGGTAAGATACCAGGCCATAGAAAAGGCGGCATTGGCCGTGGTGTTCTCTGCGTGTAGGCTTCACCATTACTTCCAGAGCTTTACAGTGGTGGTGATGATAGACCTACCCATCTGAAAGGTCTTGTAGAAGCCAGATGTAGCAGGGAGGATGGTACGATGGGCAGTGGAGTTATCTGAGTTCGACATACAGTATGAGCCCTGAGGCCCAATCAAAGGCCAAGTTTATGCTAACATCGTAGCCGAGATGTCCTCGGCAGAAACCCAGCAGGATGGACCTGACTTCAGATAGGTGCTCTCGGTAGATGGGTCTTCCAATCAGCAAGGTAATGGAGCTGGGGTGATCTTGGAAGGACCAAAGGGGCTATTGATTGAGCAAGCCCTACAGTTTGCCTTCAAGGCTAGCAACAACCAGGCTGAGTATGAGGCTTTAATCACTGGAATGCTATTGGCTAAGGAGATGGGAGCGCAGAGTCTTTTAGCAAAGAGTGACTCCCTATTGGTCACAGGTCAAGTGGTGGGAGAGTACCAGGCCAAAGCACCTAGAGTATGTCCAGGTGTTGAAGAGTTCCTTTGCAACTTTCGAGTTAGTGCATGTGCCCAGAGATCAGAATGCCCGAGCTGACTTGTATATCTCAGTGCGACCCTGCACAAGGGGTGAACCCGTATGCGTTGATGACTGCTGCAATGACGGGGAACCCTTCTTCTTCTTCTACGCCACCATCTTCAAGCGAGTCAAAGTTTGTCTTCCTTTCACCGGGTTCGAGAATGCTTTGCTCACAGAGCTGAACGTGGCGCCCGCCCAGCTGCACCCCAACAGCTGGGCCTTCATCAGGGCCTTCTCCATTCTCTGCAACAACCTAGGGTTCACTCCCTCGGTAGATGTATTCCTCTACTTCTCCGAGGCGAAGAGCCCTGGGAAAAGGCTTTGGGTAAGCCTTAATGGAGTGGCAGGGAGGGTTCTGCTTACCCTGTTCTCTCAATCGTACAAGGGCTTCAAGGGGAAGTTCCTCCAAGTCTGCTACAGTTCGTACGACTCCACCATGCTTGATGGATTCCCATGTATTGGGTGGAGAAGTTAAAGTTCAAGAAGCCCCGCGGACTCGAGGAGCTGACACCCTTTGATTGCGATGTGTGCCAAGTCCTCTCTAGCTGGGGTGTGGTGTTTGACACCACCTAGCTAATTAGGCACGAATATGATGCTAAAACCCTCAGCGTCTATATTGGTATGGTACATTGCCTTTATTTCACACCGGTCAAAACTTGTGTTTTTATGCATGACTCTTCTCACCCGTTACTTGTTGTTCATTGCAGGTATGGTACTGGACTCTGAGAAGAAGAAGAGGCTGACAGACCTGCTAAATCATCGCTCAGAAGGCGACTCAGGCCCTGCTAGCCCTTCTTCACCCGCTGTGGTTGCCCCAGGTCCAACTTCTGATAAATCAAAAAGGGCAGCCGCAGTGGTGATTTCTGAAGGTGAAGACACCTGTTCTGGTCTCGTCTTCAAGAGAAAGAGGGTGGAGATTGCTGCAGAGACCTCTTCTGCAACAGAGGGGCAACCTCCTTCCTTTAGGTAGCACCCTCCCAGTGCTTCATCTCCCCCCGAGCCACTCTTGGCGCTCAAGGGTGGAGGGGACAGTGCCCCTCCAACTAGCCACCTTCTGCTCCTGAACTGCCTCCTCTCCTCCAGCGGACTCTCGCTCAAATGCCTGGCCAAGCTGCAATGGAGGCCATGGACAGGAACTCTCTAGGAGACCTCATCAGTCACGGTCTTAGGGAGTTCCTTGTCGCCTCCAACTTCCTCCTGGTCAAGGCAAAACCTTCCCACAATCGAGACCTCTAACCCCAAATGACAGGTTCGAACTGACCTCACATTGCTCATAGGCGAGGGAGGATTTCGCTGGTGAACCTTTCTGTTCAACTTGGCGTTCTCACTCGAAGAGGAGGTGTTCCTTACGAACCTACCTTCCCACTTACGAGACTTCTAACCCCAAGTGACAGGTTCTGACTGACCTCACATCGCTCAAAGGTGAGGGAGGATTTTGCTAGTGAACCTTTCTGTCCAACTTGGTGTTCTCACTCGAAGAGGAGGTGTTCCTTACGAACCTACCTTCCCACATACGAGACTTCTAACCCCAAGTGACAGGTTCTAGCTGCATTGTACAAACTGTAACATCCCGCCAAATCTTTTTCGTAATTATAAAATGAAATAAAGGTAAAACAATAATATTGAAGCGAACATGTGTATATATATGTAATGAAGTTTCTCCTCACAGGGAGTTTAATACATAATCGGTCAGTTTTCCAAAAACTTAAACAAAATACAGTAAAATAGAAAGACAGGCGATCTCCTAACAGAACAAGGCGATCTCCTATCAGAAAACGGCGATCTCCTATCAGAAAACAGAAAAAGGGTGATCGCCCAATAGAAATAGAAACAGGCGATCTCCTTCCGGCGACCACTCACTGAGGAGCTCTACTTCCTGCAACGTCATCTGCTCCCGTGTAAATTATACACGATCATCACAGGTTTAAGAAAAAGCCAAACACAACACCAAAATCACAGGGTAAGCTAGATATTTGAAAGAGAGTTGAGATATGAAACTTTAAAATCAAGATAAAACAAATTGAAGACACCCACGTAAAAACTATCAATTTTCTCATTCCCTTCACATGACCATCAAGTAATCACACATTTCACAATTTCCTCAAGAGTCGTTCTATTCACATACTTCATCAAGTGTCTATCAATTTCAAAGTTTCTCATTTCTCACGTCAGACTTCCACTGACTCAACACACATAGACACATACCGCACCACTGTAAAGTCCACACAGGACAGCTAGTAAAGTCCACACAGGACAGCTAATGAAGTCCACACAGGACAGCAAGTAAAGTCCACACAGGATAGCAAGTAAAGTCCACACAAGACAGCTAGTAAAGTCCACACAGGACAGCAAGTAAAGTCCACACAGGACAGCAAGTAAAGTCCACACAGAATAGCAAGTAAAGTCCACACAGGACAGCTAGTAAAGTCCACACAGGACAACAAGTAAAGTCCACACAGGACAGCAAGTAAAGTCCACACAGGATAGCAAGTAAAGTCCACACAGGACAGCTAAAGATCATCAATTCACCCAATGCACCATACAACACTTAAATGAACGATTCCGACCACAACAACAATCGTATCAAGGTTCAGATTTTCGAATATCACATTTAAATCTCAAATAGTTTCAAACAACACAAAAACAGGGGAGTTCGAAAAACAACGCCAAAACCGGCGATCTCGTCCAAAGACAGAGGATTATGCGATAACAGTTGAAAACTGGCGACCACGTCGCCTCATCATCTCAATCATCTAATATAAGGTTTTCGTTGGAAATAAGGCTAGCTTCCCTTACCTGGACTTGCACAAAACACCAAGAGCTCCAAAACCCACCGAAGCTTAAAGATGCCTTAGCTCTGTTTTAGCGTCTGGTTTGGAGAACTTGCAGAGAACCTCCCAGGTGCTCTAAGGGTAGTCGTCGCTCGTCGTACTGGTGCTTGAGGGTGCCTGAGTCGCAGCGTGGAGGAGAGAAAAGAGAAAGATGAAGGTGAACCCACTCTGTCACTCTTGAACCACTGCAACGTTCTTTGCCTCTCAGAAGTGGGTTTTTGAATCTAACCCAACTTGTCCACAAAAGCCGCTGCCACCACCCACTCTGCAGGGAAGTTTGCGTGTACGCTTCCCTGAACAGTACGACTACGCGTGCCTCTGCGCAGACCAACACTCCGATGTCACTATTCTGAACCACCCTTTTTTGTCTACGTGTCGCGCGTGCAGGACGTCTCATGCTGGGAGCCTGGGTCCCACCTTATCTGTGTGAAACTCGAAATCGTGCGATAACCTTCCACCGATGACCGCTCACGCGATGACTATCCACCAATGTCCCACCCTGGCGGACAACCGATGTCTCACCCTGGGAGACGACCGATGTCTCACCCTGGCGATGACCGCATGCCTCGCGCCCTGGCGATGCCCGCAAGCCTCGCGCCCTGGCGATACCTTATCTGTGTGAAACTCGAAATCGTGCGATAACCTTCCACCGATGACCGCTCACGCGATGACTATCCACCAATGTCCCACCCTGGCGGACAACCGATGTCTCACCCTGGGAGACGACCGATGTCTCACCCCGGCGATGCCCGCATGCCTCGCGCCCGGCGATGCCCGCATGCCTCGCGCCCGGCGATGCCCGCATGCCTCGCGCCCGGCGATGCCCGCATGCCTCGCGCCCGGCGATGCCCGCATGCCTCGTGCCCGGTGATGCCCGCATGCCTCACCCCCGGCGATGCCCGACAACACATTCGCCACGCCTTGCTGAAGGTTCTTCATCTCCCTATGTTACGTCCAAGGTATCATCTCCACATGACTTGGTGACGTTGGTAGCTTCACATTTCCAAGAGTAGATCAGCACTACTCCTCGTGCGCCCATGCATGCAACACTAAGGACGATTTCTTATGCTCAAGCATAGAGCTTCGCATGCACAACGTATCTAAGGCTTAACCCACACCTTGATACGCGTGGTTTTTGGAACCCACTCTGGTTGATCCAGTATCCTAACCACATACTGAGTGCACTTCCGGTGATCATGTGCACCATAGGCGATTGGCGATCATGTCTCCTCTAGGCGACAGGCGATTATGTGCTAGAGAAGTCGGAGATCGCCTCCGTCTTCAATAACGACGATCTCGTAGAAGACTTCTTAGCTACACTTTTCTTCCTTTACTCTTCTTGATCCACATGTCAGCCGACCGACCTCTACCAGCTGACCCCAGACCTTGGGCGACGTCCGATGTCCGACTACAACGAAACTTCTATTACCAACTCTTTGTATTTTAAATAATAACATCCTCTGAAATTATTTAAATCTAACACTTTTATTCCAATTAAAGTTTCTAGGTCCTTACACAAACACATTCAAGAATATATCTTAACTGAAAATTTTATTGGGTGACCTCATTAAAAACCCTTAGAAAGGAAAAAAGAGTGTCCCCTAAACTGTGTACAATGTTACATAGTCTTAACTGAGATAAAACTTCAGGTGAGTCACATTCCATGTACGAGGAATCAGACCACCTTCTAGAGTCTCAAGCCTGTATGCTCCATTCCCCAGGGCCTCTATCACTCTAAAGGGACTAGTCCACTTAGGGGACAGCTTGTTCTCTATCTGGTAGGGAGATGCCTTCCGCATGACTAGGTCGACGACCTAGAACTACCGAGCTCTCAACTTGGAATTGTGCTTGAGCTCAACCCTTCTCTTCAATGCTTCGGCTTTGATTCCTACCACTTCCCTCACTTTATCCAAGATATCTAAATTCACCTTCCTTTCTTTGTTGGATTCCTCAACCACGAAGTTCTGGAAACGTGGTGAGCTCTCCTGGATCTCTACAGGGATCATGGCGTCTGAACCGTACATCAAGCTGAAAGGGGTCTCCTTAGTGGTGGACTGAGGAGTGGTATGGTAGCCCCATACAATTCTGGGAACCTCCTCAGCCCAAGTCCACTTCGCCTTCTCCAGCCTTCTCTTCAGTCCTCTGAGTAGGACTCGGTTGGCCGACTCGACCTGCCCATTAGTCTGAGGATGCTCGACTGATGCAAACACCTGCTTGATTCCCAACTCTGTGCATAGCTTCCCCAACTGTTGGCTTGCAAACTGGGTGCCATTATCAGATACCAAGCGCTTGGGTACACCAAAGCGGCACACTATATTCTTCCACACGAAGTGCTGGATCTTGTGGGCTGTGATTTGTGCTACTGGTTCAACCTCGATCCACTTCGTGAAGTATTCTATGGCGACCACAAGGTACTTCATCTGCTGCACAGCCAAAGGAAAGGTCCCCAGGATATCAATTCCCCATGTGTGGAATGGCCAGGGGCTATATATAGATTTGAGCTCCTCTGGAGGCGCCTTGTGCCAATCTGCGTGTAGCTGACACTGTTTACACTGCTGCGCATACTTCGTGCAATCTTCCCTCATGGTTGGCCAGTAATACCCTGCTCAAATGGCCTTAGAAGCCAAAGCACGACCTCCTATGTGGCTCCCACATATTCCTTCATAGAGCTCTGCCATTATACGCACGCACTGCTCACCATGCACGCACACCAGAATAGGGTGTGTGAACCCATGCCTGTACAGCTCCCCATCAATGAGTGTGTACTTGGTTGAGTTCTTCTTTAGTTTCCTCGCCTCTACTGGCTCCATTGGCAACATCCCATCAGCTAACTATCGCTTATAGGGCGTCATCCACGTTTCCCCACTCTGCAATAAGCAGACTTGGGACAACACCTCCTCCAATGCCACATACGCGTTGACCCTTGGCTTCTTCAAAGTTTCCTGGGTCAACGACCGATGACTCCTCCTCCCACCGTCTGTGTAGGTGCGAGGTGCCCTCAGGTTCTCCTGGATGACCGTCCTCTGCCTGCCCCCCTTGCCCGAGCTTTCGAGTTTTGCTAACAAGTCAGCTCGAGCATTCTGATCTCTGGGCACATGCACCAATTCAAAAGCTGCAAAGGAACTCTTCAACACCTAGACATACTTTAGGTAGGAGGCTATCTGAGGATCTTTGGCCTGGTACTCTCCCGCCACCTGACCTGTGACCAATAGGGAGTCACTCTTTGCCAAAAGACTCTGTGCTCTCATCTCCTTAGCCAACAGCATTCCAACGATTAGAGCCTCATACTCAGCCTGGTTGTTGCTGGCCTTGAAGGCAAACCGTAGGGCTTGCTCAATCAACAGCCCCTTTGGTCCTTCCAAGATCACCCCAGCCCCACTACCTTGCTGATTGGAAGACCCATCTACCAAAAGCACCCATCTGAAGTCAGGTCCATCCTACTAGGTTTCTGTCGAGGACATCTCGGCTACGAAGTCAGCGTAAACTTGGCCTTCGATTGGGCCTCTAGGCTCATACTGTATGTCAAACTCAGATAATTCCACTGCCCATCGTACCATCCTCCCTACTACATCTGGCTTCTGCAAGACCTTCCGGATGGGTAGGTCTGTCATCACCACCACCGTAAAGCTCTGGAAGTAATGGTGAAGCCTACACGCAGAGAACACCACGGCCAATGCCGCCTTTTCTATGGCCTGGTACCTTACCTCAGGCCCTTGCAGCACCTTGCTGACAAAATATATAGGTTTTTGGCTCTGATCTTGCTCCTGCACCAAAACCGAACTCACTGCTTTCTCAATGACTACAAAGTACAAATGTAACGGGGTGCCGACCTGTGGTTTGCACAGTACTGGCGGGCTGGCCAGATATTGTTTCAGCTTGAGGAACGCTTCTTCACACTTCCTGGTCCACAAGAACCTGTTGTTCCTCCTCAAGCACTGAAAATAAGGGTGGCCCTTATCACCCCCAGCTGACACAAACTTAGAAAGAGCAGCCATCCGACCTGTCAATTGTTGCACTTCCTTGACCGACGTCGGGCTCCTAATGGCTAAGATCGTCGCGCACTTATCTGGGTTGGCCTCAATTCCTCGTTCGGTGAGCAAGAAACCGAGGAACTTGCCTGCTTCCACCCCAAAGACACACTTCTCTGGATTAAGCTTCAACCATATTTAGCTATGGTAGTGAATAGCTCCTCCAGATCAGTGACGTGCTGATCTCTCACCTGGGATGTCACCACTATATCATCTACGTAGGCCTACATGTTGCGTCCTATCATGGGTGCAAGGACCTTGTCCATCAGCCTTTGGTAGGTGGCACCTGCATTCTTCAGCCCAAATGGCATGACTGTGTAGCAGTAGCAGGACAGCTCAGTCATAAACGTTGTCTTGCTCTTGTCCATTGGGTGCATCTTGATCTGGTTATAACCGGAAAAAGCATCCAAGAAGCTGAGCAACTTGCAGCTCGAGGCGTTATCTACCAACGCATCAATACTCGACAAAGGATAAGAATCCTTTAGACATGCCTTATTGAGATCGGTGAAGTCCACACACATCCTCCACTTCCCATTGGCCTTCTTCACCAACACTCAGGATATTAGATTTCTCGTATGTGGCCGGCCTTGAACAACTTTTGTGTCTCTTCCCTGATCACCTGTCTCCTCTCTTTATTGAATTTTCTCCTCCTCTGACGGACAGGTCTGACTTGGGGATTTAACGCAAGGCGATGACACAAGAAATCTGGGTCAATGCCTGGCATATCTGAGCAAGCCCAAGCAAAAGCATCTAAATGCCGCTCTATGACTCCTGCCACTTGGTCCTACGTATCTTGGCATAGGGATTTGCCAAGTTTGAACATTTTGCCTCCAATCTTCCTTTCTACTACCTCCTCCGCTGGTTCAGGTCGTCTCTCTCGGGCGACCTCTGCTCGTGCAACCCCGACTTCTCCTCGAGGCAGGTCAGTATCAGCGCACTCTCCACCTGGTGGTTGGGTGGCAACTGTGCACACTCCCCTTCTCGTCTTGAGGCTGTTCTCATAGCACTTCTCAGCCTCCTTCTGATCTGACCTAATGGTGATCACCACACCTTCCATCGAGGGCAACTTCATCTTCATATGCCTCGTCGATGCCACCACTCCTAATCTGTTCAAAGCTGGCCTGCCCAATAGCATGTTGTAGGCTGATGGGGCATTCACAACCAGATACTTGATGTTCTCGGTGCGGGAGGCCACCCCATCAGTGAAAGTGGTCCTTAGCTCTATATATCCCCGCACCTCAACCTAGTCTCCTACGAATCCATACAGGCAGCCAGTATAAGGCCTTAGCTGATCTGGGGACAATTGCAACTTGTTAAAGGTCGACCAAAACATTGTAACATCCCGCCAAATTCCTTTTCATATTTATGTAATAAAATAAAGGTGAAACAAATATATCGAAGTGAACATAATTATATATATGTAATGAAGTTTCTCCTCACAAGGAGTTTAATACATAATCGGTCAATTTTCCAAAACTTAAACAAAATACAGCAAAATAAAAGAAACAAGCGATCTCCTAACAGAAAAAGGCGATCTCCTATCAGAAAAGGGCGATCTCCTATCAGACAACAGAAAAAGGGTGATCGCCTAACAGAAACAGAAACAGGCGATCTCCTTCCGGCGACCACTCACTGAGGAGCTCTACTTCCTGCAACATCATCTGCTCCCGTGTAAATTATACAAGATCATCACAGGTTTAAGAAAAAGCCAAACAAAACACCAAAATCACAGGGTAAGCTAGATATTTGAAAGAGAATTTAGATATGAAACTTTAAAATCAAGATAAAACAAATTTAAGACACCCACGTAAAAACCATCAATTTTCTCATTCCCTTCACATGACCATCAAGAAATCACACATTTCATAATTCCTCAAGAGTCTTTCAATTCACATAATTCATCAAGTGTCTATCAATTTCATGTTTCTCATTTCTCACGTCAGACTTCCACTGATTCAACACACATAGACACATACCACACCACTGTAAAGTTCACACAGGACAGCTAGTAAAGTCCACACAGGACAGCAAGTAAAGTCCACACAGGATAGCAAGCAAAGTCCACACAGGACACTTGACACTACTTCCGGAAGACTAGTGCGTTGACTAGACTCAGAGATCTGCACCTGTCATACTGCACCACTGTGAAATCACACACATTCACAGGGTCGCTGTGAAATCACACACATTCACAAGCGTATAAATGAATCTCAATATCATCACCATCCTAGCATGACAGGGTTAATCCATACAACGGGTCGAGCTCGTTCTCTTTCAAACAACTCACCCATACATATGAACCTCCTTCTGTAAGAACCTAGAAGTTTATATTGGAATAAAAGTGTTATATTATAAATAAATTCGAAGCACGTGTTTATTTAAATATAAAGGAAGGAATGTATAGCTGAGAAAACTACGAGATCGCCGTTATTAAGCGGGTAGGCGATCTCCAACTTCTCTGGCACTTGAACGCCTATCGCCTAGCTTATGCTTGAACGCCTATCGCCTAGCTTATGCTTGAACGCCTATCGCCTAGCTTATGCTTGAACGCCTATCGCCTAGCTTATGCTTGAACGCCTATCGCCTGTGTGTACCTAGTAGCCTGTCGCCTAGAGTACACCTAATCGCCGAAACTACACTTAGTGTGTAGCCAAAATGTTGGATCAACCCTGGTACGTCCCAAAAGCCACGCGTATCAAGGTGTGGGTTAAACCTTGGATACGCTGGGCAGGCGAAGCTCTATACTTGAGCATAAGAGAATCATCCTTAACGTTACACGCTTGGGCGCACGAGGACTTGTGCTAATCAACTCTTGGAAGTGTGAAGCTACCGACGTCACCAAGCCTTGTGGAGAGAATACCTTGGATGTAACATAGTGGAATGAAGAACCTCCAGGAAGGCGTGGCGATGTGTCATCGAGCATCGCCAGGACGCAAGGCATGCAGGATCGCCTGGGCGCGAGGGGCATGCGGGCATCATCAGGGGGAGAGGTCATCGGTTGTTAACCTTCGCGCGAGAGGTCATCGGTTGTTAACCTTCGCGCGAGAGGTCATCGGTTGTTAGCCTTCGCGCGAGAGGCCATCGGTTGTTAACCTTCGCGCGAGAGGTCATCGGTTGTTAGCCTTCGCGCGAGAGGTCATCGGTTGTTAGCCTTCGCGCGAGAGGTCATCGGTTGTTAGCCTTCGCGCGAGAGGTCATCGGTTGTTAGCCTTCGCGCGAGAGGTCATCGGTGGATAGTCTTCGCGCCTGTGGTCATCGGTGAAAAGGTCATCGCGCTACGTTAAGTTATACACAGAGAACGTGGGACCCAGACATCCAGCATGAGACGTTCTGCACGCGCGCCACGTAGACGAAAAGGGTGGTTCAGAATAGTGACATCAGAATGTTGGCATGCGCGGGAGACACTCGCGGTCGTACTGTTCAGAGCAGTGGCTGGCATGCACAAGCGACAACAGTGGCAGTACTGTTCAGAGCAGTGGTTGGCATGCACCAGAGGCAACAGTGGTCGTGCTGTTCAGGGAAGCGTGCACGCAAACTTCCCTGCAGAGTAGGTGGTGGCAGCTGCTTTTGGAGGGATAAGTTGGTTTAAGTCACTGAAATCCACTACTGAAGAGGAGGAAACGTTGCAGCCTTCGAAGAGAGAAAGAGTGAGTTACCTCCCTTCTCCTCCAGATATATCCTTCGCGCTGCGGTTCTAGCACCTTCACACGAGAGTACGACGAGCGACGGCCACCATTAGAGCACCTGGGCAGTCCTCTGCAAGTCCTTCAACCAGACGCAAAAACAGAGCCAAGGCGTTCTTCAAGCTTTGTTGGGTTTCGGAACCCTAAGTGTTTGCGCAAGTCCAGGTAAGGGAAGCTAGCCCTCTTTTTCCATACAAGCCACAGTGTAGCTATCTCTGAAGTGAGGGCGACGTGGTCGCCACTTCTGTTTTCATCTGCGTAAAATGCTCTGTTTGTGTGCTTGGGCGACGTGGTCGCCGGTTTTTAAACATAGCCTTTGAAATACCATGTTTTTGAACTAGATCGCCGGTTTTGGCGCTGTTTTACGAAATCTCTGTTTTTGATGTTGTTTTGAAACTACTTGAGATTTACATGAGATATTCGAAGATCTGAAGCTTTGAAATGTTTGTTGCTGTGATTGAAATCATTCCTTTAAGTGTGGCATGATATGTTGAATGTTGTGAATGTGGGGTCGAGGCATAGTATTTTCAGGAAAGGAAATACCGTGTAAGACCATGATAGATGTGCATTGATCGGTGATTCCTAACGAGATATCCTGACTCTGCTGATAATGGAATCACATAGAGGAAGTTACTCAGTTGGTGAGAGTCGAAGGAGGTCCATGTGATGGGCGCCTCGTGTGAAACAGAACGAGCTCCACCTATCCAGGATGGGCGCCTCGTGTGAAACAGAACGAGCTCCACCTGTCCATGATGGGCGCCTCGTGTGAAACAGAACGAGCTCCACCTGTCTTGTGGATTAACCTTGTCATGCTGTATGGTGATGTGTTGAGATTCATCGTACGCTGGTGAATGTGTAAGATTTCACGGCGACCCTGTGGATGTGTGTGATTCCACAGTGGGCAGTGTGACAGGTGCAAATCTCCGAGTCTAATCAATGCATGAGTCAATCCGGAAGTAGTGTCATGTGTCTATGCATTGTGAGTCAGTGGAAAGTCTGACGTGAGAAATGAGAAACTTGAATATTGATAGACACTTGATGCTGTATTGTGAAATGGAATGACTATGGGTGAATGTTGCGAAGTGTGATTTTGGGCGATCAGGTGAATGAGATGAGTAGCTCTACGTTTACATAGAGATTTGAAAAATGTTTTACCTTGCTCTATTATGTTCATGATTTAATGCCTTATTCTAAACTCTCTTTAAAATGGCTAGCTTACCCTTTTATCTGTTATTGTGGTTGTTTTCTCAAAACTGTGATGATCGTGTAATTGTTACACGGGAGCAGATGATCTTCCAGGAAGAAGAGCTCCCTAATGGGTGGTCGCCGAGGGCTGAGATCGCCCATTTCCACCTCTCGGAGGCGATCGCCAGATTTTGCCCTACTATCAGATCGCCTGTTTTGAGGTCGTCTGTTATGAGATCGCCGATTTTATGTCTGGCTAGCAAGTCGCCTATTTTTGGGGACTTCTGGTGATCGCTGGTTTTATGTATGGAGACCGCCGGTCTTGCTGTATTTGATTGTTTTCTTTAAATTTCGAAAAACATTTGATTTCATTTATGTATTAAACTCCCTAAGAGGAGCAACTTCATTTCTGATATATATAAATACATATTATTTTGCACTCTTCAATATTATTTGGTTACACTTAATTTCAATTATACATGGATGTATGTATTATTTTGGCGGGATGTTACATTAATGGTATCAGAGCAGTTCGTCCTTAGGATGACCTGAGGGCTGTGGATCCATTGTGTTTCTTCTGCTCATGAAAGTTATTTGAATTTAAAATAATAACTATAGTGAAAGGTTTTCAAACGTTTTTGTATTGAAATTTTGTGGGTGCTTTGGTGAATATATGTTCTAATTGAAAATCTTAGTATTAAGAATGAGAAGGCCTTGATAAAGTAGTGAGGGTGCACACTCATAACTGGATCGGGATGAGTCTCAATCTTAATTCCAAAGGTTTGATGTTTAGCATATATTGAATTCTGGTGTGAGCTATCTCATTCTCTTGAGTGTCTTTGTAATTGAGGGAAAATGGTTGATTAGATTGGTGACTGCATACCAGTAGTTGTGCTGGTGTTATGCTTGATGTTATAAGCATTATGATTCTGTGGATGAACTCAAATTCTTAATGACTTTGAGATGCTGACCTGTGTAAGGTCTAGCTGTTACCCCTTGAATGAATTGATTCTTATCGATTTCATTCTTATAGTTGTAGGGAATATAGAAGCCCATAGATTCAGAATTCAGAACGAAGAAGATGGCACGTAGACCTGCTACCCCACCCCAACCTTCCTCAGAGATGAGCCAGATCGCCAAGGCTATCGAGATGATGGCGACTGCCATTCAGCAGCAGAATGCGGCGATGGCTCAGAACCATCAAGCCACAATGCAACACTGGGAAACTGCCCGATCTGCTGAGACAAACTCCCACGTCGGTCAGCCCCAAGAACAGATGGGACTGGCTGAGTTCATGAGGCACAACCCACCTAAGTTCAGTGGGAATGCTACCCCTGATCAGGCAGATCAGTGGGTCAGGGAGCTGGAGAAAATCTTTAGGGCGACCTCCTGCCCTGAAGAGAAGAAGCTGTTGTTTGCCACGTATCTGCTATCAGGAGAAGCTGAGTTCTGGTGGATGGGAGCTCAGCAAATGATGGAGGCCCGAGAGGATGTTCTGGATTGGGAGAGCTTCAGGGTGAAGTTCTTAGAGAAGTACTTCCCAGACAGCGCCAAGTTTGCGAGGGAAGCCGAGTTCTTAAAATTGGAGCAGGGGGATATGTCAGTAAACGCCTATGCTGCTCGTTTTGAGTACCTCGCCCGGTTCTATACCCAGGCGACCTCCGAGGCCTGGAGATGTAGGAAATTCGAAGAGGGGCTGAAGCATGGGCTGAAGAGGACCATAGCCCCGATGTGCATCAGGGAATTTCACGCCTTAGTAGAAAAGGCGAAGATGGTGGAGACCCTGGAAAAGGGTGATGCACGGGTGATCAGGTCACACCAAGGGGGTTCTTCCAGTGGGAAGGCTAAGGCACAGCACCCACAAAGCCAGCCCTATGCGAGACCTCCACCACATCGGGCAATAGCAGTGCCTCCCCAGTTTCAACAGCAGCAACCTTGGGAACCCAAGTGTCTTCACTGTGGTGGACCACACGCCTCCAATGCATGTTTCAAGAAGACTCCAGGGAGGAGATGTTTTGCCTGCCAAAAGACGGGACACGTTGCTAGAGATTGTCCTACCCAGAATAGGATGACTCAACCCAGTGGATCCCAACAGTTGAGGAATGGAGGCAGTCGACCTCAGGCAGCAGGGAGAGTGTTTGCCATGACTGGAGCGGAGGCATCTCAGTCAGGTAACTTAGTACAGAATGTTGCTCTATAGCTGGTAGATGCGTTAGAATTTTGTTTGATTTTGGAGCGACACACTCCTTTGTGTCAAGACTGTGTGTAGCCGAGTTGGGCCTTCTAGTGAAGGAGTTACCGTTGGAAACTGTTGGTCTATACACCTGCATCAGGACAGGTGTTGACCTCTACAGTTTGCCCCGAATGTCCAGTGATGGTAGAGGGACGCAGATTCAAGGTGAACTTGATCTGCCCACCTCTTCAGGATCTGGATGTTATCCTGGAAATGGATTGGCTAGCTGCCAATCACGTTCTCATAGTCTGTAGTAGTCAGAAGATAGCGTTTCCAGACCTCCAAGAGGCAGACGTGTTATCAGCTCAGCATGGGTAGTCGGAGTTGGGAGAAAGAAGCGGGGTGCTTCGTGAATCCTAGCTCAGTTGGGAGTGAAGAATAAAGAGGACGTAAGTTGGATACCTGTGGTGAAAGATTTCATGGATGTAATTTCAGAAGAAATATCCGGATTACCTCCTAAGAGAGAAGTGGAGTTCTCTATTGATTTTGGTACCTGGGGCTGGACCAGTGTCAATGGCACCTTACAGGAGGGCTCCAGCCGAGTTAGAAGAGTTTACCTATAATAACGGCGATCATGCTGGCATTGGGATGGCAATGTATGAAGCTTTGTATGGAAGGAAATGCAGAACTCCTTTGTACTGGTACCAGGAAGCAGTATTGGTTGAACCAGAGTTGATTCAGCAGACGACCGAGAAGGTGCAGATCAGAGATGACTTGTCCTTTGAAGCAAAACCAGTTAGAATTGATGACCGGCAGGGTAAACAACTCAGAGGCAAGACCATCAACATGGTGAAAGTGGTGTGGGGATGAGAAATCGGGTGATTCAACGTGGGAGTTAGAAGAACCCATGAGGGAAGCCTACCCATACCTCTTTTCCTTGTAATTCATTTTCGGGGACGAAAATTTTCTTGTTGGGGAGATTGTAAGAACCTAGAAGTTTATATTGGAATAAAAGTGTTATATTATAAATAAATTCGAAGCACGTGTTTATTTAAATATAAAGGAAGGAATGTATAGCTGAGAAAACTACGAGATCGCCGTTATTAAGCGGGTAGGCGATCTCCAACTTCTCTGGCACTTGAACGCCTATCGCCTAGCTTATGCTTGAACGCCTATCGCCTAGCTTATGCTTGAACGCCTATCGCCTAGCTTATGCTTGAACGCCTATCGCCTAGCTTATGCTTGAACGCCTATCGCCTAGCTTATGCTTGAACGCCTATCGCCTAGCTTATGCTTGAACGCCTATCGCCTGTGTGTACCTAGTAGCCTGTCGCCTAGAGTACACCTAATCGCCGAAACTACACTTAGTGTGTAGCCAAAATGTTGGATCAACCCTGGTACGTCCCAAAAGCCACGCGTATCAAGGTGTGGGTTAAACCTTGGATACGCTGGGCAGGCGAAGCTCTATACTTGAGCATAAGAGAATCATCCTTAATGTTACACGCTTGGGCGCACGAGGACTTGTGCTAATCAACTCTTGGAAGTGTGAAGCTACCGACGTCACCAAGCCTTGTGGAGAGAATACCTTGGATGTAACATAGTGGAATGAAGAACCTCCAGGAAGGCGTGGCGATGTGTCATCGAGCATCGCCAGGGCGCAAGGCATGCAGGATCGCCTGGGCGCGAGGGGCATGCGGGCATCATCAGGGGGAGAGGTCATCGGTTGTTAACCTTCGCGCGAGAGGTCATCGGTTGTTAACCTTCGCGCGAGAGGTCATCGGTTGTTAGCCTTCGCGCGAGAGGCCATCGGTTGTTAACCTTCGCGCGAGAGGTCATCGGTTGTTAGCCTTCGCGCGAGAGGTCATCGGTTGTTAGCCTTCGCGCGAGAGGTCATCGGTTGTTAGCCTTCGCGCGAGAGGTCATCGGTTGTTAGCCTTCGCGCGAGAGGTCATCGGTGGATAGTCTTCGCGCCTGTGGTCATCGGTGAAAAGGTCATCGCGCTACGTTAAGTTATACACAGAGAACGTGGGACCCAGACATCCAGCATGAGACGTTCTGCACGCGCGCCACGTAGACGAAAAGGGTGGTTCAGAATAGTGACATCAGAATGTTGGCATGCGCGGGAGACACTCGCGGTCGTACTGTTCAGAGCAGTGGCTGGCATGCACAAGCGACAACAGTGGCAGTACTGTTCAGAGCAGTGGTTGGCATGCACCAGAGGCAACAGTGGTCGTGCTGTTCAGGGAAGCGTGCACGCAAACTTCCCTGCAGAGTAGGTGGTGGCAGCTGCTTTTGGAGGGATAAGTTGGTTTAAGTCACTGAAATCCACTACTGAAGAGGAGGAAACGTTGCAGCCTTCGAAGAGAGAAAGAGTGAGTTACCTCCCTTCTCCTCCAGATATATCCTTCGCGCTGCGGTTCTAGCACCTTCACACGAGAGTACGACGAGCGACGGCCACCATTAGAGCACCTGGGCAGTCCTCTGCAAGTCCTTCAACCAGACGCAAAAACAGAGCCAAGGCGTTCTTCAAGCTTTGTTGGGTTTCGGAACCCTAAGTGTTTGCGCAAGTCCAGGTAAGGGAAGCTAGCCCTCTTTTTCCATACAAGCCACAGTGTAGCTATCTCTGAAGTGAGGGCGACGTGGTCGCCACTTCTGTTTTCATCTGCGTAAAATGCTCTGTTTGTGTGCTTGGGCGACGTGGTCGCCGGTTTTTAAACATAGCCTTTGAAATACCATGTTTTTGAACTAGATCGCCGGTTTTGGCGCTGTTTTACGAAATCTCTGTTTTTGATGTTGTTTTGAAACTACTTGAGATTTACATGAGATATTCGAAGATCTGAAGCTTTGAAATGTTTGTTGCTGTGATTGAAATCATTCCTTTAAGTGTGGCATGATATGTTGAATGTTGTGAATGTGGGGTCGAGGCATAGTATTTTCAGGAAAGGAAATACCGTGTAAGACCATGATAGATGTGCATTGATCGGTGATTCCTAACGAGATATCCTGACTCTGCTGATAATGGAATCACATAGAGGAAGTTACTCAGTTGGTGAGAGTCGAAGGAGGTCCATGTGATGGGCGCCTCGTGTGAAACAGAACGAGCTCCACCTATCCAGGATGGGCGCCTCGTGTGAAACAGAACGAGCTCCACCTGTCCATGATGGGCGCCTCGTGTGAAACAGAACGAGCTCCACCTGTCTTGTGGATTAACCTTGTCATGCTGTATGGTGATGTGTTGAGATTCATCGTACGCTGGTGAATGTGTAAGATTTCACGGCGACCCTGTGGATGTGTGTGATTCCACAGTGGGCAGTGTGACAGGTGCAAATCTCCGAGTCTAATCAATGCATGAGTCAATCCGGAAGTAGTGTCATGTGTCTATGCATTGTGAGTCAGTGGAAAGTCTGACGTGAGAAATGAGAAACTTGAATATTGATAGACACTTGATGCTGTATTGTGAAATGGAATGACTATGGGTGAATGTTGCGAAGTGTGATTTTGGGCGATCAGGTGAATGAGATGAGTAGCTCTACGTTTTACATAGAGATTTGAAAAATGTTTTACCTTGCTCTATTATGTTCATGATTTAATGCCTTATTCTAAACTCTCTTTAAAATGGCTAGCTTACCCTTTTATCTGTTATTGTGGTTGTTTTCTCAAAACTGTGATGATCGTGTAATTGTTACACGGGAGCAGATGATCTTCCAGGAAGAAGAGCTCCCTAATGGGTGGTCGCCGAGGGCTGAGATCGCCCATTTCCACCTCTCGGAGGCGATCGCCAGATTTTGCCCTACTATCAGATCGCCTGTTTTGAGGTCGTCTGTTATGAGATCGCCGATTTTATGTCTGGCTAGCAAGTCGCCTATTTTTGGGGACTTCTGGTGATCGCTGGTTTTATGTATGGAGACCGCCGGTCTTGCTGTATTTGATTGTTTTCTTTAAATTTCGAAAAACATTTGATTTCATTTATGTATTAAACTCCCTAAGAGGAGCAACTTCATTTCTGATATATATAAATACATATTATTTTGCACTCTTCAATATTATTTGGTTACACTTAATTTCAATTATACATGGATGTATGTATTATTTTGGCGGGATGTTACACCTTCGACTCTCAACGCCTGAATAACTTCATCTATATGATTCCATTATATCAGGAGAGTCAGGATATCTCATAAAAACGAATCACCGGTCAATGCACACTCTACACGATCTTACACGGTATTTTCTTTCCTGAAAATACTATGCCTTGATCCCACATTCACAATATTCAACACATCATACAACACTTAATGAAGGATTCCAGTCACAGCAACATTCATTCCGCGGTTCAGATTTTTGAATATCACATGCATTTCACATTTAAATCTCAAACATTTTCAAACAACACTAAAACAGGGGAGTTCGAAAAACAACGCCAAAATCGGCGATCTGGTCCAAAAGCAGGCGATTATGCAATAACAGTTGAAAACTGGCGACCACGTTGCCCCATCATCTCAATCATCTAATATAAGGTTATCGTTGGAAATAAGGCTAGCTTCCCTTACCTGGACTTGCGCAAAACACCAAGAGCTCCAAAACCCACCGAGCTTAAAGGATGCCTTAGCTCTGTTTTAGCGTCTGGTTTGTAGAACTTGTAGAGAACCTCCCAGGTGCTTCAAGGGCAGTCGTCGCTCATCGCACTGGTGCTTGAGGATGCCTGAATCACAACGCGAAGGAGAGAAAAGAGAAGGATGAAGGTGAGCTCACTCTTTCACTCTTGAACCACTGCAACGTCCTTTGCCTCTCAGAAGTGGGTTTTTGAATCTTAAACCAACTTGTCCACAAAAGCCGCTGCCACCACCCACTCTGCAGGGGAGCTTGCGTGTACGCTTCCTTGAACAGTACGACTACGCGTTCCTTTGCGCAAGCCAACACTCTGATGTCACTATTCTGAACCACCCTTTTTGTCTACGTGTCGCACGTGCAGGACGTCTCATGCTGGGAGCCTGGGTCCCACCTTATCTGCGTGAAACTCGACATCGTGCGATACCCTTCCACCGATGACCTCTCGCGCGATGACTACCCACCGATGACTTATCCTGGCGGACGACCGATGTCTCTCCCTAGAAAACGACCGATGTCTCCCTCATCCTGGCGATGACCGTCTGTCTCTCATACCGGCGATGACTGATGTGCCTCATCCCGGTGATGACTGATTCCTCTTCCTGACGGACGATTGATGTCTCACCCTGGAGGACCACCGATGTCTCACCCTGGCAGACAACCGATGTCTCACCCTGGCAGACCACCGATGTGTCTCCCATCCTGGGTGATGACCGCATGCCTCGCGCCCTGCGATGCTCGCATGCCTCGCTCCCTGGCGATGACCGATGACACATCACCACGTCTTGCTGAAGGTTCTTCATCCCACTATGTTACGTCCAAGGTATCACCTCCACATGGCTTGGTGACGTCGGTAGCTTCACATTTCCAATAATAGATCAGCACTACACCTCGTGCGCCCATGCATGCAACACTAAGGACGATTTCTTATGCTCAAGCATAGAGCTTCGTATGCACAGCGCATCTAAGGCTTAAGCCACACCTTGATAGGCGTGGTTTTTGGAACCCACTATGGTTAATCCAGCATCTTTACCACATACTACGTGCACTCCCGTCGATCACGTACACCATAGGCGATTGGCGGTCATGTCTCTGCTAGGCGACAGGCGATTATATCCCAGAGAAGTCGGAGATCGCCTCCGTCTTCAATAACGGCGATCTCGTAGAAGACTTCTTAGCTACACTTTTCTTCCTTTATTCTTCTTGATCCACATGTAATCCGACCGACCTGTACCAGCTGACCCCAGACCTTGGGCGACGTCCGATGTCCGACTACAACGAAACTTCTATTACCAACTCTTTGTATTTTTAAATAATAACATCCTCTGAAATTATTTAAATCTAACACTTTTATTCTAATTAAAGTTTCTAGGTCCTTACATTCTCCCCAACAAGAAAAATTTTCGTCCTCGAAAATTGAATTACAAGGAAAAAAGGTATGGATAGGCTGCTCTCATGGGTTCTTCTAACTCCCAAGTTGAATCACCCGATCTCTCATCCCACACCACTTTCACCATGTTGATGGTCTTGCCTCTGAGCTGTTTACTCTGCTGAACGTCAACCCTGACTGGTTTCGCTCCAAACAACAAGTCATCCCTGATCTGCACATCGTCTACTTCCAACACGTGACTAGGGTCTGTAAGATACTTCCTTAACTGTGACACGTGAAAGACATTATGCAGATTTGCTAATTGGGAAGGTAGGGCGATTTCATAAGCCACTGGACCGATCCTTCTTACGATCTGATATGGCCCGACTAACTTAGGAGACAACTCCTCTGATCTGATAGCTCGTCCTACACCCTTGGTCGGTGTCACTTTCATAAATGCATGATCTCCAACTACAACTCCAAAGGTCTTCTCCTCATTGTCAACATCATCACTGCCTCTACAAGAGTTATTATCCTTGTTTTCATTTAAGGCCAGAAGTGTCTTCACAGCCTTGTCAGCTTCGTCCTCATAGCCACCACTAGAGTTGTTACCCTTGTCCTCATGAGCGACATAGAGTGGCTCCCTCAAGTTATTCTCTTCATATTTTCCAGATCCACAGGGGTTTCCCAACCAAACGATTCCTGCTCACCTTCTTAAAAACTTCAACTTTGGGGATGGATGATGATTCACTTTCTAAGGCAGAGCCATCCGACGAAGATCCCTCTACCACTGTCATTAGCTGCAGTTACAACACCTTCCCACCACCCATCATGCCACCAGGCATACACTGCTGATTCAACTCAAGAGGGCGACTTGAATGGCTTTCAGGAGAGCATGGCTTGACCGTTAAGCGGTCTGAACATCGCATACCCAAATTAATCAGTAGCTGCCACTCTAGACGAAGGGACCCATTCCTCTAGTTTCTGTGGCCCTTCTTTATCAAGCAAATCATCGTATTGGACCTTCAGCAGCGTTGGAGATACACTCCAGATTTTTCATCTAAACCAGCATTCTCTAACGCTACTATCTTGCCAAAGTACCTCTATTCTAGCACCGTTTCTTGTCGAACCGATCTGGTAGCAGCAAAAGACTGAAAGAGAACGACTTCTTTCCTTCAGGCGTCCATCTGGTTCATCTCTTCTTTGATTACTAATAGCAGATTATGAAAAACCCACCTCTTTAGCAACTGGTTGAGATTTTAGAGTTGCTCACTCAGGAATTCCACTGGATACATCCATATTAGCATTGCATGGGATCTCAGGGTGCTCAGTATTCAATACACAGATCATAAGTCCCTCACTGTGTTCAGGGTGAGGACTTGTTGCTACGGCTGACGATGCAGTATTGTTTCTAGGATCAGAAACGAAACGCCGACCACCACAACTGCCCATTTAAAGGATTAGCTGCGAATCCCATCCCATTAGAAACACAAGGCACGGAAAGTTCTGCTTCCACATCCAACTTTCTGCAATTTACTAACATCGCTAGAAGAACTCAACATCATCATAACACGGCTTACCCTTATTCTATCCATAGCCATTACCTCCTTCCCTTCTACGTTCACAGGCAGAACTGCATCCTCATTTGCCAAGTTCAGGAGACTTACAGCATCAAGAGCCTTAAATCTCAACCCACCATTTCCATATTCATCTTCCAAATCACGATCAACAAAACAGCATCCATTCTGCGTGAAGCTTTCTCTCTTATCCCAGTAACTTCTCTACTTAGTATTTTTCAGCAATTTTCTTTGTCTAATTGAACTTTAGACATAAATACAATATCTCATCTTTCCTTTTAAGCTTGTGGTTAAGCTAGAGTCATCTCATGCTGTTTCATCGACATAAACATCTTCCAAGCTTCAAATAAAAGAAAATTCATTCTTTCATTCTTGGAACTTAACTCTGGTACTTCCCATGGATACACATGCTTAAGTCTTTAAACCCTCAACATACTGCTTATTTACTCTCCATAACTTATATGTAGCTGAAACTAAACCTTGGTACAACTAAATCTAACTTACACTTGCTTCTTTAATTCCATCAACTCAGCTGGAGCCATTCTGTAGGGAGCCATTGACACTGGTCCAGCTCCAGGTATCAAATCAATAGAGAATTCCACTTCTCTCTTAGGAGGTAATCCAGGTATTTCTTCTGGAAATACATCCATGAAATCTTTCACCACAGGTATCCTGCTTACGTCCTCTTCATTCTTCACTCCCAACCGAGCTAGGATTCACGAAGCACCTTCCACCAAGTTACCTGACTGAGGCACCTTTGCTCCTGTCATGGCAACCACTCTCCCTGCTGCCTGAGGTCTGCTGCCTTCATTCCTCATCTGTTGGGAACCACTGGATTGAGTCATCCTATTTCTGCTAGGATAATCTCTAGATATGTGCCCCATCTTTTGGCACGTGAAACATCTAGGTTTCCATGTTTGTTGCTGCTGGAACTGGGGCAAAACTGCTCCTGCCCGATGTGGTGGAGGTCCCGCATAAGGCTTGCTTTGTGGGTGCTGCACCTTGGCCTTCCCACTGAAAGAACCCCCTGGGTGTGACCTGATCACCCGAGAATTACCCCTTTCCAAGGTTTCCACCATCTTTGCCTTCTCTACTAAGGCATGAAACTCTCTGAGGCACATGGGTGCTATGGTCTTCTTCAGCTCATGCTTTAAACCTTCTTCAAACATCCTACACCTCCAAGCCTCAGAGGTCGCCTGGGTATAGAATCGGGCGAGGTACTCAAACCGAGCAGCATAGGCGTTCACAGACATATCCCCCTACTCCAACCTTAGGGACTCAGCTTCCTTCGCAAACCTTGCGCTGTCTGGGAAGTATTTCTCCAGGAACCTCACCTTGAAGCTCTCCCAATCCAACACTTCCTCTCGGGCCTCCATCATCTGCTGAGTTCCCATCCACCAGAGCTCAGCTTCTCCAGACAGAAGATATGTGGCCAGCACCCACAAAGCAAGCCTTATTCGAGACCACCAGGAGCTTCGAAATCCAACGAAGCTTGCAGAATACCTTGGCTCTGTTTTTCGCGTCTGGTCAGAAGAACTTGCAGAGGACTACCCAAGTGCTCCAATGGTGTTGCTTCTCGTCGTACTCTTGTGTGGAGAGGCTGAAATCGCAACGCGGAGGAGGGAACTCACTCTTTCTCTCTTCGACTACAACAACGTTTTCTTCCTCTTCAGTAGTGGATTTCAGTGACTTAAACCAACTTATCCCTCCAAAAGCAGCTGCCACCACCTACTCTGCAGGGAAGTTTGCGTGCACGCTTCCCTGAACAGTACGACCACTGTTGCCTCTGGTGCATGCCAACCACTGCTCTGAACAGTACTGCCACTGTTGTCGCTTGTGCATGCCAGCCACTGCTCTGAACAGTACGACCGCGAGTGTCTCCCGCGCATGCCAACATTCTGATGTCACTATTCTGAACCACCCTTTTTGTCTACGTGGCGTACGTGTACTACGCTTCATGCTGGGAGTCTGGGTCTTACCTTCTCGGTGTGAAACTCGACGTCGCGCGATAACCTTTCGTCGATGACCCCTCGCGCGAAAGCAATCCACCGAATGACATCTCGCGCGAAAGCTATCCACCGATGACCTCTCGCGCGAAGACTATCCACCGATGACCTCTCGCGCGAAGACTATCCACCGATGACCTCTCGCGCGAAGACTATCCACCGATGACCTCTTCTGGTGGATGACCGATGTCTCCTTCGCCCTGGAAGACGACCGATGTCTTCCTCTGGGAGACGACCGATGTCTCCTTCGCCCTGGAAGACGACCGATGTCTCCTTCGCCCTGGAGGACGACCGATGTCTTCCCTGGCGACGCCCTCATAACTCTCGCGCCTTGGCCATGTCCACATGCCTCGCGCCCTGGCAATGCCCGCATGCCTCTCGCGCCCGCGCGATGCCTGCATGCCTCTCGCGCCCGCGCGATGTCCACCTGGCGCTCATGTGTAGCAGACGACCGGCGACCTCGTAGCCTTCTAAACTTAACTTTTTCCTCCCTTTCTATTCTAAATAAAAACATACTTAGAATATAACTCTTTTATTCCAATAAATTTTTCAGGTCCTTACAGTCTTACCCAGAATAGGATGACTCAACCCAGTGGATCCCAACAGTTGAGGAATGGAGGCAGTCGACCTCAGGCAGCAGGGAGAGTGTTTGCCATGGCTGGAGCGGAGGCATCTCAGTCAGGTAACTTAGTACAGAATGTTGCTCTATAGCTGGTAGATGCGTGAGAATTTTGTTTGATTTTGGAGCGACACACTCCTTTGTGTCAAGCCTGTGTGTAGCCGAGTTGGGCCTCCTAGTGAAGGAGTTACCTTTCGAGCTGTTGGTCTCTACACCTGCGTCAGGACAGGTGTTGACCTCTACAGTTTGCCCCGAATGTCCAGTGATAGTAGAGGGACGCAGATTCAAGGTGGACTTGATCTGCCTACCTCTTCAGGATCTGAATGTTATCCTGGGAATGGATTGGCTAGCTGCCAATCACGTTCTCGTAGTCTGTGGTAGTCAGAAGATAGCGTTTCCAGACCTCCAAGAGGCAGACGTGTTATCAGCTCAGCATGGGTAGTCGGAGTTGGGAGAAAGAAGCGAGGTGCTTCGTGAATCCTAGCTCAGTTGGGAGTGAAGAATAAAGAGGACGTAAGTTGGATACCTGTGGTGAAAGATTTCATGGATGTAATTTCAGAAGAAATATCCGGATTACCTCCTAAGAGAGAAGGGGAGTTCTCTATTGATTTTGGTACCTGGGGCTGGACCAGTGTCAATGGCACCTTACAGGAGGGCTCCAGCCGAGTTAGAAGAGTTTACCTATAATAACGGTGATCATGCTGGCATTGGGATGGCAACGTATGAAGCTTTGTATGGAAGGAAATGCAGAACTCCTTTGTACTGGTACCAGGAAGCTGTATTGGTTGAACCAGAGTTGATTCAGCAGACGACCGAGAAGGTGCAGATCAGGGATGACTTGTCCTTTGAAGTGAAACCAGTCAGGATTGACGATAGGCAAAGTAAGCAGCTCAGAGGCAAGACCATCAACATGGTGAAAGTGGTGTGGGATGAGCGATCGGGTGATTCAACTTGGGGATTTGAAGAACCCATGAGAGAAGCCTATCCATACCTCTTTTCCTTGTAATTCAATTTTCGAGGACGAAAATTTTTCTTGTTGGGGAGAATGTAAGGACCTGAAAAATTTATTGGAATAAAAGAGTTATATTCTAAGTATGTTTTTATTTAGAATAGAAAGGGAGGAAAAAGTTACGTTTAGAAGGCTACGAGGTCGCCGGTCGTCTGCTACACATGAGCGCCAGGTGGACATCGCGCGGGCGCGAGAGGCATGCAGGCATCGCGCGGGCGCGACAGGCATGCGGGCATCGCGCGGGCGCGAGGCAATGCGGGCATTGCCAGGGCGCGAGGCATGTGGACGTGGCCAAGGCGCGAGAGTTATGAGGGCGTCGCCAGGGAAGACATCGGTCGTCCTCCAGGGCGAAGGAGACATCGGTCGTCTTCCAGGGCGAAGGAGACATCGGTCGTCTCCCAGAGGAAGACATCGGTCGTTCGCCAGGAAGAGGTCATCGGTGGTAGTCTTCGCGCGAGGTCATCGGTGGTAGTCTTCGCGCGAGGTCATCGGTGGATCGTCTTCGCGCGAGAGGTCATCAGTGATTTCTCTTCGAGCTGGTAGTCATCGGCGAAAGGTCATCGCGCGACGTTGAGTTACACCCAGAGAACGTGGGCCCCAGACTCCCAGCAAGAGATGTTCTGCATGCGCGCCACGTAGACAAAAGAGTGGTTCAGAATAGTGACCTCAGAGCGTAGCCTGCGCAGAGGCACGCTTAGGTGTACTGTTCAGCGAAGCGTACACGCAAACTCCCTGCAGAGTGGGTGGTGGCAGCGGTTTTTGTGGAGAAGTCAGCTTAAGATGCAAAAACCCATTTTTGAGGGAGAAGAAAAGAAACGTTGCGGTGGTTCCAGAGCTAAAGGGTGCGTTTATCTCCCTTCTCCTCCAATTGCCTCCTTCGCGCTGCGATTCTAGCACCTTCACACGAGAGTACGACGAGCGACAGCCACCATTAGAGCACCTGGGCAGTCCTCTGCAAGTCCTTCAACCAGACGCAAAAACAGAGCCAAGGCGTCGTTCAAGCTTCGTTGGGTTTCGGAGCTCCTGGTGTTGGCGCAAGTCCAGGTAAGGGAAGCTAGACCTCTTTGTCCATACAAGCCATAGTGTAGCTTTTTCTGAAGTGAGGGCGACGTGGTCGCCATTTTCGTTTTCAACTACGTGAAATGCTTGGTTTGTGTGCTTGGGCGACGTAGTCGCCGGTTTTAAACACAGCCTTCGAAATACCATGTTTTTGAACCAGGTCGCCGGTTTTGGCGCTGTTTTGTGAACTTCTTGTGTTTGATGTTGTTTTGAGAACTGCTTGAGATGTACATGAGATATTCGAAAATATGAATCCTTTGAAATGGCTATTGCTGTGATTGAAATCATTCTTTTAAGTGTGGCATGATATGTTGAATGTTGTGAATGTGGGATCGAGGCATAGTATTTTCAGGAAAGGAAATACCGTGTAAGATCGTGTAAGAGGTGCATTGATCGGTGATTATGAACGAGATATCCTGACTCTGCTGATAATGGAATCACATAGAGGAAGTTACTCAGTTGGGGAGAGTCGAAGGAGGTTCACCTGTATGGGTGGGTTGTTTGAAAGAGAACAAACCGACCTGTTTTGCGTGGATTAACCTTGTCATGCTGTATGGTGATGTGTTGAGATTCATCGTACGCTTGTGAATGTGTGAGATTTCACGGCGACCCTGTGGATGTGTGAGATTCCACAGTGGGCAGTGTGACAGGTGCAAATCTCTGAGTCTAATCAATGCATGAGTCTTCCGGAAGTAGTGTCAAGTGTCTTGTGTGGTGAGTCAGTGGAAAGTCTGACGTGAGAAATGAGAAACTTGAATATTGATAGACACTTGATGCTGTATTGTGAAATAGAATGACTCTTGAGAATATTGTGAAATGTGTGATTTCTGGGTGATCAGGTGAAGAGTATGAGAAACTTGATAACTTTACGTGAATATCTTGAAATTGTTTACCTTGATTTTATTTTAAGTATCCTTATTTAAACTCTTTTTAAATGTCTAGCTTACCCTTTTATCTGTTATTGTGGTTGTTTTCTCAAAACTGTGATGATCGTGTATTTTACACGGGAGCAGATGATCTTCCAGGGAGTAGAGCTCCTCAGTGAGTGGTCGCCGGAAGGAGATCGCCTATTTCCGTCTCTACCGGGTGATCGCCGGTTTATGCCTCCATCGGGAGATCGCCTGTTTTCTTTTCTGTTGGGTGATCGCCCCTCTTGCTGCTTTATAATAGGAGATCGCCTATATGAAAGGAGATCGCCCTTCTTATAGGAGATCGCCCTTTTTGCCAGGAGATCGCCTATCTGTCTTTTGTATTGTATTTCGTTTACGTTTTTAATGGAGAAGTGATCGTTTGTATTAAACTCCCTGCGAGGAGAAACTTATTTATTTTATATAAAGATTTTGCTCACTTCAATCTATTTGTCACTTTATTTTCGTTTTATATTTATTTTCAACGAAAATTTGGAGGGATGTTACAAATCCAGCATCTTGACCACATACTACGTGCACTCCCGTCAATCACGTACACCATAGGCGATTGGCGGTCATGTCTCCGCTAGGCGACAGGCAATTATGTCCCAGAGAAGTCGGAGATCGCCTCCGTCTTCAATAACGGCGATCTCGTAGAAGACTTCTTAGCTACACTTTTCTTCCTTTATTCTTCTTGATCCACATGTAATCCGACCGACCTGTACCAGCTGACCCCAGACCTTGGGCGACGTCCGATGTCCGACTACAACGAAACTTCTATTACCAACTCTTTGTATTTTTAAATAATAACATCCTCTGAAATTATTTAAATCTAACACTTTTATTCCAATTAAAGTTTCTAGGTCCTTACAAACATCACATCGGCCGAACTTCCTTTATCGACGAGGACCCAATGCACCCTTCTTCCCACGGTAACCACCGATACTACCACTGGATCATTGTCATGGGGAACAACGTCCAGGTGATCTGCCTTCGTGAATGTGAGGTCGATATCTGGGAAGTGGTCTTCCTCACATGCTTCCATTACCATCACCGATCGCGCATACTTCTTGCGCTGTGACGAGGTGCACCCTCCTCCTGAGAACCCACCTGAGATGGTATGGATTTCTCCATGTATGGGCACCTCGTGCCCCTGATCAGCCCTCGGTGCGACCACCACCTCTCCCCCTTGTGACTCCCGCAGGTAGTCATTCAAGAAGTTGCTCTTGACCAACTCATCTAACTGATGACCAAGGGCCAAGCAGTTTTGAATGGGATGGCCAAACGCCTGATGGAACTCGCTCCATGCGCTCTTGTTAGGCCCCAGTCTCTTGTCCGTGTTCGGGGGCATCTTTAACCTCTCCGCCACGTTGGGAATGGCGATCAACTCCTTCAGTTCTACCAGGAAGTCATGTCTGGGTGGAACATCCTCCTTAGCGCGTGCCCTAGTCTGGGGCTTCCTGGCTTCATAGGGCTTTTGCTTTCCCTGGGCTCTCTTTTCTGTCGTCGCCTCATGTACCCGCATGGGCTGAGGGCGACTGGGCACTCGCGGTCGTGAAGGGGCCGTGCTTTCACGCTTCTCATTGAGTTCCCCCTCAGCCGCAATGTGAGCAACGACACGACGCTTGATATCGCCAAAGGTCTTGGGGCGATTTCGGATAAGGGACTCACTGAAGGGTCCTGGCAATATTCCCTTCCTGAAGGCATGCACCACCATATCCTCGTCTTTGTTGTGTAGCCTCACCACCATCGCCCCAAAGCGGTTGAGGTAATCTTTCAGGGACTCCCTCTAATATTGCCTGACATTAAAGAGGTCGTAAGACACTGGTGGGGGAGCCCGGTTGACGATATATTGTTCTCTGAACAGCGTGGAGAACTGCGCGAAGGACGTGATAGGTCCCTCAGGCAGGCTAACAAACCACTCCAGCGCTGTCCCTGTCAACGTGGTCATGAAAAGCTTGCAATGCACTGCATCTGATCCCCCTGACAGCATCATCTGCGTGTGAAACGCTGTGAGATGCGCTTCTGGATCCTTCACCCCCGTGAACACAGTCTTAGGGCCCACGAAGGTGGCTGGGACCACCGTATCCATGATTGCTTGGGAGAAGGGCATTGGGAACGCCCTAGGTGGTGTTGGTGGAGCCCGATCATCGACCGCACGATCCCCTGTTTGCTGCAAATTACGCAAATTCACGCGTAATTCTTCATTCGCTCTGTGCAGCTCCTTATTCTTGGCCTGTGATGCGGCCAGGTCCATCTGCACACGCACTTGATCTTCTGCCCTTGATTCCGCCACCGTCTCCTAGAGGGCACGCATCTTTTCCATGAGTTGTTGCACGGTAACGCTCTCACCCCCATTTGGTGGGACAGATCCTTGCCTGGTATTCCTCATGTCTCTGGTTTTTTCTCTTTTGCCTATGTATGGGACCTTGTTTTACTTCGAGCCCCACGGTGGGCGCCAAATGTTCTTGCCGGTTGACTCTCTTGTCGGTTGACTCTACGACAATCACGCGCCTCCTTTCCACACCTTTGATTATGCTTTGCTATCTCGAAACAACCTGCACCTACAAGATTGCAAGGGGCGCCCTAGAGGCCGTTTGCACTCCGACGCTCAAGTGAAAAAAACTAGGGCAAGCACACCAAGTGTATTTAGTATCTCAGTTTAGGTTTAGAAACTGCGTACCTTTGTGAAGTATTTTACTTCTCCTTTTATAGTCTAGGGTTTCCTCTGCGTCGCTACCCATATTTAGGGTTTACAGGAATACCCTTGCGCGGCTATCACCCAGGCTTAGGGTAATCTAGTACATAAGGTTTCCTTAACAGGAGTGCAGAACTCTAACAGGATGGCCACTTGGGTACCCCCTCGTGCACCTAGTCTCTGGGTCACCTGTCCTGGGAGTGCCTTTCACTGTTCACGTGCCCTGCATGTAGCCTCACTGGGAAACCCTAATCCTAACGAGTACTCGACCTTTCAGGACTCTGCACCTAGCTGTGCTTTCCCTGCCACACGCATGGGTGCTTCGTGACTTAGGCTTCTCCCTACCTCTGGGCATTTTGCTGATAACTGGTCTTCTCTCAAGACCCACATCAGACGTTCTAGTTCTGTTGTTCAAAAACACTGAGACCGATGCCACCTCGTCCCACTCTGTTGCCAAGGACACATCATCTTGCTGGGTGACGAGGACACATCAGTCCACTCTGGTGATCGACACGCTGATGACTAATCATCCCGCTAGTCCATACTACCTGTGGGATCCATCCCATGTGGCTTTGGCCCATGCTGTGGGACCCAACTAACGTGGCTCACCATTACTATCTGTTCTTGGTGTCCGAGGACTGGTCGGTACACCATGGATCTAGCTTCACTTGGAAACCCTAATCCTAACGGGCACTCAAACCCTTCAAGATTCTGCACCTAACTGTGCTTTCCCTGCCACACGCATGGATGCTTTGTGACCTAGGCCTCTCCCTACCTCTGGGAATTTTACTGACAACTGGTCTTGCTCTCGGGACTCACCTTCCATGGTCTAGTTCTGCTGTTCAAAACACCCAAGACCGATGTCACCTCGTCCCACTCTATTGTCGAGGACTCATCACCCTGTTGCGTGATGAGGACACATCGTTCCACTCTGGTGATCGACATATTGATGACTAATTAGCCTACTTGTCCATGCTACTCGTGGGACCCAACCCACCTGGCTCTGGCCTATGCTGTGGGACCCAGCTCACGTGGCTCACCATTACTAGCTGTTCTTGGTGTCTGGGGACTCGTCGGTACACCTTACATGCATTTTATGGTCTTCTATAGTCAAGTTGTAGATAAGAATGTCATCAAAGTAGACTACTACAAACTTGCCTATAATAGGTCTTAAGACATGATTCATCAGTCAAATGAAGGTGCTTAAAGCATTGGTTAAGCCAAAGGGCATGACTAACCACTCATATAGCCCAAACTTGGTCTTAAAAGCTTATGCAAACCAAGCTCACAAAGAGTTGACTAAGGGTGCAAGCTATAAGAAGTCATCCCCTTATTCAAGTGAAGACCCCACCATGGATCACGTAGAACTCACCAAAGGGAGAAATGGACAAGGACCAAAGCATCTATTGTTCTTCCTGCTTGTGTACTTAAGAATAAAACATGATGTAAATAATTTGGGCTCACTTTAGGGGTCCAAAGAGCAAATATAGGCTAGAATAAGGTGCCTTTAGCATAATAAGGAGTGTGGGTATCATTTTAGCTTGTTCCTAGCCCTTTTGGAGGCATTTTGACCTAGTTTCTAGAAGGACAAGCCTAGGATGCGGGTTGACTTAGTCAAACCCTAAGGCTGCCCATTTTTTCCCTCTTCCCATCCTACCCCTTAAACTTGTTCTCCAAGGCTCCTTCACCTATAAATAAAGAGTCCTACCTCATGTATTTTCATGTTGAAATTTCTAGAAGGCAAAATCTGCACATTTTGTGTGAGAATTGTGAGCTTATAGCTTAGATCTTATCTTGTGAGAGTGTGAGCTCTTCAAGTGGCAGCCAACTTTCACTTATCTTGGAGGACCTCCATGCTCCAAGTAGCGTGTTTCTTCCATTGCAATCACCATAAGCTTTCTCTCCTTCATCTTGTTTCCATTTCCATTTATGCTTCTCTTTCCTAGAGTTTATGTTCTTGTTCTTCTCTACTCTTTCATTCAGTTATCTTGTCTTTAGTTTGTTTCCTTTCACGTTCTTCAATTTCCGCACCATCATCATGCTCACCATATCATGTGTTTTCCTTTTGCCTTTGTTAAGTGAACCTTCACACTTACTTAACCACTTGGTTAAGTTCGTGTCCAGTGGGAATCTTCCTTAGGCTTCACCTTCTAAAAGTGCTAAAATCTAAATCTAAGTAAAGTGTTACCTCTTAAAATGAACAATCTTAAAATCAACTCACATCAATTTTTTCCATTCATCTCCTGGTTTAATTCAGATTTGATTATATCCACTTTTAAGATCAATTTTTGTGAAGATCTAACACCCATGTAACTCATCCAACAAGTCATCTAACCTAGGGATGGATGCTTATATTTGATGGTGATTTTGTCTATAGCGCGAAAATATGTACACATCCTCCAACTCCCATCCTTTTTAGGGACAAGAATGACAAGCATAACACAAGGACTCATGCTATCTTAGACCCAACCCTTGTCTAATAACTTTTCAACTTCTTTCTAAATTTCATTGGCTTTAGTGGGATTGGTTCTATATGTCAGTCTATTTGGTAAAGAAGCTCCATGAATGAAGTCGGTTCTCGCCAGTTGACTCGGTCGTCGTTGACTCTGAGGTAGACAGTGGCTCCTTTTATCTCGCAGTGGTTCTCTACGTGGCTCCGTTGAAACCGAGGGGGCCCTACCTGATGGATATCAAGGAAGAGAGGATTTCACTAATGGAGAAAGAGGCCATCCACCAAAACATTTAAAGTTTTTCTTATTAGTCTTTTTAAAAGAGGAGGCCCAAGCCCAAAGCCCAAGCCCAAAAAGGCCAAGCCGAAGAAGCCCAAGTCCAACCCATGAGAAGCAAGGCCAAGCATTAAATAAAAGAGCATAATTTGTATTTCTTTTGTATAAGTTGTAGGAGGTGTGGATATTAAATATAGGAGTGTGAATATGTAAAATAAAGTCACATTGTACATGTGACTTAGGAGAGTAGGTGTAAGTGTAGTTTTTAGGAGGTGTCATAGTAGAAAAAGGTCACACCTCCCATGTGACTTGTTTTGGTGGGAATTTCAAAAAAGTTTCTTTTGAATTTTCCCACCTATTTTTCAGCACCCTCACACTATAAATAAAGGTGTGGGCTCTTGTAAAATAGAGATTGGAATTTTGATATAGAGAAACTCTACTCAATTTGAGAGAGAATTGTGAGAACCTCCTTCAACCTTGCTTCATCTTGAGTGCTTTTGGTTCCCTCAAGTGGCGTCATAGCTCACTTATCTTGAAGCTTTCACACTTCAAGTGGCGTGGATCATCCAACCAAAGCTCATCTTCCACATAAGTCATTTCTTCTCCATCTTTTCATTCCATTTCATGTCTTAGTTACTTGCTTAGCTATTTTGTTCGGTGCATTTAGTTTTAATTGCAATTCTGTTTGGTACATTTTAATTCCTTTGCTCTATTCATTTGTTCTTCCTTCAATTCTTGTGTTTTGTTCGGTCAAAACTATTTTCCAGCACATTCTATTCGGTTCATTGGTTTTCAAACTCATTTTAATCGGTTCAATTGATAATAAATGGAGCTTCCATGTGAGTTTGGTTTTTGGTGCAAGATTTGGTGAGTTCTTGAAACATAGAACATTGATCCTCTTCTATAAAAGTGCCTAACCTTTGCCAACTCAAGTTGATTCCATAGAATATCAAAGAATCATGCTATTGTGGCTAGTGGAATCACATCACTACCTGTAATTGCACTCCGACGCTCAAGTCAGTACTGTTAGGAAAGATGGCTTTAAACTAGAGGGGGGTGAATTGTTTAAAGAGGTTTTCGCAAACTTTTTGCAAGCTAGAATGAATTTATTTCACAAACCAATTGATTAAGCAATTCAGTTAGCCAAAACAGCAAGCAAAACAACACTGCCAGGAAAACAATCGGTTCTTTATATCAGCAAACAACAAACAAACTGAATTTAAAGAGTTAGGGATAGAGAGATTGTACACAGTTGTTTATACTGGTTCACTCCAACCCAGAGCTACATCCAGTCTTCTCAGAACCCCTGAGGAAATCCACTAAGCAATCACACCTTGATCACTTAGACAACAACCAAGAGAATGACCTTGAAAACCTCAAGACACACACTCTCCTTGGTCAACATTAAGATTGCTGATCTTGAACACCTCAAGAACACACAGCGAATCTCAGCAACAATAGACAGAAGAAATGTTTTAGCAGTTTACACAGATTACACTTGTTACAGATGAAGATCTGAAATTAATACAAGTAGAATCCTATTCCAGCACCTTGATCAATCCCTTGAGCTCTTAAGCTATCTCAACTCTTTGAAAACTCTCTTAGAAAAACTTTGTCGAAAGCATTCTCTCCTTTAAAAGATATTTTCTGAATTTATATAAAGAAGTTTGTTATCAAATCTTAACAAACCCATAATTGCTTTCAAAAAGATTGGTCAAAGCATTTAATGACTGGAGCGTATTCAATTTCAAATCATTTAAAGCTCAGTCAAAGAAAACAGTTTTTCTGTTAAGGTTCCAGAATAAACAATCAGTTGTTTCCTTGAATCAATCGGTTGTTTTGTTACTTAACAGTTTTCTTCATTCAAAAATAGTTTTCAAACTTTCTCAAAACATCTAAGTGTAAAAAATCGGTTGTTTCGACAGAACAATCGGTTGTTTCAACTTAGTTTGAAAAACACTTTACTTTGTTTAAAGATTGAGATGCTAATTGCTTTGAGATTTAATCTAAGGGTGGATTACAACATTAAACTACCCCAGAACAAAACAATAAACCAGCACAGCAGCATCAAGCAAAGCAGAGGCTTCATCATCCTTCAAAGGATTTGGATTCTTCAAAACCTTGAACACCACTTGGTTCAACAATCTCCCCCTATTTGATGAAGACAAATCCTTGATGCTTGTGTTGTTCTGATTAAATTTGAAGCAGTTCCTGTAATTGAACTTTGAGCAAACATTGAACTTCTGATATTTTGTTAGTGATCCGGTCGGTCATCGGTAGTCTATGACGTCAGCAGCTGATGACGATGTGGGTCAGTCACAGAGTGACGCGTGGCACGACAAAGCAGATGAACCAAGGTGGAGATCGTTCAAGAACGACGATCAGTGGTCAGCTACCGAGTGACCACCACCAGAAGATCGGTTCCTACCTGAGCGCCTGGAAGCAGAGCACGAGAAGTGATGAAGCACCGATCAGTCATCGGTGCATGCATTGTGATCAGTCATCGGTGCATGCAGAGTGATCAGTCATCGGTGCATGCAGAATGATCAGTCGTCGGGGTTCCTTGCCAACACGTGTTAAACTGGGACCCAGGCTCCCAGCGAGAACGTTACTCAAGGACCTCGCCTGATTCCATAAGCAGAGCACGACAACATGAAGAAGCGCCATCGGACATCGGCCAGGATGAGAGACACCTCGGTCATCGGTGTGTGTTGAGGTGACATCGGCCACGCGATGTGAACAACGCAATCGATGATCAGTAAAGCGCCCAGAGGCAGGGGGTGGCCTTAGTCGCGAGACGACCACGCATGAAGATGAGAAGGCGCAGTTAGGCGCAGAATCCTGCTGGGACAAGAACCCATCAAGGTTAGAGTCTCCCAGTGGGGTTGCATGTCTGCCACGTGGACGGTGAAGATGTTCCCAGAGAATAGGTAGGGCAGATAGGCATGGAAGTCGAGGGGTACAGAGGTACCCACGCAGCCTCCCCTGTCAGACTTTGCATTCAAGTGAAGAAGGCTGGCACGCAAGGTAGCCCTGGGGAGTGGAAACGATAGTGCAGAGTAATTAAGTGGCCCTAGAGGTAGCCAGTAGGGGCTACGCGGGTTTATATGAGGAAGAAGAACACCAAACCAGGTATGCAGTCTTTACCTCAGAATACACAACACAAAACCAAGAGCACTCAGTTTTCGAATCAAAGAGGACTGAGGGCATACACACACGGGTCTCACACAGAGAGATCCGAGAGAGAGTTTTGGTGTTCCCGTTGCCTGACTTGAGCGTCGGAGCTACAACGGCCGCTAGAGGCGCCATATGTGTGGTTTGCAGGCATCGTTCGAAGTTCCAGTGAAGGTTCCTGGAGCCTCCTTGCAGAACGCGCAGCAGATAGAAAGCTAGACGAAGGAGTGACGAGGCGTTTTCCCCACGCTCGAGTCCGCGGCGAGATCAGTTAGCATACATATAAACAAGTTAAAGCTTAAACAATTAATATCATAAATAACATACAAAAATTACCCAAACAGTTTTTTGTTGAACCAAGTGGTGTTCAAGGTTTTGAAGAATCCAAATCCTTTGAAGGATGATGAAGCCTGTGCTTTGCTTGATGCTGCTGTGCTGGTTTATTGTTTTGTTCTGGGGTAGTTTAATGTTGTAATCCACCCTTAGATTAAATCTCAAAGCACTTAGCATCTCAATCTTTAAACAAAGTAAAGTGTTTTTCAAACTAAGTTGAAACAACCAATTGTTCTGTCGAAACAACCGATTGTTTACACTAAGAAGTTTTAAGAAGGTTTGAAAACTGTTTTTGAATGAAGAAAACTGTTAAGTGTAAACAACCGATTGATTTGAGGAAACAACCGATTGTTTGTTTTGGAACCTTAACAGAAAAACTGTTTTCTTTGAGTGAGTTTTAAATGATTTGAAACTGAATACGCTCCAGTCATTAAATGCTTTGACCAATCTTTTTGAAAGCAATTATGGGTTTGTTAAGATTTGATAACAAACTTCTTTATATAAATTCAGAAAATCTCTTTTAAAGGAGAGAATGCTTTTGACAAATTTTTTCTAAGAGAGTTTTCAAAGAGTTGAGATTGCTTAAGAGCTCAAGGGATTGATCAAGGTGCTGGAATAGGATTCTACTTGTATTTGTAGTAGCCAGACCTCGGTCGTCGAGAACAGATAGTAAAGGGTGAACCACGTCAGCTGGGTCCCACAGCATGGACCAAAGCCATGTGGAGTGGACCTCGCAGGCAGCTTGGATTAGTGGGTGATCGATCATCAGTGTGTCCCCTCAGAGAGAGGTGATCAGTCATCGGTGTGTTCCCTCGGAGAAGGGTGATCGGTGTGCCTCTTCAGAGAGGGGTGATCAGTCATCGGTGTGTTCTCTCGGAGAAGGGTGATCGGTGTGCCTCCTCGGAGAGGGGTGATCGGTCATCAGTGTGTCCCCTCAGAGAGGGGTGATCAGTCATCGGTGTGTTCCCTCGGAGAAGGGTGATCGGTGTGTACTGACCAAGTAGTCAGGTGTGATGACGTAATTGTGAGGTAATCCTGTGGGCATGCTTGAGGAGGGCACGTGGATCAAGAAGAGTGAGAGAAAGGAAAGTGTAGCTTAGAAGTCGATGAGATTGTCATTTGTTGATGAAGGCGGTGGTCTCCGATTTCTCTCGTATGTAATCAGTAATCGCCTAGATTGCACATGATCGCCGTGTGTGAAGATTAGGAGATCAGGTGGTCAACAAGTCGCCCAAAGGAGCACATCGCCGAGTATTTGAGAAGACTTGGTAAGCACTTAATATATGGTCTAAATACAGAAGATAAGTGGCATATCTGCCACCATGTGTAGTGTGAGCCGTGATACCCAGTGTTAACCAGCTCACCATGTTAGGGTTGTGCCCAGAGTAGCCTGTGCATTAAGCTACTCCCTGTGTGGATAACTTAGTCGCAGGAGCAAAGTGAAAGTAACGTTTCAGGTGCAGGTACTCCAGATGGTGACACGTGTATGACCAGATGTTATCCACGTGTCAAGAGGAATAACTGTTAGGAGAGAGAAAGACTCAGGTATATATGTAGAATTCTTAACGGATGCCTTAGCTCCAAAACCCACCGAAGCTTAAAGATGCCTTAGGTCTGTTTTAGCGTCTGGTTTGGAGAACCTACAGAGAACCTCCCAGGTGCTCCAAGGGCAGACGTCGCTCGTCGTACTGCTGCTTGAGGATGCCTGAATCACAGCGCGAAGGAGAGAAAAGAGAAGGATGAAGGTGAGCTCACTCTTTCACTCTTGAACCACTGCAACGTCCTCTGCCTCTCAGAAGTGGGTTTTTGAATCTTAAACCAACTTGTCCACAAAAGCCGCTGCCACCACCCACTCTGCAGGGAAGTTTGTGTGTACGCTTCCCTGAACAGTACGACTACGCGTGACTCTGCGCATGCCAATTCTCTGAGGTCACTATTCTGAACCACCCTTTTTGTCTACGTGTCGCACGTGCAGGACGTCTCATGCTGGGAGCCTGGGTCCCACCTTATCTGTGTGAAACTTGACACCGTGCGATAATCTTCCACCGATGACCGCTCGCGCGATGACCATCCACCGATGTCTCATCCTAGCGAACGACCAATGTCTCTTCCTGGAAAACGACCGATGTGTCCATCATCCTGGCGATGACTATCTGTTTCTCATACCGGCGATGACTGACGTGCCTCATCCCGGTGATGACTGATTCCTCATCCTGGCAGACAACCGATGTCTCATCCTGGAGGACCACCGATGTCTCACCCTGGCAGACAACCGATGTCTCACCCTGGAGGACCACCGATGTGTCTCCCATCCTGGTTGATGACCGATGTTCCTCTCATCCTGTTGGCGATCTCTTATCGCCCTTGTGTGCGACGAGAACACATCGCCTTACTCTGCTCACCGATGTCACATCGTCACACCTTGCTGAAGGTTCTTCATCCCACTATGTTACGTCTAAGGTATCACCTCCACATGGCTTGGTGACGTCGGTAGCTTCACCTTTCCAAGAATAGACCAGCACTACTCCTCGTGCGCCCATGCATGCAACACTAAGGATGATTTCTTATGCTCAAGCATAGAGCTTCGCACGCCCAGCGTATCTAAGGCTTAACCCACACCTTGATACGCGTGGTTTTTGGAACCCACTATGGTTAATCCAGCACCTGGACGACATACTAAGTGCACATTCGGCGATCATGTACACCATAGGCGATTATGTGCAAGAGAGGTCGGAGATCGCCTCCGTCTTCAATAACGGCGATCTCGTAGAAGACTTCTTAGCTACACTTTTCTTCCTTTACTCTTCTTGATCCACATGTCTTCCTCGAGCACATCCACGTGATTACCTCACGATAAAGTCATCGCACCTGACTACTTGGTTAATACAATGGTCAGCCGACCGACCTCTACCAGCTGACCCCCGATCTTGGGCGACGTCCGAGATCCGACTACTACGAAACTTCATTTACCAGCTCTTTGTATTTTAAATAATAACATCTTCTGAAATTATTTAAATATAACACTTTCATTCCAATTAAAGTTTCTAGGTCCTTACATTCTCCCCAACTAGAAAAATTTTCGTCCTCGAAAATTGAATTACAAGGAAAAGAGGTATGGATAGGCTTCTCTCATGGGTTCTTCTAACTCCCAAGTTGAATCACCCGATCTCTCATCCCACACCACTTTCAACATGTTGATGGTCTTGCCTCTGAGCTGTTTACTTTGCCGATCGTCAATCCTAACTGGTTTTGCTTCAAAGGACAAGTCATCCCTGATCTGCACATCGTCCACTTCCAGCACATGACTAGGGTCTGCCATGTACCTCTTCAGCTGTGATACGTGAAAGACATTATGCAGATTCGCTAAATGGGGAGGTAGGGCGGTCTCATAAGCCACTGGACCGATCCTCCTTAAGATCTGATATGGCCCGACTAACTTAGGAGACAGCTCCTTTGATCTGATAGCTCGTCCTACACCCTTGGTCGATGTCACTTTCATAAATGCATGATCTCCAACTACAACTCCAAAGGTCTTCTCCTCATTGTCAACATCATCACTACCTCTACAAGAGTTATTATCCTTGTGTTCATTTAAGGCCAGAAGTGTGTTCTTAGCCTTGTCAGCTTCGTCCTCATAGCCACCACTAGAGTTGTTACCCTTGTCCTCAGGAGCGACATAGAGTGGCTCCCTCAAAGTTATTCCCTTCATATTTTCCAGATCCACAGGGGTTTCCCAACCAAACGATTCTTGCTCACCTTCTTAGCAACTTCAACTTTGGGGATGGATGATGATTCACTTTCTAAGGCAGAGCCATCCGACGAAGATCCCTCTACCACTGTCATTAGCTGCAGTTACAACACCTTCCCACCACCCATCGTACCACCAGGCATACACTGCTGATTCAAACCCAAGTGGGCGACCTGAATGGCGTTCAAGAGAGCATGGCTTGACTGTTAAGCGGTCTGAACATTGCATACCCAAATTAATCAGTAGCTGCCACTCTAGACGAAAGGACCCATTCCTCTAGTTTCTGTGGTCCCTCTTTATCAAGCCAGTCATCGTACTGGACCTTCAGCAGCGTTGGAGACACACTCCAGATTTTGCATCTAAACCAGCATTCTCTAACGCCATTATCTTGCCATGTTCAGGAGCCTTTAACTTCAACCCACCATTCCCACACTCATCTTTCAAATCCCGATCAACAAAACAACCCTATTCTGCATGAAACCTTCCCTCTTAGGAGGTAGTCCAAGTATTTCTTCTGGAAATACATCCATGAAATCTTTCACCACATGTATCCTGCTTACGTCCTCTTCACTCTTCACTCCCCCCTTTAGCTAGGATCACAAAACACGTCGCCCCTTCTTTCAACTCCGACTTCACATGCTGAGCAGATATCACACCTGACCCTTGGAGATCGGGAAACACCACCTTCTGGCTACCGCAATCTGTGAGAACGTGATTGGCAGATAGCCAATCCATTCCTAGGATAACATCCAGATCCTGAAGAGGTAGACAGATCAAATTCACTTTGAACCTGCGTCCCTCTACTATCACTGGACATTCAGAGCAAACTGGGGAGGTCAAAACCTGTCCTGATGCAGGTGTAGAGACCAACCGTTCAAACGGCAGCTCCTTCACTAGAAGGCCCAGTTCGGTTGCACACCGATTTGACACAAGAGAGTGTGTCGCTCCAGAAACAAACAAAACTCTAAAGTATCCACCAGCTATAAACAAGCACCTTGTACTAGGTTACCTGACTGAGATGCCTCCGCTCCAGACATGGCAAACACTCTCCCTACTACCTGAGGTCTGCTGCCTTCGTTCCTCAACTGCTGGGAACCACTGGGTTGAGTCGCCCTATTCCCGTTAGGACATTCTCTAGCAAGGTGTCGCGTCTTTCGGCAGATGTAGCATCTTCTCTCTGAATTTCTCTTGGGGCACACATTGGATGTGTGTGGTCCACCACAATGGGAACATCTGAGTTTCCAGGGCTGTTGCTGCTGAAACTGGGGCGGTGCTGCTTCTGCCCCATGCTGTGGAGGTCTCGCATAAGGCTTATTCTGCTGTTGCTGCACCTTGGCCTTCCCACTGGAAGAACCCCCTGGGTGTGACCTGATCACCCGAGAGTCACTCTTCTCAAGTGTCTCCACCATCATCGCCTTCTCCACTAAGGCGTGAAATTCTCTTATGCACATAGGTGCTATGGTCTTCTTCAGCTCATGCTTTAAACCTTCTTCAAACTTCCTACACCTCCAAGCCTCAGAGGTCGCCTGGGTATAAAATCGGGCGAGATACTCAAACCAAGCAGCATAAGCATTCACTGACATCTCCCCCTGCTCCAATCTGAGGAATTCTGCTTCCCTCGCAAATCTTGCACTATCTGGGAAGTATTTTTCCAGAAATCTCACCCTGAAACTCTCCCAGTCTAACACTTCAGCTCTGGCTTCCATCATCTGCTGAGCTCCCATCCACTAGAACTTGGCTTCTCCAGATAGCAGATAGGTAGCGAATACCAATTTCTTCCCTTCAGGGCAGGAGGTTGCCCTAAAGATTTTCTCCAACTCCCTGACCCACTGATCTGCTTGATCAGGGGTAGCATTCCCACTGAACTTGGGTGGGTTGTGCCTCATGAACTCGGTCAGTCCCATCTGATCCTGAGGCTGACCGAGGTGGGAAGCTGTTTCAGCCAACTGAGCAGTTTCCCAATGGTGCATTGCAGTCTGATGATTCTGAGCCATTGCTGCATTCTGTTGTTGGATGGCAGTTGCCATCATCTCAATAGCCTTGGCAATTTGGCTCATTTCCGAAGAAGGTTGGGGAGGGGTAGGAGGTCTACGTGCCATCTCTCTTCGTTTCAGATTTTGAAACTATAGGTTTTCTATATTCCCTACAACTACAAGAATGAGATCGATAAGAAATCAATTCATTCAGGAGGTAACATCTAGACCTTACAAAGGTCAGCATCTCAAAGTCATTAAGAATTTGAGCTCATCAACAGAATTGTGATACTTATAATCTCAAGCAAAACACCAGACAGCTACTGGTATACAATCCGTCAATCCAAACAACTACTTTCAGTCAATCACAAGGACATTCAATAAAATGAAATAAATCACACCAGAATTCAATGTATGCTAAACATCAAACCTTTGGAATTAAGATTGAGAATCATCTTGATCCAGTTATGAGTGTGCACCCTCACTACTTTATCAAGATCCTCTCATTCTTAATACTAAGATTTTCAGTTAGGGCATACATTCACTAAAGCACACACAAAATTTCAATACAAAAACATTTTGAAAACCTTTCACTATAGTTGTTATTTAAAACTCAAATAGATTTTATGAGCAGAAGAAACACAATGGATCCACAGCCCTCAGGTCATCCTAAGGACGAACTGCTCTGATACCATTAATGTAACATCCCGCCAATTTACTTTTCATATTTATGTAATAAAATAAAGGTGAAACAAATATATCGAAGTGAACATAATTATATATATGTAATGAAGTTTCTCCTCACAGGGAGTTTAATACATAATCGGTCAGTTTTCCAAAAACTTAAACAAAATACAGTAAAATAGAAAGACAGGCGATCTCCTATCAGAAAACAGAAAAAGGGGTGATCGCCCGACAGAAACAGAAACAGGCGATCTCCTTCCGGCGACCACTCACAGAGGAGCTCTATTTCCTGCAACATCATCTGCTCCCGTGTAAATTATACACGATCATCACAGGTTTAAGAAAAAGCCAAACACAACTCCAAAAACACAGGGTAAGCTAGATATTTGAAAGAGAATTTAGATATGAAACTTAAAAATCAAGATAAAACAAGTTAAAGACACCCACGTAAAACTATCAATTTTCTCATTCTCTTCACATGACCATCAAGTAAACACGTATTCCTCAATTCCTCAAGAGTCGTTCAAATCACATAATGCATCAAGTGTCTATCAAATTCAAAGTTTCTCATTTCTTACGTCGGACTTCCACTGATTCAACACACATAGACACATACCACACCACTGTAAAGTCCACACAGGACAGCAAGCAAAGTCCACACAGGACAGCAAGTAAAGTCCACACAGGACAGCAAGGAAGGTCCACACAGGACAGCAAGGAAAGTCCACACAGGACAGCAACTAAAGTCCACACAGGACAGCAAGGAAAGTCCACACAGGACAGCAAGGAAAGTCCACACAGGACAGCAAGCAAACTCCACACAGGACAGCAAGTAAAGTCCACACAGGACAGCAAGGAAAGTCCACACAGGACAGCAAGGAAAGTCCACACAGGACAGCAAGTAAAGTCCACACAGGACAGCAAACAAAGTCCACACAGGACAGCTAAAGATCATCAATTCACCCAATGCACCATACAACACTTAAATGAACGATCTCAACCACAGCAACAAACGTATCCAGGTTCAGATTTTTCCAATAACACGTGCATTTCACATATACTCAAACAAGTTCAAAGCGACACTAAAACAGGGGATTTCGAAGACAACATTTAAAACTGGCGATTACGTCGCCCCACACGTAAAAACAGAGCATCGTGAAAAAGAATATGAAATCGGCGACCACGTCGCCCTCACTTCAGAACCTACTCGTCCAAACACAGGGAATTATGCAATAACAGTTGAAAACCGGCGACCACGTCGCCCCATCATCTCAATCATCTAATATAAGGTTTTCGTTGGAAAAAAAGGCTAGCTCCCCTTACCTGGACTTGCGCAAAACACCAAGAGCTCCAAAACCCACCGAAGCTTAAAGATGCCTTAGCTCTGTTTTAGCGTCTGGTTTGGAGAACCTGCAGAGAACCTCCCAGGTGCTCCAAGGGCAGACGTCGCTCGTCGTACTGCTGCTTGAGGATGCCTGAATCACAGCGCGAAGGAGAGAAAAGAGAAGGATGAAGGTGAGCTCACTCTTTCACTCTTGAACCACTGCAACGTCCTCTGCCTCTCAGAAGTGGGTTTTTGAATCTTAAACCAACTTGTCCACAAAAGCCGCTGCCACCACCCACTCTGCAGGGAAGTTTGCGTGTACGCTTCCCTGAACAGTACGACTACGCGTGACTCTGCGCATGCCAATTCTCTGAGGTCACTATTCTGAACCACCCTTTTTGTCTACGTGTCGCGCGTGCAGGACATCTCATGCTGGGAGCCTGGGTCCCACCTTATCTGTGTGAAACTCGACACCGTGCGATAATCTTCCACCGATGACCGCTCGCGCGATGACCATCCACCGATGTCTCATCCTAGCGAACGACCGATGTCTCTTCCTGGAAAACAACCGATGTGTCCCTCATCCTGGCGATGACTGTCTGTCTCTCATACCGGCGATGACTGACGTGCCTCATCCCGGTGATGACTGATTCCTCATCCTGGCAGACAACCGATGTCTCATCCTGGAGGACCACCGATGTCTCACCCTGGCAGACAACCGATGTCTCACCCTGGAGGACCACCGATGTGTCTCCCATCCTGGTTGATGACCGATGTTCCTCTCATCCTGTTGGCGATCTCTTATCGCTCTTGTGTGCGACGAGAACACATCGCCTTACTCTGCTCACCGATGTCACATCGTCACACCTTGCTGAAGGTTCTTCATCCCACTATGTTACGTCTAAGGTATCACCTCCACATGGCTTGGTGACGTCGGTAGCTTCACCTTTCCAAGAATAGACCAGCACTACTCCTCGTGCACCCATGCATGCAACACTAAGGATGATTTCTTATGCTCAAGCATAGAGCTTCGCACGCCCAGCGTATCTAAGGCTTAACCCACACCTTAATACGCGTGGTTTTTGGAACCCACTATGGTTAATCCAGCACCTTGACCACATACTAAGTGCACATTCGGCGATCATGTACACCATAGGCGATTATGTGTAAGAGAGGTCGGAGATCGCCTCCGTCTTCAATAACGGCGATCTCGTAGAAGACTTCTTAGCTACACTTTTCTTCCTTTACTCTTCTTGATCCACATGTCTTCCTCGAGCACATCCACGTGATTACCTCACGATAAAGTCATCGCACCTGACTACTTGGTTAATACAATGGTCAGCCGACCGACCTCTACCAGCTGACCCCCGATCTTGGGCGACGTCCGAGGTCCGACTACTACGAAACTTCATTTACCAGCTCTTTGTATTTTAAATAATAACATCTTCTGAAATTATTTAAATATAACACTTTTATTTAAATGAGCAAGAACCTCCTAGGAGTGATGGTGATCTTGAAGGTGCATGATGTGTATGGGAGTAGGGAGGTTTGGCCAACCCTTGGTGAGGTGAAGGACATGAAGATCAATTCCGAGAAACTAGGAGAGAGCAAAGCTTGGCACAAATTTGGCAGCATAACTTTACTCATATTAATCTTAAAAAAACATGAGCCAAAGCACCCTATTTATAGGAGATGGTGCCTTGGAGAGTAAGGAGCAAGGGTAGGATGGGGAATACATAAAAGAGGGGGCTGCTAGGGTGTTGACTAAAGGTCAATGCAGCCCCTTAGCATGCTTCTAGAAGGTAGGGCTACATTCCTACCCTAAAAGGCCTAGGTACAAGCTAAATTGTTAAATACACCCCCTATTGTGCTAAATGAACCCTACTCTACTGAAATTACAAATAAACTGAAATTAATTGATGCTCAGCTCCCATGGCTTGGGCTCTACTCCTTGTGGTCCTCTGAGGGGTCTTTGAATATGTAAAGAAAAGTTTCTCTGCCATCAGTAGCATAGTCCCAATCTTCTTAAATACTCTTTTCCAAGGACCTAGTTGTTGGGCCTGAGCTTGGGCTTAGGCTTGGGCTTGGGCCTCTTCCATCAACTTGGTTCAACAAGTACAGGGCAAGAAACATCAAACAATTGAGGTATCTTGTAAGAACCTAGAAGTTTATATTGGAATAAAAGTGTTATATTATAAATAAATTCGAAGCACGTGTTTATTTAAATATAAAGGAAGTAATGTATAGCTGAGAAGCCTACGAGATCGCCGTTATTAAGCGGGTAGGCGATCTCCAACTTCTCTGGCACTTGAACGCCTATCGCCTAGCTTATGCTTGAACGCCTATCGCCTAGCTTATGCTTGAACGCCTATCGCCTGTGTGTACCTAGTAGCCTGTCGCCTAGAGTACACCTAATCGCCGAAACTACACTTAGTGTGTAGCCAAAATGTTGGATCAACCCTGGTACGTCCCAAAAGCCACGCGTATCAAGGTATGGGTTAAACCTTGGATACGCTGGGCAGGCGAAGCTCTATACTTGAGCATAAGAGAATCATCCTTAACGTTACACGCTTGGGCGCACGAGGACTTGTGCTAATCAACTCTTGGAAATATGAAGCCACCGACGTCACCGAGTCATGTGGAGAAGATACCTTAGACGTAACATAGTGGAATGAAGGACCTCAAGGAAGGCGTGGCGATGTGTCATCGAGCATCGCCAGGGCGCAAGGCATGCAGGATCGCCTGGGCGCGAGGGGCATGCGGGCATCATCAGGGCGAGAGGTCATCGGTTGTTAGCCTTCGCGCGAGAGGTCATCGGTTGTTAGCCTTCGCGCGAGAGGTCATCGGTTGTTAGCCTTCGCGCAAGAGGTCATCGGTTGTTAGCCTTCGCGCGAGAGGTCATCGGTGGATAGTCTTCGCGCCTGTGGTCATCGGTGAAAAGGTCATCGCGCTACGTTAAGATATACACAGAGAACGTGGGACCCAGACATCCAGCATGAGACGTTCTGCATGCGCGCCACGTAGACAAAAGAGTGGTTCAGAATAGTGACCTCAGAGTGTTAGCCTGCGCAGAGGCACGCTTAGGTGTACTGTTCAGCGAAGCGTACACGCAAACTCCCTGCAGAGTGGGTGGTGGCAGCGGTTTTTGTGGAGAAGTCAGCTTAAGATGCAAAAACCCATTTCTGAGGGAGAAGGAAAGAAACGTTGCTGTGGTTCCAGAGCTAAAGGGTGCGTTTATCTCCCTTCTCCTCCATTCTCTCCTTCGCACTGCGATTCTAGTACACCTTCACGCGGGAATACGACGAGCGACAGCCACCATTGGAGCACTTGGGTGGTTCTCTACAAGCTCTTCAAAACCAGACACAAGAACAGAGTCAAGGCGTTCTTCAAGCTTCGTTGGATTTCGGAACTCCTGGTGTTTGCGCAAGTCCAGGTAAGGGAAGCTAGACCCCTTTTTCCATACGAGCCATAGCGTAGTCTTTCTGAAGTGAGGGCGACGTGGTCGCCATTTTCGTTTGTATCTGTGTGAAATGCCCTATGTTGTGTGCTTGGGCGACGTGGTCGCCGGTTTTAAACAAAATCTTCGAAACACTCTGTTTTTGAACTAGATCGCCGGTTTTGGCGCTGTTTTGCGAAATCTCTGTTTTTGATGTTGTTTTGAAACTACTTGAGATTTACATGAGATATTCGAAGATCTGAAGCTTTGAAATGTTTGTTGATGTGATTTGAATCATTTACTTGAATGGTATGATGTGTTTGGATGTGGGATCGAGGCATAGTATTTTCAGGAAAGGAAATACCGTGTTGAGATTGGTTAGGAAAGTGCATTGATCAGTGAGTAACCTGTTAATGAGACGATCCTGACTCTGCTGAGATAATGGAATCACGTAGATGAAGTTATTCAGTTGGTGAGAGTCGAAGGAGGTTCGCATGAATGGGCGAGTAGTTTGAAAAAGAATGGGCTCGACTGTTATACGAATTAACCTTGTCATGCTGTATGGTGATGTGTTGAGATTCATCGTATGCTTGTGAATGTGTGAGATTTCACGGCGACCCTGTGGATGTGTGAGATTCCACAGTGGGCAGTATGACAGGTGCATGTCTCTGGATACTAAGTTCAACGCACGAGTCAATCCGGAAGTAGTGTCAAGTGTCTTGTGTTGTGAGTCAGTGGAAAGTCTGACATGTGAAATGAGAAACTTGAATATTGATAGACACTTGATGCTGTGTTGTGAAATGGAATGACTATGGGAAATGTAGTGAATTTGTGATTTTGGGCGACCAGCTGAATGCTAATTGTAGTTCTACGTTTTACATGGATAATTTGGAACTTGGTTTACTTTGATTGTCATGTTCATGATTTAAACTCTATTTAAAGATATCTAGCTTACCCTTTATTTTGTATTGCTCTGTGGCTGTTTTCTATTAAAAACTGTGATGATCGTGTCTTTTACACGGGAGCAGATGATCTTCCAGGGAGTAGAGCTCCTCAGTGAGTGGTCGCCGGAAGGAGATCGCCTATCTCCGTCTCTACCGGGTGATCGCCGGTTTATGCCTCCATCGGGTGATCGCCGGTTTTCGTGTCCTGATAGAAGATCGCCCGTTTTGGGGTCTTCTGTTAGAGATCGCCGTTTTAAAGTTGGAGATCGCCGTTTTCTTTTGAGACCGCCTGTCTTACTGCATTTCTTTTATTATTTTCGTAAAATCTTGCAAACAATTGATTTGGTTATGTATTAAACTCCCTAAGGGGAGTAACTTCATTTCTGATATATATATATATATATACATTTTATTTTGCACTCTTCAATATTATTTGGTTACACTTAATTTCAATTATACATGGATGTATGTATTATTTTGGCGGGATGTTACATTAATGGTATCAGAGCAGTTCGTCCTTAGGATGACCTGAGGGCTGTGGATCCATTGTGTTTCTTCTGCTCATAAAAGTTATTTGAGTTTTTAAATAACAACTATAGTGAAAGGTTTTCAAACGTTTTGTATTGAAAAGTTTGTGTGTGTTTCTGTGCTTTAGTGAATGTATGCTCAAATTGAAAATCTTGGTATCAAGAATGAGAAGATCCTGATAAAGGAATGAGGGTGCACACTCATAACTGGATCAAGATAATTCTTAATCTTAATTCCAAAGGTTTGATATTTAGCCTACATTGAATTCTGGTGTGATTTTTGAGTGTTCTTGATTTTGACTGAAGTGGTAGTTTGGATTGATGTTTGCACACCAGTAACTGTTCTGGTGTTTTGTTTGGGATTATAAGTCTTGTGATTCTGTTGATGAGCTCAAATTCTTAATGATTTTGAGATGCTAACCTTTGTAAGGTCTAGCTGTTACCCCCCTTGAATGAATTGATTTCTTATCGATCTCATTCTTGTAGTTGTAGGGAATATAGGAATATTATAGTTCAAAATCTGAAAACGAAGGAGATGGCACGTAGACCTTCTACCCCTCCCCAACCTTCTTCGGAGATGAGCCAGATTGCCAAGGCTATCGAGATGATGGCGACTGCCATCCAACAGCAGAATACGGTAATGGCCCAGATTCATCAGGCTGTAATGAATCATTTGGAAACTGCTGGATCGGCTGCAACAGCTTCCCAGGTCAATCAGCCTCGGGAGCAGGTAGGGATGACCGAGTTCATGAGGCACAACCCACCCATGCTCAGTGGGAGTGCTACCCCTGATCAAGCAGATCCGTGGACCAGGGAGTTACATGCCCTAGTGAGGAAGGCAAGGGTAGTGGAGACCCTGGAGAGGAGTGGTTCCAGAGTAATCAGATCACAACCAGGGGGTCCCTCCAGTGGGAAGGCCAAGGTACAGCACCCACGAAGCAAACCTTATGCGATACCTCCACCACCTCGGACAGGAGCAATTCCGCCCCAGTTTCAGCAGCAACAACCAGGGAAACCAAGATGTTTCCGTTGTGGTGGGTTACATAACGTCAAGGTGTGCCCCAAGAGGAACTCAGAGAAAGGGTGTTTCACATGTCAAGAGATGGGGCACATTTCTAGAGATTGTCCTAACAGAAAAAGGATGACTCAACCCGTTAGTTCCCAGCAGTTGAGGAATGGAGGCAGTCGACCTCAGGCAGCAGGGAGAGTGCTTGCCATGGCTGGAGCGGAGGCATCTCAGTCAGGTAACTTAGTACAGAATGTTGCTCTATAGCTGGTAGATACGTTATAGTTTTGTTTGATTCTGGAGAGACACACTCTTTTGTGTCAAATCGGTGTGCAACCGAGCTTGGGCCATATAGTGGAGGAGCTGTCGTTTGAACGATTGGCCTCTGCACCTGCTTCAAAAACAGGTTTTGACCTCCCTAGGTTGCTCTGAATGCCCAGTGGTAGTAGATGGAATGAAAGGAACAAGTGTGAGTTAGATTTGGTAGTACCAAGGTTTAGTCCCAGTTACGTATAAGTCATGGAGAGTAAATAAGCAAGAGGCTGGGGGTTTAAAGCTTAAGCATGTGTAACCATGGGAAGTACCAGAGTTAAATTCCAAGGAAGGAATTTTCTTTTGAAGCGTAGAAGATGCTCATGTCAATGAAACAGCATGAGATGGTTCTAGCTTAGGCTTCACGCAGAATGGATGCTGTTTGGCTGACCGGGATTTGAAAGAGGATTATGGAAATGGTGGGTTGAGATAAAAGGCTTCCGAAAATGTAAGCCTCCGAAGTTTTTGGCAAATAAGATGTAGATCGACCTGTGAATGTAGAAGGGAAGGAGGATATGGCTGTGGATAAGAATGAGGGTAGGCCGTGTTATGATGATGTTGAGTCTTTCCAGAGATGTAGTAAATTTCAGAATGATGGGTGTGGAAGGGATTGTGAGTGGAAATAGCCTGTGGTATCTGGGACAGAAGGAGAATAGAGTTATCCTTAGGCAAGAGATTCTGGAGGCAGAGGTGCGTTCGTTCTCGTATGCCTTCTGGATAGGCACCTGAAACCGACGTCAATGCATCCAACGTATACATTGAAGAAGAAGGTCGTAATGGGAACAGGAAGTCGAGTTGGCAAAAGGGGTCATAATAATAATTTGGAAGGTAACAGCAACAAAAACCTTGTCTTTGTAAGGTACAGAATTATGCAGCGGAGTAATGAATAAAAAGTGTCCCTTTTGGGAGCGTGGGAATTTGATCAGCAGTTGAGAAGTCGGTGAATGATTTGATCAAGATGCAGGAGTTGATTCCTAGAAGGACACTTCGGACCCTAGTTTGAGTTCGCTAGGGGGTGGCATGAGTTGTGGACAGCTGTCCCCTTTCCTCCCAATGAAGGGATCTTGCCCGCTTTCTCTAAAGGGGCTAGTCCTGGTTACGTTAAGGACCTAGTTCTAGACTTGTTCAATAAAGTCTTCAAGGTTGGGAGTAGAGTGTGAATGCTGGAGTTGGCACTCTATGGGGCAGCATATCCCATGTACAGGGATGTAAAATGGATTTTGATGAAGTATTGAGGTAGGAAGAGTTGGTTCAATAGATCACCGAGAGGGTGAATCTGATACAGGACAGAATAAAAGTTTCTTAAGGTCAGCAAATGTCCTAGGCAGAGCAGAGGAGAAGACCTTTGGAGGTTGCTGCTGGGGTCATGTCTTTATGAAGGGGGACACCAGCCAAGGGTGTAGGGTAGGCGATCAGATCAAAGAAGCTGTCCCCTAAGTTTGTTGGGCCATATCGGATCTTAAGGAGGATAAGTCTGGTGGCTTATGAGATCGCCCCACCTCCCCAATTAGCAAGTCTACATAATGTATTCCACGTATCATAGCTAAGGAAGTCCCTTGCAGACCCTACTCACGTGTTGGGAGTGGACAACGTGAAGATCGGGTGATTCACCATGGGAATTTGAAGAAACCATGAGAGAAGCATATCCTTACCTCCTTCCTTGTAACCCAATTTTCGAGGACGAAAATTTTTCTTGTTGGGGAGATTGTAAGAACCTAGAAGTTTATATTGGAATAAAAGTGTTATATTATAAATAAATTCGAAGCACGTGTTTATTTAAATATAAAGGAAGGAATGTATAGCTGAGAAGCCTACGAGATCGCCGTTATTAAGCGGGTAGGCGATCTCCAACTTCTCTGGCACTTGAACGCCTATCGCCTAGCTTATGCTTGAACGCCTATCGCCTAGCTTATGCTTGAACGCCTATCGCCTGTGTGTACCTAGTAGCCTGTCGCCTAGAGTACACCTAATCGCCGAAACTACACTTAGTGTGTAGCCAAAATGTTGGATCAACCCTGGTACGTCCCAAAAGCCACGCGTATCAAGGTATGGGTTAAACCTTGGATACGCTGGGCAGGCGAAGCTCTATACTTGAGCATAAGAGAATCATCCTTAACGTTACACGCTTGGGCGCACGAGGACTTGTGCTAATCAACTCTTGGAAATATGAAGCCACCGACGTCACCGAGTCATGTGGAGAAGATACCTTAGACGTAACATAGTGGAATGAAGGACCTCAAGGAAGGCGTGGCGATGTGTCATCGAGCATCGCCAGGGCGCAAGGCATGCAGGATCGCCTGGGCGCGAGGGGCATGCGGGCATCATCAGGGCGAGAGGTCATCGGTTGTTAGCCTTCGCGCGAGAGGTCATCGGTTGTTAGCCTTCGCGCGAGAGGTCATCGGTTGTTAGCCTTCGCGCAAGAGGTCATCGGTTGTTAGCCTTCGCGCGAGAGGTCATCGGTGGATAGTCTTCGCGCCTGTGGTCATCGGTGAAAAGGTCATCGCGCTACGTTAAGATATACACAGAGAACGTGGGACCCAGACATCCAACATGAGACGTTCTGCATGCGCGCCACGTAGACAAAAGAGTGGTTCAGAATAGTGACCTCAGAGTGTTAGCCTGCGCAGAGACACGCTTAGGTGTACTGTTCAGCGAAGCGTACACGCAAACTCCCTGCAGAGTGGGTGGTGGCAGCGGTTTTTGTGGAGAAGTCAGCTTAAGATGCAAAAACCCATTTCTGAGGGAGAAGGAAAGAAACGTTGCTGTGGTTCCAGAGCTAAAGGGTGCGTTTATCTCCCTTCTCCTCCATTCTCTCCTTCGCACTGCGATTCTAGTACACCTTCACGCGGGAATACGACGAGCGACAGCCACCATTGGAGCACTTGGGTGGTTCTCTACAAGCTCTTCAAAACCAGACACAAGAACAGAGTCAAGGCGTTCTTCAAGCTTCGTTGGATTTCGGAACTCCTGGTGTTTGCGCAAGTCCAGGTAAGGGAAGCTAGACCCCTTTTTCCATACGAGCCATAGCGTAGTCTTTCTGAAGTGAGGGCGACGTGGTCGCCATTTTCGTTTGTATCTGTGTGAAATGCCCTATGTTGTGTGCTTGGGCGACGTGGTCGCCGGTTTTAAACAAAATCTTCGAAACACTCTGTTTTTGAACTAGATCGCCGGTTTTGGCGCTGTTTTGCGAAATCTCTGTTTTTGATGTTGTTTTGAAACTACTTGAGATTTACATGAGATATTCGAAGATCTGAAGCTTTGAAATGTTTGTTGATGTGATTTGAATCATTTACTTGAATGGTATGATGTGTTTGGATGTGGGATCGAGGCATAGTATTTTCAGGAAAGGAAATACCGTGTTGAGATTGGTTAGGAAAGTGCATTGATCAGTGAGTAACCTGTTAATGAGACGATCCTGACTCTGCTGAGATAATGGAATCACGTAGATGAAGTTATTCAGTTGGTGAGAGTCGAAGGAGGTTCGCATGAATGGGCGAGTAGTTTGAAAAAGAATGGGCTCGACTGTTATACGAATTAACCTTGTCATGCTGTATGGTGATGTGTTGAGATTCATCGTATGCTTGTGAATGTGTGAGATTTCACGGCGACCCTGTGGATGTGTGAGATTCCACAGTGGGCAGTATGACAGGTGCATGTCTCTGGATACTAAGTTCAACGCACGAGTCAATCCGGAAGTAGTGTCAAGTGTCTTGTGTTGTGAGTCAGTGGAAAGTCTGACATGTGAAATGAGAAACTTGAATATTGATAGACACTTGATGCTGTGTTGTGAAATGGAATGACTATGGGAAATGTAGTGAATTTGTGATTTTGGGCGACCAGCTGAATGCTAATTGTAGTTCTACGTTTTACATGGATAATTTGGAACTTGGTTTACTTTGATTGTCATGTTCATGATTTAAACTCTATTTAAAGATATCTAGCTTACCCTTTATTTTGTATTGCTCTGTGGCTGTTTTCTATTAAAAACTGTGATGATCGTGTCTTTTACACGGGAGCAGATGATCTTCCAGGGAGTAGAGCTCCTCAGTGAGTGGTCGCCGGAAGGAGATCGCCTATCTCCGTCTCTACCGGGTGATCGCCGGTTTATGCCTCCATCGGGTGATCGCCGGTTTTCGTGTCCTGATAGAAGATCGCCCGTTTTGGGGTCTTCTGTTAGAGATCGCCGTTTTAAAGTTGGAGATCGCCGTTTTCTTTTGAGACCGCCTGTCTTACTGCATTTCTTTTATTATTTTCGTAAAATCTTGCAAACAATTGATTTGGTTATGTATTAAACTCCCTAAGGGGAGTAACTTCATTTCTGATATATATATATATACATTTTATTTTGCACTCTTCAATATTATTTGGTTACACTTAATTTCAATTATACATGGATGTATGTATTATTTTGGCGGGATGTTACATATCTCAAGCCAAGAGTGTGTAAGAAACTTTAAGCTTGCAAAGAACTGTGTTTGTGTGTGAACTTGTCTTTACCTTGGGCATTACCCCATTATATAGCTGTTTTAGGTTACTTGCCGCATACCTGCCCCTGTCCAAGCATTGCCTCTAACGAATTTAGGGTTACCCCTTTGGGATTCTAACGCACAATCTTAGCGCACCTTCCTTTCATAGAGTGCAACTCCCGTGGCGGCATTCCTTTCCTGGAGTGCATAACTTAAGGTGTGGCCGCTAGGGTTTCAGCACCTACCCTAGTGCCGCTAACCCAAACTTGTCTAATAACTTAATATCTCACGTGCCTTAAAACCTTCACATGCCTCACATGCGTTTCTAAGGATAATTCTATTGTGTCAAAACCTTACGTCTTGAACACATCCTGCATGCATGGCATATCCGTGAATATGGTTCGGTGTCTTGACACGTGTAATTCTGTGGGCCCCCCCTGTGGGCCCTACCATGCCGACCTCTCACTCATGTGCTGACGTCTGAGGTCTGGCCACTACAAAGTCAATTTGATGTTCAATGCCCCTTAAAGGAGGTAGTCCTTTGGGTGGCTCTTGGAACACATCCTGAAATTCCTTTATCAAAGGGTCCAAGTATGTATAACTATCTACTGCCGACTCAATCTTTAGGTTTCTTTTAGGAAAGTGATGAAGACCAAGTAGAGGAGGTGCTTGAGGCCCCAGCCCAAGAAGCCCAAGCCCAACCCATGAGCTCAACATCCTTCAAGCCTCAAAGGATTACTAGGAGCAAGGCTAAAGCTTTGGGTGATAAGCATCAATGGATGACTCTTTTTGTAATTTCTTTTTGAGTAGTTTGTAGAAGAATAATAAAGGTAGGTGTAAATATAGGAATAGGGGGTGTTATTGTACAAAGATGAGTCACACCTTCCATGTGACATAAAAAGAGCGTGTAGGTGTAGTTTTTAGGAGGTGCCAAAGTAGAAAATAAGTCACTCCTCCCTTGTGACTCTAGATTGGTGCCGAATTTGAATTTGAATTGGGTGTGTATTTGAATTTGTTTCACTTCATTTCAGCTCTCTAAAACTTTAAATAGAGGTGTTTAGTCATTGTACATTCATATTGAAATTAGAAGTAAAGTTACTATGCTCAAATTGTGAGTGAGTTTTGTGAGACTTGTTCTCCTCTTCCTTGTCTCATCTTGTGAGTGCTTTAGGAGCTCTCAAGTGGCGGCATTCCAACACTTATCTTGGATCATTCATCTCCAAGTCACGTGTCCATTCCCATCCATGGCTATAACCACATATGTTTCATCTTCTTTTATCTTCCATAGTCTTTTCAATTGGTTGTTCTTTTTTGTTTTCAATTCTATCGGTTCATTTGCTTTAGATTCAATTCTATTCGGTAGTTTTCTATTCTTCTTTCAATTCTGTTCTATTTTTGTGTTCTTCCTATATTCAATTGGTTGTAAGGATATGGCACTCATGATATATGAGTTGGATCACCAATTGGAAGGCATTGAACTCCATTGATGATTCCTTAAGTCTCCTTGAATTTGTGTGTTGTTTCAATTTTGTTTTTGTGCCTAATTTTCCATTCTGGTTTTGTGCCTAATTTTCCATTCTATTTTTGTGCCTAACTCTGTTCTTGTTCTGCACCTTTAGTTGTCATCCATTCATCACTCTAATTGTGTTTTTACCTTGGACCTTTTGGAAATGAACCTTCGAATCTACTTAACACTTGTTAAGTTAGTGTCCAGTGGGGATTTTCCTTAGGTGACTCACCTTTAAATTGCTAAGAATCTTGATCCTAATTCTTAAAAAGTGTCACAAATATTATGAATCTAAAATTAACTCATATCAGAAAGGCTATAAAGATAGCCTTGCAAGCAAGCATTACCTATTTGACCTCTTTCAAGGAGATGAGAAGGCTAGTCTTAGAACTCTTTTCGTTTTTTTCATTTTCTCTCTTCTCCTCCATTTTTACTTGGTCTTCATTTACCTCTTTTGGAGATAGAGATTTCAATGTGACCTTATGCCTGTACTGAGCAGTCCTCGCACATCGACGACCGCTAGTAGTAGTGGGCCACGTAAGCTAGGTCCCACGAGTGGTGTGAAACAGTGTCCCTCAAGCGGCATGAGCCAGTATGCCGATTAGTGGTTGGAGATCGATCAGGAGGTATGCCGATGTATACTCAGCAACAGAGTGAAGCTGATATGACATTGGGCATGAGTGATTCAAACAGCTAAACTGGGTCATGAAAGGCAGACCCCAGGAAACACACCAGTTATTAGTGAAACGTCTAGAGTTAGGGGGAAGTTTGAGTCACAAGGTACTCGTTCCTGTGGTGTGAATAGTGCATTTGGGCACAACACCAGCAAAGGGCCCTGGGAACTCTAAGGCCTGTTAGGGTTAGGGTTTCCCAGGGGCAGACTACATGCATGGCACGTGAACTGTTAAGGGCACCCCCAAAATGGATGGCCCTAGAGATTAGGTGCACAAGTTGGTATCTAGGTGGGAATACACTGAGAGGTTGCACTCCAGCAAGAGAAGCCTTACGCACTAGATTACACTAAGACTGGGTAATAGCGGCACAACGGTATTCCTGCAAAAACCCTAAATGCAGGTAACAGAGATAGGGGAAACCCTAGACTATATAAACAATAGTAAGAAACCCTAAAGAGGTACGTATCTCTTTAGACTAGAATTGTTACACACATACACATTGTTTCTTAGCCCCAGTATTGAATTTAGCGTCAGAGTGCAAACGGCCTCTAAGGTGCCCCTTTGTCTTGGCAGGTACAGAGTGTTTCGATCCAGTAAAGCAACAACCTAACAAGAAAGAAGAGGGTGCGAGATTGTCGTTAGAGTCAACCAACAGGAGAGTCAACCGAAAAGAACATTTGGCGCCCACCGTGGGGCCGAAATAAAACAAGGTCCCATTCACAAGCAGGGAGAAGAGATCCAAAAAAATGAGGAATCCCAAACAAGGACCCGCCGCTGCTGCACCAAACGGAGGAGACAACGTGATGTAGTTGTGCCTTCATCCAGTTTGGATTTTCTTAGTGGAGAGTGCGGAAGCTTCATGGATTGGAATGGAAAAGGAGCTCACGTAGAGCTTGCGGAAACCTTGAAGGTGAAGGTTAAGTATGGAGAGTGATAGGTGAGGCCTAATCACTTGAGCTAGTGGAAATTTGAAGACTAAGTGTCTATCCTAGAGAGGTAGGAGACAAGAGTGAGAATTGGCTCAATAATTTGGCAGCAATTTCACTCATTCATTAATCTTTCATTTACATGAGCCAAGCACCTCATTATAGGAGAGAGGGCTGGACATTTTGGAGCCAAAATTTGAAAATTCAAAATAAAACTCTCCAATGAGAAGGTGCCATGTGAAGTCATGCTTTCCATGTTTTAGCTCACACCTTCCATGCTAAATCCTCTCCACTCCTAGGCTGCCATGTGGATGTCCATGTGCTCCATGCCAAGGTGGTTTTCTTTCTCCAATATACCCTAGATGTTTTAGGGTTACAATGGGCTCAAAGAAGCGCAATTGTTACCATAACTAGTCACTTTTAACCCTAACTAGTCATATTTTACTATTGGCCCAAATACAAGCCCAAAAGCCTATGCTACTTGGCCCAAATATTTGGTTCAATTATTTTATGCTACTAGGCCCAATACATGGCCCATGAATTCCTAAACAACTTTATACAATTTATTTAAGCTAAAGCTTGGCGCAAAAATAATGTTGACTAGTCAACAGGAACTCAGTCTTCTTGTGTTCTTCTGACTGAAGCATTAGTTTATGTTTTGATGACTTGGAGGTCTTATTGGATTTGTTTGTACATTCCTTCACCCTAGAGTTGTCCTCTTGATTGGGCCTACAAAAAGAAACAAAAGCCCAATTAGACCCATATTTGCAAATAAATCCCTAAACTACCTCTAGGTCTTTATCCCCCTTATTATGTGGTTGTGTGTGGCTGGATGGTTTCCATCATCCCCTCCCGATTGAGAGGATTTGTCCTCAGATCTACAAGGTTGATATCGAACAACAGCCTTCTTCCTGCTTTGAAAACTATGCTCCTCCAGGATCAAATGTTCATCTGTTAGAGTCATTAAAGAAATCAAATGAGTTAGTTTCAGCAGTTGTATAAAAATCACTCTTTTTAAGTTGCCATTCCTCTTGTTTTTCTCTTGTTTTTGGCAACTTTTCACAATATTTCTTTAGAGAGGAGTACGTAATTTTCTTTTTTAATAGAAAATTAAAACTAAAGCAAACTGAACAAAAAGAATGCCCTTTATCTTTAAAAGTTTTTTTAAAGAAAAACATATGACCCCTTTCAAAAATATTTTTGTTCACACTTTGTTGTTTATTGCCCAGGCTAGGCAACAACATCACAAAGTTTGGTTTTTGAGATTTTTGTAAAGAAGAATGTGCATTATATAATTGAAAAGAAGAGTTCAAAGTATTGTAATCCCCCTTTAAGGATTCTTTCTCAGCTATGCTTTCTAGAGGTGTCATAAAAGACTCTTCTTCTTTGTGGCTCTCCTCTTCTTCTTCCTTTTTAATGAAACATTCTTCTGTATTTTCTATGGAGGAAAAATTTATATCTATATCTAGTTCAGCTCCAAACATATATTTTTCTTCAAGCACATCCTCACAAGGGTTTTCTAAAGAAGATAAAATGTTATCGATATCTGATTCAACTCTAGAAAAAGAGATTTTTGTACTTTCCTTTTCTATCGTCACTTTTTCTCTCTTTTCTTTCTCTTCTCTGTCTTTCCTTTCTTTCTCCTCTCTTTCTCTTTCCTCCTTCTCTTCTTTCTTTCTAACAAGAGCTTGAAATTTTTCTTTAAACTCTTTTTCTCTTCTAACATATTCTTTTTCTCTGTATATAAAGTTTCTTCCTTTTTCTACAAGCTCTTTCATTTCTTCTCTAAGCTCTTTCTTTCTCACATATGAAAGCGGAAAAAACTTTCTTCTCATACACATCTTCAATTCATCCCAATTATGTACTTCTGATTTTCTGCCAATTCTAACATCAGTTTCCCTTTCTGTCCACCAAGATATGGCATATTCTCGAAAACTTAGGGTAGCCATGGAAAATCTGCTAAATTCATCCAATTGGTATTTTTCAAAGATTTGATCAACCTCCATCTCCCATTGTATATATACCTCAACATTATCCTTACCATAAAAATAAGGCAGGTCAACCCTAGTCTCTATTGGTTGGCTTTCTTTCCTAGTCCTTCTAGGTGTAGGTTGATAATAGTCATTATTCTAAGGCTCTCTTTCTTAGCATGATAACTTTTTTTAGTTTTATTAGAGTATTCATCCTTTTCTTTAACCATTTTCAACTCTTTCTCCAACAAAGCAAAATGAGCATCCCTTTCTTTGAGTTGGGCCTCATGTTGCAATTGTCTATATGAAAGTGATTGAAAGTCTTGCGCTAGTTGTTTCAAAAAAGATTTAATAGACTTTCTATCATTTTCACTAGAGTTAGTAGAATGAGAAGACATGATTAAAATTATGTGTTGAAAGCAATTTACTTCAAGAAAGATAGGTGGAGTAATGTAGGTAAAATCCCAGGAAAGGGAGGTGGATCACTTAAGTACCAAGCCTTTCCTTAGCTAGATTCTATCCCCCAAGACTTTCACAAACCTTTCTCTAAGTAATTTACTTAGATCACAAAGAAGAGTGAAAGCACACTTTTATAAAAGAAAACAAGTTTGCTAAAGCAATTAATCACAAGAAATTAACTCTAACTAGAAAGCTTTAAACTAGTCGAATTCCTAATGATGAGGCTTGCTGGCACTTGTGAACCTTCAAGACACACTCATCGACTAATTACGTGATTAATCCACTAATTGTTCAAGGTTAAACAAATTACAACTCAATAAAATACAATGGAAATTGGATTAACAAAAATTGTAAATCCTAATCTATGCACTCCTTTACTTTTGGTACTCCTTCTTGTTGTGTTCCATACTTTGTAGGTTTTATTGTAATCTTATTTGCTGCAGCCTCTTGTTTAACCTCTTAAGGTTAGTCAATTTAAATCTTCAAAACAGTACCTACTAAGTAGAGATGGACTCACCTCAAAGGTTAATTCCAAACTTAAGAAGCACCACTTCGAAATTCTTTCACCAACAATTAGAGGTCAACAAATTAAAGCAACAAAAGCTCAGATTGAATTTGGACAACACCAAAGAGATTTTAATATATGACAAAACTGGAAGGAATGTTGAAGGAAAATGACAATCAAGCAAAATAAGGCAATCAACAAAGCTAGCACACAAAATGAACCTAAGGAAAGGTACCAGAATTGGATTACAAAAACCAAAACTGAACTATAGGAATTGAAGTGTCAAAAAGCGTGACTTAAAAAATTTATGCTGAACTGTATTTTTCAAATTTTAATTTTAATTTTTAAACACAAATACTTCAATATGTTAATCAAATTTTGGCGCTGGAATCACACAAAACACATGCACCAATCAGTTACGATAAAATTTTCAAATCTGGTGCCAGATTATCATTTTTTTTCGCGCCAGTTTTGAACACTGATTTTCTTTGATTTATCATTTTTTTTTCACTTAGAATTTTGATTTAGTTTTTTTTTAAATTTCCTTTCTAAGTTATCAAACTTCTCAAATCCAGATTTCTAGAATTTTTCTCCACCGGAATCAAATTTCACAATGAAAAACAGCCAGCATAGTTTTAGAAATCCTAATTTGGAATTAAAAACAGTAATAAGAAACTTCAAGAACACAAAGGAAATTGATGTATATGAAATTGTGTGTATCTAACACACAATTATGAACTCAAAACTAAAAGAAAAATGCACCAAAGGATCAAACAATTCGGATTAGAAACTGGACTCAAGATCAAATCAAGAAACAAAATCAATCAAGAAAAGTACTACTAGGATTTGATGACATTTCTTGGAGAAACATGACTTCACAAAACATGTATAGATAACAAAATCAAAACGAATCAAGTTAAAATAGATTGAACTGATTAAAATGTGCAAGAAAGACTCAAAACCTAATAAAATCAAATAGCACACCAATACTCAAAGAATCCTACATAAAATTGCACAAGAAATGCTCAAGAACAATTAAGCACAATTCTACCAATTGGATTCATCCAAATAGCATTCAAATCAAAATTAAAATGCAAAAACAGCTAGACCATATGGAAACAGTAGGAGCAATGTAAGGACCTGTAAAATTGAATTGGAATGAAAGTGGTATATTTAAATAATTCCAGAAGATGTTATTATTTAAAATACAAAGAGCTGGTAAATGAAGTTTCGTAGTAGTCGGACCTCGGACGTCGCCCAAGATCTGGGGTCGGCTGGTAGAGGTCGGTCGGATGACGTGTGGATCAAGAAGAGTAAAGGAAGAAAAGTGTAGTTTAGTAGTACATGATCGCCGGTCGCCTGCTACACATGAGCGCCAGGGCGCGAGAGGCATGCGGGCATCGCCAGGGCGCGAGGCATGTGGACGTGGCCAGGGCGCGAGAGGCATGCGGGCATCGCCAGGGCGCGAGGCATGCGGGCGTTGCCAGGGCGCGAGAGGCATGCGGGCATCGCCAGGGCGCGAGGTATGAGGGCGTCGCCAGGGATAGACATCGGTCGTCTCCCAAGAGAGTCATCGGTCGTCTTCCAGGGCGAGGGAGACATCGGTCGTTCGCCAGGATGAGTCAGCGGTGGAATGTTATCGCGCGACGTCGAGTTTCACATAGAGTAAAGTGGGACCCAGACTCCCAGCATGAAACGTCCTGAACGCGCGCCACGTTGACAAGAAGGGTGGTTCAGAATAGTGACTGTAACATCCCGCCAAAAAACTATACAAATGTATATAATGAAAATAAAGGTAACAAATAGATTCTATGAACAAAATAATATATATATGAAATGAAGTTGCTCCTCTTAGGGAGTTTAATACAAATTCGGTCAAATTTTCCAGAAACATAAACAAAATACAGTAAAAAAAACAAAGCAGGCGATCTCCTATCGGAAGAAACCGATCTCCTATCGGAGGAGCCAAAACAGCCGATCACCTATCAGGACAGAAAAAAAACAGGCGATCACCCGATAGAGGCAGAAACAGGCGATCACCCGATAGAGACAGAAGAAAACCGGCGATCTCCTCCTCGGCAATCACTCACTAAGGAGCTCTTCTTCCTGGAAGATCATCTGCTCCCGTGTAACAATTACACGATCATCACAATTTTGAGAAAACAACCACAATAACAGATAAAAGGGTAAGCTAGATAATTTAAAAGAAGTTTAAATCAAGAACATGAAAATCCAAGTAAACCAAGTTCCAAAATATCCATGTAAAACGTAGAGCTGCTCATAGCATTCAGCTGATCGCCCAAAATCACATTTCACAACATTCACCCATAGTCATTCCATTTCACAATACAGCATCAAGTGTCTATCAATATTCAAGTTTCTCATTTCACATGTCAGACTTTCCACTGACTCACCACACAAGACACTTGACACTACTTCCGGATTGACTCGTGCGTTGATTAGACTCAGAGATCTGCACCTGTCATACCACACCACTGTGAAATCCACACAGGGTCGCTGTGAATCCACACAGCATGCGCATATATCATCTCAATGTTACCATAGTTCTCCTGGTATGACAGGGTTAATCCATAGGACAGACGGAGCTCGTTCTTTTTCACACGAGACGCCCATCATATAGACCTCCTTCGACTCTCAACAACTGAGTAACTTCCTCTACGTGATTCCATTACCTCAGCAGAGTCAGGATATCCCCTTAGGAATCACCGATCAATGCACCTACCACAAGATCTTACACGGTATTTTCTTTCCTGAAAATACTATGCCTCGATCCCACATTCACAGCATTCAAAACATCATGCCATACAAAGGAATATTTCAAATCACAGCAACAACCATTTTCAACGTTTCAAACTTTCGAATATCACATATATATTGTATTTAAATCCCAAACAGTTTCAAACAATGTCAAACACAGGTTAGTTCGAAACTCGTATTTAAAACCGGCGACCACGTCGCCCAAACACGTAAAACAGAGCATTTCGAAAAGAAACAGAGAACCGGCGACCACGTCGCCCTCACTTCAGAAACAGCAAACTATGGCTTGTATGGAAAAAGAGGTCTAGCTTCCCTTACCTGGACTTGCGCAACCACCAGGAGCTTCGAAATCCAACGAAGCTTGCAGAATACCTTGGCTCTGTTTTTCGCGTCTGGTCTGAAGAACTTGCAGAGGACTACCCAAGTGCTCCAATGGTGTTGCTTCTCGTCGTACTCTTGTGTGGAGAGGCTGAAATCGCAACGCGGAGGAGGGAACTCACTCTTTCTCTCTTCGACTACAACAACGTTTTCTTCCTCTTCAGTAGTGGATTTCAGTAACTTAAACCAACTTATCCCTCCAAAAGCAGCTGCCACCACCCACTCTGCAGGGAAGTTTGCGTGTACGCTTCCCTGCACAGTACTACTAAGCATGCCTCTGCGCAGGCTACGCTATGAGGTCACTATTCTAAACCACTTTTTTGTCTACGTGGCGCGCGTGCAGAACGTCTCTTGCTGGGAGTCTGGGGCCCACGTTCTCTGGGTGTAACTCAACGTCGCGCGATGACCTTTCGCCGATGACTACCAGCTCGAAGAGAAACCACTGATGACCTCTCGCGCGAAGACTACCACCGATGACCTCGCGCGAAGACTACCACCGATGACCTCTTCCTGGCGAACGACCGATGTCTTCCTCTGGGAGACAACCGATGTCTTCCCTGGCGACGCCCTCATAACTCTCGCGCCTTGGCCACGTCCACATGCATCGCGCCCGCGCGATGCCCGCATGCCCCTCGCGCCCGCGCGATGCCTGCATGCCCCTCACGCCCGCGCGATGACGTGTAGTCTAGGCGACCGGCGATGATGTATAAACAAGGAACTCTTATAGTTTTTTCTAGACTACACTTTCCTTCCTTTTTAACTTAGATAAAACATACTTAGAGTTTACTTAAAACATACTCTTTCATTCCAATAAATTTCAGGTCCTTACACTACTCAAGGCATCTGCCACTACATTGGCCTTCCCTGGGTGATACATGAGTTGAAAGTCGTAGTCCTTTAGGAATTCCATCCACCTTCTTTGTCTCATGTTTAGTTCCTTCTGATCGAACAGGTACTTCAAGCTCTTGTGGTCACTGAATACCTGGAACCGAGCTCCATAAAGATAATGCCTCCAGATCTTCAAGGCAAACACTACCGCTGCCAACTCCAAATCATGAGTAGGGTAGTTTCTCTCATGCACCTTGAGTTGCCTTGAAGCATATGCAACCACTCTCTTCTCTTGCATCAAGACGCATCCCAAGCCTTGATGTGAGGCATCACAGAAGACATCAAAAGGTCTTCCTACTTCTGGAATCACCAGCACTGGAGCACTGGTCAACCTCTCCTTTAGTTCCCTGAAGCTCTGCTCACATCGGTCGGTCCAAGCAAAGGGTTGGTCCTTGCGGGTCAGTTGTGTTAAAGGAGCCACTACTTTGGAAAAATCCTCAATAAACCTCCGATAGTAGCCCGCCAACCCCACAAAGCTCCTTATCTCAGTCACTGTCTTAGGACGTTCTCATTGCAGCACTGCCTCTACCTTGGCTGGATCTACCGAGATCCCCTGGGCAGATATCACGTGTCCTAAGAAGTTGACTTCCCTTAGCCAGAACTCACACTTAGAGAACTTGGCATAGAGCTGCTTCTCCCTCAGTATTTCCAATACTGTCCTCAGGTGTTCCTCATGCTCTTCCTCGGTCCTTGAATAAATGAGGATGTCATCTATGAAGACCACCACAAACTTATCCAAGAAAGGGCGAAAGATCCTATTCATGTAGTCCATGAATAGAGCTGGAGCATTGGTGACTCCAAATGGCATCACTACATACTCGTAGTGCCCATATCGAGACCTAAAAGCTGTCTTCTGAACATCTTCAGCTTTTACCAAGATTTGGTGATACCCCGATCTCAGGTCAATCTTGGAGAACACCGAGGCCCCATGAATCTGGTCCATCAAATCATCAATCCGAGGTAGGGGGTAGTTGTTCTTGATGGTCAATTTGTTCAATTGCCTGTAGTCTATACACAGCCGAGACCCTCCATCCTTCTTCTTGACTAGGAGCACTGGAGCTCCCCATGGAGATACGCTGGGTCTGATGAACTGCTTCTCCAGCAACTCTTCCACTTGCTTCTTTAACTCCACTAACTCGGCTGGTGCCATCCTGTAAGGTGCCATTGACACTGGTCCAGCTCCAAGTACCAAGTCAATAGAGAATTCCACTTCTCTCTTAGGGGGTAACCCAGGCACCTCTTCTGGGAATACATCGGTGAAATCTCTCACCACTTGTATCCTGTTTACGTCCCCTTTATTCTCCACTTCCAACCGGGCGAGCACCACGAAGCACCTCGCCCCTCCTTCCAGCTCTGATCGCCCTCGTTGAACTGATAGCACATCCGATTCTTGGGGGTCTGGAAATGCTACTTTCTGCCTACCACAGTCTATGAGAACGTGATTGGCAGCTAACCAATCCATTCCCAGGATGACATCCAGGTCCTGAAGGGGTAGGCAGATCAAGTTCACCTTGAATCTGCGTCCTTCTACAATCACTGGACATTCAGGGCACACTGTAGAGGTCGACACTTGTCCTGACGCAGGTGTAGAGACCAACAGCTCGAAAGGTAACTCCTTCACTAGGAGGCCCAACTCGGCTACACACAGGCTTGACACAAAGGAGTGTGTCGCTCCAGAATCAAACAAGGCCCTTACACCTCTACCAGCAATAAAACAAACACCTTGGATGAGGTTACCTGACTGAGCTGCCTCTGCTCCAGACATGGCGAACACCCTCCCTGTTGCCTGGGGTCTGCCGCCCTCGTTTCTCAACTGTTGGGAGCCACTGGGTTGGGTCGCCCCATTCCTGCTAGGGCACTCTCTAGCAACGTGCCCTGTCCTTTGGCAGACGAAACATTTCCTCTCTGAAGTCTTCTTGAAACAAGCATTGGAGGCGTGTGGTCCACCACAGTGAAGACACTTAGGTTTCCAAGGTTGTTGCTGTTGGAACTGGGGAGGTGCTGCTCCTGCCCGATGTGATGGAGGTCTCGCATAGGGTTTGCTTTGTGGGTGCTGTGCCTTAGCTCTCCCACTGGAAGGACCTCCTGGGTGTGACCTGATCACCCGAGACTCACCCTTTTCCAGGGTCTCCACCATCTTCGCCTTCTCCACTAAGGCGTGGAACTCCCTGATGCACATCGGGGCTATGGTCTTCTTCAGCCCATGCTTCAGCCCTTCCTCGAACTTCCTACACCTCCAGGCCTCGGAGGTCGCCTGGGTATAGAACCGGGCGAGGTACTCAAAACGGGCAGCATAGGCGTTTACTGACATGTCCCCCTGCTCCAACTTTAAGAACTCAGCTTCCCTTGCAAACTTGGCGCTATCTGGGAAGTATTTCTCCAAGAACTTCACCCTGAAGCTCTCCCAATCCAGAACATCCTCTCGGGCCTCCATCATCTGCTGAGCTCCCATCCACCAGAACTCAGCTTCTCCTGATAGCAGATACGTGGCAAACAACAGCTTCTTCTCTTCAGGGCAGGAGGTCGCCCTAAAGATTTTCTCCACCTCCCTGACCCACTGATCTGCCTGGTCAGGGGTAGCATTCCCACTGAACTTAGGTGGGTTGTGCCTCATGAACTCGGCCAGTCCCATCTGTTCTTGGGGCTGACCGACGTGGGAGTTTGTTTCAGCCGACCGAGCAGTCTCCCAGTGCTGCATTGTGGCTTGATGGTTCTGAGCCATCGCCGCATTCTGCTGCTGAATGGCAGTCGCCATCATCTCGATGGCCTTGGCGATCTGACTCATCTCTGAGGAAGGTTGGGGTGGGGTAGCAGGTCTACGTGCCATCTTCTGAATCTATTGACTTCTATATTCCCTACAACTATAAGAATGAAATCGATAAGAATCAATTCATTCAAGGGGTAACAGCTAGACCTTACAAAGGTCAGCATCTCAAAGTCATCTAGAATTTGAGTTCATCAACAGAATCATAACACTTATAACTTCACACAAAACACCAGAACAGTTACTGGTGTGCAAACATCAGTCCAAACTACCACCTCAGTGAAATTCAAGAACACTCAAAAATCACACCAGAATTCAATGTAGGCTAAACATCAAACCTTTGGAATTAAGATTAAGAATTATCTTGATCCAGTTATGAGTGTGCACCCTCACCACTTTATCAAGACCTTCTTATTCTTAATACTAAGATTTTCAGTTAGGCACACGTTCACCCAAGCACACGCAAGAGTTCAAAACTAAAACGTTTGAAAACCTTCCACTATAGTGGTTATTTAAAACTCAAATAAATTTTATGAGCAGAAGAAACACAATGGATCCACAGCCCTCAGGTCATCCTAAGGCGAACTGCTCTGATACCATTAATGTAACATCCCGCCAAAAAACTATACAAATGTATATAATGAAAATAAAGGTAACAAATAGATTCTATGAACAAAATAATATATATATGAAATGAAGTTGCTCCTCTTAGGGAGTTTAATACAAATTCGGTCAAATTTTCCAGAAACATAAACAAAATACAGTAAAAAAAACAAAGCAGGCGATCTCCTATCGGAAGAAACCGATCTCCTATCGGAGGAGCCAAAACAGCCGATCACCTATCAGGACAGAAAAAAAAACAGGCGATCACCCGATAGAGGCAGAAACAGGCGATCACCCGATAGAGACAGAAGAAAACCGGCGATCTCCTCCTCGGCAATCACTCACTAAGGAGCTCTTCTTCCTGGAAGATCATCTGCTCCCGTGTAACAATTACACGATCATCACAGTTTTGAGAAAACAACCACAATAACAGATAAAAGGGTAAGCTAGATAATTTAAAAGAAGTTTAAATCAAGAACATGAAAATCCAAGTAAACCAAGTTCCAAAATATCCATGTAAAACGTAGAGCTGCTCATAGCATTCAGCTGATCGCCCAAAATCACATTTCACAACATTCACCCATAGTCATTCCATTTCACAATACAGCATCAAGTGTCTATCAATATTCAAGTTTCTCATTTCACATGTCAGACTTTCCACTGACTCACCACACAAGACACTTGACACTACTTCCGGATTGACTCGTGCGTTGATTAGACTCAGAGATCTGCACCTGTCATACCACACCACTGTGAAATCCACACAGGGTCGCTGTGAATCCACACAGCATGCGCATATATCATCTCAATGTTACCATAGTTCTCCTGGTATGACAGGGTTAATCCATAGGACAGACGGAGCTCGTTCTTTTTCACACGAGACGCCCATCATATAGACCTCCTTCGACTCTCAACAACTGAGTAACTTCCTCTACGTGATTCCATTACCTCAGCAGAGTCAGGATATCCCCTTAGGAATCACCGATCAATGCACCTACCACAAGATCTTACACGGTATTTTCTTTCCTGAAAATACTATGCCTCGATCCCACATTCACAGCATTCAAAACATCATGCCATACAAAGGAATATTTCAAATCACAGCAACAACCATTTTCAACGTTTCAAACTTTCGAATATCACATATATATTGTATTTAAATCCCAAACAGTTTCAAACAATGTCAAACACAGGTTAGTTCGAAACTCGTATTTAAAACCGGCGACCACGTCGCCCAAACACGTAAAACAGAGCATTTCGAAAAGAAACAGAGAACCGGCGACCACGTCGCCCTCACTTCAGAAACAGCAAACTATGGCTTGTATGGAAAAAGAGGTCTAGCTTCCCTTACCTGGACTTGCGCAACCACCAGGAGCTTCGAAATCCAACGAAGCTTGCAGAATACCTTGGCTCTGTTTTTCGCGTCTGGTCTGAAGAACTTGCAGAGGACTACCCAAGTGCTCCAATGGTGTTGCTTCTCGTCGTACTCTTGTGTGGAGAGGCTGAAATCGCAACGCGGAGGAGGGAACTCACTCTTTCTCTCTTCGACTACAACAACGTTTTCTTCCTCTTCAGTAGTGGATTTCAGTAACTTAAACCAACTTATCCCTCCAAAAGCAGCTGCCACCACCCACTCTGCAGGGAAGTTTGCGTGTACGCTTCCCTGCACAGTACTACTAAGCATGCCTCTGCGCAGGCTACGCTATGAGGTCACTATTCTAAACCACTTTTTCGTCTACGTGGCGCGCGTGCAGAATGTCTCTTGCTGGGAGTCTGGGGCCCACGTTCTCTGGGTGTAACTCAACGTCGCGCGATGACCTTTCGCCGATGACTACCAGCTCGAAGAGAAACCACTGATGACCTCTCGCACGAAGACTACCACCGATGACCTCGCGCGAAGACTACCACCGATGACCTCTTCCTGGCGAACGACCGATGTCTTCCTCTGGGAGACAACCGATGTCTTCCCTGGCGACGCCCTCATAACTCTCGCGCCTTGGCCACGTCCACATGCATTGCGCCCTGGCAATGCCCGCGTGCCTCGCGCCCGCGCGATGCCCGCATGCCCCTCGCGCCCGCGCGATGCCTGCATGCCCCTCACGCCCGCGCGATGCCTGCATGCCTCTCGCGCCCGCACGATGCCTGCATGCCTCTCGCGCCCGCGCGATGCCTGCATGCCTCTCACGCCCGCGCGATGCCTGCATGCCTCTCGCGCCCGCGCGATGACGTGTAGTCTAGGCGACCGGCGATGATGTATAAACAAGGAACTCTTATAGTTTTTTTCTAGACTACACTTTCCTTCCTTTTTAACTTAGATAAAACATACTTAGAATTTACTTAAAACATACTCTTTCATTCCAATAAATTTCAGGTCCTTACAGTGACATCAGAAAGTTGGCATGCGCAAGAGACACTCGCGGTCGTACTGTTCAGAGCAGTGGTTGGCATGCACAAGCGACAACAGTGGTCGTACTGTTCAGGGCAGTGGTTCTCAGGCTTTCCTGCAGAAGGGGTGTCAGCAGCAGCATACGTGGACAGGTAAGCTGGGATTCAAAAGCCACTGCGGGAAGGCAAAGAGCATTACAGACGCAAGAGTGTTAGAGTGAGTGCAAACTTCCTCCCTCCCTTTTTCTCTCCTTTGCGCTGCAACTCAGGCAAACTCCAGTACCTGTGCGACGAGCGACGACAGCCCTTAGAGCACCTTAGAGGTTCTCTGCAAGTTCCACAGACCAGGCGCTGAAAACAGAGCTAAGGCATCCTTCAGGCTCGGTGGGTTTTGAGCTCGCAGTATTTTACGCAAGTCCAGGTAAGGGAAGCTAGACTTCATTTTCAATACAAGCCATAGTTTAGCTATTTCTGAAGTGAGGGCGACGTGGTCGCCGGTTTTCGTTTTCATCTTTGTAAAATGCTCTGTGCTATGTGTTTGGGCGACGTGGTCGCCGGTTTTAAATGCAGACTTCGAAATACCTTGTTTTTGAACCAGATCGCCGGTTTTGGCGTTGTTTGCGAACTCTCTGTTTTTGGTGTTGCTTTGAAAAAATGTTTGAGATTTAAATGAGATATTCGAAAATAAGAACCTTGGATTGAGTTTTGCTGTGATTGAAATTGTTCCTTTAAGTGCTATGTGATGTGTTGAATGTGGTGAATGTGGGATCGAGGCATAGTATTTTCAGGAAAGAAAATACCGTGTAAGATCGTGTAGGATGTGCATTGATCGGTGATTCCTAATGAGATATCCTGACTCTGCTGAGATAATGGAATCCCATAGAGGAAGTTACTCAGTTGTGGAGAGTCGAAGGAGGTTCATAGGAATGGGTGAGTCGTGTGAAACAGAACGAGCTCGGCCTGTTCCATGGATTAACCCTGTCATACTGTGAGAATGATGAACTTGAGATCGAGATTGTGTTGATGCGCATAGCTGGGGAAACATTACAACTGTTTAGTATGACAGGAGCAGATCTTTGAGTCTAATCAATGCACGAGTCTTCCGGAAGTAGTGTCAAGTGTCTTGTGTGTTGAGTCAGTGGAAGTCTGATGTGGGAAATGAGAAACATTGAATTGATAGACACTTGGTGCATTATGTGAATACAACGACTCTTGAAAATATTGTGAAACATGTGATTTCTTGATGGCTGTGTGATATGAGTGAGAAAGTGATGGACTCTTGTGAATGTTTAAAAAGGCTGATCTGCGTTGGTTGTCCAGTTTAAAATTTAAAGTTTAAAAATATCTAGCTTACCCTTTGTATTGTTCTCTGGCTGTTTTCTCTTAAAACTGTGATGATCGTGTATTTTACATGGGAGCAGATGGTTTTCCAGGATGTAGAGCTCCTTAGTGAGTGGTCGTCGGAAGGAGATCGCCTGATTTCTGTTGTGGTAGCAGATCGGCTGTTTTGGGTCCTCTGATAGGAGATCGGCCTCGTCCGATAGGAGATCGGTCCCTTCCGATAGGAGATCGCCTGCTTTGTTTTTTTTTACTGTATTTTGTTTATGTTTCTGGAAAAATTTGACCGAATTTGTATTAAACTCCCTGTGAGGAGAAACTACATTTCATATATATAATATTTTGTTCACTTCAATCTATTTGTTACCTTTATTTTCATTATATACATTTGTATAGTATTTTGGCGGGATGTTACAAGCAACATGGATTTAAGATGAAAACAGAAATAAAAAGGAAAAGAAGAAGGCACACTTAGCTCTTGAAGAACCTAGGCTCATGATACCACTTGATGTAGTTGTGCCTTCATCCAGTTTGGATTTTCTTGGTGGAGAGTGCGGAAGCTTCATGGATTGCAATGGACAAGGAGCTCACGTAGAGCTTGCAGAAACCTTAAAGGTGAAGGTTAAGTATGGAGAGTGATAGGTGATGCCTAATCACTTGAGCTAGTGGAAATTTGAAGACTAAGTGTCTATCCTAGAGAGGTAGGAGACAAGAGTGAGAATTGGCTCAATAATTTGGCAGCAATTTCACTCATTCATTAATCTTTCATTTACATGAGCCAAGCACCTCATTATATAGGAGAGAGAGCTGGACATTTTGGAGCCAAAATTTGAAAATTCAAAATAAAACTCTCCAATGAGAAGGTGCCATGTGGTGTCATGCTTTCCATGTTTTAGCTTACACCTTCCATGCTAAATCCTCTCCACTCCTAGGCTGCCATGTGGATGTCCATGTGCTCCATGCCAAGGTGATTTTCGTCCTCCAATATACCCTAGACGTTTTAGGGTTACATTGAGCTCAAAGAAGCCCAATTGTTACCCTAACTAGTCACTTTTAACCCTAACTAGTCATATTTTACTATTGGCCCAAATACAAGCCCAAAAACCTATGCTACTTGGCCCAAATATTTGGTCTAATTATTTTATGCTACTAGGCCCAATACATGGCCCATGAAATCCTAAACAACTTTATACAATTTATTGAAGCTAAAGCTTGGCGCAAAAATAATGTTGACTAGTCAACAGGAACTCAGTCTTCTTGTGTTCTTCTGACCAAAGCTTTAGTTTATGTTTTGATGACTTGGAGGTCTTCTTGGATATTTTTGTACATTCCTTCACCCTAGAGTTGTCCTCTTAATTAGGCCTACAAAAAGAAACAAAAGCCCAATTAGACCCATATTTGCAAATAAATCCCTAAACAACCTCTAGGTCTTTATCCTCCTTATTATGTGGTTGTGTGTGGCTGGATGGTTTCCATCACAACGTCACCATGCAGCAGATTATGGAGATGATATGCGCCCTCCAGGAGACAGTGGCGGCATCTAGGGCAGATCAAGAACGCATCTAGATTGACCTGGCCACGTCGCAAGCCAAGAACGAAGAGTTGCGTAGGACCAATGAGGAACTGCGCATGAATTTGCAAAATTTATAATAGGCAGGGTGATGTGAGTTCATTATGAACCTTTCTTGGTTTGGGTTGAGTTGATATAGGTTTAATTGTATTCATGAAAATTTCAATAATTAGGATCAAAATTCTAAAGAACAATTAATAGAGTTTATACTCAAGAAAACAAAGGTTCATACTAAAAACACATGAATAGGTAACTTGTAGTGTAAGATAACAATGGAATATGAATGGGTAATTCAAGAACAGCAACCAAAGTGTAGTAACAACACAAAAAAAGTACAAAGAAACAAGAATTAAAACAAGAACACAACAAGAATTGAAACTGGTAATAGAAACACAACAAGAACACAACCTACAATTGGAAATTCAAGAAAACAACATGAACATGGGTATTCATGGAAGCCAAATAGAAAACAGGTTGGTATAACATGTTTGCACCGATTAAAATGGAAGAACAATACATCAAATAAAAGAGGACATCACAAGGAAGAGAATGAACTGATTAGAATTGAAAACAAACAAGTAGAACAAAAATGGGTATTTTTAGAAGATGAATAGAAATGACTTATGTGGTTGTAGCCTTTTGGAGATGTGATTCACGCCACTTGGAGGGTGGTTCTTCCAAAATGAGTGGGTGGTGCCGCCACTTGAGAGTCTCCAAAGCTCACAAGATAAGACATGGAGGAGAAGAAGAGACAAGTCTCACAAACTCACTCTCTCTCAATTTCAAGATAGTTTCTTTACTTCTAACTTTCAACTTCTTATTATTTAGAACCAAGCACTCCTATTTATAATAACGAGGGATGGACATATTACAAAGGGGAAGGAGTGGGAAGAGTCACTCTCCTAGCTCCTTCTAGTGCTTAAGAGAGAAAGGAGTAGAAGAGTCACTTTTTCCACTTTTTCCTAAAGAAAGTGCCTAAAATGCCTTATATTTAGAGGTTTCTTTTGGTTTTCCTCTTTGGCATACTCCTAAGGCTATTTTTATATTATTTAAAAATTTATACAAGAGTACTTACAAAGATTTATTTATACTACTATCTTTTGAATTTTCAAGAGAACCCAAAATGTTCTACTTTTTAAGAAGACTAGTAAGAAGAATTTTAAATGCTTGGGTGGATGGCCTCTTCCTCCATTAGTGAAATCCTCTTCTACTTGATCTCCATCACAGGGGAACGCATGGTCGATGATCGAGCCCCGCCTACGCCACCCAGGGCATTTCCTATGCCGTTGTCACAGTCTATCATGGACACTGTGGTACCACCCACCTTCGTAGGTCCTAAGACCACCTTTACAGGTGTGGAGGACCCGGAGGCGCATCTCACGGCGTTCTATACTCAGATGATGCTCTCAGGAGGCTCTGATGCCGTCCATTGCAAGCTGTTCATGACCATGCTGACGGGCATAGCTTTAGAGTGGCTTATCAGCCTCCCTGACGGACACGTGACGTTGTTCGCAAAGTTCTCTATGCTGTTCAAGGAACAATACATTGTCAATCGGGCTCCTCCGCGTCTTATGATCTTTTCAACATAAGACAGTACCAGGGAGAGTCCCTGAAGGACTACCTCAACAGGTTCGGAGCGATGGTGGTGAGGCTGCACACCAAGGATGAGGATATGGTGGTACACGCCTTCAAGAAGGGAATTTTGCCAAGGCCCTTTAGTGAGTCACTCATCAGGAATCGCCGCAAAACCTTATGCGAGATCAGGCGTCGGGTGATAGCCCACATAGTCGCAGAAGGGGAACTCACTAAGAAGTGCGAGAGCATTGCCCCCGCACGATCACGAGGGCCAAGTCGACCTCAGCCCATGCGGGTACATGAGACGACAACAGAGAAGAAGGCTCAAGGGAAACAACAACCCTACATGGCCAGGAAGCCCCAGACCAGGGCGCGCGCGAAGGAGGATGCACCCTCAGACATAGCTTTCTGGTGGAATTGAAGATGCCCCCAAAGACTGACAAAAGATTGGGGCCTGGCAAGAATGCATGGTGCGAGTTCCACCAAGAGTTTGGTCACCCCATCCGCAACTGTTTGGCCCTAGGCCACCAGTTGGATAAGCTGGTGAAGAGCGGTTTCTTGAATGACTACTTGCGCCAACCACAAGAGTACCAAGTATTACCATCCCCGAGGAGTGATTAGGGGCATGAGGTGCCCATTCATGGTGAAATCCACACCATCTCGGGAGGTTTTTCAGTAGGCGGTTGCACCACTTCTTAGTGGAAGAAATATGCATGCTCAGTGATGGCGGTAGAGATGTATGAGGAAGACCACACTCCTGACATCGACCTCACCTTCACCAAGGTCGATCGCTAGGATGTCGTTCCCCACGACAATGACCCAGTTGTGATATCGGTAGTAACAGTGGGAAGGAAGGTGCACCGTGTGCTAGTGGATCAGGGGAGCTCGGCCGATGTGATGTTCTGGTCGACCTTCAACAAACTGTAGCTGTCTCCTGACCAGTTGAGGCCTTACATTGGTTGCTTGTATGGATTTGTGGGAGACCAGGTAGAAGTGCGTGGACACATAGAACTGAGTATCACCTTCACAGATGGTGTGGCCTCACGCACAGAAAACACCAGGTACCTTGTTGTTAACGCTCCCTCAGCTTACAACATCCTTTTGGTCAACCTGCCCTGAACAGGTTAGGAGCGGTGGCGTTGACAAGGCATATGAAGATGAAGTTGCCTTCCATGGAAGGGATGGTGATCACCATCAGATCAGACCAGAAAGAGGCAAAGAAGTGTTACGAGAATAGCCTCAAGACAAGGAGGGGGTGTGCACCGTTACCACTCAACCACCAGGTGGGGTGTGCACCATTACTGCCCAGCCCCCACGTGAGGAAGGGGTCACCCAAGTAGAGGTCATCTGGGAGAGATGACCCGAACCAGCTGAGGACATCTTAGAGAGGGAGATCGGTGGAAAGATATTCAAGCTTGGCAAGTCTTTATGCCAAGAGACATAAGACAAGATTGCCGAGGTCATCGCGCGACACCTAAATGACTTCGCATGGTCTGCCTCAAACATGCTAGGCATAGATCCTGACTTCCTGTGTTATCACCTTGCCAAGGACCCCCAGGTTAGACCTATTCAGCAGAGAAGGAGGAAGTTCAATGAAGAAAGGCGACAAGTCATTAAGGAGGAGACACAAAAGTTGCTGAGCGCCGGCCACATCAGGAGATCCAATACCCAGAGTGGTTGGCAAATGTGGTGCTCATGAAGAAGGCCAACGAGAAGTAGAGAATGTGTATAGACTTCACTGACCTCAACAAAGCCTGCCCGAAGGACTCCTACCCCTTGCCAAGCATTGATGCTTTAGTAGACAGTGCCTCAGGTTGCAAGTTGCTCAGTTTCTTGGATGCCTTTTCTGGGTACAACCAGATCAAGATGCATCCCATGGACGAGTGCAAGACGACGTTCATGACAGAGCTATCTTGCTACTGTTACACAGTGATGCCTTTTGGGCTGAAGAATGTAAGGACCTGTAAAATTGAATTGGAATAAAAAGAAATATATTTTAAATGAATTCTAAGTATGTCTTTATTTAAAATAAAAAGGAAGGAAAGTGTAGCTTAGAAGACTATGAGATCGCCTAGTTAGTACTTAATCGCCGGTCGTCTACTACACATGATCGCCAGGGCGCGAGGCATGCAGGCATCGCCGGGTCGCGAGAGGCATGCGGGCATCGCCAGGTATAGACATCGATCGTCTCCCAGGGAGAGACATCGGTCGTCTCCCAGGGAGAGACATCGGTTGTCTACCAGGGAGAGACATCGGTCGTCTTCCAGGGAGAGACATCGGTCGTTTGCCAGTATGAGACCTCAGTGGATAGTCATCGCGCGAGCGGTCATCGGTGGAAGGTTATCGTGCGATGTCGAGCTTCACACAGATAAAGTGGGACCCAGGCTCCCAGCATGAAACGTCCTGCACGCGCGCCACGTAGACAAAAAAGGGTGGTTCAGAATAGTGACATCAGAATGTTGGCATGCGCAAGAGACACTCGCGGTCGTACTGTTCAGGGCAGAGGTTGGCATGCACAAGAGACAACAGTGGTCGTACTGTTCAGGGCAGTGGTTGGCATGCACAAGAGACAACAGTGGTCGTACTGTTCAGGGCAGTGGTTGTCAGGCTTTCCTGCAGAAGGGGTGGCAGCAGCAGCATACGTGGACAGGTAGGCTTCAATTCAAAAGCCCACTGCGGGAAGGCAAAGAAGGTTACGGTGGCTCAAGAGTGAAAGAGTGTCTGCACCTTCATCCCTCTCTTTTCTCTCCTTCGCGCTGCAACTCAGGCAACCTCCAGCACCAGTGCGACGTGCGGCGACTGCCCTTAGAGCACCTGGGAGGTTCTCTGCAAGTTCTACAAACCAGACGCTAAAACAGAGCCAAGGCATTCTTTAAGCTTCGTTGGGTTTCGGAACTCTTGGTGTTTTGCGCAAGTCCAGGTAAGGGAAGCTAGCTTTATCTTCAATAAAAGCCGTAGATTAGCTGTTTCTGAAGTGAGGGCGACGTGGTCGCCGGTTTCGTTTTCATCTTCGTGAATGCTCTGTTTTTACGTGTAGGGCGACGTAATCGCCGGTTTTTAAATGTTGTCTTCTAAAATCCCCTGTTTTAGTGTCGCTTTGCACTTGTTCGAGGTTGATATGTGAAATACATGTGTTATTGGAAAGATCTGAACCTGGATACGTTTGTTGTTGTGGTAGAGATCGTTCATTTAAGTGTTGCATGGTGTATTGGGTGAATTGATGATCTTGTACTGTCCTGTGTGGACTTTCCTTGCTGTCCTGTGTGGACTTTCCTTGCTGTCCTGTGTGGACTTTGCTTGCTGTCCTGTGTGGACTTTCCTTGCTGTCCTGTGTGGACTTTGCTTGCTGTCCTGTGTGGACTTTACAGTGGTGTGGTGTGTGTCTATGTGTGTTAAATCAGTGGAAGTCTGACGTAAGAAATGAGGAACTTTGAATTGATATACTCTTGATGCATTATGTGAAATAGAATGACTCTTGAAAATATTGTGAAATGTGTGATTTCTTGGCGATCAGGTGAAGGGAATGAGAAACTCTATAGTTTTACGTGGGTATCTTGAATTTGTTTTATCTTGATTTTAAAGTTCATATTTAAACTCTCTTTAAAATATCTAGCTTACCCTGTGGTGTTTCTTATGGTGTTGTGTTTGGCTCTTTCTTAAAACTGTGATGATCGTGTATAATTTACACGGGAGCAGATGATCTTCCAGGAAGTAGAGCTCCTTAGTGAGTGGTCGCCGGGGAAGAGATCGCCTGTTTTGGGTCTTCGGTTAGGAGATCGCCGGTTTATGTATGGAGACCGCCGGTTTCGATGTATTTGACTGTATTTTGTTAAGTTTTGAAAGAATTTGACCGGTTATGTATTAAACTCCCTGTGAGGAGCAACTTCATTTTTTATAAATACGTATGTTCACTTAAATATTATTGTCTTACCTTTAATTCATTTTATATTTATGAAAAGTATTTTGGCGGGATGTTACAAAGAACGCAGGTGCCACCTACTAGAGGTTGATGGATAGGGTACTCGCACCCATGATAGGGAGAAACGTGCAAGCCTACGTGGATGACATGGCGGTGATCTCACAGGTGAAAGATCAGCACGTTGCTGATCTAGAAGAGTTATTTACAACAATAGCTAAATACAGGCTGAAGCTGAACCCGGAGAAGTGCGTGTTTGGGGTTGAAGCAGTCAAGTTCTTAGGCTTCTTGCTCACTGAGCGTGGGAAAGAAGCGAACCCTGAAAAGTGCGCTGCAATCCTCGCTATGAGAAGCCCGACTTCAGTTAAGGAGGTGCAGCAATTGACAGGACGGATGACCGCCCTGTCTAGATTTGTATCAGCTGGGGGAGATAAGGGTCACCCCTAGTTCCAGTGCCTGAGGAGGAACAACAGGTTTTGTGGCCTGCAGAATGTGAAGAGGCATTCCTCAAGCTGAAGGAGTACTTGGCCAGTCCACTAGTTTTATGCAAACCACAGCTGGGCATGTAAGGACCTGGAAAATTAAATTGGAATAAAAGTGGTATATTTAAATAATTTCGGAAGGTGTCATTATCTAAAATACAAAGTTGGTAAATGAAGTTTCGTAGTGGCAGACATCGGACGTCGCCCTTGACCTGGGACATGATCGCCTGTCGAGTAGGTTGTACATGATCACCGAAAATGCACGTAGTAGGTGGTCACCATCCTGGATCAACCAGAGTGGGTTTCAACAGCCACGCGTATCAAGGTGTGGGTTAAACCTTAGATGCGCTGTGCATGCGAACTCTATGCTTGAGCGAAAGAGATCACCCTTAGTGTAGCATGCATGGAAGAACGAGGAGAAGTGCTGATCTACTCTTGGAAATATGAAGCCACCGACGTCACCGAGTCATGTGGAGAAGATACCTTAGACGTAACATAGTGGAATGAAGGACCTCAAGGAAGGCGTGGCGATGTGTCATCGAGCATCGCCAGGGCGCAAGGCATGCAGGATCGCCTGGGCGCGAGAGGTCATCGGTTGTTAGCCTTCGCGCGAGAGGTCACCGGTTGTTAGCCTTCGCGCGAGAGGTCATCGGTTGCTAGCCCTCGCGCGAGAGGTCATCGGTTGTTAGCCTTCGCGCGAGAGGTCATCGGTTGTTAGCCTTCGCGCGAGAGGTCATCGGTTGTTAGCCTTCGCGCGAGAGGTCATCGGTTGTTAGCCTTCGCGCGAGAGGTCATCGGTTGTTAGCCTTCGCGCGAGAGGTCATCGGTGGATAGTCTTCGCGCCTGTGGTCATCGGTGAAAAGGTCATCGCGCTACGTTAAGTTATACACAGAGAACGTGGGACCCAGACATCCAGCATGAGACGTTCTGCACGCGCGCCACGTAGACGAAAAGGGTGGTTCAGAATAGTGACCTCAGAGTGTTAGCCTGCGCAAAAGCACGCGTAGTGGTACTGTTCAGGGAAGCGTACACGCGAACTCCCCTGCAGAGTGGGTGGTGGCAGCTGCTTTTGGGGGATAAGTGGTTTAAGATGCAGAAAGCCACTGCTCAGAGGGAGAAAACGTTGCAACATTCAAAGAGAGAAAGAGTGAGTTACCTCCTTCCTCTCCATTTCTCTCCTTCACACTGCGATTCTAGTACACCTTCACGCGGGAATACGACGAGCGACAGCCACCATTGGAGCACTTGGGTGGTTCTCTGCAAGCTCTTCAAAACCAGACACAAGAACAGAGTCAAGGCGTTCTTCAAGCTTCGTTGGATTTCGGAACTCCTGGTGTTTGCGCAAGTCCAGGTAAGGGAAGCTAGACCTCTTTTCCATACAAGCCATAGTGTAGCTTTTTCTGAAGTGTGGGCGACGTGGTCGCCGTTTTCGCTTTTGTCTTCGTGAAATGCTTGGTTTGTGTGCTTGGGCGACGTGGTCGCCGGTTTTAAACATAGCCTTTGAAATACCATGTTTTTGAACTAGATCGCCGGTTTTGGCGCTGTTTTACGAAATCTCTGTTTTTGATGTTGTTTTGAAACTACTTGAGATTTACATGAGATATTCGAAGATCTGAAGCTTTGAAATGTTTGTTGATGTGATTTGAATCATTTACTTGAGTGGTATGATGTGTTGAATGCTGTGAATGTGGGATCGAGGCATAGTATTTTCAGGAAAGGAAATACCGTGTTGAGATTGGTTAGGAAAGTGCATTGATCAGTGAGTAACCTGTTAATGAGACGATCCTGACTCTGCTGAGATAATGGAATCACGTAGATGAAGTTATTCAGTTGGTGAGAGTCGAAGGAGGTTCGTATGAATGGGCGAGTAGTTTGAAAAAGAATGGGCTCGACTGTTATACGAATTAACCTTGTCATGCTGTATGGTGATGTGTTGAGATTCATCGTATGCTTGTGAATGTGTGAGATTTCACGGCGACCCTGTGGATGTGTGAGATTCCACAGTGGGCAGTATGACAGGTGCATGTCTCTGGATACTAAGTTCAACGCACGAGTCAATCCGGAAGTAGTGTCAAGTGTCTTGTGTTGTGAGTCAGTGGAAAGTCTGACATGTGAAATGAGAAACTTGAATATTGATAGACACTTGATGCTGTATTGTGAAATAGAATGATTCCGAGGAATGTTGTGAAGTTTATGATTTTTGGGCGATCAGGTGAAGGGATGAGCAGCTCTACGTTTTACATGGATAATCTTGAAACTTGTTTTACCTTAATTTTAATGTTCCTATTTAAACTCTCTTTAAAATGTCTAGCTTACCCTGTGGTGTTTCTTTGGTGTTGTGCTTGGTTCTCTTTAAAAACTGTGATGATCGTGTAATTGTTACACGGGAGCAGATGATCTTCCAGGAAGGAGAGCTCCTTAGTGAGTGGTCGCCGAGGGAGAGATCGCCGGTTTCTACCTCTCGGTGGTGATCGCCGGTTTTCGTGTCCTGATAGAAGATCGCCCGTTTGGAGGTCTTCTGTTAGGGATCGCCGTTTTAAAGTTGGAGATCGCCGTTTTCTTTTGAGACCGCCTGTCTTACTGCATTTCTTTTATTTTCGTAAAATCTTGCAAACATTTGATTTGGTTATGTATTAAACTCCCTAAGAGGAGTAACTTCATTTCTGATATATATAAATACATATTATTTTGCACTCTTCAATATTATTTGATTACACTTAATTTCAATTATACATGGATGTATGTATTATTTTGGCGGGATGTTACAGGGCACTCCGTTGCGCCTGTATTTTGCAGTCACTAATCAGGCGGTTAGCTCAGTTCTTGTGCAGGAACAAGATCAGGTTCAGAAGACAATCTACTTTGTCAGCAAAGTATTACAGGGACTAAGGTGAGGTACCAGGCCCTAGAGAAGGCGGCACTGGCAGTGGTGTTCTCAGTAAGAAGAGTTCGCCACTACTTCCAGAGTTTCATAGTGGTGGTGATGATAGACCTTCCCATTCGTAAGGTCTTAAAGAAGCCAGACGTCGCGAGAAGAATGATGCGATGGGTTGTAGAGCTCTTAGAGTTCGACATACAGTATGAGCCCAGAGGCCCTATCAAAGGCCAGATCTACGCTGATTTTTGGCTGAGCTCTCATCGGCAGAAACACACAATGAAGAAGTCGACTTCCGATGGGTGCTCTCAGTAGATGGGTCCTCTAACCAACAGGGCAGTAGAGCTGGCGTCATCTTGGAGGGACCAAAGGGGCTATTGATTGAACAGGCCCTTCGGTTCGCTTCCAAGGCCAGTAACAACTAGGCAGAGTATGGGGCCCTGATCGCTGGGATACAGTTGGCCAAGGAGATGGGAGCATGAAGTTTGCTGGCAAAGAGCGACTCCCTACTAGTTATAGGCCAAGTAACAAGAGAGTACTAGGTCAAAGACCCTTAAATGGCCTCTTATCTAAAGTATGTACAGGTGTTAAGACAGTCATTTACAACGGTCGAATTGGTGCATGTCCCCTGAGAGCAGAATTCCCGAGCGGACTTGCTAGCAAAGCTCGCCAGCTCGGGCAAAGGGGGCTGGCAGAGGATAGTCATCCAGGAGACCCTGAAGACACCTTGCACCTACACTACAGACAATTTGGTAGGGGTCCATCAGAATAGCACATCAGATGGGAGGAAGAGGAGTCATCGGTCATTGACTCAGGAGACATTGAAGACGCCCAGAATACGCGCATATCCAGCACAAGGGGAAGAGTCATTGTAGGTTTGCCTGGTTGTGAGAGGAGAAACCTGGATGACACCCTACAAGCGCTACCTGGCCGATGGGATGCTCCCGCTAGAACCCACAGAGGCCAGAAAAATAAAGAAGAACTCAACCAAATACACCCTCATTGATGGAGAATTGTACAAACACGGGTTTACCCACCCTATCTTAGTATGTGTGCATGACGAGCAGTGCACGCAAATAATGGCAGAGCTCCACGAGGGAATATGCGAAAGCCATATTGGTGGTCGAGCTCTTGCATCAAAGGCCATTCGTGCAGGATACTATTGGCCAACCATGAGGTAAGATTGCACGAAGTACGCACAGCAGTGCAAGTAGTGTCAACAACATGCAGACTAGCACAAGGCACCACTAGAAAAGCTCAGGTCGATTTATAGCCCTTGGTCGTTCCACACCTAGGGAATCAACATTCTAGGGCCTTTTCCCTTGGCTGTGGGGTAGATGAAGTACCTCGTGGTTGCCATAGAGTCTTTCACGAAGTGGATAGAGGTTGAGCCAGTAGCACAAATCATAGCCCACAAGATCCAACACATCGTGTGGAAGAACATAGTATGCCGCTTTGGAGTACCAAAGCGATTGGTGTCTGACAATGGCACTCAATTCGCAAGCCAAAAGTTGGGCAAGTTGTGTACGGAGCTTGGGATAAAGCAGGTGTTCACGTCAGTCGAGCACCCCCAGACTAATGGGCAGGTCGAGTCAACCAACCGAGTCCTACTGAGGGGGCTGAAGAGAAGGCTGGAGAAAGCCAAAGGGACTTGGGTAGACAAAATCCCCAGAATTGTGTGGGCATACCACACCACTCCCCAGTCCACTGCCAAGGAAACACCCTTAAGCTTGATGTATGGTTCAGACGCAATGATCCCTATGGAGATCCAGGAGAACTCACCACATTTTCAGAACTTCGTAGCTGAAGAGTCCAGAAAAGAGAGAAAGGTGAATCTGGACCTACTAGATGAAGTAAGGGAGGAAGTGGGAATCAAAGCTGCAGCCTTGAAGAGAAGGGTGGAGAACAAGCACAGCTCCAAGCTGAGACCTCGGCAGTTCTAGGTCGCCGACCTGGTGATGCGGAAAGCCCATCCATATTAGCTGGAGAACAAGTTGTCCCCCAAGTGGACTGGTCCCTTCAGAGTGACAGAGGCCCTTGGGAATGGGGCATACAGGCTTGAAACTTTAGAGGGTGGGCCGATTCCTCGTACATGGAATGCGACTCACCTGAAGTTTTATTTCAGTTGAATTGTAACATTGTACACAGTTTCTAGGGGACACTCTTTTTTCCTTTATAAGGGTTTTTAATAAGGTCACCCAATAAAAATTTCGATTGAAGTATATTTTCGAATATTTTGTGCAATGCAGTTAAGAACCATTCACTTGGGGTTAGAAGTCTCGAGGGTGGGAAAGAAGGTTTGCAGAGAACACCTCCTCCTCGAGTGAGAACACCAAGGTTGAACAGTATGGTTCACCAGTTCAATCCTCCCTTGCTCTTGGGCGATGAGAGGTCAGTTAAGAACCGTCTGCTTGGGTTAGAAGTCTCGAAAGCGGGAAAGGAAGGTTCGCAGAGAACACCTCCCCTTTTGAGTGAAAACGCCAAGAATGATTCGAACTAGTTAAATCCTCCCTTGCCCTTGGGTGATTAGAGGTCAGTTAAGAGCTGTTCACTTGGGTTAGAAGTCTCGAAAGTGGGAAAGGAGGGTTCACAGAGAACACCTTCCCCTTTTGAGTGAAAATGCCAAGGTGGAACAGTATGGTTCATTAGTAAAATCCTCCCTTGCCTTGAGCAAGGAAAGGTCAGTTAAAGGTAGTTCGTGTGTTAGAGGTCTCGAGGTCGGGTAAGGAAGGTTCGCAGAGAACACCTCCCCCTTGAGTGAAAACGCTAAGAACGAGTTGTATAGTTTTGAAGGTCCTCACCTAAGGCTTTGCATAAATAGAGAGTGATTAGAAAAACAGTTTCCCTTGATCGCAGGACAACGACGAACAAACGACACGGTTCACCAGTATCAAGGAAGAGTCATCTAAGGTTAGCATGTTTTCCTCTTAGAATCTGGCAGGATGAAGCGTGCTACCTAAGGGGTGGACCTATGTTGAAGACGTTGTTAGCAAAGATCCCTAAGGCAATGATTCCTAAGGCGATCAAGTGGAGATCAAGTTAAAGAAATATAGAACATGAGAAAGGGCACAGTATAAAGCAGAGAAAGACCAATGTTATAAATGAAAAGGGATGATTATAGGAAGTTCAAAGGTCCGGCTATTACAAGTCAAGAGACATAAACCCTAGGAGTGAGCTGCCCATCAACAACCTGCATCGATATAGAGAAGGGAGAGAGGTCCATCTCAGGATGCACGCAGGCAACCTGAGCAAGGGCCTCATCAAACCCTACTTCGAAGGCATCAACAACATCTTTAGTCAGCTCGGCCTCGATCTTCTTGAGCAGTTCAACCTGTTGGGTGAGTTCTCCCTCCACCCTGCCTAGCTGGACCTCTTGATTGGTGGCCCTTTCCTCCAGCTTGGCCACCTTAGCTTGTGCTCGCTCCAGCTACTCCTCCAGATCTATTACTTTGTTGCAGAGAGGGAGAATTTTTGCTTCAAGTTGGAAGGCCTCCTGACCCTTGTCAAAGAGGAGCTTCTTGGTCTCCTTTTCAGATTGGCGGATGCTGCTCAGCTCTTGGTTCATAGCAGCCTCACGCTTAACAGATATTTGAACCTGGAGAGCAAGCTCCTCCTTTAGCCTTGCCTCAGACTGGCTTACCAAGGCGAGTTCCCCCTTCAGTCTCCCCTCTGCCTGGCTCACCAACGCCCTGGAGGTGGCAAGGAACTCACCGAGGCCTTGTCCCATGTAGCCCCTCAGTGAGTCCCCATCCAAGGCCTCCATCACCTCATTATTCTGAAGGCACTTGAGGGCCTATTGGAGTATGGAGGGAAGCTCTGGGGCAGGAGGCACACAACCCCCGGGGGTGCTCTCCCCATCGTCTTCTAACGCAAGATGTCTGCAAGAGAAGAAGCACTGGGGGGGTTGTCCATGAAGGATGGAGGCTAGTCATCGGTAGCCGAAAGAGAGGTAGCCGCGACCCCCACCCTTAGTCTCTTGAAGACGAGGCCGTCCTCTGTGTCCTCATCCTCAGAGTCAACCGCGACCACCCCTTTATCAGCAGGGGTTGGAACAAGGGCCAGGGGACCAGCCGGGGCTGAGCCGCTCGCACCAGCAGTTGTCGCTCGGCGGCGGGCAACCAACTCTGCCAATCTTTTTCTCTTCTCTTCATTGAGCACCATGTCTACACCAAAACAAAAAGCATGAGAAGACAATTCAACACAATACACAATAACATCAAATACAGACAGAAACAGTTAAAAGATAGAGGGACAGGTACCTATGTAGCCCTTGAGGGACTCGGCATTGTACTCATGCTTAATAAGTTGGGTAGTGTTAAACACCACTCCCAAGCTATAAAGAAGCTAGCACAAGTCACGATCGAATGGGGCCAGCTCCTCGAGACCCTCAGGTTTCTTAAATGTCAGCTTTTCAACCCAATATAGGGGAAACCCATCAAGAAGAGTGGGGTTGTAAGAGCTGCAGCACATCCTAAAGAACATCCCTTTGAAGCCCTTATAGGATTACTGAAAAAGCAAGTGGGATTAAACTCCATAGTTACGAAAACAATTTGTCATATAGTTAGAACTCCTTTTGTAAACAAAATTTAGAAAGTGAATGCTCTTAAAATTTTGTGTTGTTTTCTCTTATCTTTTTTTTTTTGTCCTGGTTTGACGGATTCAAATTTTCAAATGATTTTGTGCATGCAATTGGAATTCACTTTTCACAAAAAAGATAAGATACTGGGATTCAAGTCATATGAACGCTTGTAATCTTTGTTTGGAATTAATTAAACCATTTACTCAAACAACTTCTAATTTGGTTTTAGTTCTTAACAATTAAAATGAAAATAAGCAGAAAATATGTAAAACTCCTGAAACACTAAGAACATCATACGCAAGCAAAATCGATAAGAAAAAAACAATTTGACACAAAATGAAATTCAAAAAGCGAAATTTAAAGTGCTTAATGAATAAAAAGACGGAAATTGTAAATGACATGAATTTAAAGGCGGAATTTAAATTGCTTGAAAATAAAAGCAAAATTTAAAATTTGTAGGAATTTAAAGGCAGAATATCAGCTCAGAAAGAAAAGCACAAGTTGAACCATGCTCTGATTACCACATGATGTGAGTTAATTTCAGATTGCACATTTTAAAGGTTCCACTTTTGTTTAGAATTTTTGGATTAGCAATTTAAAGGTGAGAACCCTAAGAAGATCCCTAATAGACACGAACTTAACCAAGTGGTTAAGTAAGTGTGAAGGTTCACTTCAAAAGGGAAAAGGGAAAAACACAATTATATGGTGACAAATGATTCAAGGTGCGAAATTTAGGATAGGAAAAACAATAAAGACACAATTATATGGTGACAAATGATGCAAGGTGCGAAAGAAAACAAGGTCCCATTCACAAGCGTAAGAGAAAAATCTAACGACATGAGGAATACCAGACAAGGATTTGTCCCACAAAATGGGGGCGAAGGTGTCACCATGCAGCAAATCATGGAAATGATACGCGCCCTCCAGGAAATGGTGGCAGAATCCAGGGTGGATCAGGCACGCATTCAGATGGATCTAGCTACATCGTAGGCCAGGAACAAAGAACTACAAAGGACAAATGAAGAATTATGCATGAATCTGCGGAATTTGCAGAAGACAGTGGATTGCGTGGTGGATGTTCGAGCCTCACCTAGGCCACCCAGGGCATTCCCTATGCCCTTTTCCCAAGCGATCATGGACACTGTGGTGCCAGCCACCTTCATGGGCCCTAAGACCACTTTTACAAGGGTGGAGGACCCATAGGCGCATCTCACAGCATTTCACACTCAGATGATGCTGTCAGGAGGCTCCGATGCGGTGCATTGCAAGCTCTTCATGACCACATTGACAGGGACAACATTGGAGTGGTTCATCAGCTTTCCTGATGGACACATAACATCGTTTGCGCAGTTTTCCATGTTGTTCAGGGAGCAATACATTGTCAATCGAGCCCCCCCACCAGTGTCCTACGATCTCTTTGACGTAAGGCAGTATCAGGGAGAATCCCTGAAAGATTATCTTAACAGGTTTGGCACGATGATGGTAAGGCTGCACACCAAGGATGAGGATATGGTGGTGCACGCCTTCAGGAAGGGGATTTTGTCAGGACCCTTCAGTGAGTCATTAATCAAAAATCGCCCTAAGAACTTTTACGAGATCAGGCGTCGAGCTGTCGCCCACATCATAGCAGAAGGGGAGCTTACAAAGAAGGGTGAGAGCATTGCTCCCTCACGATCATGAGGGCCCAGTCGACCTCAACCCATGAGGGTGCACAAGGTGACAACGGAGAAGAGAACGTAGGGGAAGTAGAAACCCTACGAGGCCAGGAAGCCCCAGACCAGGGCACGCGCAAAGGAGGATGTGCCTCCCAGACATAACTTCCTGGTGGAATTGAAGGAGTTGATCACTATTCCTAATGTAGCGGAAAGGTTAAAGATGCCCCTAAAGACAGACAAGAGACTGGGGACCAGCAAGAACGTGTGGTGCGAGTTACACCAAGCATTTGGCCATCCCATCCGCAACTGCTTGGCCCTAGGTCACCAGTTGGATGAGTTGGTGAAGAGTGGCTTCTTGAATGACTACCTGCGGGAGTTGCAGGGGGCGAGGTGGTGGTGACCCCGAGGTGATGTTTTGGTCGACCTTCAACAACCTATAGTTGTCTCTAGACCAGTTAAGACCCTACACTGGTTGCTTATATGGATTTGCTAGAAACCAGATCGAAGTGTGGGGGCACATAGAGCTGAGGACCACCTTAACAGATGGTGTGGCTTCCCGCACAGAAAACATCAGGTACCTTGTTGTTAACGCCCCCTCAGTTTACAATATATTATTGGGCAGACCAGCCCTGAACAAGTTAGGAGCGATGGCGTTGATGAGGCATATGAAGATGAAACTGCCTTCTATGGAAGAAGCACTGATCACCATCAGGTCGGATCAGAAGGAAGCTAAGAAGTGTTACGAGAATAGCCTCAAGACTAAGAGAGGGGTGTGCATCGTGACCACCCAACCACTAGGTGGGGTGTGCACCATTGTGGACTAGCCCCGAGGAGGAGAAGGGGTCACACGAGCAGAGGTCGCTTGATAGATACAACCCGAGCTAGCTGAAGACATCCTAGAGAAGGAGATTGGAGGTAAGGTGTTCAAGCTTGGCAAATCCTTGTGCCAAGACGCGCAGGACCAGATTGCAGGAGTCATAGAGCGACACATGGATGCCTTTGCATGGTCCACCTCAGACATGCCTGGCATCGACCTCGATTTCTTGTGTCATCGCCTTGCTGTGGATCCCCAGGTTAGACTTGTCTGTCAGAGAAGGAGGAAGTTCAATGAAGAGAGGAGACAAGTCATCAAGGAGGAGATGCAGAAGTTGTTGAGGGCTGGTCACATCCGGGAGATCCAATATTCGGAGTGGCTGGCGAACGTGGTGCTGGTGAAAAAAGCTAATGAGAAGTGGAGGATGTGCGTAGACTTCACCGACCTCAACAAGGCGTGCCCAAAAGACTTCTATCCCCTGCCAAGCATTGATACTTTGGTAAACAGTGCCTCGGGCTACAAACAGCTCAGCTTCCTGGATGCCTTTTCTAACTATAACCAGATCAAGATGCATCCCATGGATGAGTGCAAGACAACGTTCATCACAGAGCTGTCTTGCTATTGTTACACAGTGATGCCCTTTGGGTTGAAGAACGTAGGTGCCACCTACCAGAGGCTGATGGACAAGGTGCTCGCACCTATGATAGGACGCAACGTGCAAGCCTATGTAGATGACATGGTGGTGACCTCGCAGGGGAAGGATCAGCATGTCACTGATTTGGAAGAGCTATTCACAACAATAGCTAAGTACACGCTGAAGCTGAACCCAGATAAGTGTGTTTTTGGAGTGGAAGCAAGCAAGTTCTTAGGCTTCTTAATCACCGAGCGTGGGATAGAGGCGAACCCTGATAAGTGCGTTGCAATCCTCGCTATGAGAAGCCTGACTTCAGTGAAGGAGGTTCAGCAGTTGACAGGGCGGATAGCCGCTCTGTCCAGATTCGTATCAGCTGGGGGAGATAAAGGCCACCCCTATTTTCAGTGCTTGAGGAGGAACAGTAGGTTCTTGTGGACCAAACAAATGTGAGGAAGCGTTCCTCAAGCTGAAGGAGTACCTGGCCAACCCATCAGTGTTATGCAAACCACAGCTTGGCACCCCGCTGCACCTGTATTTTACAGTTACTGATAGGGCGGTAAGTTCAGTTATTGTGCAGGAGCAGGACCACATTCAAAAGCCAATCTACTTTGTTAGCAAAGTGTTGTAAGGGCCTGAGGTGAGGTACCAAGTCTTAGAGAAGGCAACACTGGTAGTGGTGTTCTCGACGAGGAGGCTTCGCCATTACTTCCAGAGTTTCACAGTGGTGGTGATGATAGACCTTCCCATTCGTAAGGTCTTGCAGAAGTTGGATGTAACGGGAAGGATGGTACGCTAGGCTGTAGAGTTGTCAGAGTTTGACATAGAGTACAAGCCCAGAGGCCCTATCAAGGCCAAGTTTATGTTGATTTTGTAGCCGAACTGTTCTCGACCGAAACACACCACGAAGAATCTGACTTCAGATGGGTACTATTTGTAGATGGGTCTTCTAACCAGCAAGGTAGTGGAGTTGGCATAATTTTGGAAAGACCAAAGGGGCTATTGACTGAGCAGGCCTTGCGGTTCGCTTTCAAGGTCAGCAACAAGTAGGTAGAGTACGAGGCCCTAATCGCTGGGATGTTGTTGGCCAAAGAGATGGGTGCACAGAGTCTGCTAGCAAAAAGTGACTCCCTATTGGTCACAGGCCAAGTGGTGGGAGAGTACCAGGCCAAAGACCCTTAAATGGCCTCCTACCTAAAATACGTCCAGGTGTTGAAGAAATCATTTGCAGCATTTGAGTTGGTGCATGTCCCTAGAGAGAAAAATGCCCGTGCTGACTTGTTACCAAAACTCGCCAGTTTTGGCAAGGTGGGCAGATAGAGGATAGTCATCCAGGAGACCCTGAGGACACCTTGCACCTACACTGCTGATAATTTGGTAGGAGTCCATCAGATTAGCAAGTCAGATGGTGGGAAGAGGAGTCATCGGTTGTTGACTCAAGAGACCTTGAAGACACCAAGGGTCAATACGTATCTAGTGTTGGGGGAAGAATCGTCGCAGGTCTGCCTGGTGCAGAGAGGAGAAACATGGATGACCGCTTACAAGCGCTACCTAGTTGATGGGATGCTCCCAATGGAGCCAACAGAAGCGAGAAAAATAAAGAAGAACTCGACTAAGTACACACTCATTGACGGGGAATTGTATAGGCATGGATTCACCAACCCCATCTTGGTGTGTGTACATGGTGAGTAGTGCACGCAAATAATGGCAAAGCTCCATGAAGGAATATGCAAAAGCCATATTAGTGGTCGTGGTCTGGCATCCAAGGCCATTCGCGCAGGGTACTATTAGCCAACTAGGAAGGAAGATTGCACAAAGTACGCACAGCAGTGCAAGCAGTGTCAACTACACACTGACTGGCACAAGGCGTCGCCAAAAGTGCTCAAGTCGATATACAGCCCTTGGCCATTCCACACCTGGGGAATCGAAATTCTGGGACCTTTCCCTTTGGCTGTATGACAGATGAAGTACCTCGTGGTTGCCATAGAATATTTCATGAAGTGGATAGAGGCTGAGCCGGTAGCATAAATCACAGCCCATAAGGTCCAGCATTTCGTGTGGAAGAACATAGTATGTCGCTTTGGCGTACTCAAGCACTGGTGTGTGATAATGGCACTCAGTTTGCAAGCCAACAATTGGGGAAGCTATGTATGGATTTGGGAATCAAACAGGTGTTTGCATCAGTCGAGCACCCCCAGACTAATGGGCAGGTCGAGTCAGCCAACCGAGTCCTGCTCAGAGGGCTGAAGAGAAGGCTGGAGAAAGAAAAAGGAACTTGGGCAAAGGAGGTTCCCATAATTATGTGGGCTTACCACACTACTCCTTAGTCCACCACTAAAGAGACACCCTTCAGTTTGGTGTATGGTTCAGATGCTATGATCCCTGTAGAGATCCAGGAGAGCTCGCCACAATTTCAGAACTTCGTAGCTGTAGAATCCAACGAAGAAAGAAAGGTAAACCTGGACTTCCAAGATGAAGTGAGGGAGGACACAACAATCAAAGCTGAAGCCTTGAAGAGAAGGGTGGAGCACAGGCACAATTCCACGCTGAGAGCTTGACAATTTTAGGTCACCGACCTGGTGATGTGAAAGGCCCATCCATATTAGATGGAGAACAAGTTGTCCCCCAAGTGGATTGGTCCTTTTAGAGTGACAGAGGCCCTTGGGAATGGGGCATATACGCTTGAGACTTTGGAGGGTGGGCCGATTCCTCGAACATGGAATGCCACCCACGTCAAGTTTTACTTCAGTTAAGTTGTAATATTGTACACTGATCCGGCTGCTTGACTCGAACGTGGAGGACTGCCTCGTCACTCCTTCGTCTAGCCCTCTGTTCTGCAGAAACGCTCCAAGAACCACCGCCGGAACTCCAAACGCTGCCTGCAAAACACACAGACGGCGCCTGTAGCGGCCGTTGTAGCTCCGATGCTCAAGTCAGGCAACAGGAACACCAAAACTATATCTGAATCTCTCTGTGAGACCCGTGTGTGACTGAAACTCTCAGATGTGTGAGCTATGAGAATCTGTAAAAAACCTCCTCTCAATTTCATTAAGAGTTTGTATATATACCTGAGTCTTTCTCTCTCCTAACGGTTATTCCTCCTGACACGTGGATAACATCTGGTCGTACACGTGTCACCATCTGGAGTATCTGCAGCTGAAACGTTACTTCCACTGTGCCCCTGCGACTAAGTTATCCACACAGGGAGTAGCTTAGTACGCAGGCTACTCTGGGCATTGCAGCTCGCACTGCACATGGTGGCAGATATGCCACTTATCCTCTGTACTTAGACCATACAACAAGTGCTTGCCAAGTCTTCTCAAACACCCGGCGATGTGCTCTTTCGGCGACTTTCTGACCACCTGATCTCCTAACCTTAACACATGGCGATCATGTGCAATCTGGGCGATTACTCATCCATACCGGCGATTACTCATCCTCAAGGCGATAGGCGATTACTCACCTCAAGGCGATAGGCAATTACTCAACATCACAGGCGACAGGCGATTACCATTCTGAGTGATCGCCTCTCTGCTTCGCCTGCTATCCTCTACCACATGTTACTCTGTGAATGGTCCACGTGGTCAACTGCTGCTGATGTCATCGACTACCGATGACCGACCGGAACACAAGCCCCCCAGTCTCGAGCTGTGAACTTGTTCTCAGCGAAGAGACTAAGAAATCGTCTTCTGGCGGTCTACAGCAGCGCACACTCTGGTACTAACACTGTTTCATCCCTTCTTCTTCGCCTTCAAACATTCAAAGCATCTCTCTGGATCATCTAGAGATTCAGCTTCTCTGTTTTCTTCTTCTCAAACGCACTGGAGTTCGCTGCGTTTCTTCTCTTTAACTCTCTGCATGTGACTAACTGTTAACTAGCTTAGGCTTTAGCGCGATCTACCTGCAACCCCTCAAACTTGGCCTCTGACTTGATCGCGGCTAACTGTTGCCTTAGCATTGCCTTCAACATAACTTTGTGCTGGATGACTGACTTAACGGGCCTAAACGCTTCGGCTTCACGCAGCAGAACTTGCTTCTACCACCGACCACCGATTAGCATGTTAGCGCACCACTGATCAGTCATCGCGCTTCTGGCTTTGCTGCACTTCTCTGCCACACCAGCGCTGAGTGCGTAGAGGGTCTGAACACCAACTATGACGCCTGTGTTTTGGGGGAGAAAAGTGCTTCTCGATGACCCCTCTTGTCCCAACCTTGCTGTAAGAAGTCGTGGGTGAGGTCTTGCTTCTCTCACCTCAGCGTCGCTGTAAAAAGCAGAGGGAAGGGACTTGGCTCTCACGCCTCAACCTTGCTGTAAAAAGCAAAGGGAAGAGGACTTTTCCTCATGCCTCAGCCTCGCTATACAAAGTCTAGGTGAGGACTTGGTTCTCTCGCCTCAACCTTGCTGTAAGAAGCAAAGGGAGAGGACTTTCTCTCTTGCCTCAGCCTCGCTGTACAAAGTCGAGGTGAGGACTTTCACTCGCCTGCACCTCGCTGTACAAAGTCGAGGGAGGACTTTCTTCTTTCTCGCCTGCACTCGCTCAAAGGCAAGGAGGTCTTCCTCTGTTGCCTACACTTGCTCAAAGGCAAGGAGGACTTCCTCTATTCTCGCCTGCACTTGCTCAAGGGCAAGGAGGACTTCCTCTGTTCTCGCCTGCACTTGCTCAAGGGCAAGGAGGACTTCCTCTGGTGCCTGCACTTGCTCAAAGGCAAGGAGGACTTCCTCTGGTGCCTGCACTTGCTCAAAGGCAAGGAGGTCTTCCTCTGGTGCCTGCACTTGCTCAAAGGCAAGGAGGTCTTCCTCTGTTGCCTACACTTGCTCAAAGGCAAGGAGGACTTCCTCTTGCCTCAACCTTGCTGTATAAAGCAGAGGAAGAGGACTTTCTCTTGCCTCAACCTTGCTGTATAAAGCAGAGGAAGAGGACTTTCTCTGTTGCCTCAACCTTGCTGTAAAAAGCAAAGGAAGAGGACTTTCTCTCGCCTCAACCTTGCTGTATAAAGCAGAGGTGAGGACTTTCTCTGTTGCCTCAACCTTGCTGTAAAAAGCAAAGGAAGAGGACTCTCTCTCGCCTCAACCTTGCTGTATAAAGTAGAGGTGAGGACTTTCTCGTGGCTGCACGCTCCCAGGGGGGGCGCCAGGCGTGGCTGTCTAAGCGCACACACTGGGCGCGCCCTACCTGCATTGCCTCATCGCGAGTTCACCGACGTCCCGACCGGCGAGGACCTCTTCTTCTGGAATCATACGAGGTGCATGCTTAACGCTCTCGCTGGGAACTTGGGTCCCAGCTTAACACGTGTTAGCAAGACACCGATGACCGTGCACCGACCGAGTACTCACTCTCTACATGCACCGACGGCTGATCACGGTCTGCATGCACTGATGGCTGATCGCGCTCTACATCCCAGCGCTTATCTAGGGGCTGATCTGCGGGTGGTGGCCACTTGGTAACTCACCACTGATCACCTGGTCTTGCACCTGGGGCAAGGAGAACTTTAAACTGGGAACACTGGCACACTTTATGTACTGAAAATCTTTTATTGGGTGGCATCGTTAAAAAGAGGGCCCCTGATCTGCTCAACTGTTTAATACACTAAGTGTATGTACAGCGCGATGGCGCATCTACTTTACAACTTAACTGATCCGGTCGGTCATTGGTAGTCGATGACGTCAGCAGCTGATGACAACGTGGGCCAATCACAGAGTGACGTGTGGCACGTGAAGGCAGATGAACCAGGGTGGAGATCGTTCAAGAACGGCGATCAGTGGTCAGCTACCAAGTGAACGCCACCAGCAGATCAGTTCCTACTTAAGCGCCTGGAAGAAGAGCGCGAGAAGGGACGAAGCACCGATCAGTCATCGGTGCGTTCAAAGTGATCTGTCATCGGTGCATGCATTGTGATCAATCATCGGTGCATGGAGAGTGATCAGTCGTCGGGGGTTCCTTGTCAACACGTGTTAAACTGGGACCCAGGCTCCCAGCGAGAACGTTACTCAAGGACTTCTCCTGATTCCATAAGCAGAGCACGAGGATGTGAAGAAACACATCGGTCATCGGTGTGTATTGAGGTGACATCGGCCGCGCGATGTGAACAACGCAACCAAAGATCAGTAAAGCGCCCAGAGGCAAGGAGCGTCCTTAGTCGCGAGACGACCACGCAGGAAGATGAGAAGACGCAGTTAGGTGCAGAATCCTGCTGGGACGAGAATCCATCAAGGTTAGAATCTCCCAGTGGGTTGCATGTCTGCCACGTGGATGGTAAAGATGTTCCCAGAGAATAGGTAGGGCAGATAGGCACAGAAGTCGAGGGGTGCAGAGGCACCCACGCGGCTCCCGCTGTCAGACTTGGCACTCAAGTGAAGAAAGCTGGCACGCAAGGTAGCCCTGGGGAGTGGAAACGGCAATGCAGAGTAATTAAGTGGCCTAGAGGTAGCCTGTAGGGGCTACACGGGCTTATATGAGGAAGAAGAACACCAAAACCAGGTATGCAATCTTTACCTCAGATTACACAACACAAATCCAGGGGCACTCAGTTTTCGAATCAAAGAGGACTGAGGGCACACACACACGGTCTCACACAGAGGGATCTGAGAGAGACTTTTTGGTGTTCCCGTTGCTTGACTTGAGCGTCGGAGCTACAACGGCCGCTAGAGGCGCCGTTCGCGTGTTTTGCAGGCACCGCTTGGAGTCCCGTCGAAGGTTCCTGGAGCCTCCTTGCAGGACGCGCAACAGTTAGAAAGCCAAACGAAGGAGTGACGAGGCATTCTCCCCACGCTCGAGTCCGCGGCGAGATCATTAACGAAAGCAGGAAAGAAGCGTGTAGCGTCCTGGGTTTTGGGAATAGTCGTTACGTCCAGAGTCGCCAGCCGACAAGCTCCATTCTCCAACGTCTCAACCACTCTAGATGGGGTCTCCTTTAACCGGCGATGACCGCCCTGGCGATGCACACACGTGGGCGATCATGCCTTTCGCTTCAGCTCTGGGAGCCCCCCCAGTGTAGCCACTTCCATCACCTCACCTCCCCAAACACAGGGAGTTCATGCTGCTGGTCGCCTTCCTGGGACCCCGAAGCGCGATCACCTTGTGTCTTCTGCAGGTAATCGGTCAGGAACCCTGTCTCCACCAACTCAGCAAGCTGACGCCCCAACGCCAGGCAGTTACAGAGTGTATGTCCATAAGCTTGATGGAATTCACACCACTCATCCTTCCTCCCTCCAAGTACCCTGTCGGTTTTCTCTGGCACATGGAGTCTTGCTACCACAGCAGGGATGGCGATCAGCTCCGCCAAACTTATCATGAAATCATACCTGGGGGGTGCGTTGCTTGCACGCCCCCTGGTCTGGTCCTTCCTTGGTGCATAAGGGCAAGACCTTCTCTGCTCCTTCCCCCCTTCCTTGACCTCATGCACCCGCGCCTGTTGCTGTTGATTCCCCTGACCTCCACGTGGCTTCGACGGTGCAGCACTTCCTCTCTTCTCAGAGACCTCGGTCTCTGCTACTATGTGTGCCACCGCACGTCGCCGTATCTCAGGGAAGGTGGCAGGGTGGCTCCTGATGAGCGATTCACTGAAAGGACCAAGGAGGACACCTCTCTTGAATGCATGCACCAGCATGTCCTCGTCCTTGCTGGGCAATCTCACCACCTGCGCCCCAAAGCAATTGAGGTAGTCCCTCAACGGCTCCCCCTGATACTGGCGCACGTCAAACAGGTCGTAGGACACTACTGGCGCAGGTCGGTTAATGATGTACTGCTCCGTGAACAGCTTCGTGAACTGATGGAAGGAAGTGACGTGGCCCTCTGGCAGGCTCACGAACCACCGTGTTCATGATTTCGGGGGAGAAAGGCATAGGGAATGCTCGCGGAGGCGATGGTGGCATCGACGTCCTCTCTTCAGCTGCGCGCTCCCTCTGCGCCTGCAATTCCCTACGCAGCTCTTCATTCATACGGTTCAACTCTTCGTTTCTTCTCTGCGATGCAGTCAGCTCTGCACGCATCCTCTCTTGCTCAACTCTCGATTCCGCGACGCTATCTTGCAGCGCGCGCATCATCTCCACTACCTGCGCCATGGTAACAGCTCCTTCTTCAGCAAATGACGCAGGTGAGGTTTGCTTGGTTCTTCTACTCATCTCCTCTGCACTTCGACGTAACTTCAAGAAACCTCGACGAAATGATCAAGAAGCTCCAAGAAACTTCAAGAAACCTCAAGAAACTTCAAGAACTGCGACGTGGATGGGAACCAGATTTACACGTGCCCCACGGTGGGCGCCAAATGATCCGGCCGCTTGACTCGAACGTGGAGGACTGCCTCGTCACTCCTTCGTCTAGCCCTTTGTTCTGCAGAAACGCTCCAAGAACCACCGCCGGAACTCCAAACGCTGCCTGCAAAACACACAGACGGCGCCTCTAGCGGCCGTTGTAGCTCCGACGCTCAAGTCAGGCAACAGGAACACCAAAACTATATCTGAATCTCTCTGTGAGACCCGTGTGTGACTGAAACTCTCAGATGTGTGAGCTATGAGAATCTGTGAAAAACCTCCTCTCAATTTCGTTAAGAGTTTGTATATATACCTGAGTCTTTCTCTCTCCTGATGGTTATTCCTCCTGACACGTGGATAACATCTGGTCGTACACGTGTCACCATCTGGAGTATCTGCAGCTGAAACGTTACTTCCACTGTGCCCCTGCGACTAAGTTATCCACACAGGGAGTAGCTTAGTACGCAGGCTACTCTGGGCATTGCATCTCGCACTACACATGGTGGCAGATATGCCACTTATCCTCTGTACTTAGACCATACAACAAGTGCTTGCCAAGTCTTCTCAAACACCCGGCGATGTGCTCTTTCGGCGACTTTCTGACCACCTGATCTCCTAACCTTAACACATGGCGATCATGTGCAATCTGGGCGATTACTCATCCATACTGGCGATTACTCATCCTCAAGGCGATAGGCGATTACTCACCTCAAGGCGATAGGCGATTACTCACCTCAAGGCGATAGGCGATTACTCAACATCACAGGCGACAGGCGATTACCATTCTGAGTGATCGCCTCTCTGCTTCGCCTGCTATCCTCTACCACGTGTTACTCTGTGAATGGTCCACGTGGTCAACTGCTGCTGATGTCATCGACTACCGATGACCGACCGGAACATACACAGTTTAAGGGACACTCTTTTTTCCCTTATAAGGGTTTTTAATGAGGTCACCCAATAAAATTCCAGTCAAATATATTTTGAGTACTTTGTGCAACGCACTTAAGAACCGTTCATTGGGGTTAGAAGTCTCAAGAAGGGTAGGAGGGTTTGCAGAGAACTCCCTCCCCCTCCTGAGTGAGAACACCAAGTGATCTCGCCGCGGACTCGAGCGTGGGGAGAATGCCTCGTCACTCCTTTGTTTGGCTTTCTAACTGTTGCGCGTCCTGCAAGGAGGCTCCAGGAACCTTCGATGGGACTCCAAGCGGTACCTGCAAAACACGTGAACGGCGCCTCTAGCGGCCGTTGTAGCTCCGACGCTTAAGTCAGGCAACGGGAACACCAAAAGGTCTCTCTCAGATCTCTCTGTGTGAGACTGTGTGTGTGTGCCCTCAGTCCTCTTTGATTCGAAAACTGAGTGCCCTCTGTTTAGTGTTGTGTATCCTGAGGTAAAGATTGCATACCTGGTTTTGGTGTTCTTCTTCCTCATATAAACCCATGTAGCCCCTACAGGCTACCTCTAGGCCACTTAATTACCCTGCACTGTCGTTTCCACTCCCCAGGGCTACCTTGCGTGCCAGCCTTCTTCACTTGAGTGCCAAGCCTGACAGCGGAAGCCGCGTGGGTACCTCTGCACCCCTCGACTTCTGTGCCTGTCTGCCCTACCTATTCTCTGGGAACATCTTCACCATCCACGTGGCAGACATGCAACCCACTGGGAGATTCTAACCTTGATGGGTTCTCATCCCAGCAGGATTCTGCACCTAACTGCGTCTTCTCATCTTCTAGCGTGGGCGTTTCGCGACTAAGGCCGTTCCATGCCTCTGGGCGCTTTACTGATCTTGGTTGCGTTGTTCACATCGCGCGGCCGATGTCACCTTAACACACACCGATGACCGATGTGCTTCTTCACGTCCTCATGCTCTGCTTATGGAATCAGGCGAGGTCCTTGAGTAACGTTCTCGCTGGGAGCCTGGGTCCCAGTTTAACACGTGTTGACAAGGAACCCCCGACGACTGATCACTCTGCATGCACCGATGACTGATCACTCTGCATGCACCGATGACTGATCGGTGCTTCATCACTTCTCGCGCTCTGCTTCCAGGCGCTCAAGCAGGAACCGATCTTCTGGTGGTGGTCACTCGGTAGCTGACCACTGATCGCCGTTTTTGAACGATCTCCACCCTGGTTCATCTGCTTTCTCGTGCCACGCATCAGTCTGCGACTGACCCACGTCGTCATCAGCTGCTGACGTCATCGACTACCGATGACCGACCGGATCACAAGCCCCCCAGTCTCGAGCTGTGAACTTGTTCTCAGTGAAGAGACTAAGTGGTCTTCATTGCCAAAGGGAAGAAGGAGCTCGAAGCTGATGTACCTGAGACCATGGCTGGTGGTGCCGAGGTTCTGAAAGATGGGTTCCATGTGTAACATCCCGCCAAATTACTTTGAAAATAAATATAAAACGAAAATAAAGGTGACAAATAGATTGAAGTGAGCAAATTCTTTATATAAAATAAATAAGTTTCTCCTCGCAGGGAGTTTAATACGAACGATCACTTCTTCATTAAAAACGTAAACGAAATACAATACAAAAGACCGATAGGCGATCTCCTGGCAAAAAGGGCGATCTCCTATAAGAAGGGCGATCTCCTATAAGAAGGGCGATCTCCTTTCCCAAAGGCGATCTCCTATTATAAAGCAGCAAGAGGGGCGATCACCCAACAGAAAAGAAAACAGGCGATCTCCTTCCAGCGACAATTTTCTAAAGAGCTCTACTTCCTGCAACATCATCTGCTCCCGTGTAAATTATACACGATCATTACAGGTTTAAGAAAAGGCCACAATACAACAGAAAAACACAGGGTAAGCTAGACATTTAAAAAGAGTTAGATAGGAAACTTAAAATCATAAAGATGAAACAAATCAAAATCACCCACGTAACAACTATCAGTTCCTCGTTCCCTTCATATGACCACCAAGAAATCATACAGTTCACAATATTTTCCAGAGTCATTCATTTTCACGTAAAGCATCAAGTGTCTAACAAATTTCAATGTTCCTCATTCACACGTCAGACTTCTACTGACTCATCACACAAGACACTTGACACTACTTCCGGATTTACTTGTGCGTTGACTCAGGCCCAGGGATTTGCACCTGTCATACCATACCCCTGTGAAATCCACACAGGGTCGCTGTGAATCCACACAGCTATGCGCATAAAATAATCTCAGTACCATCACCATCCAAGCATGACAGGGTTAATCCACACAACAGGTTGAGCTCGTTCCCTTTTGAACAACTCACCCATACGTATGAACCTCCTTCGACTCTCCACAACTGAATAACTTCATCTACGTGATTCCATTATATCAGCAGAGTCAGGATATCTCCTTCTAGACAAGCCCCAGGTCAATACACATTACATACGATCTTACACGGTATTTTCTTTCCTGAAAATACTATGCTTTGATCTCACATTCACAGCATTCAAGACATTCATTCCACTCAAATAAATGATTCAATCACAGCAACAATCATTTCAAAGGTTCAGATTTTCGAATATCACATTTAAGCCTCAAACAGTTTTCAAAGCAACACCAAAAACAGGGAGTTCGTAAAACAGCGCCAAAACCGGCGACCTGGTTCAAAACGGGGTATTTTCGAAGTCTGCACATAAAACCGGCGACCACGTCGCCCAAACACATGAAACAGAGCATTTACGAAGATGAAAACGAAACCGGCGACCACGTCGCCCTTACTTCAGAAATAGCTAAACTATGGCTTGTATTGAAAATGGAGTCTAGCTTCCCTTACCTGGACTTGCGCAAACACCTAGAGTTCCGAAACCCAACAAAACTTGAAGAACGCCTTGGCTCTGTTTTTGCGTCTGGTTGAAGGACTTGCAGAGAACTGCCCAGGTGCTCTAATGGTGGCTGTCGCTCGTCGTACTCTCGTGTGAAGGTGCTAGGATCGCAGCGCGAAGGAGGCAACTGGAGGAGAAGGGAGGTAACTCACTCTTTCTCTCTTTGAAGGCTGCGACGTTTCTTTTTTCTCTCAGCAGTGGGTCTCTGCATCTTAAACCAACTCACCCATCAAAAGCAGCTGCCACACCCACTCTGCAGAGAAGTCTGAGGACCACTGCCCTGAACAGTACGACCACCGTTGTCTCTGGTGCATGCCAACCACTGCTCTGAACAGTACTGCCACTGCTGTCGCTTGTGCATGCCAGCCACTGCTCTGAACAGTACGACCGCGAGTGTCTCCTGCGCATGCCAACATTCTGATGTCACCACTCTGAATCATCCTTTTTGCCTACGTGGCGCGCGTGCAGGACGTCTCATGCTGAGAGTCTGGGTCCCACTTTATCTGTGTGAGGCTCGCCATCGCGACAACTTTCCAACGCTGACTCATCCTGGCGAACGACCGATGTCCCCTTCGCCCTGGAAGACGACTGATGTCTTCCTCTGGGAGACGACCGATGTCTTCCTCTGGGAGACGACCGATGTCTTCCTCTGGGAGACGACCGATGTCTTCCCTGGCGACGCCCTCATAACTCTCGCGCCTTGGCCACGTCCACATGCCTCGCGCCCTGGCGACGTCCTCGCGCCCTGGCGACGTCCTCGCGCCCTGGCGATCTCATACCCTTCTAAACTTAACTTTTCTTCCTTTTTATTTTAAGTAAAACATACACAGAATTCCTTAAAAATATAACCCCTTTTTATTCCAATACAATTTTCTGGGTCCTTACACCATGGGCTGGCAGCAGGTTCACTGCGTCCTTACAGACTTGGACTCTACCCGACCTAGCCTCCACCATTCAGTGGCCGATGGCAGGCTCATTCCTCCTCCTTGAGCTTCTTCCCTTGCCACTTCTCCTTTTGTGCAATTTCTCTTGCTGCTACAAACTTGTATATAATCTTTTATGCATAAATTCATGTTGGATGACTGTCCTGATGGCGTCTAAATGCTTCGACTGATCGTCCAAGAGCTTGCTTGGGCAAGCTTTCAAACTAAGAGCTCTTGCTACCGACCCCCGACTAGCATGTTAGCGCACCACCGATCCGTCATCGCGCTTCAGGCTTTGCATTAGTTCCGTGTCACTCCAGTGCTAAGTGCATAGAGGACCCGACCTCTGAAGATGATGCTTGTGTTTTGGGGAAGAGGACTACTTCTTGATTGACCCCTCTTGCCTCAGCCTCGCTGTAGGAAGTTGAGGTGAGGTCTTTCTCCTCTTGCCCCAGCCTCGCTTGTAACTGTAAGGACCTAGAAACTTTAATAGGAATAAAAGTGTTATATTTAAATAATTTCAGAAAAATGTTATTATTTAAAATACGAAGAGTTGGTAAATGAAGTTTCGTAGTAGCAGACATCGGACGTCGCCCATGATCTGGGGTAAGCTAGTAGAGGTCGGTCGGATGACATGTGGACCAAGAAGAGTAAAGGAGGAAAAGTGTAACTAAGAAGTCTTCTGCAAGATCGTCGTTAGTGAAGAGGGAGGCGATCTCTGACTCCTCTGGCACATAATCGCCTGTCGCCTAGAGGAGACATGAGCGCCAATTGCCTAGAGTGTACGTGATCGGCGGGAATGCACGTAGTATGTGGTCAAGATACTGGATCAACCAGAGTGGGTTCCAACAACCACGCGTATCAAGGTGTGGGTTAAGCCTTAGATGCGCTGTGCATGCGAAGCTCTACGCTTGAGCAAAAGAGATCACCCTTAGTGTTGCATGCATGGGAGCACGAGGAGTGGTGCTGATCTACTCTTGGAAATGTGAAGCTACCGACGTCACCGAGTCATGTGGAGATGATACCTTGGACGTAACATAGTAGAATGAAGAACCATCAGAAAGGCGCGGCGATGTGTCGTCGGGCATCGCCAGGACGCGAGGGGCATGCGGGCATCGCCAGGGCGCGAGGGGCATACGGGCATCACCAGGGCGCGAGGCATGCGGGGTTTGTCTTCGCGCGAGAGGTCATCGGTGGAGAGTCTTCGCGCGAGAGGTCATCGGTGGATTGTCTTCGCGCGAGAGGTCATCGATGGAGAGTCTTCGCGCGAGAGGTCATCGGTGGATAGTCTTCGCGCGAGAGGTCATCGGTGGATAGTCTTCGCGCGAGATGTCATCGGTGGATAGTCTTCGCGCGAGAGGCCTCAGTGGATAGCCTTCGCGCGAGAGGACATCGGTGGATAGCCTTCGCGCGAGAGGTCATCGGTGGAAGGTTATCGCGTGATGTCGAGCTTCACACAGAGAAAGTGGGACCCAGACTCCCAGCATGAAACGTCCTGCACGCGCGCCACGTAGACAAAAAGGGTGGTTCAGAATAGTGACATCAGAATGTTGGCATGCGCAAGAGACAACAGCGGTCGTACTGTTCAGGGCAGTGGTTGGCATGCAGAAGAGACAACAGTGGTCGTACTGTTCAGGGCAGTGGTTGGCATGCGCAAGAGACAAACATGGTCGTACTGTTCAGAGAAACGTACACTCAGACTTCTCTGCAGAGTGGGTGGTGGCAGCTGCTTTTATGGATAAGTTGGTTTAAGATGCAGAGACCCACTGCTGAGAGAAAGAAAACGTTGCAGCATTCAAAGAGAGAAAGAGTGAGTTACCTCCCTTCTCCTCCAGATATCTCCTTCGCGCTGCGATTCTAGCATCTTCACACAAGAGTACGACGAGAGGCAGCACCATTAGAGCACCTGGGAGGTTCTCTGCAAGTCCTTCAACCAGACGCAAAAACAGAGCCAAGGCGTTGTTCAAGCTTTGTTGGGTTTCAGAGCTCCTGGTATTTTGCGCAAGTCCAGGTAAGGGAAGCTAGACTTCATTTTCATTACAAGCTATAGTTTAGTTATTTCTGAAATGAGGGCGACGTGGTCGCCGGTTTCGTTTTCATCTGCGTGAATGCTCTGTTCCATGTGTTTGGGCGACGTGGTCGCCGGTTTTTAAATACAGACTTCGAAATACCCTGTTTTTGAACCAGGTCGCCGGTTTGGGCGATGTTTGCGAACTCCCTGTTTTTGGTGTTACTTTGAACTGTTGAAGCTTAAATGTGATCTTCGAAAATCTGAATCTTTGAAACGATCGTTGCTGTGACTTGAATCATTTATTTAAGGGCGGTATGATGTGTTGAATGTTGTGAATGTGGATCGAGGCATAGTATTTTCAGGAAAGAAAATACCGTGTAAGATCGTGTAGGATGTGCATTGATCGGTGATTCCTAAGGGGATATCCTGACTCTGCTGAGATAATGGAATCACATAGAGGAAGTTACTCAGTTGGTGAGAGTCGAAGGAGGTTCATATGAATGGGCGTCTCGTGTGAAAAAGAACGAGCTCCGCCTGTTCTATGGATTAACCCTGTCATACCAGGAGAACTATTGACATTGAGATTATATATGCGCATGCTGTGTGGATTCACAGCGACCCTGTGTGGATTTCACAGTGGTATGGTATGACAGGTGCAGATCTCTGAGTCTAATCAATGCATGAGTCTTCCGGAAGTAGTGTCAAGTGTCTTGTGTGCTGAGTCAGTGGTGGTCTGACATGTGAAATGAGGAACTTGAAATTGATAGACACTTGATACAGTTGTGAAATAGAATGACTCTGGAAAATATTGCGAAATGTGTGATTTCTGGGCGATCAGGTGAAGAGTATGAGAAACTTGATAACTTTACGTGAATATCTTGAAATTGTTTACCTTGATTTTATTTTAATTATCCTTATTTAAACTCTCTTTAAAATATCTAGCTTACCCTGCGTGTTTTGGTGCTGTGGCTGTTCTCTTAAAACTGTGACGATCGTGTAATTGTTACACGGGAGCAGATGATCTTCCAGGATGTAGAGCTCCTTAGGGAGTGGTCGCCGAGGAAGAGATCGCCGGTTTTCTATCTCTTGGTGGTGATCGCCGGATTTATGTCCTGCTGCAGATCACCTGTTTTGGGCCTTCTGTTACCAGATCGCCGGTTCATGTATGGAGACCGCCGGTCTTGTTGTATTTGGTTGAATTTCGTTTAAATTTTGAAAACATTTGACCTGGTTATGTATTTAACTCCCTAAGAGGAGCAACTTCATTACTTATATATATATTATCATGTACTCTTCAATATTATTTGTTTACCTTTATTTTCATTATACATGTATGTATGGTTTTATTTTTGGCGGGATGTTACAGTAACAAGTCTAGGTGAGGACTTTCTCTGTAGTCTTAACCTTGCTGTATGAAGCAGGGGATAAGGACTTGGTTCCTTTGCCTCAACCTTGCCGCAAGAAGCAAAGGAAGAGGACTTTCTCTGCCTGCACCCCGCTGTACAAAGTCGAGGGTGAGGACTTTCTTCACCGAGTGGGGCATGCTCCCAGGGTAGCACCAGGGGTGGCTGTCTAAGCGCACTCGCCAGGCGCATCCCTGCCTGCATGGTATCACCGCACGCCCTTTGAGCGGGCAACTCCTCTTTTTCTAGCTTGGAGTCATGCGGGGTGCCTGCGCAACGCTCTCGCTGGGAGCCTGGGTCCCAGCTTAACGCGTGTTAACAAGACCCCGATGACCAACCTTCTTCTGAAATCACGCGAGGTGCATGCGTAATGCTCTCGCTGGGAACCTGGGTCCCAGCTTAACACGTGTTAGCAAGACCCCGATGACCAATGCACCGACCGAGTACTTACTCCCGACATACACCGACGGCTGATCTTGCTTTGGGACCACCGACGACTGATCGCGCTCTGCTTCTTGGTGCTTGAACGCGAAGATGATGTCTTGTTACGGGGAAGAAGAGTTTTTCTTGTCGACCCCTCTTGCTTGCCCCGAGGTCATCAACCTTTAGGTCTTGGTTTCTCTTGGACGTTTCTCGAAATCTTCTCTTTCCTTCTCTTGGTTTTACTAGAACTCCCGAGTTCCCAAACTTTGGCCACCTGCACTCACTCCTTGGGTGAGGAGAACATAGGTCAGTGGTCCGTACTCGCGCCTGGGGCGAGTAAGCTCCAACCGATCACTTGCACTTTCATCCGGGGCAAGTAGGACTTGAAACTGGAAAACATGTGCACACTTGACATACTGAAATCTTTTTTATTGGGTGGCCTCGTTAAAACCCTCATCGGGAAAAGAGTGCCCCCTGATTTGCTCGACTATTTACAGTATATACATTGGGAGCGCGAGAACGCATCTACTTTACAACTTAACTGAAGTAGAATCTCAAGTGTGTAGCGTTCCATGTCCTGGGGATAGGTGCTCCATCCAGAGTCTCCAGCCGATAAGCTCCATTCTCCAACGCCTCAACTACTCTATATGGACCCGTCCACTTTGGAGATAACTTGTTCCCCATCTCATTCTGGTGTGCTTTCCTAATCACCAGATCGCCTTCCTGGAAACGCCTGGGCTTCACCTTGGAATTGTGCCTCCGTTCCACTCTTCTTTTGACAGCTTCAGCACTAACCCTGGCTCCCTCTCGCACTTCGTCCAAGAGGTCCAGATTCACCTTCCGCTCCTGATTGGACTCTTCGACGATAAAGTTCAGGAATCTAGGGGAGCTCTCCTGTATCTCCACGGGGATCATAGCATCCGTCCCATAGACAAGGCTAAAGGGTGTCTCTTGGGTGCTAGACTGTGGGGTGGTATGGTAGGACCATACAATTCTGGGAACCTCTTCTGCCCAATTACCCTTGGCTTTCTCTAATCTTCGCTTCAGTCCCCTAAGCAGCACTCGGTTGGCTGACTCCACCTGCCCGTTGGTCTGCGGGTGTTCTACTGAGGCGAACACTTGCTGTATCTTCAGTTCTTCGCACATCTTTCTCAACTGATGACTGGTGAACTGAGTGCCGTTGTCGGATACCAGCCTCTTGGGTACTCCGAAACGACAGACAATATTCTTCCAGACAAAATGCTCGACCTTCTGAGCGGTGATGTGGGCCACTGGTTCCGCCTCCACCCATTTTGTGAAATACTCGATCGCCACTATGAGGAACTTCATCTGCCTGATCGCCAGAGGAAAAGGTCCCAGGATGTCGATTCCCCACGTGTGAAAGGGCCATGGGCTATGAATGGACTTCAACTCCTCCGGGGGCGCCTTATGCCAGTCTGCATGAAGTTGGCATTGTTTGCACCGCTGAGCGTACTTCACACAGTCTTCCTTCAGCGTTGGCCAGTAATACCCTGCGCGGAGGATTCTACTTGCAAAAGCGCGACCACCGACGTGGCTTCCGCATACCCCTTCGTGCAACTCTGACATGAGTCTGGTGCATTGCTCTCCATGCACGCACATTTGTACTGGGTGGGAAAAGCCAAATCTAAACAGGTTCCCATCGATTAGAGTAAACTTACTCGAGCTCTTCTTTATCTTCTTTGCCTCTGTTGGGTCCAGTGGGAGCACACCATCCTCTAGGTACAACTGGTACGGCATTATCCACGTATCGGGCCTCTTGATAGCGCAGACTTCCATCGCCTCATCGGTCCTTGCTGGTCGCGCCCTCACCCTCGGTGCTTTCAGCGTTTCTTGAGTCAGGGATCGATGACTGATCGCCAGACGCTCCACCGACTTGGATACTTGAAGTACTTGATTATCAGATACGAACGCTCGTGGCACCTTTAAAGTCTCTTGAATGACGGTCCTCTGTTTTCCCCCCTTGCCTGAGCTGGCCAGCTTGGCAAGCAGATTCGCTCTGGCATTTTGCTCACGGGGGACATGTACCAGCTCGAACTCATCCAAGGACGTCTTCATGAGCTGGACGTACTCCAGGTAGGCTGCCATCTGAGGATCTTTCGCCTGGAACTCCCCTGTAACTTGCCCAGTGACTAGCAATGAATCACTCTTAGCCACTAGACTTCTTGCTCCCATTTCTTTTGCCAGCAACATTCCTGCGATCAGGGCTTCATACTCCGCCTGATTGTTGCTAGCCTTGAAGGCAAAGCGAAGGGATTGTTCGATCAGCACCCCGTTCGGGCCTTCCAGAATGACTCCAGCGGCGCTTCCCTGCTGATTGGAGGAGCCATCCACTGATAAGACCCATCGGAAAACTACACCTTCTGCAGGTGTCGCGACCGGCGACAGTTCAACCACGAAGTCGGCGAACACCTGCCCCTTGATTGGTCCTCGGGGCTCGTACTGGATGTCGAATTCTGAGAGTTCCACAGCCCACTTGACCATCCTCCCTGCTACGTCTGGCTTCTTCAACACGTTCTGGATGGGCAAGTCTGTCATGACCACTATGGTGAAGCTGTGGAAATAGTGTCTGAGCCTTCTAGCTGAAAAAACTACCGCCAGTGCTGCCTTCTCCAGGGTCTGATACCTCGTTTCCGGGCCTCGCAGCACCTTACTTACAAAATACACAGGTTTCTGGACCTGATCCTGCTCTTGTACCAGGACCGAGCTGACCGCCCTCTCTGTCACAGCAAAATACAGGCGAAGAGGGGTGCCCATTTGTGGTTTACACAATACTAGTGGGCTCGCCAGATACTCCTTCAGCTTCAAGAAGGCTTCTTCGCATTCCGGTGTCCACACGAATCTACTGCTGCGCTTGAGACATTGGAAAAACGGATGACCCTTCTCTCCTCCAGCAGACATGAACCGTGACAAGGCGGCCAACCGACCAGTGAGCTGCTACACCTCCTTCACCGTCATTGGGCTCCTCATTGCCACGATAGCCGCGCACTTCTCCGGGTTCGCCTCAATTCCACGCTCCGTTAGGAGGAAACCCAAGAACTTCCCTGCCTCCACACCGAAGATGCATTTCTCAGGGTTGAGCTTCAACCCATACTTGGCGATGGTGGTGAAAAGTTCCTCCAGATCAACTACATGGTGCGTCTTCTCCCGCGACGTGACCACCATGTCATCCACGTATGCATGCACGTTCCTTCCAAGCATGGGCGAGAGCACCCTATCCATAAGTCTCTGATAGGTAGCTCCCGCGTTCTTCAACCCGAATGGCATTACCTTGTAGCAGTAGCAAGATCGTTCCGTCATGAAAGCAGTCTTGCACTCGTCCATGGGGTGCATCCTTATCTAGTTGTAGCCTGAGAAGGCGTCCAGAAAGCTGAGGAGCTTCCCCCCTGACGCGCTGTCCACCAATGCATCTATACTAGGGAGGGGGTAGGAGTCCTTGGGGCAGGCCTTATTGAGATCAGTGAAGTCCACACACATCCTCCACTTGCCATTTGACTTCTGCACCAGTACCACGTTTGCCAGCCACTCGGGGTACTGGATCTCTCTGATATGTCCAGCAGCAAGGAGCTTCTGCGTCTCGTCATGGATCACCTTCTTCTTCTCTTCATTGAAACTCCTTCGCCTTTGGCGCACTGGCCGCGCCTTGGGGTCCATTGACAGGCGGTGGCAAAGGAAATCAGGGTCGATTCCCAGCATGTCAGAAGCTGACCACGCAAAAGCGCCCATGTGCTTCTCAATCACACAGGCGATCTGTGATCGGTCTTCCGCAGTGAGCGATTCCCCCAACTTAAACCTTTTTCCCCTTATCTCCACCTCTTTCCATCCCTCAGCTGGATGGGACCTCCTTTCATGGGCGACGACCGCCCTGGCGATGTCTAACTCGCGAGGATCGATCACGTTTCCTGCTTCCGCTTCGACTTGAGCTACCTGAGAGCCCCCCAGCGTAGCATCTTCCATTTCCTGATCTGGCTGTGCCCCACGAACCACCGATCTGTCCTGGAGCACGCCTGCTGGCGGTGTTGTAGTGACATGGCAGATGCTTCTCTTCTGCTTGAGGCTGTTCTCATAACAGCGCCTAGCCTCAGCCTGATCTGACTTGATGGTAATGACAGCCCCTTCCACCGACGGCAGCTTCAACTTCATGTGCCTCGTTGATGGCACTGCGCCCAACCTGTTGAGCGTGGGTCTTCCCAACAAGATATTGTATGCAGATGGGGCATTCACCACCAAGAACTTTATCTTCTCTGTGCGGGACGCCACTCCATCGGTAAACGTCGTCCTCAGCTCTATGTAGCCCCGCACCTCGACCTGGTCTCCCGCGAAACCATATAGACACCCATCATATGGCCTCAACTGATCGGGGGACAGTTGTAACTTGTTGAACGTTGGCCAAAACATGACGTCCGCCGAGCTTCCTTGGTCTACGAGTGCCCTGTGCACTCGTCTTCCCGCTGTTACCAGGGTGATGACCACCGGGTCGTTGTTGTGGGGTATTACGTCTTGCAAATCAGCCCTTGTGAAGGTAATGTCCACCTCAAGGAAATGGCCTTCATCTACCGAGTCCACGGCCATCACCGACCGTGCGTACCTTCTTCTCTGCGACCTGGAACACCCTCCACCGGAAAAACCTCCCGCAATGGTCATCACCTCCCCATGCACAGGGATTTCGTGTTGCTGATCACCTGCTTGGGACCCCGAAGCGCGATCACCCTGCGCTCCCCGTAGGTAATCGGTCAGGAGGCCTGACTTCACCAACTCAGCGAGTTGACGTCCCAATGCCAGGCAGGTGCGGAGTGTGTGTCCATAAGCATGATGGAAATCACACCACTCATCCTTCTTCCTTCCAAGTACCTTGTTAGTTTTCTCTGGTACTCGGAGCCTTGCAGCCACGGCGGGGATGGCGATCAGCTCTGCCAACTCTACAACGAAATCGTACCTAGGGGGTGCGTCGTGCTCCCTTGCACGCCCCTTGACCTGGTCTTTCCTGGGTGTATAGGGACGAGGCCTCCCTTGCACCCTCTTTCCTTCCTTGGCCTCATACACCCGCGCCTATTGTTGTTGCTTCCCATGACCCCCGCGTGGCTTAGATGGTGTACCACTGCTTCTCTTCTCAGAGACCTCTGTCTCCGCTACTATGTGCGCCACCGCTCGTCGCTGAATCTCAGCAAAGGTGGCAGGGTGGCTCCTGATGAGCGATTCGCTGAAAGGGCCAGGTAGCACGCCTTTCTTGAATGCATGCACCAGCATCCTCTCATCCTTGCTGGGCAATCTCACCACCCGCGGTTGAGGAAGTCCTTTAGCGATTCACCCTGGTTCTGGCGCACGTCGAACAGGTCATAAGCTACCACCGGCGGCGCTTTGTTGACTATATACTGCTCCGTGAACAGCTTTGAGAACTGATGGAAGGAGGTGATGTGGCCCTCCGGCAGGCTCACGAACCACTCCATAGCCACTCCGCTCAGCGTGCTCATAAACATTTTGCAGTACACTGTGTCTGAACCTCCAGACAGCATCATCTGAGTGTGGAAGGCTGTCAAATGCGCCTCTGGGTCTTCCACCCCCGTGAACGACGCCTTCACTCCCACCAAGTTAGGGGGCACCACCGTGTTCATGATCTCGGGGGAGAAGGGCATGGGAAATGCTCTAGGGGGCGACGGCGGCATCGACGTTCTGTCTTCGGATACGCGCTCATTTTGCGCCTGCAGCTCCCTACGCAACTCCTCGTTCACGCGGTTCAACTCTTCATTCCTGCTATGCGATGCAGTCAGCTCTGCATGCATCTTCTCCTGCTCAGCTCTCGATGCCGCGACGTTCTCCTGCAACGCGCGCATCATCTCCATGACCTGCGCCATGGTCACAGTTCCTTCACCAGCAGGTGGTGGAGGTGTCGTTTGTCTGGTTCTTCTACTCATCTGTGTGATTTCTATCCTCGTTCTTGTGTATGGGGGCTTCGTTTTACTTCGTGCCCCACGGTGGGCGCCAAATAATCTCGTCGCGGACTCGAGCGTGGGGAGAATGCCTCGTCACTCCTTCGTTTGGCTTTCTAACTGTTGCGCGTCCTGCAAGGAGGCTCCAGGAACCTTCGATGGGACTCCAAGCGGTACCTGCAAAACACGCGAACGGCGCCTCTAGCGGCCGTTGTAGCTCCGACGCTCAAGTCAGGCAACGGGAACACCAAAAGGTCTCTCTCAGATCTCTCTGTGTGAGACTGTGTGTGTGTGCCCTCAGTCCTCTTTGATTCGAAAACTGAGTGCCCTCTGTTTAGTGTTGTGTATCCTGAGGTAAAGATTGCATACCTGGTTTTGGTGTTCTTCTTCCTCATATAAACCCGTGTAGCCCCTACAGGCTACCTCTAGGCCACTTAATTACCCTGCACTGTCGTTTCCACTCCCCAGGGCTACCTTGCGTGCCAGCCTTCTTCACTTGAGTGCCAAGCCTGACAGCGGAAGCCGCGTGGGTACCTCTGCACCCCTCGACTTCTGTGCCTGTCTGCCCTACCTATTCTCTGGGAACATCTTCATCATCCACGTGGCAGACATGCAACCCACTGGGAGATTCTAACCTTGATGGGTTCTCGTCCCAGCAGGATTCTACACGTAACTGCGTCTTCTCATCTTCTAGCGTGGGCGTTTCGCGACTAAGGCCGTTCCCTGCCTCTGGGCGCTTTACTGATCTTGGTTGCGTTGTTCACATCGCGCGGCCGATGTCACCTCAACACACACCGATGACCGATGTGCTTCTTCACGTCCTCATGCTCTGCTTATGGAATCAGGCGAGGTCCTTGAGTAACGTTCTCGCTGGGAGCCTGGGTCCCGGTTTAACCCGTGTTGACAAGGAACCCCCGACGACTGATCACTCTGCATGCACCGATGACTGATCACTCTGCATGCACCGATGACTGATCGGTGCTTCATCACTTCTCGCGCTCTGCTTCCAGGCGCTCAAGCAGGAACCGATCTTCTGGTGGTGGTCACTCGGTAGCTGACCACTGATCGCCGTTTTTGAACGATCTCCACCCTGGTTCATCTGCTTTCTCGTGCCACGCGTCAGTCTGCGACTGACCCACGTCATCATCAGCTGCTGACGTCATCGACTACCGATGACCGACTGGATCACCAAGATTGAACAGTAAGGTTCGCCAGCTAAATCCTCCCTTGCCCGTGGGCGATGAGAGGTTAGTTAAAAGTCGTCAGCTTGGGTTAGAAGTCTCGGAAGTGGGAAATGAAGGTTCACAGAGAACACCTCCCCTTTCGAGTGAAAATGCCAAGGACGACTCATACCAATTAAATTCTCCTTTGCCTTGGGCAATGAGAGGTTCGCAATAGCTGCTCCTTTGGGTTAGAGGTCTCGAAAGTGGGAAAGGAAGGTTCACAAAGAACCTTCCTTTCATCATCTTTTCCATTTTTCCATTCCATTTTTCATGTTTTTTTTAGTTTCCTTATCTTGCCTTTGTGTTTTCGGTTTTTGGAAACTCTTTATGAACAAGGATCATCATTTGGAATGGCTTGTACACCATTGATGCATTCCTTTTCTCCTTTCTAAGTTTCTAAGTTTTGGCTATTGCATCCATTATCACCTATTCTTGCTTTTTTCTCTTTGCCTTATGGAAATCAACCTTCACATCTACTTAACCACTTAGTTAACTTAATGTCCAGTAAGGATTTTCCTTAGTTCATCACCTTAATTGTCTTAAAAATCCAATCCTACGTGTACTGACCAGTCCTCAAACACCGAGAACAGCTAGTAATCGTGAGCCACGTCAGCTGGGTCCCATAGCATGGGCCAGAGCCACATGGGCTGGGTCCAAAAGGTAGTATGGACTAGTGGGCTGATTAGTCATCAACGCGTCGATCACCTGAGTGGAACGATGTGTCCTCATCACATAACGGGGTGATGAGTTCTTGGTAACTAGGCGCGACGAGGTGACATCGGTCTCGGGTGTTTTGAACAGCGAAACTAGAAAATCTAAGGTATGTCCCAAAATAAGACCAGTTATCAGCAGAATGCCCAGAGGTAGGGAGGGGCTTTAGTCATGAAGCACCCATATGTGTGGAAAGGAAAGCACAGTTAGGTGCAGATTCTTGAAGGGTTGAGTGCCCATCAGGATTAGGGTTTCCAAGTGAGGCTACATGCATGGCACATGAACAATGAAGGTACTCCCAAGACAGATGGCCCCAGAGCTTAGGTGTAAGGACCTGTAAAATTAAATTGGAATAAAAGAGATATATTTTAAATGAATTCTAAGTATGTCTTTATTTAAAATGAAAAGGAAGGAAAGTGTAGTTTGGAAGACTATGAGATCGCCTAGTAGTACATGATCGCCGGTCGCCTGCTACACATGAGCGCCAGGGCGCGAGGCATGCAGGCATCGCGCGGGCGCGAGGCATGTGGACGTCGCCTGGGCGCGAGGCATGCAGGCATCGCGCGGGCGAGAGGCATGCGGGCATTGCCAGGGCGCGAGAGGCATGCGGGCATCGCCAGGGCGCGAGGCATGCGGGGATAGTCTTCGCGCGATAGGTCATCGGTGGATTGTCTTCGCGCGAGAGGTCATCGGTGGATAGCCTTCGCGCGATAGGTCATCGGTGGATGGCCTTCGCACGAGTGGTCATCGGTGGATAGCCTTCGCGGGAGAGGTCATCGGTGGATAGACTTCGCGCCTGTGGTCATCGGTGAAAGGTCATCGCGCGGCGTCGAGTTACACACAGAGAAGGTGGGACCCAGACTTCCAGCATGGAACGTCCTGTACGCGCGCCACGTAGACAAGAAGAGTGGTTCAGAATTGTGACCTCAGAGTGTTAGCCTGCGCAGAGGCACGCTCAGTAGTACTGTTCAGGGAGTGGTTGGCCTGCGCAAGAGACAACTGTAGTCGTACTGTTCAGGGAAACGTACACTCAGACTTCTCTGCAGAGTGGGTGGTGGCAGCTGCTTTTGGTGGATAAGTTGGTTTAAAATGCAGAAACCCACTGCTGAGAGAAAGAAACGTTGCAGCCTTCAAAGAGAGAAAGAGTGAGTTACCTCCCTTCTCCTCCAGTTGTCTCCTTCGCGCTGCGATTCTAGCACCTTCACACGAGAGTACGACGAGCGACAGCCACCATTAGAGCACCTGGGCAGTTCTCTGCAAGTCCTTCAACCAGACGCAAAAACAGAGCCAAGGCGCTCTTCAAGCTTCGTTGGGTTTCGGAACTCTAGGTGTTTGCGCAAGTCCAGGTAAGGGAAGCTAGACTTCATTTTCATTACAAGCTATAGTTTAGTTATTTCTGAAATGAGGGCGACGTGGTCGCCGGTTTCGTTTTCATCTGCGTGAATGCTCTGTTCCATGTGTTTGGGCGACGTGGTCGCCGGTTTTTAAATACAGACTTCGAAATACCCTATTTTTGAACCAGGTCGCCGGTTTGGGCGATGTTTACGAACTCCCTGTTTTTGGTGTTACTTTGAACTGTTGAAGCTTAAATGTGATCTTCGAAAATCTGAATCTTTGAAACGATCGTTGCTGTGACTTGAATCATTTATTTAAGGGCGGTATGATGTGTTGAATGTTGTGAATGTGGATCGAGGCATAGTATTTTCAGGAAAGAAAATACCGTGTAAGATCGTGTAGGATGTGCATTGATCGGTGATTCCTAAGGGTATATCCTGACTCTGCTGAGATAATGGAATCACATAGAGGAAGTTACTCAGTTGGTGAGAGTCGAAGGAGGTTCATATGAATGGGCGTCTCGTGTGAAAAAGAACGAGCTCCGCCTGTTCTATGGATTAACCCTGTCATACCGGGAGAACTATTGACATTGAGATTATATATGCGCATGCTGTGTGGATTCACAGCGACCCTGTGTGGATTTCACAGTGGTATGGTATGACAGGTGCAGATCTCTGAGTCTAATCAATGCATGAGTCTTCCGGAAGTAGTGTCAAGTGTCTTGTGTGCTGAGTTAGTGGTGGTCTGACATGTGAAATGAGGAACTTGAAATTGATAGACACTTGATACAGTTGTGAAATAGAATGACTCTGGAAAATATTGCGAAATGTGTGATTTCTGGGCGATCAGGTGAAGAGTATGAGAAACTTGATAACTTTACGTGAATATCTTGAAATTGTTTACCTTGATTTTATTTTAATTATCCTTATTTAAACTCTCTTTAAAATATCTAGCTTACCCTGCGTGTTTTGCTCGTTGGCTGTTTTTCTCTTTAAACTGTGATGATCGTGTAATTGTTACACGGGAGCAGATGATCTTCCAGGATGTAGAGCTCCTTAGGGAGTGGTCGCCGAGGAAGAGATCGCCGGTTTTCTATCTCTTGGTGGTGATCGCCGGATTTATGTCCTGCTGCAGATCGCCTGTTTTGGGCCTTCTGTTACCAGATCGCCGGTTCATGTATGGAGACCGCCGGTCTTGTTGTATTTGGTTGAATTTCGTTTAAATTTTGAAAACATTTGACCTGGTTATGTATTTAACTCCCTAAGAGGAGCAACTTCATTACTTATATATATATTATCATGTACTCTTCAATATTATTTGTTTACCTTTATTTTCATTATACATGTATGTATGGTTTTATTTTGGCGGGATGTTACATTAATGGTAACAGAGCAGTTCGTCCTTAGGATGACCTGAGGGCTGTGGATCCATTGTGTTTCTTCTGCTCATAAAATCTATTTGAGTTTTAAATAACAACTATAGTGAAAGGTTTTCAAGCGTTTTTGTATTGAGATTTTGTGTGTGCCTTAGTGAATGTATGCTCTAATTGAAAATCTTGGTATTAAGAATGAGAAGATCCTGATAAAGTAATGAGGGTGCACACTCATAACTGGATCGGGATGATTCGTAATCTTAATTCCAAAGGTTTGATGTTTAGCCTACATTGAATTCTGGTGTGATTTATTTGGTGTTCTTGTAATTGACTGAGAGTGGTCGTTTGGATTGATGTCTGCACACCAGTAATTGTTCTGGTGTTTTGTTTGAAGTTATAAGTGTTATAATTCTGTTGATGAACTCAAATTCTTAGTGACTTTGAGATGCTGACCTTTGTAAGGTCTAGATGGTACATCCTGAATGAATTGATTTCTGATCGATCTCATTCTTGTAGTTGTAGGGAATATAGAAACCAATAGATTCAGAATCCAAAACGAAGAAGATGGCACGTAGACCTTCTACCCCACCCCAACCCTCCTCAGAGATGAGCCAGATTGCCAAGGCCATCGAGATGATGGCAACTGCCATTCAGCAGCAGAATGCAGCGATGGCTCAGAACCATCAAGCTACAATGCAACACTGGGAAACTGCTCGATCTGCTGAAACAAACTCCCACGTCGGTCAGCCTCAAGAACAGATGGGACTGACCGAGTTCATGAGGCACAACCCACCCAAGTTCAGTGGGAATGCTACCCCTGACCAGGCAGATCAGTGGGTCAGAGAGTTGGAGAAAATCTTTAGGGCGATCTCCTGCCCTGAAGAGAAGAAATTGTTGTTCGCCACTTATCTGCTATCAGGAGAAGCTGAGTTCTAGTGGATGGGAGCTCAGCAGATGATGGAGGCCCGAGGGGATGTATTGGATTGGGAGAGCTTCAGGGTGAGGTTCTTGGAGAAATACTTCCCAGACAGCGCCAGGTTTGCGAGGGAAGCAGAGTTCCTGAAGTTGGAGCAGGGGGATATGTCAGTGAACGCCTATGCTGCTCGTTTTGAGTACCTCGCCCGGTTCTATACCCAGGCGACCTCCGAGGCCTGGAGGTGTAGGAAATTCGAAGAGGGGCTGAAGCATGGACTGAAGAGGACCATAGCCCCGATGTGCATCAGGGAATTTCACGCCTTAGTGGAAAAGGCGAAGATGGTGGAGACCCTGGAAAAGGGTGATTCTCGGGTGGTCAGGTCACACCCCGGAGGTTCTTCCAGTGGGAAAGCTAAGGCACAGCACCCACAAAGCAAGCCCTATGCGAGACCTCCACCACATCGAGCAGGAGCAGCGCCTCCCCAGTTTCAGCAGCAGCAACATTGGAAACCCAAGTGTCTCCATTGTGGTGGACCACACGCCTCCAATGCATGCTTCAAGAAGACTTCTGAGAGGAGATGTTTTGCCTGCCAAAAGACAGGGCACGTTGCTAGAGAATGCCCTAGCAGGAATGGGGCGACCCAACCCAGTGGCTCCAAGCAGATGAGAAACGAAGGCAGCAGACCTCAGGCGACAGGGAGAGTGTTTGCCATGTCTGGAGCAGAAGCATCTCAGTCAGGTAACCTCATACAAGGTGTTTGTTTTATTGCTGGTAGAGGTGTAAAAGCTTTGTTTGATTCTGGAGCGACACACTCCTTTGTGTCAAGCCTGTGTGTAGCCGAGTTGGGCCTCCTAGTGAAGGAGTTACCTTTCGAACTGTTGGTCTCTACACCTGCGTCAGGACAGGTGTCGACCTCTACAGTATGCCCCGAATGTCCAGTGATTGTAGAGGGACGCAGATTCAAGGTGAACTTGATCTGCCTACCTTTTCAGGACCTAGATGTTATCCTGGGAATGGACTGGTTAGCTGCCAATCACGTTCTCATTGACTGCGGTAGTCAGAGGATTGCGTTTCCAGACCTCAAAGGATCAGAGGTGATATCTGCTCAGCAAGGGCAGACGGAATTGGAAGAAGGGGCGAGGTGCTTCGTGATGCTAGCCCGGTTGGAAGTGGAGAATGAAGGGGACGTAAGCAGAATACCCGTGGTGAAAGATTTCACGGATGTATTCCCAGAAGAAGTACCTGGGTTACCCCCTAAGAGAGAAGTGGAATTCTCTATTGACTTGGTACCTGGAGCTGGACCAGTGTCAATGGCACCTTACAGGATGGCACCAGCCGAGTTAGTGGAGTTAAAGAAGCAAGTGGAAGAGTTGCTGGAGAAGCAATTCATCAAACCCAGTGTATCTCCATGGGGAGCTCCAGTGCTCCTAGTCAAGAAGAAGGATGGAGGGTCTCGGCTGTGTATAGATTACAGGCAGTTGAACAAGTTGACCATCAAGAACAAGTACCCCCTACCTAGGATTGATGATTTGATGGACCAAATTCATGGGGCCTCGGTGTTTTCCAAGATTGATCTGAGATCGGGGTACCACCAAATTTTGGTAAAAGCTGAGGATGTTCAAAAGACAGCTTTTAGGTCTCGGTATGGGCACTATGAGTATGTAGTGATGCCGTTTGGAGTCACCAATGCCCCAGCCCTGTTCATGGACTACATGAATAGGATTTTTCGCCCTTTCTTGGATAAGTTTGTGGTGGTCTTCATAGACGACATCCTCATTTATTCAAGGACCGAGGAAGAGCATGAGGAACACCTGAGGACAGTATTGGAGATCCTGAGGGATAAGCAACTCTATGCCAAGTTCTCTAAGTGTGAGTTCTGGCTGAGGGAAGTCAACTTCTTAGGACACGTGATATCTGCCCAGGGGATCTCGGTGGATCCACCCAAGGTAGAGGCAGTGCTGCAGTGGGAACGTCCTAAGACAGTCAGCGAGATAAGGAGCTTTGTGGGGTTGGCGGGCTACTATCGGAGATTTATTGAGGACTTTTCCAAGGTAGTGGCTCCCTTAACACAGCTGACCCGCAAGGATCAACCTTTTGCTTGGACCGACCGATGTGAGCAGAGCTTCATGGAATTAAAGGAGAGGTTGACTAGTGCTCCAGTGCTGGTGATCCCCGAGGTAGGAAGACCTTTTGATGTCTTCTGTGACGCTTCACATCAGGGCTTGGGATGTGTTTTGATGCAAGAGAAGAGAGTGGTTGCATATGCTTCAAGGCAACTCAAGATTCATGAGAGAAACTACCCCACGCATGATTTGGAGTTGGCGGCTGTGGTATTTGCCTTGAAAATCTGGAGGCACTATTTATATGGAGCTCGGTTCCAGGTGTTCAGTGACCATAAGAGCCTGAAATATCTGTTCGATCAGAAGGAACTAAACATGAGACAAAGAAGGTGGATGGAGTTTCTAAAGGACTACGATTTTCAACTCATGTATCATCCAGGGAAGGCCAATGTAGTGGCTGATGCTTTGAGTAGGAAATCAATACAAGTCGCCACCATGATGATGAAAGAGCAGAAACTGATCGAGCAGTTCAGAGACTTAAACCTTGGAATAGAATTTCACGTGAATCACATTAGTTGTAGTAAGCTGGCTATAACTAATGACTTCCTTGGGATGTTAAGGGATAAGCAGTTGGAGGACCCTAGCCTAAAGCGTACTGTGGAGTCACTAGGGACAGATCAGGCGAGAGACTTTGAGATGGGCGATGATGGGATCTTGAGATTTAATGGCAGAATTTGCATACCTGCAAATGAAGAGTTGAAGAAAATGATCCTAGAGGAAGGTCATAAGAGTCGCCTTAACCTTCACCCAGTCATGAACAAGATGTACCATGACTTGAAGGAGTCATTTTGGTGGTCGGGCATGAAGAGAGACATCGCCCAGTATGTTGCAACCTGCTTAACGTGTCAGAAGGCAAAGGTAGAACACCAAAGACCTGGCGGGTTGTTGCAGCAACTGGATATCCCTGAATGGAAATGGGACAGCATCGCCATGGATTTTGTCACCCATTTACCCAGATCGGTAAAGGGTCATGATGCAATCTGGGTTATCATTGATAGGCTGACGAAGAGTGCCCACTTCCTTCCAGTAAATATGAAGATGCCTATGGCCAAGCTGGCACAGTTATACATCCAAGAAATAGTGAGGTTGCATGGAGTGCCTTCCAGCATCGTTTCAGATAGAGATCCCAGGTTCACTTCACGGTTTTGGCAGACCTTACAAGAGTGCTTGGGAACTAAGTTGAGGATGAGCTCTGCATACCATCCCCAAACAGATGGTCAGTCAGAGAGAACGATACAATCCTTGGAAGATCTGCTGAGGGCGTGCGTCTTGGATCAATTGGGAAGTTGGGACGAGGTGTTGCCACTAGTGGAGTTTACCTATAATAATAGCTACCACGCCAGTATTGGGATGGCACCTTATGAAGCCCTTTATGGGAGGAAATGCAGAACCCCCTTATGTTGGTACCAGGAGGGCGAGGCAGTATTGGTTGGGCCAGAGTTGATTCAGCAGACGACCGAGAAAGTGCAACAGATACAAAGCAGGATGAAAGCTTCTCAAAGTAGGCAGAAGTCCTATGCAGATCAGAGGAGAAAGCCTTTGGAGTTTGCTGCTGGAGACCACGTGTTCATGAAAGTTACACCAACCAAGGGTGTAGGACGGGCGATCAGGTCAAAGAAGTTGTCTCCTAAATTCGTGGGACCATATCAGATCTTAAGAAGGATTGGTCCAGTGGCTTATGAGATCGCCCTACCTCCCCATCTGGCGAATCTGCACAATGTCTTTCACGTGTCACAGCTGAGGAAGTACATGGCAGACCCTAGTCATGTGCTGGATGTAGACGATGTGCAGATCAGGGATGACTTGTCCTTTGAAGCAAAACCAGTCAGGATTGACGATCGGCAAAGTAAACAGCTCAGAGGCAAGACCATCAACATGGTGAAAGTGGTGTGGGATGAGAGATCGGGGGATTCAACTTGGGAGTTAGAAGAACCCATGAGGGAGGCTTATCCATACCTCTTTTCCTTGTAATTCAATTTTCGGGGACGAAAATTTTTCTTGATGGGGAGAATGTAAGGACCTGTAAAATTAAATTGGAATAAAAGAGATATATTTTAAATGAATTCTAAGTATGTCTTTATTTAAAATGAAAAGGAAGGAAAGTGTAGTTTGGAAGACTATGAGATCGCCTAGTAGTACATGATCGCCGGTCGCCTGCTACACATGAGCGCCAGGGCACGAGGCATGCAGGCATCGCGCGGGCGCGAGGCATGTGGACGTCGCCAGGGCGCGAGGCATGCAGGCATCGCGCGGGCGAGAGGCATGCGGGCATTGCCAGGGCGCGAGAGGCATGCGGGCATCGCCAGGGCGCGAGGCATGCGGGGATAGTCTTCGCGCGATAGGTCATCGGTGGATTGTCTTCGCGCGAGAGGTCATCGGTGGATAGCCTTCGCGCGATAGGTCATCGGTGGATGGCCTTCGCACGAGAGGTCATCGGTGGATAGCCTTCGCGGGAGAGGTCATCGGTGGATAGACTTCGCGCCTGTGGTCATCGGTTAAAAGGTCATCGCGCGACGTCGAGTTACACACAGAGAAGGTGGGACCCAGACTTCCAGCATGGAACGTCCTGCACGCGCGCCACGTAGACAAGAAGAGTGGTTCAGAATTGTGACCTCAGAGTGTTAGCCTGCGCAGAGGCACGCTCAGTAGTACTGTTCAGGGAGTGGTTGGCCTGCGCAAGAGACAACTGTAGTCGTACTGTTCAGGGAAACGCACACTCAGACTTCTCTGCAGAGTGGGTGGTGGCAGCTGCTTTTGGTGGATAAGTTGGTTTAAGATGCAGAAACCCACTGCTGAGAGAAAGAAACGTTGCAGCCTTCAAAGGGAGAAAGAGTGAGTTACCTCCCTTCTCCTCCAGTTGTCTCCTTCGCGCTGCGATTCTAGCACCTTCACATGAGAGTACGACGAGCGACAGCCACCATTAGAGCACCTGGGCAGTTCTCTGCAAGTCCTTCAACCAGACGCAAAAACAGAGCCAAGGCGTTCTTCAAGCTTCGTTGGGTTTCGGAACTCTAGGTGTTTGCGCAAGTCCAGGTAAGGGAAGCTAGACTTCATTTTCATTACAAGCTATAGTTTAGTTATTTCTGAAATGAGGGCGACGTGGTCGCCGGTTTCGTTTTCATCTGTGTGAATGCTCTGTTCCATGTGTTTGGGCGACGTGGTCGCCGGTTTTTAAATACAGACTTCGAAATACCCTGTTTTTGAACCAGGTCGCCGGTTTGGGCGATGTTTGCGAACTCCCTGTTTTTGGTGTTACTTTGAACTGTTGAAGCTTAAATGTGATCTTCGAAAATCTGAATCTTTGAAACGATCGTTACTGTGACTTGAATCATTTATTTAAGGGCGGTATGATGTGTTGAATGTTGTGAATGTGGATCGAGGCATAGTATTTTCAGGAAAGAAAATACCGTGTAAGATCGTGTAGGATGTGCATTGATCGGTGATTCCTAAGGGGATATCCTGACTCTGCTGAGATAATGGAATCACATAGAGGAAGTTACTCAGTTGGTGAGAGTCGAAGGAGGTTCATATGAATGGGCGTCTCGTGTGAAAAAGAACGAGCTCCGCCTGTTCTATGGATTAACCCTGTCATACCGGGAGAACTATTGACATTGAGATTATATATGCGCATGCTGTGTGGATTCACAGCGACCCTGTGTGGATTTCACAGTGGTATGGTATGACAGGTGCAGATCTCTGAGTCTAATCAATGCATGAGTCTTCCGGAAGTAGTGTCAAGTGTCTTGTGTGCTGAGTCAGTGGTGGTCTGACATGTGAAATGAGGAACTTGAAATTGATAGACACTTGATACAGTTGTGAAATAGAATGACTCTGGAAAATATTGCGAAATGTGTGATTTCTGGGCGATCAGGTGAAGAGTATGAGAAACTTGATAACTTTACGTGAATATCTTGAAATTGTTTACCTTGATTTTATTTTAATTATCCTTATTTAAACTCTCCTTAAAATATCTAGCTTACCCTGCGTGTTTCGCTCGTTGGCTGTTTTTCTCTTTAAACTGTGATGATCGTGTAATTGTTACACGGGAGCAGATGATCTTCCAGGATGTAGAGCTCCTTAGGGAGTGGTCGCCGAGGAAGAGATCGCCGGTTTTCTATCTCTTGGTGGTGATCGCCGGATTTATGTCCTGCTGCAGATCGCCTGTTTTGGGCCTTCTGTTACCAGATCGCCGGTTCATGTATGGAGACCGCCGGTCTTGTTGTATTTGGTTGAATTTCGTTTAAATTTTGAAAACATTTGACCTGGTTATGTATTTAACTCCCTAAGAGGAGCAACTTCATTACTTATATATATATTATCATGTACTCTTCAATATTATTTGTTTACCTTTATTTTCATTATACATGTATGTATGGTTTTATTTTGCGGGATGTTACATTAGGTGCATAAGGAGGTACCCAGGTGGCCATCCTGTGTGAATTTGCACTCCAGTTAAGGAAAGCTTATGCGCTGGATTACCCTAAATCTGGGTGATAGCGGCGCAAGGGTATTCCCTAGACTATATAAAGGGTAGTAAAACACTTCACAAAGGTACGCATTTTCTAGACCTAAACTAAAAGATACACAATACACTTTGTGTGCTTGCCCAGGATTGACTTGAGCGTTGGAGTGTAAACGGCCTCTAGGGCACCCCTTTCTATCTTACAGGTGCAGTTTGTTTCGATCCAGTGAAGCGTAACTTAAGTAGAGTGAAGGAGGCGTGTGATCGTCATAGAGTCAACCGACAGGAGAGTCAACTAGCAAGAACATTTGGCGCCCACCGTGGGGCCGAAGTAAAACAAGGTCCCATACACAAGCGAAAGAGGAGAATCCAGCAACATGAGGAATACCAGGTGATCCGGTCGGTCATCGGTAGTCGATGACATCAGCAGCAGTTGACCACGTGGACCATTCACAGAGTAACACGTGGTAGAGGATAGCAGGCGAATCAGGGAGGCGATCACTCAAAATGGTAATCGCCTATTGCCTGTGATGATGAGTAATCGCCTATCGCCTTGAGGTGAGTAATCGCCTATCGCCTTGAGGATGAGTAGTCGGTCATTGCCGGTATGATCAGTAATCGCCTAGATTGTACATGATCGTCGTGTGTTAAGGTTAGGAGATCAGGTGGTCAGCAAGTCGCCGAAAGAGCACATCGCCGGGTGTTTGAGAAGATTTGGCAAGCACTTGTTGTATGGTCTAAGTACAGAGGATAAGTGGCATATCTGCCACCATGTGTAGTGTGAGCTGCGATGCCCAGGGTTAACCAGCTCGCCATGTTAAGGTTGCGCCCAGAGTAGCCTGCGTACTAAGCTACTCCCTGTGTGGATAACTTAGTCGCAGGGGAACAGTGGAAGTAACGTTTCAGCTGCAGATACTCCAGATGGTGACACGTGTACGACCAGATGTTATCCACGTGTCAAGAGGAATAACCGTCAGGAGAGAGAAAGACTCAGGTATATATACAAACTCTTAACGAAATTGAGGGGGGTTTTACAGATTCTCACAGCTTACACATTTGAGAGTTTACAGTTACACACGAGTCTCACAGAGAGATTCAGATATAGTTTTGGTGTTCCTGTTGCCTGACTTGAACGTCGGAGCTACAACGGCCGCTAGAGGCGCCGTCAGTGTGTTTTGCAGGCAGCGTTTGGAGTTCCGGTGGTGGTTCTTGGAGTGTTCCTGTAGAGCAGAGGGCCAGACAAAGGAGTGACGAGGCAATCCTCCACGTTCGAGTCAAGCGGCCGGATCACCAAGCAAGGATCTATCCCACCAAATGGGGGTGGGAGCGTTACCATGCAACAACTCATGGAAACGATGTGTGCCCTCTATGAGATGGTGGCGGAATCTAGGGCAGATTAGGTGCGTATGCAGATGGACCTAGCCGCATCACAAGCCAGGAATGAGGAGCTGCACAAGGCAAATGAGGAATTGTGCGTGAATTTGCGTAATTTACAGCAAGCAGGGGATCGTATGGTGGACGATCGGGCTCCACCAACACCACCTAAGGCGTTCCCAATGCCCTTCTCGCAGGCGATCATGGACACGGTGGTCCCAGCCACCTTCGTGGGCCCTAAGACTATGTTCACAAGGGTGGAGGATCCAGAAGCACATCTCACAGCATTTCACACACAGATGATGCTATCAGGGGGGTCAGATGCAGTGAAATGTAAACTTTTTATGACCACATTGACTAGGACAATGCTGGAGTGGTTCATCAGTCTGCTTGAGGGACACATCACATCCTTCACGCAATTTTCCACGCTGTTCAGGGAGAAGTATATCGTCAATCGGGCTCCCCCGCCAATGTCTTATGACCTCTTTGATGTGAGGCAATATCAGGGGGAGTCCTTGAGGGATATCTCAACCGGTTCAGAGCGATGGTGGTGAGGCTGCACACCAAGGACGAGGATATGGTGGTGTATGCCTTCAGGAATGGAATACTACCAGGGCCCTTCAATGAGTCACTTATCAGAAGTTGACCTAAAACCTTTGGGGATATTAGGCGTCGCTCTATCGCTGACATTGCGGCTGAGGGGAAACTCAACGAGAAGCGTGAAAGCACGGCCCCTTCACGATCGCGGGTGCCTAGTCGCCCTCAACCCATGCGGGTGCATGAGACGACAACGGAGAAGAGAGCCCAGGGAAAGCAGAAGCCCTATGAAGTCAGGAAGCCCCAAACCAGGGCACGCGCGAAGGAGTATGTGCCCCCCAGACATAACTTCCTAGTAGAACTGAGGAATTGATCGCCATTCCTAATGTGGCGGAAAGGCTAAAGATACCCCCAAAGACAGACAAGAGACTGGGGCCCAACAAGAATTCATGGTGTTCTTGCCGGTTGACCCGCCTGTCGGTTGACTCACGACACTCACACGCCTCCTTCCTCACGTTGATATGTGCTTAGTTCTTTCGAAGCAATCTGCACCTGCAAAAGAGAAAGGGGGCGCCCTAGAGGCCGTTTGCACTCTGACGCTCAAGTCAGTGTAAGGCAAGGAACACCAAGTGTATTGAGTTTCTCTCTGTGTTTAGGTCTAGAAACTGCGTACCTTTGTGAAGTATTTTACTGTCCCTTATATAGTCTAGGGTTTACTGCGCCGCTAGCCCTAATTAGGGTTTACTGGAATACCCTTGCGCCGCTATCACCCAATCTTAGGGTAATCTAGCACATAAGGTTTCCTTCTCTGGAGTGCAAACTTTAACAGGGTGACCACCTGGGTGCCTCCTTATGCACCTAGTCTCTGGGGCCACCTGTTCTGGGAGTGCCTTCACTGTTCACGTGCCATGCATGTAGCTTTACTGGGAAAACCCTAGTTCTGGTGTGTACTCGTCCCCTCAAGACTCTACACCCAACTCTGCTCTCCCTGCTACCCACATGGGCTCTTCGTGATTCAGGCCTCTCCCTACCTCTGGGTATTTAACTAGTCTTCCCCCAAGGCCGATGTCACCTCGCCATACTCTGAGTGGCGATGACACCTCACCCCATCCTGGTGGTCTGACGACTACTCACCCTTCCCTGTGGGGACGCGCTGATGACTAATCACCTTCTCTGTGGGAACATGCTGATGACTAATCACCCTTCTCTGTGGGAACTGCTGATGACTAATCACCCTTCTCTCAGGGGACACACCGATGACTGATCACCCTACTCTGAGGGGACACACCGATGACCGATCACCCTTTAATCCAAGCTGCCTGCGGTGTCCACTCCACGTGGCTTTGGCCCATGCTGTGGGACCCAGCTGACGTGGTTTGCCTTTACTACCTGTTCTCGGTGTCCGAGGACTGGTCGGTACACAAGCCCCCAGTCTCAAGCTGTTAACTTGTTTCAGCGAAGAGACTAAGTCATTGGCCCGGGCGACCTACGTGGCTCTGCGCATATGGACATAAGTAGCGCGTTGAAGGGACATCTCACCACCTTGTCATCGCCCACATCTCTTACCCTCTGAGGACTTCATTGGTGAGCTCTCTGCTCGAATTGAGGAATTCTTTCTCGACAAAGAGGTGTAAATTAAGCTTCTCCCCGATGACCTTGCATCGATGACTGATCAGTGCTTTATTACCTCTCACGCTCTGCTGTCAGGTGCTCCTCTAGGCACTGATCTGCTGGTGGTGGTCACTTTAGCAACTGACCACCGATCACCGTTCTGAGTGATCTCCCCTCTGATTCACTTGCTATCTTCTACCACGTGTCACCCTGTGAATGGTCCACGTGGTCATCTGCTGCCGACGTCATCGACTACCGGGACCGACTGGATCACAGGGACCGACTGGATCACAAGCCCCCCAGTCTCGAGCTGTGAACTCATTCTCAGCGAAGCCACTAAGTGGTCGATGGCAAGATCATTCCTTCTCTTTGAGCTTCTCCCTTTCCAACTTCTTCTTTTCTCTGTAATTTCTTTTTCTGCTTCATAACTTGTATGAACCTTTAGCTGTAAAGGCTCACTGCATTGACTTCAATATGAATGAAATCTTTACTCCAGCTGCATGTCCCTTTCCATTTTTAACTCTCTGCATGTGACTCAGCATTGTCTTTAATAGCTTTTATGCATAACTTCATGCTGGACGACTGACTTGACGAGCCTAAATGCTTCGGCTTCTCGTAGCAGAACTTGCTTCTACCACCGACCACCGACTAGCATGTTGGTGCACCACCGATCAGTCATCGCGCTTCAGGCTCTACTTTACTTCTCTGTTACTCCAGCGCTAAGCACATAGAGGGCCTGAACGCCAAAGATGATGCTTGTGTTTTGGGGAAGAAAAGTGCTTCTCGATGACCCTTCTTGCCTCAGCCTCGCTGTAAGAAGTCGAGGTGAGGTCTTTCTCCTCTCGCCTCAGCCTCGCTGTATAAAGTCGAGGTGAGGTCTTTCTCCTCTCGCCTCAGCCTCGCTGTAAAAAGTCGAGGATGAGGACTTCTCTCGCCTCAGCCTCGCTGTAAGAAGTCGAGGTGAGGTCTTCTTTTTCTATTGCCTCAGCCTCGCTGTACAAAGTCGAGGGTGAGGACTTTTCTCGCCTCAGCCTCGCTGTAAGAAGTCGAGGTGAGGACTTTCTTATCTCGCCTCAGCCTCGCTGTACAAAGTCGAGGGTGAGGACTTTCTTCTCTGGTGAACCTTGCTGTTCACGTTGGGTGTTCTCACTCGAAGGGGAGGTGTTCTCGACGAACCTACCTTCCCGCTTACGAGACCTTTAACCCCAAGTGACAGGTTCAATCTTGCCTCGCATCGCTCACAGGCGAGGGAGGACTTAACTGGTGAACCTGGCTGTCCACGTTGGGCGTTCTCACTCGAAGGGGAGGTGTTCTTGACGAACCTACCTTCCCGCTTACGAGACCTCTAACCCCCAAGCGACAGGTTCGATCTTGCCTCGCATCGCTCACAGGCGAGGGAGGACTTAACTGGTGAACCTGGCTGTTCACGTTGGGCGTTCTCACTCGAAGGGGAGGTGTTCTTGATGAACCTACCTTCCCGCTTACGAGACCTCTAACCCCCAAATGACAGGTTCGATCTTGCCTCGCATCGCTCACAGGCGAGGGAGGACTTAACTGACCTCACATCGCTCATAGGCGAGGAGGATTTATCTGACCTCACATCGCTCACAGGCGAGGAGGATTTATCTGGGCGAACCCTTCTGTTCACGTTGGAAGTTCTCACTCGAAATGGAGGTGTTCTCTACAAACCTACCTCTCCACTCACGAGACCTCTAACCCCAAGTGACAGGTTCTATCTCGCCTCAGCCTCGCTGTAAGAATCGAGGGAAGAGGACTTTTCTCTCGCCTCAACCATGCTGTAAGAAGAAGAGGAAGAGGACTTTTCTCCAATGTTCTCTGAGTGGGTGCATGCTCCCAGGAGAGCACCTGGCGTGGCTAGTCTGAGCGCACTCGCCAGGCGCATCCTGCATGCATGGCCTCATCGCACGGTTCCATGCACGTTCCCACCGGCGAGGAGCTCTTCTTCTGGAATCACGCGAGGTGCATGCGTAACGCTCTCGCTGGGAGCTTGGGTCCCAGCTTAACACGTGTTGGCAAGACCCCGATGACCATGCGCCGATGAGTGATCGTGCTCTGTACGTGGCGGCGACAGATCGCGCCCTCATGCGGCGATGTCTGATCGTGCTTGCACGGGGCGATGACTGATCATCGCTCTCGTGCGGCGATGTCTGATCGTGCTTGCACGCGGCGATGACTAATCGCGTGATGAGTAACCACCGATGACTTCTCGCACTCTGCTCCCAGGCCCTTGTCCAAGCGCTGACCTGTGGGTGGTGGTCACTTGGTACTGACCACTTATCACCTGCACTTGCACTTGGGGCAAGGGGAACTTTAAACTGGAAAACACACACTTTATGTACTGAAGTCTTTTTTATTGGGTGGCCTCGTTAAAAACCCTCCTTAGGGAAAAGAGTGCCCCCTGGTGTATTCAACTGCTTACAGTGTATAGCGCGAGAACGCATCTACTTTACATCTTAACTGGGTGTATATATGCTGGGTCTCCTTTCATTGGTCATGACCGACCTCACGAGTAGCGATCATGCCCTCTGCTTCAGCTTCCCCCCGAGCTACCTGGGAGCCCCCCTAGCGTAGCTCCCTCCATCACCTGATTTCCCCGTGCACAGGGATCTCATGCTGCTGGTCACCTGCCTGGGACCCCGAAGCGCGATCACCTTGCGGCTCCCTCAAGTAATCGGTTAGGAAACCTGTTTTCACCAACTCAGCAAGTTGATGCCCCAGCGCCAGGCAGGTGTAGAGTGTGTGTCCATAAGCCTGATGGAATTCACACCAGTCATCCTTCCTACTTCCAAGCACCTTGTCAGTTTTCTCTGGTACTCGGAGTCTTACAGCTACAGCGGGAATTGCAATCAGCTCCGCCAACTCTATCATGAAATCATGCCTAGGGGGCATGTCATCCTTGCCTCGCGCCCTAGGTTGTGGTTTTCGGGGCTCATAGGGTTTCTGTTTCCCTTGGGCCTTCTTCTTTGTGGTTGCCTCGTGCACCCGCAGAGATTGAGGCCGACTAGGCGCTCGGGGCCTTAACGAGACTGTGCTTTCTCGCTTCTCGCTGAGCTCTCCCTCGGCGACAATGTGGGCCACAGCACGTCTTTTTATGTCGCCAAAAGTCTTGGGGCGGCTGCGTATCAGAGATTCGCTGAAAGGCCCTGGCAAAACGCCCTTCCTGAAGGCGTGCACCACCATGTCTTCGTCCTTGGTGTGCAACCTTACCACCATCGCCCCAAACCTATTGAGGTAATCTTTAAGGGACTCCCTCTGGTGCTGCCTTACATCAAAAAGATCGTAAGACACTGGTGGAGGGGCCCTGTTGACAAGATATTGCTCCCTGAACAGCGCGGAGAATTGCGTGAAAGACGTGATATGTCCTTCAGGAAAACTCACGAACCATTCTAGCGCAGTTCCTGTCAGTGTGGCCATAAAGAGCTTACAGTGCACTGCGTCGGACCCTCCCGACAACATCATCTGCGTATGGAAAGCAGTGAGATGCGTTTCAGGATCCTCTTTCCCGGTGAACACGGTCTTAGGCCCTACAAAGGTGGCTGGGACCACCGTGTTCATAATCGCCTGGGAGAAAGGCATGGGAAAGGCTCTTGGGGGCACTGGTGGGGCTCGATCATCTTCCCCACGATCTCCAGCTTGTTGTATGTTTTGCAAATTCGAGCATAGCTCCTCATTCGCTCGGTGCAACTCTTCGTTCCTGGCCTGTGAGGCGGCCAGGTCTTCCTGAATACGTGCCTGGTGTGCTCTGGACTCCGCCACCGTCTCCTGGAGGGCGCGCATCGTTTCCATAAGCTGTTGTATGGTAACGTTGTCGCCTCCATTTTGTGGAACGGACCCGTGTCTTGTATTCCTCATCTTCTGTGGTTTTTTCTCTCACTCTCGTGTATGGGACCTTGTTTTACTCCGGCCCCACGGTGGGCGCCAAATGTTCTTGCCGGTTGACCCGCCTGTCGGTTGACTCACGACACTCACATGCCTCCTTCCTCACATTGATATGTGCTTGGTTCTTTCAAAGAAATCTGCACCTACAAAAGAGAAAGGGGGCGCCCTAGAGGTCGTTTGCACTCCGACGCTCAAGTCAGTGTAAGGCAAGGAACACCAAGTGTATTGAGTTTCTCTCTGTGTTTAGGTCTAGAAACTGCGTACCTTTGTGAAGTATTTTACTGTCCCTTATATAGTCTAGGGTTTATGTAAGGACCCAGAAACTTTAATTGGAATAAAAGTGTTAGATTTAAATAATTTCAGAGGATGTTATTATTTAAAATACAAAGAGCTGGTAAATGAAGTTTCGTAGTAGTCGGACATCGGACGTCGCCCAAGGTCTGGGGTCAGCTGGTAGAGGTCGGTCGGATGACGTGTGGATCAAGAAGAGTAAAGGAAGAAAAGTGTAGTTAAGAAAGTCTTCTACGACATCGCCGATACTGAAGACGGAGGCGATCTCCGACTTCTCTGGGACATAATCGCCTGTCGCCTAGAAGAGACATGACCGCCAATCGCCTATGGTGTACGTGATCGACGGGAGTGCACGTAGTACGGAGTCAAGATACTGGATCAACCAGAGTGGGTTCCACAAAACCACACGTATCAAGGTGTGGTTAAGCCTTAGATACGCTGTGCATGCAAAGCTCTATGCTTGAGCATAAGAAGTCATCCTTAGTGTTGCATGAATGGGAGCACGAGGAATAGTGCTGATCTACTCTTGGAAATGTGAAGCTACCGATGTCACCAAGCCATGTGGGTAATACCTTGGACGTAACATAGTGGGATGGAGAACCTTCAGCAAGGTGCGAAGATATGACATCGGTGAGCAGAGTAAGGCGATGTGTTCTCGTCACACACAAGGACGATAAGAGATCGCCAACAGGATGAGAGGAACATCGGTCATCAACCAGGATGGGAGACACATCGGTGGTCTGCCAGGTTGAGACATCGGTTGTCTTCAAGGGTGAGACATCGGTGGTCTTCCAGGGTGAGACATCGGTGGTCTGCCAGGGAGAGACATCGGTTGTCTGCCAGTGTGAGGAATCAGTCATCGCCGGTATGAGAGACACATCGGTCGTCTCCCAGGGAGAGACATCGGTCGTCCTCCAGGATGAGGCCTCGGTGGACAGTCATCGCGCGAGCGGTCATCGGTGGAATGTTATCGCGCGATGTCAAATTTCACGCAGATAAGGTGGGACCCAGGCTCGCAGCATCAGACGTACTGCACGCGCGACACGTAGACAAAAAGGGTGGTTCAGAATAGTGACCTCAGACTGTTGGCATGCGCAGAGTCACGCGTGGTCGTACTGTTCAGGGCAGCGTGCACGCAAGCTTCCTGCAGAGTGGGTAGTGGCAGCGGCTTTTGTGGACAAGTTGGTTTAAGATTTAAAAACTCACTTCTGAGAGGCAAAGAAGGTGTTGTTGTTCAAGAGTGACAGAGTGGGTGAGTGAGTTACCTTCATCCTTCTCTTTTCTCTCCTTCACTCTGCCATTCAGGCCTTATCACGTTCCTGCTTAGCTATCGACGACTGCCCTTGGAGCACCTGGGAGGTTCTCTGCAAGTTCTACAAACCAGACGCTAAAACAGAGCCAAGGCATCCTTTAAGTTCGGTGGGTTAGAGCTCGAAGTGAGGTTTTACGCAAGTCCAGGTAAGGGAAGCTAGCTTTATTTTCAATAAAAGCCGTAGATTTGCTGTTTCTGAAGTGAGGGCGATGTAAGGACCTGTAAAATTAAATTGGAATAAAAGGGTATATTTTAAATGAATTCTAAGTATGTTTTCATTTGAAATAAAAAGGAAGGAAAGTGTAGCTTATAAGACTATAAGATCGCCTAGTTAGTACTTAATCGCCGGTCGTCTACTACACATGATCGCCAGGGCGCGAGGCATGTGGACGTCACCAGGGCGCGCGAGGCATGCGGGCAACGCCGGGGCGCGAGGCATGCGGGCAACGCTGGGGCGCGAAAGGCATGCGGGCGTCGTCAGGGCGCGAGGCATGCAGGCATCGCCGGGTCGCGAGAGGCATGCGGGCATCGCCAGGTATAGACATCGGTCGTCTCCCAGGGAGAGACATCGGTCGTCTCCCAGGGAGAGACATCTGTCGTCTCCCAGGGAGAGACATCGGTCGTCTCCCAGGGAGAGACATCGGTCATCTTCCAGGGAGAGACATCGGTCGTTTGCCAGTATGAGACCTCAGTGGATAGTCATCGCGCGAGAGGTCATCGGTGGAAGGTTATCGCGCGATGTCGAGCTTCACACAGAGAAAGTGGGACCCAGACTCCCAGCATGAAACGTCCTGCACGCGCGCCACGTAGACAAAAAGGGTGGTTCAGAATAGTGACATCAGAATGTTGGCATGCGCAAGAGACACTCGCGGTCGTACTGTTCAGGGCAGTGGTTGGCATGCACAAGAGACAACAGTGGTCGTACTGTTCAGGGCAGAGGTTGGCATGCACAAGAGACAACAGTGGTCGTACTGTTCAGGGCAGTGGTTGGCATGCACAAGAGACAACAGTGGTCGTACTGTTCAGGGCAGTGGTTGTCAGGCTTTCCTACAGAAGGGGTGGCAGCAGCAGCATACGTGGACAGGTAGGCTTGGATTCAAAAGCCCACTGCGGGAAGGCAAAGAAGGTTACAGTGGCTCAAGAGTGAAAGAGTGTCTGCACCTTCATCCCTCTCTTTTCTCTCCTTCGTGCTGCAACTCAGGCAACCTCCAGCACCAGTGCGACGTGCGACGACTGCCCTTAGAGCACCTAGGAGGTCCTCTGCAAGTTCTACGAACCAAATGCTGAAAACAGAGCTAAGGCATCCTTTAAGCTCGGTGGATTTTGGAGCTCTTGGTGTTTTGCGCAAGTCCAGGTAAGGGAAGCTAGCTTTATTTTCAATAAAAGCCGTAGAATGGCTGTTTTCTGAAATGAGGGCGACGTGGTCGCCGGTTTCATATTCTGTTTCGTTGATGCTCTGTTCTATGTGTTTGGGCGACGTGGTCGCCGGTTTTAAATACAGATTTCGAACTCCCCTGTTTAGTGTCACTTTGAATTAGTCGAGATTGAAATGAAGAATGTATATGCTATTCGAAAACCTGATCGGTGGTATGCTTGTTGTTGTGATTGGAATCATTCATTTACGTGTTATATGATGTGTGGAATGTCGTGAATATGGGATCAAGACATAGTATTTTCAGGAAAGGAATTACCGTGTTGAGATTTGGTTATGAAGTGTATTGATCTGTGAGTATCCTGTGAATGAGGCGATCCTGACTCTGCTGAGATAATGGAATCACATAGAGGAAGTTATTCAGTTGGTGAGAGTCGAAGGAGGTTCATACGTATGGGTGAGTTGTTTGAAAGAGAACGAGCTCGACCTGTTGTGTGAATTAACCCTGTCATGCTAGGATAGTGATGATATTGAGATTCATTTATACGCTTGTGAATGTGTGTGATTTCACGGCGCCCCTGTGAATGTGTGTGATTTCGCAGTGGGTTAGTATGGCAGGTGCATGTCTCTGGATGCTAGGTTCAACGCACGAGTCTTCCGGAAGTAGTGTCAAGTGTCTTGTGTGATGAGTCAGTGGAAGTCTGACGTGAGAATGAGAAACATTGAAATTGATAGACACTTGATAAATGCTGTGATTTTAATGACCCTTGAGGAATCGTGCAATATGTGTTAGTTGATGGTTTATGTAAGAACCTAGAAGTTTATATTGGAATAAAAGTATTATATTATAAATAAATTCGAAGCATGTGTTTATTTAAAATAAAGGAAGGAATGTATAGCTGAGAAGCCTACGAGATCGCCGTTATTAAGCGGGTAGGCGATCTCCAACTTCTCTGGCACTTGAACGCCTATCGCCTAGATTGTGCTTGAACGCCTATCGCCTAGATTGTGCTTGAACGCCTATCGCCTGTGTGTACCTAGTAGCCTGTCGCCTAGAGTACACCTAATCGCCGAAACTACACTTAATGTGTAGCCAAAATGTTGGATCAACCCTGGTACGTCCCAAAAGCCACGCGTATCAAGGTGTGGGTTAAACCTTGGATACGCTGGACAGGCGAAGCTCTATACTTGAGCATAAGAGAATCATCCTTAACGTTACACGTTTGGGCGCACGAGGACTTGTGCTAATCAACTCTTGGAAGTGTGAAGCTACCGACGTCACCAAGCCTTGTGGAGAGAATACCTTGGATGTAACATAGTGAAATGAAGAACCTCCAGGAGGGAGTGGCGAGTGTCATCGGGTATCGCCAGGGCGCGAGGGGCATGCGGACATCGCCGGGCGCGAGGCATGCGGGGTGTGTCTTCGCGCGAGAGGTCATCGGTCGAGAGTATTCGCGCGAGAGGTCATCGGTCGAGAGTATTCGCGCGAGAGGTCATCGGTCGAGAGTCTTCGCGCGAGAGGTCATCGGTCGAGAGTCTTCGCGCGAGAGGTCATCGGTCGAGAGTCTTCGCGCCTGTGGTCATCGGTCGAGAGGTCATAGCGCGACGTTGAATACACACAGAGAACGTGGGACCCAGATTCCCAGCATGAGACGCGCGGCACGCGCGACACGTAGACAAAAAGCGTTGGTTCAGAACAGTGACATCAGAATGTTGGCATGCGCAGGAAACACTCGCGGTCGTACTGTTCAGAGCAGTCGTTGGCATGCACAAGAGACAACAGTGGTAGTACTGTTCAGAGCAGTGGTTTGCATGCACAAAAGACAACCGAGGTCGTACTGTTCAGAGGAACGTACGCCCAGGCTTTTGCAGAAAGGGGGGCAGCAGCATACGAGGACAAGTATGGTTGGGATCAAAACCACTGAGAGGAGGCAAAGAACGTTACAAGTGACCCAAGAGTGAAAGAGCGAGATTATCTTCATCCTCCTCCTTTCTCCCCTTCACGCTGCGTTTTCCAGGCATCCTCGAAGCTCGTGGAGTTGGAGCTCTTAGTAAGGTTGCGCAAGTCCAGGTAAGGGGAGCTAGACCTCTTTTCCATACGAGCCATAGCGTAGTCTTTCTGAAGTGAGGGCGACGTGGTCGCCATTTTCGTTTTATCTGTGTGAAATGCCCTGTTTGTATGCTTGGGCGACGTGGTCGCCGGTTTTGATAAACAATCTTCGAAAACCCATGTTTACGAACCAGGTCGCCGGTTTTGGCGCTGTTTTACGAACTCTTCTGTTTTTGATATTGTTTTGAAATTACTTGAGATTTACATGAAATATTCGAACATCTGAATCTTGAAATGTTTGTTGCTCTGATTGAATCATTTACTTGAATGGTATGATGTGTTTGAATGCTGTGAATGTGGGATCGAGGCATAGTATTTTCAGGAAAGGAAATACCGTGTAAGATCTGTATAGGTGTATTGACTAGGGGCTCGTCGAGAAGGAGATATCCTGACTCTACTGAGATAATGGAATCACGTAGATGATGTTACTCAGTTGGTGAGAGTCGAAGGAGGTTCGTAAGTATGGGCGAGTTGTTCAAATGGGAACAAGCTCGGCCTGTCCTACGGATTAACCCTGTCATACCCAGAGAATGGTAACATTGAGATTGTATATGCGCATGCTGTGTGGATTCACAGCGACCCTGTGTGGATTTCACAGGGGTATGGTATGACAGGTGCAGATCTCTGGGCCTGAGTCAACGCACGAGTAATTCCGGAATTAGTGTCTTGTGTCTACGTATTGTGAAGTCAGTGGAAAGTCTGACGTGAGAAATGATGAACACTGTATGTGGTTAGACACTTGATGCACTGTGTGTTATGAACGACTCTTGAGGATTGTGAAATGTGGGTTTTACTTGATGGTATGTGGGAAGAATGAGAAAGCTGATGGTTTTACTGGAATGCCTTAAATTAGTTCTATTTTGATGTTAAAGTTCATATCTAAATCTCTTTTAAAACTGTCTAGCTTACCCTGCGTTTTCGTTTGTGGATGTTCTTCTTAAAACCTGTGATGATCGTGTATGATTTACACGGGAGCAGATAACGTTGCAGGAAATTGAGATCGCCGGTATGATAGGAGATCGTCTGACTAATAGGAGATCGCCTGGCTGATAGTAGATCGCCTGTTTGATAGGAGATCGTCCTTTTGTTAGCAAATCGCCTGATTCGTCTTTTGTTGTATTTTGCTTAAGTTTTGGGAAAGATTTATCTTTTATGTATTAAACTCCCGATGAGGAGAAACTCTATTATATATATATGAGTATGTATTTCAAAATATTTGTTTATCTTCATTTATATCATATAAATATGAAATGTATTTGGCGGGATGTTACATTAATGGTATCAGAGCAGTTCGTCCTTAGGATGACCTGAGGGCTGTGGATCCATTGTGTTTCTTCTGCTCATAAAAGTTATTTGAGTTTTTAAATAACAACTATAGTGAAAGGTTTTCAAACGTTTTGTATTGAAAAGTTTGTGTGTGCTCCTGTACTTTAATGAACGTATACTCTAGCTGAAAATCTTAGTATTAAGGGTGAGAAGGTCTTGATGAAGTAATGAGGGTGCACACTCATAACTGGATCGAGATGATTCTCAATCTTAATTCCCAAGATTTGATGTTTAGTATACATGGAATGCTGGTGTGATCTAGTTTAGCTTATTGAGTGTTTCTGCAATTGACTGAAAATAATTGTTTGATCTGATGGTGATGATATCAGTAGCTGTTCTAATACCTTGCTTGAGATTCTAAGTATTACGAGTATGTTGATAAACTCAAATTCCTTATGACTTTGAGATGCTGACCTTTGTAAGGTCTAGTTATTACCTCCTGAATGAATTGATTCCTTATCAATCTCATTCCTGTAGTTGTAGGGAATATAGAAAACTCATAGCTTCAAGATCCGAAACAAGAGAGATGGCACGTAGACCCTCTACCCCTCCCCAACCTTCTTCTGAAATGGGTCAGATCGCCAAGGCCATCGAGATGATGGCGAGTGCCATCCAGCAGCAGAATGCGGCGATGTCTCAAAATCACCAAGCTTCAATGCAACAGTGGGAGACCGCCAGATCGGCCGCAACAAACCCCAATGTCGGTCAGCCTCAGGAGCATATGGGACTGACCGAGTTCCTCAGGCACAACCCACCTAAGTTCAGTGGGAACGTTACCCCTGATCAAGCAGATCAGTGGGTCAGGGGGTTAGAGAAGATATTCAGGGCGACTTCCTGCCCTGAAGACAAGAAGCTGGTGTTTGCCACATATCTCCTGTCTGGGGAAGCTGAGTTCTGGTGGATGGGAACTCAGCAGATGATGGAGGCCCGAGAGGAAGTGATGGATTGGGAAAGCTTCAGAGTGAGATTCCTGGAGAAGTACTTCCCAGACAGCGCAAGATTTGCGAGGGAAGCTGAGTTCCTGAGGTTGGAGCAGGGGGATATGACTGTGAATGCCTATGCTGCTCGGTTCGAGTACCTCGCCCGGTTTTATACCCAAGCCACCTCTGAGGCTTGGAGGTGTAGGAAATTCGAAGAAGGACTGAAGCATGGGCTGAAGAGGACCATAGCCCCGATGTGCATTAGAGAATTTCATGCCTTAGTGGAGAAGGCGAAAATGGTAGAGACTCTAGAGAAGGGTGAGTCTCGGGTGGGTAGGTCCCATCCAGGCGGTTCCTCCAATGGGAAGGCAAGGGTACAGCAGCAGCGGTTTAAGCCTTATGCGAGGCCTCCACAGCATAGGGCGAGGACAACGCCACCCCAGTCTCATCAGCAACAAACCTGGAAATTTAAATGTTTCCATTGTGGTGGGCCACACGCAGCCAATGTGTGCCCCAAGAAAGACTCAGAGAAGAGATGCTTTACCTGCCAGAAGATGGGACACGTTGCTAAGGACTGTCCTACTCAGCACAAAATGACTCAACCCAGTGGTTCCCAGCAGATGAGGAGCGAAGGCAACAGACCTCAGGCAACCGGGAGGGTGTTTGCCATGTCAGGAGCTGAGGCGTCCCAATCAGGTAACCTTGTGCAGAGTGTTTGCTTTATAGCTGGTAGAAGTGTAAAAACTTTGTTTGATTCTGGAGCGACACACTCCTTTGTGTCAAGCCTATGTGTAGCCGAGTTGGGCCTTATGGTGAGAGAGTTACCCTTCGAACTGTTGGTGTCTACACCTGCGTCAGGACAGGTGTTGACCTCCACAGTTTGCCCTGAATGTCCAGTGATAGTAGAGGGACGTAGATTCAAAGTGAACTTGATCTGCCTACCTCTTCAGGACCTGGATGTTATCCTGGGAATGGATTGGCTAGCTGCCAATCATGTCCTCATAGACTGTGGTAGTCAGAAGGTAGCGTTTCCAGATCCCCAAGAATCGGAGGTGTTGCCAGTTCAAAGAGGGCGATCAGAGTTGGAAGAAGGGGCGAGGTGCTTCGTGATGCTAGCTCGGTTGGAAGTGAGGAATGAAGGGGACGTAAGCAGATTACACGTGGTGAAGGAATTCACGGATGTATTCCCAGAAGAGGTGCCTGGGTTACCCCCTAAGAGAGAATTGGAATTCTCTATTGACTTGGTACCTGGAGCTGGACCAATATCAATGGCACCTTACAGGATGGCACCAGCCGAGTTAGTAGAGTTAAAGAAGCAGTTGGAAGAGCTGCTGGAGAAACAGTTCATCAGACCCAGTGTATCTCCGTGGGGAGCTCCAGTGCTCCTAGTCAAGAAGAAGGATGGAGGATCTCGGTTGTGTATAGACTACAGGCAATTGAACAAATTGACCATCAAGAACAAGTACCCCCTACCTCGGATTGACGATTTGATGGACCAGATTCATGGGGCCTCGGTGTTCTCCAAGATTGACCTGAGATCGGGGTATCACCAAATCTTGGTAAAAGCTGAAGATGTTCAGAAGACAGCTTTTAGGTCTCGGTATGGGCACTACGAGTATGTAGTGATGCCATTTGGAGTCACCAACGCTCCAGCTCTATTCATGGACTACATGAATAGGATCTTTCGCCCTTTCTTGGACAAGTTTGTGGTAGTCTTCATAGATGACATCCTCATTTACTCAAGGACCGAGGAGGAGCATGAGGAACACCTGAGGACAGTATTGGAGATACTGAGGGAGAAGCAGCTCTATGCCAAATTCTCTAAGTGTGAGTTCTGGCTAAGGGAAGTCAACTTCTTAGGGCACGTGATATCTGCCCAGGGGATCTCGGTAGATCCAGCCAAGGTAGAGGCTGTGCTGCAGTGGGAACGCCCTAAGACAGTCACAGAGATAAGGAGCTTTGTGGGGTTGGCGGGCTACTATCGAAGGTTCATTGAGGATTTTTCCAAAGTTGTGGCTCCTTTAACACAACTGACCCGCAAGGACCAACCCTTTGCTTGGACCGACCGATGTGAGCAGAGCTTCAAGGAACTAAAGGAGAGGCTGACCAGTGCTCCAGTGCTGGTGATTCCAGAAGTAGGAAGACCTTTTGACGTCTTCTGTGATGCCTCACATCAAGGCTTGGGATGCGTCTTGATGCAAGAGAAGAGAGTGGTTGCATATGCTTCAAGGCAACTCAAGGTGCATGAGAGAAACTACCCTACTCATGATTTGGAGTTGGCAGCAGTAGTGTTTGCCTTGAAGATCTGGAGGCATTATCTTTATGGAGCTCGGTTCCAGGTATTCAGTGACCATAAGAGCCTGAAATACCTGTTTGATCAGAAGGAACTAAACATGAGGCAGAGAAGATGGATGGAGTTCCTAAAGGACTACGATTTTCAACTCATGTATCACCCAGGGAAGGCCAATGTAGTGGCAGATGCGTTGAGTAGAAAATCAATCCAAGTCGCCACCATGATGATGGAAGAGCAGAAACTGATCGAGCAGTTCAGGGACTTAAACCTTGGGGTGGAGTTCCACGTGAATCACATTAGTTGTAGTAAGCTGACTATAACTAATGACTTCCTGGGGATGTTGAAGGATAAACAATTGGAGGACCCGAGTCTGAAGCACGCTGTAGAGTCACTGGGGACCGACCAGGCGAGAGACTTTGAGATGGGCGAGGATGGGATCTTGAGGTTTAATGGCAGGATTTGCATACCTGCAAATGATGAGTTGAAGAAGATGATCCTAGGTGAAGGTCACAAGAGTCGCCTTAGCCTACACCCAGGTATGAATAAGATGTATCATGACTTGAAGGAGTCATTTTGGTGGGCGGGCATGAAGAAAGACATCGCCCAGTATGTCACCACCTGCTTAACGTGTCAAAAGGCAAAAGTAGAGCATCAGAGGCCTGGAGGGTTGTTACAGCCATTGGGTATTCCTGAGTGGAAATGGGACAGCATTGCCATGGATTTTGTCACCCATTTACCCAGATCAGCAAAAGGGCATGATGCAATCTGGGTCATAGTAGATCGGCTGACAAAGAGTGCCCACTTCCTCCCAGTAAACATGAAGATGCCCATAGCCAAGTTGGCACAGCTGTACATCAAGGAGATTGTGAGGTTGCATGGAGTGCCTTCCAGCATCATTTCAGATAGAGATCCCAGGTTCACTTCACGGTTTTGGCAGACCTTACAAGAGTGCTTGGGAACTAAGTTGAGGATGAGCTCTGCATACCATCCTCAAACAGATGGACAGTCTGAGAGAACAATTCAGTCCTTAGAAGATCTACTGAGGACGTGTGTCTTGGACCAATTAGGGAGCTGGGATGAAGTGTTGCCACTGGTGGAGTTTACCTACAACAACAGTTACCACGCCAGTGTTGGGATGGCACCATATGAAGCCCTGTATGGGAGAAGATGCAGGACTCCCTTGTGTTGGTACCAGGAGGGCGAAGCAATCTTGGTTGGACCAGAATTGATTCAGCAGACAACCGAGAAGGTGAAACAGATACAAGGCAACATGAGAGCTTCTCAAAGCCGACAAAAGTCTTATGCAGATCAGAGGAGAAGGCCTTTGGAGTTTGCTGCTGGAGACCATGTGTTCATGAGGGTAACACCAACCAAGGGCGTAGGAAGGGCGATCAGACCAAAGAAGTTGTCCCCTAAGTTCGTGGGACCATATCAAATCTTAAGGAGGATTGGTCCTGTAGCCTATGAGATCGCCCTACCTCCCCATCTAGCGAATCTGCACAATGTCTTTCACGTATCACAGCTGAGGAAGTACATGGCAGACCCCAGTCATGTACTGGATATAGACGACGTGCAGATCAGAGATGACTTGTCCTTTGAAGCAAAACCAGTTAGAATTGATGACCGGCAGAGTAAACAACTCAGAGGCAAGATCATCAACATGGTGAAAGTGGTGTGGGATGAGAAATCTGGTGATTCAACGTGGGAGTTAGAAGAACCCATGAGGGAAGCCTACCCATACCTCTTTTCCTTGTGATTCATTTTCGGGGACGAAAATTTTTCTTGTTGGGGAGATTGTAAGAACCTAGAAGTTTATATTGGAATAAAAGTATTATATTATAAATAAATTCGAAGCATGTGTTTATTTAAAATAAAGGAAGGAATGTATAGCTGAGAAGCCTACGAGATCGCCGTTATTAAGCGGGTAGGCGATCTCCAACTTCTCTGGCACTTGAACGCCTATCGCCTAGATTGTGCTTGAACGCCTATCGCCTAGATTGTGCTTGAACGCCTATCGCCTGTGTGTACCTAGTAGCCTGTCGCCTAGAGTACACCTAATCGCCGAAACTACACTTAATGTGTAGCCAAAATGTTGGATCAACCCTGGTACGTCCCAAAAGCCACGCGTATCAAGGTGTGGGTTAAACCTTGGATACGCTGGACAGGCGAAGCTCTATACTTGAGCATAAGAGAATCATCCTTAACGTTACACGTTTGGGCGCACGAGGACTTGTGCTAATCAACTCTTGGAAGTGTGAAGCTACCGACGTCACCAAGCCTTGTGGAGAGAATACCTTGGATGTAACATAGTGAAATGAAGAACCTCCAGGAGGGAGTGGCGAGTGTCATCGGGTATCGCCAGGGCGCGAGGGGCATGCGGACATCGCCGGGCGCGAGGCATGCGGGGTGTGTCTTCGCGCGAGAGGTCATCGGTCGAGAGTATTCGCGCGAGAGGTCATCGGTCGAGAGTATTCGCGCGAGAGGTCATCGGTCGAGAGTCTTCGCGCGAGAGGTCATCGGTCGAGAGTCTTCGCGCGAGAGGTCATCGGTCGAGAGTCTTCGCGCCTGTGGTCATCGGTCGAGAGGTCATAGCGCGACGTTGAATACACACAGAGAACGTGGGACCCAGATTCCCAGCATGAGACGCGCGGCACGCGCGACACGTAGACAAAAAGCGTTGGTTCAGAACAGTGACATCAGAATGTTGGCATGCGCAGGAAACACTCGCGGTCGTACTGTTCAGAGCAGTCGTTGGCATGCACAAGAGACAACAGTGGTAGTACTGTTCAGAGCAGTGGTTTGCATGCACAAAAGACAACCGAGGTCGTACTGTTCAGAGGAACGTACGCCCAGGCTTTTGCAGAAAGGGGGGCAGCAGCATACGAGGACAAGTATGGTTGGGATCAAAACCACTGAGAGGAGGCAAAGAACGTTACAAGTGACCCAAGAGTGAAAGAGCGAGATTATCTTCATCCTCCTCCTTTCTCCCCTTCACGCTGCGTTTTCCAGGCATCCTCGAAGCTCGTGGAGTTGGAGCTCTTAGTAAGGTTGCGCAAGTCCAGGTAAGGGGAGCTAGACCTCTTTTCCATACGAGCCATAGCGTAGTCTTTCTGAAGTGAGGGCGACGTGGTCGCCATTTTCGTTTTATCTGTGTGAAATGCCCTGTTTGTATGCTTGGGCGACGTGGTCGCCGGTTTTGATAAACAATCTTCGAAAACCCATGTTTACGAACCAGGTCGCCGGTTTTGGTGCTGTTTTACGAACTCTTCTGTTTTTGATATTGTTTTGAAATTACTTGAGATTTACATGAAATATTCGAACATCTGAATCTTGAAATGTTTGTTGCTCTGATTGAATCATTTACTTGAATGGTATGATGTGTTTGAATGCTGTGAATGTGGGATCGAGGCATAGTATTTTCAGGAAAGGAAATACCGTGTAAGATCTGTATAGGTGTATTGACTAGGGGCTCGTCGAGAAGGAGATATCCTGACTCTACTGAGATAATGGAATCACGTAGATGATGTTACTCAGTTGGTGAGAGTCGAAGGAGGTTCGTAAGTATGGGCGAGTTGTTCAAATGGGAACAAGCTCGGCCTGTCCTACGGATTAACCCTGTCATACCCAGAGAATGGTAACATTGAGATTGTATATGCGCATGCTGTGTGGATTCACAGCGACCCTGTGTGGATTTCACAGGGGTATGGTATGACAGGTGCAGATCTCTGGGCCTGAGTCAACGCACGAGTAATTCCGGAATTAGTGTCTTGTGTCTACGTATTGTGAAGTCAGTGGAAAGTCTGACGTGAGAAATGATGAACACTGTATGTGGTTAGACACTTGATGCACTGTGTGTTATGAACGACTCTTGAGGATTGTGAAATGTGGGTTTTACTTGATGGTATGTGGGAAGAATGAGAAAGCTGATGGTTTTACTGGAATGCCTTAAATTAGTTCTATTTTGATGTTAAAGTTCATATCTAAATCTCTTTTAAAACTGTCTAGCTTACCCTGCGTTTTCGTTTGTGGATGTTCTTCTTAAAACCTGTGATGATCGTGTATGATTTACACGGGAGCAGATAACGTTGCAGGAAATTGAGATCGCCGGTATGATAGGAGATCGTCTGACTAATAGGAGATCGCCTGGCTGATAGTAGATCGCCTGTTTGATAGGAGATCGTCCTTTTGTTAGCAAATCGCCTGATTCGTCTTTTGTTGTATTTTGCTTAAGTTTTGGGAAAGATTTATCTTTTATGTATTAAACTCCCGATGAGGAGAAACTCTATTATATATATATGAGTATGTATTTCAAAATATTTGTTTATCTTCATTTATATCATATAAATATGAAATGTATTTGGCGGGATGTTACAGTTTACGTGGGTATCTTGAATTTGTTTTATCTTGATTTTAAAGTTCATATCTAAACTCTTTTTCAAATGTCTAGCTTACCCTGTGGTGTTTCTTTGGTGTTGTGTTTGGCTCTTTCTTAAACCTGTGATGATCATGTATAATTTACATGGGAGCAGATGATGTTGCAGGAAGCAGAGCTCCTCAGTGAGTGGTCGCCGGAAGGAGATCGCCTGTTTCTACTTCTGTTAGGCGATCACCCTTTTGCTGTCTTTTGATAGGAGATCGGTCTCTTCCGATAGGAGATCGCCTGTTTTGATTTTTTTACTGTATTTAGTTTATGTTTCGGGAAAATTTGACCGAATTTGTATTAAACTCCCTGTGAGGAGAAACTACATTTCATATATATAATTTTGTTCACTTCAATCTATTTGTTACCTTTATTTTCATTATATAAATATGAATAGTATTTTGGCGGGATGTTACAGGCGACGTGGTCGCCGGTTTCATATTCTTTTTCGTGATTCTCTGTTCTATGTGTTTGGGCGACGTGGTCGCCGGTTTTAAACCCCTCTTTCATGATGTTCTGTTCTTATGTGTTTGGGCGACGTGATCGCCGGTTTTAAATACAGATTTCGAAATCCCCTGTTTTTGGACGAGATCGCCGGTTTTGGTGTTGTTTTTCGAACTCCCCTGTTTTTGGTGTTGTTTGAAACTGTTTGAGATTTAAATGTGATATTCGAAAAATCTGAACCTTGGCATGAGTTTTTCTGTGACTGAAATCGTTCATTAAGTGTTGTATGACGTGTTGAATGTTGTGAATGTGGGATCAAGGCATAGTATTTTCAGGAAAGAAAATACCGTGTAAGATCGTGTAGGATGTGCATTGATCGGTGATTTCTATAATGAGATATCCTGACTCTCCTGAGATAATGAATTCATATAGATGAAGTTATTCAGGCGTTGAGAGTCGATGGAGGTTCATATGTATGGGTAAGTGTTTGAAAGATAACTACTTGACCTGTTGTGTGGATTCACCCTGTCATACTGTGAGAGTGATGAAATTGAGATCGAGATTTGTGTGGATGCGCATAGCTGTGGAAACATTACAGCAGTTTAGTATGACAGGTGCAGATCTCTGAGTCTAGTCAATGCACGAGTCTTCCGGAAGTAGTGTCAAGTGTCTATGTGTGATTAGTCAGTGGAAGTCTAACATGAGTAATGTTGAGAAATTGTTGATAGACACTTGATGGTTGTGTGGTATGAATGAGAAAGTGATGGACTCTTGTGAATGTTTAAAAAGGCTGATCTACGCTGGTTGTCCAGTTTATAATTTAAAGTTAAAAAAATATCTAGCTTACCCTTTGTATTGTTCTCTGGCTGTTTTCTCTTAAAACTGTGATGATCGTGTATTTTACACGGGAGCAGATGATTTTCCAGGAAGTAGAGCTCCTTAGTGAGTGGTCGCCGGAAGGAGATCGTCTGTTTCTGTTTCTATGTGGTGATCGCCTGATTTCTGTTCTGATAGCAGATCGGCTGTTTTGGGTCTTCTGTTAGGAGATCGCCGGATTATGTAGGGAGACCGCCGGTTGCATTTTATTTGACTGTATTTTGTTTAAGTTTTGGAAAAATTGACCGGTTATGTATTAAACTCCCTGTGGGGAGCAACTTCATTTTGTATAAATACGTATGTTCACTTAAATATTTTTGTTTTACCTTTATTTCATTTATATTTATGAAAAGTAATTTGGCGGGATGTTACATTAATGGTATCAGAGCAGTTCGTCCTTAGGATGACCTGAGGGCTGTGGATCCATTGTGTTTCTTCTGCTCATAAAATTTATTTGAGTTTTAAATAACAACTATAGTGAAAGGTTTTCAAACGTTTTTGTATTGAAATTTTGTGTGTGCTTTGGTGAATGTATGCCCTAACTGAAAATCTTAGTATTAAGAATGAGAGGGTCTTGATAAAGTGGTGAGGGTGCACACTCATAACTGGATCGAGATGATTCTCAATCTTAATTCTAAAGGTTTGATGTTTACCATATATTGAATTCTGGGGTGAATTATTTCATATTATTGAGTGTTTTTAGTAATTGATTGAAAGTGGTTGTTTGGATTGATGGTCTTAAAGCAGTAGCTGTTTTGGTGTTATGCTTGATGTTATAAGTATCATGATCGGCTGATAAACTCAAATTCTAGATGACTTTGAGATGCTGACCTTTGTAAGGTCTAGCTGTTACCCCTTGAATGAATTGATTTCTTATCGATTTCATTCTTATAGTTGTAGGGAATATAGAAACTAGTGGTTTCAAAATCTGAAAACGAAGGAAGATGACTCGTAGACCTCCTACCTCCCCCAACCTTCTTCGGAGATGGGCCAGATCGCCAGGGCCATTGAGATGATGGCAACTGCCATCCAACAACAGAATACGGTAATGGCTCAGATTCATCAGGCTGTAATGCATCATTGGGAAACTGCTGGATCGGCTGCAACAGCTTCCCATGTCAATCAGCCTCAGGAGCAGATGGGGATGACCGAGTTCAAGAGGCACAACCCACCCCAGTTCCGTGGGAATGCTTCTCCGAACCAACCAGATCAGTGGATCAGGGAGTTTCATGCCTTAGTGGAGAAGGCAAAGAGGGTGGAGACCCTGGAGAGGAGTGGTTTCAGGGTAATCAGATCACACCCAGGGGGTTCCTCCTATGGGAAGGCCAAGGTGCAGCAGCAGCAGAGTAAGCCTTATTCGAGACCTCCACAACATAGGGCAGGAGCAGTTCCGCCCCAACTTCAGCAGCAACAACCATGGAAACCAAGATGTTTCCGTTGTGATGGGCCACATAACGTCAACGTGTGCCCCAAGAGGAATTCAGAGAGAAAATGCTACATCTGCCGAAAGACGGGACACCTTGCTAGAGAGTGTCCTAACGGGTATAGGGCGACTCAACCCAGTGTTTCCCAGCAGTTGAGGAACGAAGGCAGCAGACCTCAGGCAGCAGGGAGAGTGTCTGCCCTGTTTGGAGCGGAAGTATCTCAGTCAGGTAACCTTGTACAAGGTGCTTGTTTAGAGCTGGTAGATACGTTAGAGTTTTGTTTGATTCTGGAGCGACACACTCCTTTGTGTCAAGCCTGTGTGTAGCCAAGTTGGGCCTTCTAGTGAAGGAGTTACCTTTCGAACTGTTGGTTTCTACACCTGCGTCAGGACAGGTGTTGACCTCTACAGTTTGCCCCGAATGTCCAGTGATAGTAGAGGGACGCAGATTCAAAGTGAACTTGATCTGTCTACCTCTTCAGGATCTGGATGTTATCCTGGGAATGGATTGGCTATCTGTCAATCACATTCTCATAGATTTCAGTAGGCAGAACGTGGTGTTTCCGAGCCTCCGAGAGTCAGATATGATATCTGCTCAGTGTGTATGGTCGGAGTTGGGAAAAAGGGGCGAGGTGCTTCATGATCCTAGCTCGGTTGGGAGTGAAGAATGAAGAGGACGTAAGCAGGATACCTGTGGTGAAAGATTTCATGGATGTATTTCCAGAAGAAATACCTGGATTACCTCCTAAGAGAGAGGTGGAATTCTCTATTGATTTGATACCTGGAGCTGGACCAGTGTCAATGGCTCCCTACTGAATGGCTCCAGCGGAGTTTATGGAATTAAAGAAGCAAGTGTAAGTCAGATTTAGTTGTACCAAGGTTTAGTTTCAGCTACATATAAGTTATGGAGAGTAAATAAGCTGTATGTTGAAGGTTTAAAGACTTAAGCATGTGTATCCATGGGAAGTACCAGAGTTAAGTTCCAAGATGAAAGTAGGAATTTTCTTTGATCTAGAGCTTAGAAGGTGTTAGTGTCAGTAACACAACATAAGATGGCTCTAGCTGGACACAAGGCTTAAAATGGAAATTTGAGATTTGGGAGAGAATAAGTTTACAAGATGATTATATCATCTTGAGATGTATCAATGATTTTGGGAAAGAGGAAAGATGAAATAACTTAATTGTGTTTAAAGTTACAGTTAGGCAAAGAAAATTGTTGAAAAGCAACAGGCGGAGAAATTGCTTGGATGAGAGAGAAAGTCTCACGTGGGATGGATGTTGTTTAATTGATTTGGATTTGAAAGCAGTATGTGATTCAAAATTTGGACACTAGTTTATGTTGAGTATGTAGGAGATGAATTGGATGTGATTCCAGAAAAGGGATTAGTGATCTGTCAATCACGTTTCCAAAGGTTAAGCTCAACGAAAGATAGTGTTTCCAAAGTTCAGCCGAGTTGATTAAATTGAAGAAAATAAGTGGAAGAGTTGTTAGAGACGCAGTTAGTCAAGCCCAATATATCTCCTTGGAGTTTCCAGCGTTGTTGGTTAAAAAGGAAGAGGAAGGACCTCAACTATGTAGGGACTACAGGAAGTTGAATAAGTTGATCATCCAGGGCAACTATCCACTACCCGTAATTGATGATTTGAGGGATCAGTTAGATGGAACTTCAGTGTTCTCAAAGTTTTATCTGAAATCTGGATAAAACCAGATTTTTGCTAAGACAGAAGATGTGCAGAAGACAAGACTTTTGAGGTTTAGTATGATGCCTCACATCAAAGTTCGAATTGTGTCTGAATACAAGAGAAGACAGGAGTTGCATATGTTCAATGCAACTCAAATTTCATGAGAGAAATTATTCTACTTATGATTTAGAATCGGCAGTGGTAGTATTGTTATGGAGATTTGAAGACAGTAATTGTATGAAGCTTTGTATGGGAGGAAATGCAGAATTCCCTTATTGTTGGAACTAGGAGGGCAAACCAGTTTTGATTGAACAATTAGAGGATCCTAGTCTGAAACGTATTGTGGAATTGCTAGGCACCGAACAGGCTAAAGGCTTTGTAACGGGTAAAGATGGAATACTGAGATTAATGGCAGAATTTGCATACCAGCAGATGGAGAATGGAATTTGATGAAGTATTGGAGTAGTAAGAGTTGGTTCAACAGACAACCGAGAGGGTGAAACTGATGCAAGGCAGAATGAAAGCTTCTCAAAGTCGGCAGATGTCCCATACAGATCAGAGGAGAAGACCTTTGGAGTTTGCTGCTGGGGATCATGTCTTTATGAGGGGAACACCAGGCAAGGGTGTAGGACGAGCTATCAGATCAAAGAAGCTGTCCCCTAAGTTGGTTGGGCCATATCAGATCCTGAGGAGGATCGGTCCAGTGGCTTATGAAATCGCCCTACCTCCCCAATTAGAAAACCTGCATAATGTATTTCACGTATCACAGCTAAGGAAGTATCTTGCAGACCCTAGTCACGTATTGAAAGTGGACGACGTGCAGATCGGGTGATTCAACATGGGAATTAGAAGAAACCATGAGAGAAGCCCATCCATACCTCCTTTCCTTATAATTCAATTTTCGGGGACGAAAATTTTTCTTCTTGGGGAGATTGTAAGGACCCAGAAACTTTAATTGGAATAAAAGTGTTAGATTTAAATAATTTCAGAGGATGTTATTATTTAAAATACAAAGAGCTGGTAAATGAAGTTTCGTAGTAGTCGGACATCGGACGTCGCCCAAGGTCTGGGGTCAGCTGGTAGAGGTCGGTCGGATGACGTGTGGATCAAGAAGAGTAAAGGAAGAAAAGTGTAGTTAAGAAAGTCTTCTACGACATCGCCGATACTGAAGACGGAGGCGATCTCCGACTTCTCTGGGACATAATCGCCTGTCGCCTAGAAGAGACATGACCGCCAATCGCCTATGGTGTACGTGATCGATGGGAGTGCACGTAGTACGGAGTCAAGATACTGGATCAACCAGAGTGGGTTCCACAAAACCACACGTATCAAGGTGTGGTTAAGCCTTAGATACGCTGTGCATGCAAAGCTCTATGCTTGAGCATAAGAAGTCATCCTTAGTGTTGCATGCATGGGAGCACGAGGAATAGTGCTGATCTACTCTTGGAAATGTGAAGCTACCGATGTCACCAAGCCATGTGGAGGTAATACCTTGGACGTAACATAGTGGGATGGAGAACCTTCAGCAAGGTGCGAAGATATGACATCGGTGAGCAGAGTAAGGCGATGTGTTCTCGTCACACACAAGGACGATAAGAGATCGCCAACCGGATGAGAGGAACATCGGTCATCAACCAGGATGGGAGACACATCGGTGGTCTGCCAGGTTGAGACATCGGTTGTCTTCAAGGGTGAGACATCGGTGGTCTTCCAGGGTGAGACATCGGTGGTCTGCCAGGGAGAGACATCGGTTGTCTGCCAGTGTGAGGAATCAGTCATCGCCGGTATGAGAGACACATCGGTCGTCTCCCAGGGAGAGACATCGGTCGTCCTCCAGGATGAGGCCTCGGTGGACAGTCATCGCGCGAGCGGTCATCGGTGGAATGTTATCGCGCGATGTCAAATTTCACGCAGATAAGGTGGGACCCAGGCTCGCAGCATCAGACGTACTGCACGCGCGACACATAGACAAAAAGGGTGGTTCAGAATAGTGACCTCAGACTGTTGGCATGCGCAGAGTCACGCGTGGTCGTACTGTTCAGGGCAGCGTGCACGCAAGCCTCCTGCAGAGTGGGTAGTGGCAGCGGCTTTTGTGGACAAGTTGGTTTAAGATTTAAAAACTCACTTCTGAGAGGCAAAGAAGGTGCTGTGGTTCAAGAGTGACAGAGTGGGTGAGTGAGTTACCTTCATCCTTCTCTTTTCTCTCCTTCACTCTGCCATTCAGGCCTTATCACGTTCCTGCTTAGCTATCGACGACTGCCCTTGGAGCACCTGGGAGGTTCTCTGCAAGTTCTACAAACCAGACCCTAAAACAGAGCCAAGGCATCCTTTAAGTTCGGTGGGTTAGAGCTCGAAGTGAGGTTTTACGCAAGTCCAGGTAAGGGAAGCTAGCTTTATTTTCAATAAAAGCCGTAGATTTGCTGTTTCTGAAGTGAGGGCGACGTGGTCGCCGGTTTCATATTCTTTTTCGTGATTCTCTGTTCTATGTGTTTGGGCGACGTGGTCGCCGGATTTAAACCCCTTTTTCATGATGTTCTGTTCTTATGTGTTTGGGCGACGTGATCGCCGGTTTTAAATACAGATTTTGAAATCCCCTGTTTTTGGACGAGATCGCCGGTTTTGGTGTTGTTTTTCAAACTCCCCTGTTTTTGGTGTTGTTTGAAACTGTTTGAGATTTAAATATGATATTCGAAAAATCTGAACCTTGGCATGAGTTTTTCTGTGACTGAAATCGTTCATTAAGTGTTGTATGACGTGTTGAATGTTGTGAATGTGGGATCAAGGCATAGTATTTTCAGGAAAGAAAATACCGTGTAAGATCGTGTAGGATGTGCATTGATCGGTGATTTCTATAATGAGATATCCTGACTCTCCTGAGATAATGAATTCATATAGATGAAGTTATTCAGGCGTTGAGAGTCGATGGAGGTTCATACGTATGGGTAAGTGTTTGAAAGATAACTACTTGACCTGTTGTGTGGATTCACCCTGTCATACTGTGAGAGTGATGAAATTGAGATCGAGATTTGTGTGGATGCGCATAGCTGTGGAAACATTACAGCAGTTTAGTATGACAGGTGCAGATCTCTGAGTCTAGTCAATGCACGAGTCTTCCGGAAGTAGTGTCAAGTGTCTATGTGTGATTAGTCAGTGGAAGTCTGATGTGAGTAATGTTGAGAAATTGTTGATAGACACTTGATGGTTGTGTGGTATGAATGAGAAAGTGATGGACTCTTGTGAATGTTTAAAAAGGCTGATCTACGCTGGTTGTCCAGTTTATAATTTAAAGTTAAAAAAATATCTAGCTTACCCTTTGTATTGTTCTCTGGCTGTTTTCTCTTAAAACTGTGATGATCGTGTATTTTACACGGGAGCAGATGATTTTCCAGGAAGTAGAGCTCCTTAGTGAGTGGTCGCCGGAAGGAGATCGCCTGTTTCTGTTTCTATGTGGTGATCGCCTGATTTCTGTTCTGATAGCAGATCGGCTGTTTTGGGTCTTCTGTTAGGAGATCGCCGGATTATGTAGGGAGACCGCTGGTTGCATTTTATTTGACTGTATTTTGTTTAAGTTTTGGAAAAATTGACCGGTTATGTATTAAACTCCCTATGGGGAGCAACTTCATTTTATATAAATACGTATGTTCACTTAAATATTTTTGTTTTACCTTTATTTCATTTATATTTATGAAAAGTAATTTGGCGGGATGTTACAGTTTACTGCGCCACTAGCCCTAATTAGGGTTTACTGGAATACCCTTGCGCCGCTATCACCCAATCTTAGGGTAATCTAGCACATAAGGTTTCCTTCTCTGGAGTGCAAACTTTAACAGGGTGACCACCTGGGTGGCTCCTTGTGCACCTAGTCTCTGGGGCCACCTGTTCTGGGAGTGCCTTCACTGTTCACGTGCCATGCATGTAGCTTTACTGGGAAAACCCTAGTTCTGGTGTGTACTCGTCCCCTCAAGACTCTACACCCAATTGTGCTCTCCCTGCTACCCACATGGGCTCTTCGTGATTCAGGCCTCTCCCTACCTCTGGGTATTTAATTGGTCTTCCCCCAAGGCCGATGTCACCTCGTCTTCACCCAAGGCCGATGTCACCTCGCCATACTCTGAGTGGTGATGACACCTCAGCCCATCCTGGTGGTCTGACGACTACTCACCCTTCCCTATGGGGACGCGCTGATAACTAATCACCTTCTCTGTGGGAACATGCTGATGACTAATCACCCTTCTCTGTGGGAACATGCTGATGACTAATCACCCTTCTCTGTGGGAACATGCTGATGACTAATCACCCTTCTCTCAGGGGACACACCGATGACTAATCACCCTACTCTGAGGGGACACACCGATGATCGATCACCCTTTAATCCAAGCTGCCTGCGGGGTCCACTCCACGTGGCTTTGGCCCATGCTGTGGGACCCAGCTGAAGTGGTTTGCCCTTTACTACCTGTTTTCGGTGTCTGAGGACTGGTCGGTACACATGGTGCAAGTTCCATCAGGCATTTGGCCATCCCATTCACAACTGTCTGGGCCTAGGTCATCAGTTGGATGAGTTGGTCAAGAGTAGTTTCTTGAACGATTACCTGCAGGAGTCACAAGGGGGAGAGGTGGTAGTGGCTCCAAGGGCTGACCAGGGGCACGAGGTGCCCATACATGGCGAGATCCATACCATCTCAAGTGGAATCTCAGGAGGAGGGTGTACCTCGTCACAGCGCAAGAAATACACGCGGTCGGTGATGGCAGTAGAAGCACGTGAGGACGATCACTTCCCAGATGTGGACCTCATGTTTACGAAGGCAGATCGCCTGGATGTTATTCCCCACGACAACGATCCAGTGGTGATATCGGTGGTAACCGTGGGAAGGAGGATGCATCAGGTCCTTGTTGATCAAGGAAGTTCAGCCGATGTGATGTTTTGGTCAACCTTTAACAAGTTACAATTATCTCCAGACTAGTTAAGACCTTATATTGGCTGTTTATATGGGTCCGCAGGAGACCAGGTAGAGGTGCAGGGATATATCAAGCTGAGGACCACTTTCACTGATGGAGTGGTCTCCCGCACCGAGAACATCAAGTATCTTGTTGTGAATGCCCCATCAACTTACAACGTGTTGTTGGGCAGGCCAGCCCTAAATAGACTGGGGGCGGTGGCATCGACGAGGCATATGAAGATGAAGTTGCCCTCGATGGAAGGAGTAGTGATCACCATCAGGTCAGATCACAAGGAGGCTAAGAAGTGCTATGAAAACAGCCTCAAAACAAGAATTGGAGTGTGCACACTTACCACCCAACCACCAGGTGGAGAGTGCACTGATGCTGACCTACCCCGAGATGGAGTCGGGGTTGAACGAGTAGAGGTCGCCCGAGAGAGATGACCTGAACCAGCAGAGGAGGTAGTAGAGAGGGAGATCGGAGGCAAGATATTCAAGCTTGGCAAAGCCCTATGCCAAGATACACAGAACCAAGTGGCGGGAGTCATAGAGCGGCACTTGGATGCATTCGCTTGGTCTGCCTTAGATATGCCAGGCATCGACCTTGATTTTTTGTGTCATCGCCTGGCGCTAAATCCCCAAGTCAGACCTGTCCGTCAGAGGAGGAGAAAATTCAATGAAGAGAGGAGACAGGTAATTAAGGAAGAGACGTAGAAGTTGCTCAAGGCTGGCCATATACGGGAAATCCAATATCCTGAATGGCTAGCGTATGTGGTATTGGTAAAGAAGGCCAATGGGAAGTGGAGGATATGTGTGGACTTCACTGATCTCAACAAGGCATGCCCAAAGGACTCTTATCCTTTATCGAGTATTGACATGTTGGTAGATAGCGCCTCAGGCTGCAAACTGCTCAGCTTATTGGATGCTTTCTCTGGTTATAACTAGATCAAGATGCACCCAATGGACGAGTGCAAGACGGCGTTTGTGACCGAGCTTTCTTGCTACTGCTACACAGTCATGCCATTTGGGCTGAAGAATGCAGGTGCCACCTACCAAAGGCTGATGCACAAGGTCCTTGCGCCCATGATAGAACACAACGTGCAAGCCTACGTAGATGATATGGTGGTTACATCACAGGTGAAGGATCAGGACATCAATGATTTGCAGGAGCTATTTGCTACAATAGCTAAATATAGGTTGAAGTTGAATCCAGAGAAGTGCGTCTTTGGGGTGGAGGCAGGCAAATTCATCGCCTTCTTGCTCACCGAATGGGAAATTGAGGCCAACCTAGACAAGTGTGCGGCGATCCTTGCTATGAGGAGCCCAACGTCGGTAAAGGAGGTGCAGCAGTTGACAGGTTGGATGGCTGCTCTCTCCAGGTTTGTGTCAGCTAGAGGAGAAAAGGGTCATCCTTATTTTCAGTGCTTGAGGAGGAACAACAGGTTCTTGTGGACCAAGGAGTGTGAGGAAGCATTCTTCAAGCTAAAAGAATACCTGGCCAGCCCATCGGTGTTGTGCAAACCTCAGATCGGCATCCCATTACCTTTATACTTCGCAGTCATTGAGAAGGTAGTGAGCTCGGTTTTGGTGCAGGAGCAAGATCAAAGCCAAAATACTTTTTTAGTAAGGTGTTGCAAGGACCTGAGGTGAGATACCAAGCCATAGAGAAGGAGGCACTGGTCGTGGTGTTCTCTGAGCGTAGGCTTCGCCATTACTTCCAGAGCTTTACAGTGCTGGTGATGACAGACCTACCCATTCTTAAGGTCTTGCAGAAGCCAGACGTAGCAGGAAGGATGGTGCGATGGGTGGTATAGTTGTCTGAGTTCGACATACAGTATGAGCCCAGAGGCCCAATCAAAGGCCAAGTTTATGCTGACTTCGTAGCCGAGATGTCCTCAGCAGAAGCCCAGCAGGACGAGCCTGACTTCAGATGGGTACTCTCAGTAGATGGGTCTTCTAATCAACAAGGTAGTGGAGCTGGGGTGATCTTGGAAGGACCAAAAGGGTTGTTGATTGAGTAGGCCCTATGGTTTGCCTTCAAGGCCAGCAACAATCAGGCAGAGTATGAGGATCTAATCGCTGGAATGTTGTTGGCTAAGGAGATGGGAGCGTAGAGTCTTTTAGCAAAGAGTGACTCCCTATTGGTCACAGGTCTAGTGGCAGGAGAGTACCAGGCTAAAGATCCTCAGATGGCCTCCTACCTAGAGTATGTCCAGGTGTTGAAGAGTTCCTTTGCGACTTTTGAGTTGGTGCATGTGCCCAGAGATCAGAATGCCCAAGCTGACTTGTTAGCGAAGAGGAAGGGAGGGGCTTCAGCCGTGAAGCACCCATGCGTGTGGCAAGGAAAGCACAGTTAGGTGCAGAGTCTTGAAGGGTTGAGTGCCCATCAGGATTAGGGTTTCCAGGTGAGGCTGCATGCATGGCACGTGAACAGTGAAGGTACTCCCAGGACAGATGGCCCCAGAGCTTAGGTGCACAAGGAGGTACCCAGGTGGCCATCCTGTGGGAATTTTCACTCCAGTTAAGGAAAGCTTACGCGCTGGATTACCCTAAGTCTGGGTGATAGCGGCGCAAGGGTATTCCTGTAAACCCTAAATATGGGTAGCGGCACAGAGGAAACCCTAGACTATATAAAGGGTAGTAAAACACTTCACAAAGGTGCGCAGTTTCTAGACCTAAACTAAAAGATACACAATACACTTTGTGTGCTTGCCTAGGATTGACTTGAGCGTCGGAGTGCAAACGGCCTCTAGGGCACCCCTTTCTATCTTACAGGTGTAGTTTGTTTTGATCCAGCAAAGCGTAACTTAAGGCGAGGGAAGGAGGCGTGTGATCGTCGTAGAGTCAACCGATAGGAAAGTCAACCGGCAAGAACAATTTGGAATGGCTTGTACACCATTGATTCATTCCTTTTCTCCTTTCTAAGTTTCTAAGTTTCGGCTATTGCATCCATTATCACCTATTCATGTTTTTTTCTCTTTGCCTTATGGAAATGAACCTTCATGTCTACTTAACCACTTGGTTAAGTTAATGTCCAGTGCGGATTTTTCTTTGGTCATCACCTTAATTGTCTTAAAAATCCAATTCTAAGCAAAGTGTCACCATAAAATGCTAGATCATAAAATCAACTCACATCAAGAAACTAGGTCAAAATGCCCTCCTAAAGGGCTAGGAACAAGCTAAAATGATAACTACACCCCCTATTATACCTATTATACTAAAGGCACCTTATTCTAGCCTATGTTTGCTATTTGGACCCCAAAGTGAGTCCAAATTATTTACAACTTGTTTTATTCTTAAGAAGACCAGTAGGAAGAACTTTAGATGCTCTAATCTTGATCCATTTCTCCCTCTGGTAAGGTCTTCACTTGAATGTTGAGATGACCTTTCATAGGGTGCATCCTTGGTCATCTTCTTGTTGTCTTGGTTTGTATCAGGTGGGGAGGGGCATAAAAGGAATGTGAGAAAGGGCGGCCTAGGGGTTGACCTAGGTCAAAGCCACCCCTTAGTTCTAGCTTCTAGAAGCTAGGGCTACATTCTAACCCTAATGGACTAGTCATAGACCCAATTTGATAAATACAACCCCTATTATGTTGTATGAACCCTACTCTACTCAAATAAAAAATAAAGAGACTAGTTGGTGCTCGACTCCCAATTCTTGGGCTCTGGTCCTAGTGATCCTCTAAGGAATGATGGGCTCTGAGGCACTAGCTAGTGGTTGGTCCTGACCTAGCCCTTGATCTTGTGTCATACTTCGGGTCATCCTTTTGGAAGGTTGGGCTTGGTCAGAGGTTGCTCCATCTCTGAGGTCTTCATCAAAAGGCACGTCCCGTATGTTGCCAAGAAGAATGAGTCTAAGGCGAAGGTCAGGGAAGAAACATCAATCAGACCTAGGTTCCGGGTGTCCTGCAAAGAATCATCGGCATGGCCGGAGTGTCGGACAAGTTGAAATTTCCCCTAAAGACAGATTGATTTTTGGGGTCACGAAAGGATATTTGTTGTGATTTTCACCAAGCTTATATAGGCATAGATTCAATATGGTGAGAATCAGGAAATGCTTCGGCATCCGTGCCCTACCTACCCTTTGTGGAAACGTCATGTCAACCACCAACACTAGAAGCCTTTTCGCCTAGTCAAGCTCAGCTCGAGCCTGGAGGGCTTGTGTACTGGCCTAGTCAAACACTTAGGAGTAGTCAGCTCGGTCGAGCAAGTTATGCTCAGCTCGGCATATGTCAAATATGGGCCCAATATCGCGCTGCTAGGTCAACCCGAATATTTTGATAGGTCTACATGGAAAAGATAATTAAAAACAACAAGAGAAATAACTGAATTAGTTTAATCATACTATTAAATGTAGGTAAAAGCGATTGGGAATGTTTGTACCCGAAAATAACAAATACATGATAGAATCTTGCTATTATATTGTTGTTGTTGAATTTATATTATATTTTGGTTGTTGAAATAATATTCCGATAGATAAAAAACGTGGAAGGAATGTCTATAAGAGGGGTTTAAGACCCTGGGTAAAGGTAAGTTTTTCCTAAACCCTACACTGATATATACTTATTGTTGAATGCTCTCATTGACTTGGTCGTTAGAGTCTTATCAATAGGTGGAGCCCCCCTCTCTTTGTCACAAAGAGCCCGTCCAAAATGCTAAAGCAAAGATGCTCACTTCAGATCTCACTTCTAAGCCCAGCCAAGGTGAACCGATGAGAACAATATCAAATATACACTTCGTCTCTTACAATCAAATCATAAAATAAATTCAACTATTTAGATTTCCATCTCAAATTGAAATACTAAAAACCAATAAACAATAAACTCACAATCTATATTCTTAGTAATCAATTTCCAAGATTCCTTTATTTTATTTTCGGGGTCGTAAGTATACTTCACAGGAAACCCTCCACAAAATTTTTCACAACTCTTTCAATTTAGCATAGGAAAAAAAGTATGATATAGGAGATGAGCAATATGATAAAAGGGAAAATGTTGTAAGAATTTATTATAATATAACTTACTTAATCCCATTACATTCTGTGTATGCATGTAAATCAAAGTATATATACCTTAGGACACACTACACAATCCTGAGTTACAAAAGGACTCTATTTGTGGAAAGAGCAGAATATGAAAGCAAATGCCTCTGAGTTCTCTCTCGCGGTTTCGTCCAATGAATTTGACACGGTATGATATTAAACGATGCAGGGTGCAAACAAGACCTCGGAATCGAAAAAAACGCCATACACTCCTTCGCCGATCTCTGATCTGGAAGACCAATAATACAGTTATTCCTCACATCAAGAACCCCTCTTTGAATCAGCCTCTTGCACGAAGGTCCCACTTTCGTAAAATAATTGTAAGACAAGGAAAGATTCGCCAAATTCCCCAAAGCACACACAACTTCCGGAACCTGTCCATACAAAAAGTTCCTTGCTAGGTTCAGCTGCTCCACTTTCTTCAAGCACCCAAAGGACCAAGGTATTGGCCCAGTTAAGAGGTTCCCACCAATATCCAACAATCTCACGTTTCCCAAGAACCCGATGTCGTAGGGAAGACAACCCGTTAAAAGGTTGTTCAAAAGCAGCACTTCGATCAACGAGGACGAGGCTTTTCTAATGCTGCGGGGAATGGGCCCGGTGAATTTGTTGTTGGCCAACGTGAGATAAACGACGGGTGTGTCTCCTAGGTTGTTGGGCAGTGTGAGCATGAAATTGTTGTTGTTGAGGAACAGAACGTCTAATGTCTGCATGAAAATTTGTGGGGGCAGCGTGCCGGTGAAAAAGTTGTACCTAATGTCCAAAAAGGACAAGGCGGGGATGTTGATGACCGATGAGGGGAATAACCCGGAGAACAAGTTGTTACTTAAATCAAGTTCGTATAGGAACTTGAGTCCCGCTATTTTTGGAGATATGGTGCCCGAAAATTTGTTGCTGTTTGCATGGAAAAGAGCCAGGTCAGGGAGTTGGTCGATGAAGCCATCAAGTGTTGGAGCAGTGAGTTGAAAGCCATTGAAATCAATTGAGGCAATGGTTGTGGCAGTGAGGTTGTCTGGTGGGTTGTCACAGTAGAAGCCTGTGTAGTTGCATAAATTTGGACCAACCCATGTTGCTGTTATTCCCAAAGGATCTGAGATTATTGTGTTCTTGAAGGCTTGAATAATGGGGAAGACCAGAGCGAGTCTTTGGTCTATGAAGTTTAAAATGTCAGGGATTAGTGGTATTGAATCCGATGGTGGTGATGGTGTTTCAAGGATTTGGCAACCTACTAAGAGAAGGCAAAGAAAAAATGTTAAGGTGTGGAGTGTTGAAACTGAAGATTGCTTAGATAAAATCATGCTTTTGATTTCTGAGGGAAGGTCACGGTTGAACTGTTTTTGTGTTGGTTAGTGATTTATAGTGGTTGATGAATTTTTTTTTAATAAAGATTGATTGACACTGTAAAATAATATTAATATTTTAAATTAAAAATTAAAATAAATATAATTAAAATATTAATTTATTTGTTTGTTAAGAGAATGTTTTTACTATATTGTCAAGATATCAGGTCCATTTTTCTTTGGTCCCATAACGAAATGATTTGCATGTTTTTATTTTCCTGATAGTCGCTGGTGGGTGTTAATTAATCAATAGGTTTGGTGCACATTTCGCACTCGTAAAGAGGTCAAGCCCACCAAGAAATTGTGCTTGGAAAATTTGGTAAGGTAGCATTATGCGCGTACCACCAACTTCAAAATGGAGCACATTTTGTGGCTTTTAAACTTCTGTAAACCACTAAACTAAATAACATGGGAACTTTTTATGAGTTTTATGAATTGTAAACCACTTAATTATTAGACCCACTTCTAACTTAAATGGATATGCATGAGTTCAACCAAATTTATATCTAAAAAATTTGGATTAAGAAATTATATATATATATATATATATATATATATATATATATATATATATATATATATATATTCATGTGTCTACTATTCTTAATATAATTACGTCATATGTTATGAAATCAAAGTGAGCTAAAATGAACAACCCTGAATTACATTTTTCATCCATAGTTTATTCTAACATATGGAGCACAATGTACACCAATAAAATGACCAACTCTTAATCATATTTTATCCACATTTATTCCAATATATGGAGAACAATGTACAACAATAGAAGAGGAAAAACAACCTACATTAAAAGTTATGCAAACTCTATGTTTGTAAACTTATATGACAAATTTTATGACAAATCTGTGATCCTTGAACCTTACGTTATAGAAGTTTCCACAAAATTTTATTAGTGACAAAATTTGTGATGCTAAGTGATGTAATCATAGCTTGCATTGCTATGAGTCTTTTGTTTTGTATTTTGGAGTGCGGAATTTGTTGGGATTAAGTGGCTAAAATGAGTGAAAGAAATTGTGAAGTATTGGTGTATGGAGAATGATAATAAAGCTTAAGAGAGGTTAGGCCAACTCCTAGGAGGTTCCTTGCTAAAACACATAGAAATAAGGCTAGCAAAGAGTGAGCTAAGAGACTAGTTGAGGCTGAAATTTTGGAAGCAATTCAATAGTTTATTCAAAACTAATTTACAAAGGGACTAGCACTTGTATTTATAGAGCTATGGAGCCAAGGTGCAAGCTTTAACCCTAAAAACTCTCGACTCATAGAAGGACAAGTGACTCTCTCTAATTGGAGCAAATCCTCTCAAATTAGAGGTTGACAAGTGTCCTCCTCTAGTTGGGGAGAATCCTCTCCATTCCCTTGAAGACAAATGTCTTCTTGGCATTGGTGGGAATCCTTTCTGTTCTTGCCGGTTGACTCGCCTGTCGATTGACTCACGCACTCACACGCCTCCTTCCTCACGTTGATATGTGCTTGGTTCTTTCGAAGCAATCTGCACCTGCAAAAGAGAAAGGGGGCGCTCTAGAGGCCGTTTGCACTCTGACGCTCAAGTCAGTGTAAGGCAAGGAACACCAAGTGTATTGAGTTTCTCTCTATGTGTTTAGGTCTAGAAACTGCGTACCTTTGTGAAGTATTTTACTGTCCCTTACATAGTCTAGGGTTTACTGCGTCGCTAGCCCTAATTAGGGTTTACTGCGCTGCTAGCCATATTTAGGGTTTACTGGAATACCTTTGCGCCGCTATCACCCAATCTTAGGGTAATCTAGCACCTATGGTTTCCTTCTCTGGAGTGCAAACTTTAACAGGGTGACCACCTGGATGCCTCCTTGTGCACCTAGTCTCTGGGGCCACCTGTTCTGGGAATGCCTTCACTGTTCACGTGCCATGCATGTAGCTTTACTGGGAAAACCCTAGTTCTGGTGTGTACTCGTCCCGTCAGGACTCTACACCCAACTGTGCTCTCCCTACTACCCGCATGGGCACTTCGTGATCCAGGCCTCTCCCGAACTCTGGGTATTTAACTGGTCATTGGTCTTCCCCCAAGGCCGATGTCACCTCGTCTTCACCCAAGGCCGATGTCACCTCGTCTTCACCCAAGGCCGATGTCACCTCGCCATACTCTGTTGCCGAGGACTCCTCGACTGCTGAGTGACAATGACACCTCAGCCCATCCTGGTGGTCTGACGACTACTCACCCTTCCCTGCGGGAACGCGCTGGTGACTAATCATCCTTCTCTGTGGGAACATACCGATGACTGATCACCCTACTCTGAGGGAAATGACCGATCACCCTTCTCTAAGGGAACACACCGATGACTGATCACCCTACTCTGAGGGAACATACCGATGACTGATCACCCTCTAATGGGGTCCATTCCTCACGTGGCTTTGGCCCATGCTGTGGGACCCAGCTGACGTGGTTCGCCCTTTACTACCTGTTCTCGGTGTCCGAGGACTGGTCGGTACACTTTCCAATAAGGAGATGACATGTGGACCTTCATGCTTTCTATTCGCACTATAGTAATTTATTTGTGCACCCTAGATGGTCTAGAGTTGCATTAGGTCCAAGGAGGCCCAATTGTAACTCTAGCTAGACTTTTTTTTTTCTATTTACACCCTACTCTAGTTTTCCCAATACATGGCCCATGAAAATTGGCCCAAAACATGGTCCAAGACAATGGCCGAAATACAAGCCCAAAATAAAGCCTATACTACTTTGTACAATTTTTATAAAACTAGAGAAAAAATGGAGGAGCAAACAACATTTAATTATCCCTGAGATGAGAGTCTTCTGAGCTCCTTTTTCTGCTTCTAATCTTCTTACACAAATGTTTTGAGGTTGGGTGGGTTTTCATCAAGTTATTTACAACTTACCTCCTGGTTGTGCTTGATGAAAAAATACATAATGTTATCTATGATGATATCTAAGTCCCCTAATTGAAGATTTAAAGGTTTTGTGTGATCAAGGTATTGAATTGTTTGACGGGTTTTTTAATGGAACTTTCAAGATGCATGCCATGTGATTTTGAACCTTCAATTACTTTCAATATGGTTTTGTGGTTCTTGACTTACATGTTCTTTTGTTTTTCTTGCAAGGATTTTTCATCAAAAATTTGTCACACTATCACTGGAGATTTGTCTTCATCAATTAGGGATGGTTTGTAGACCTTGAAGATCAAGTCACATCTTTATTTGATATTTCCAAATTCTACATTAAAGATTGGATGGCACAAATTGTGTGTGTGTGTCTAGGTAGATTTTGATGTATTTTGGTTATTTCTTCTTAACCACACATTATGATCCAAGTTTGCTCCAAGATTGTTTTTCTAAATAAATTATTTGTTTTAAAATCTGCTTAGTTTTTTAATTAGTTGTTTGAGATATTAATCTATTAAAAATTATTTTTACTGCATTCTTTTGAACTATAGTAGGTATTTTTAACTAATTGATTTATCACAACAAAGATTAAGAACACTTAAGCTTTTTTACTATTTGATTTTGTTTTCATCTAGTCTATTCTATTTTGTGAAGATAAACTATGTTTTCAAAATATTCTTTCTTTTGAAAACTTTTGTTTTTAAAGTTGTTGTTTTTCTATTTTAGTAAAATCAATATGTTATTTCGAAAAGTCAATATGTTTCAAGTTTTTTATTTATATTATTAAGTGAAATCAACTTGTTATTTTGAGTTATCAACCTGTTGAATTTTAGTTATTTTTTGTTTTCATATCTGAATTGTTTTGAATAGTTAAATAAATTTATTTTTCATAAAATTCTTATAAAATGTTTTATCTATAACTTCAAAAAAGTTAACGTATTTTAGTAAGAAAGAATAGAGAGACTTTGTTCTAAATCTTGGAGAAAATCCTTTGTGTTCTTGAATCAATTTTGTGTTAGTGAAGGAGGGCCATCTATGGTTTGTAGTAGTAGTGTTCTCTGTTGTCTCTCAGGTGTTTTCAATCCCTTTATACAATTTTTCTAGTGTGTAGGACATATTTAGATAGAGTTTCTATTTTCTACAGCGGGATGTATTTTGTTTCTGTGTAAAAGTTCTTGTAGGGTCAATAACTTGTTTCTTAATTGTACATTTAGTAATCTTGTGTTTTTAGTGAATTACCAACTAGTGTGGCTGAGGACTGCATGTAGCTTTTATGGTAAGAGTGAACCCATATAAAAGATTTGTATGATTCTCTTTATCTATCTTTTTACAATTTTTTTTTTGTATTTTTTTTTCTCAGTTTTTCAATTGCCTTAAAAAATATAAAACTGATTGATTTCTTTAATTTTTAATTGTTAAACACTTTAAATATCTATTGAACAAAAAAAATCAATCAATTGATATAACAAAATTTCAAATTGACTTATATTTTTGCGAAAATCTTTTAAAAATAATTTACCCCCCTCTTATTTTCGACCAACAATTCTAACATGGTTTCCATCGAGCAGTTTTAAAACCTTCATCAATTCAATCATCATTGAAAGTTGAACAATACAACCACAATTACAATATTCTCATTTTGTTGACATATACCAATGATTATGACAGGAATTGTTAGCGTTTAGTTGTCATAAAAAAACAATTTTAATTTTAATATATAGTAACCTGGTTGCAAAGTGACAATAATGGTCGCAAAATAGTTCAACAATGGCAACAAAACAACAATAGTGACACAACAACTATAACATAATAGTGGAGACACTACTTTTCATAGCAAACTCTGCGCACCCATTTCTTTGGCCAACAACATCCCAGCGATTAAGGCTTCATACTCTGCCTGGTTGTTGCTGGCCTTGAAAGTAAACCGCAGAGCCTGCTCAATCAATAACCCATTTGGTCCTTCCAAGATTACGCCAGCTCTGTTGCCTTGCTGGTTAGAAGACCCATCTACAGAGAGTACCCATCTGAAGTCGGATTCTTTGTGCTGTGTTTCTGTCGAGGACAATTCGGCTACAAAATCAGCATAAACTTGGCCCTTGATAGGGCTTTTGAGCTCGTACTGTTTGTCGAACTTTGACAACTCTACAGCCCAACATACCATCCTTCCTGCTACATCCGACTTCTGCAAGACCTTACGAATGGAAAGGTCTGTCATCGCCACCACTGTGAAACTCTAGAAGTAATGGCGAAGCCTCCTCACCGAGAACACGACTACCAGTGCCACCTTCTCTAGGGCTTGATACCTCACCTTAGGCCCTTGCAATACTTTACTAACAAAGTAGATTGGCTTCTGAACCTGGTCCTACTCCTGCATAAGAACTGAACTTACCACCTAATCAGTTACCACAAAATACAAACGCAGTGGGGTGCCGAGCTTTGGTTTGCACAACACTGGTGGGCTGGCCAGGTACTCCTTCAGCTTGAGGAATGCTTCCTCACATTCCTTGGTCCACAAGAACCTACTGTTCCTCCTCAAGCACTGAAAATAGGGGTGGCCTTTGTAAGGACCTAGAAACTTTAATTGGAATGAAAGTGTTATATTTAAATAATTTCAGAAGATGTTATTATTTAAAATACAAAGAACTGGTAAATGAAGTTTCGTAGTGGTCGGACCTCGGACGTCGCCCAAGGTCTGGGGTTAGCTGGTAGAGGTCGGTCGGCTTACCATTGTATTAACATAGTAGTCAGGTGCGATGACTTTATCATGAGGTAATCACGTGGATGTGCTCGAGGAAGACATGTGGATCAAGAAGAGTAAAGGAAGAAAAGTGTAGCTAAGAAGTCTTCTACGAGATCGCCGTTATTGAAGACGGAGGCGATCTCCGACTTCTCTGGCACATAATCGCCAATCGCCTAGGGTGTACGTGATCGACGGGAGTGCACGTAGTATGTGGTCAAGATGCTGGAGCAACCAGAGTGGCTTCCACAAAACCACGCGTATCAAGGTGTGGGTTAAGCCTTAGATACGCTGTGCATGCGAAGCTCTATGCTTGAGCATAAGAGATCGCCCTTAGTGTTGCATGCATGGGCGCAAGAGGAGTGGTGCTGATCTACTCTTGGAAATGTGAAGCTACCGACGTCACCAAGCCATGTGGAGGTGATACCTTAGACGTAACATAGTGGGATGAAGAACCTTCAGCAAGGTGTGACGATGTGACATCGGTGAGCAGAGTAAGGCGATGTGTTCTCGTCACACACAAGGGCGATAAGAGATCGCCAACAGGATGAGAGGAACATCGGTCATCAACCAGGATGGGAGACACATCGGTGGTCTGCCAGGGTGAGACATCGGTGGTCCTCCAGGATGAGACATCGGTTGTCTGCCAGGATGAGGAATCAGTCATCACCGGGATGAGGCACGTCAGTCATCGCCGGTATGAGAGACAGACGGTCATCACCAGGATGAGGGACACATCGGTCATTTTCCAGGAAGAGACATCGGTGGATGGTCATCGCGCGAGCGGTCATCGGTGGAAGATTATCGCGCGGTGTCGAGTTTCACACAGATAAGGTGGGACCCAGGCTCCCAGCATGAGACGTCCTGCACGCGCGACACGTAGACAAAAAGGGTGGTTCAGAATAGTGACATCAGAGAGTTGGCATGCGCAGAGTCACGCGTAGTCGTACTGTTCAGGGAAGCGTACACGCAAACTTCCCTGCAGAGTGGGTGGTGGCAGCGGCTTTTGTGGACAAGTTGGTTTAAGATTCAAAAACCCACTTCTGAGAGGCAGAGGACGTTGCAGTGGTTCAAGAGTGAAAGAGTGAGCTCACCTTCGTCCTTCTCTTTTCTCTCCTTCACGCTGTGATTCTGGCATCCTCAAGCACCAGTACGACGAGCGACGTCTGCCCTTGGAGCACCTGGGAGGTTCTCTGCAAGTTCTCCAAACCAGACGCTAAAACAGAGCTAAGGCATCTTTAAGCTTCGGTGGGTTTTGGAGCTCTTGGTGTTTTGCGCAAGTCCAGGTAAGGGAAGCTAGCCTTATTTCCAACGAAAACCTTATATTAGATGATTGAGATGATGGGGCGACGTGGTCGCCGGTTTTCAACTGTTATTCCATAATTCCCTGTTTTTGGACGAGTAGGTTCTGAAGTGAGGGCGACGTGGTCGCCGGTTTCATATTCTTTTTCACGATGCTCTGTTTTTACGTGTGGGGCGACGTAATCGCCGGTTTTAATGTTGTCTTCGAAAACCCCTGTTTTAGTGTTGCTTTGAACTTGTTTGAGATTGATATGTGAAATGCATGTGTTATTGGAAAAATCTGAACCTTGATACGTTTGTTGCTGTGGTTGAGATCGTTCATTTAAGTGTTGTATGGTGCATTGGGTGAATTGATGATCTTTAGCTGTCCTGTGTGGACTTTACTTGCTGTCCTGTGTGGACTTTACTTGCTGTCTTGTGTGGACTTTCCTTGCTGTCTTGTGTGGACTTTCCTTGCTGTCCTGTGTGGACTTTACTTGCTGTCCTGTGTGGACTTTACTTGTTGTCCTGTGTGGACTTTACTTGCTGTCCTGTGTCTTGCTGTCCTGTGTGGACTTTACTTGCTGTCCTGTGTGGACTTTCCTTGCTGTCCTGTGTGGACTTTGCTTGCTGTCCTGTGTGGACTTTCCTTGCTGTCCTGTGTGGACTTTACTTGGTATCCTGTGTGGACTTTACTTGCTGTCCTGTGTGGACTTTACTTGCTGTCCTGTGTGGACTTTACTTGCTGTCCTGTGTGGACTTTACTTGCTGTCCTGGGTGGACTTTACTTGCTGTCCTGTGTGGATTTTACTTGCTGTCCTGTGTGGACTTCATTAGCTGTCCTGTGTGGACTTCACTAGCTGTCCTGTGTGGACTTTACAGTGGTGTGGTATGTGTCTATGTGTGTTGAATCAGTGGAAGTCTAACGTAAGAAATGAGAAACTTGGAAATTGATAGACACTTGATGAATTATGTGAATTGAAAGACTCTTGAAGAAATTGTGAAATGTGTGATTTCTTGATGGTCATGTGAAGGGAATGAGAAAATTGATGGTTTTTACATGGGTGTCTTAAATTTGTTTTATCTTGATGTTAAAGTTTCATATCTAAATTCTCTTTCAAATATCTAGAATACCCTGTGATTTTGGTGTTGTGTTTGGCTTTTTCTTAAACCTGTGATGATCGTGTATAATTTACACGGGAGCAGATGATGTTGCAGGAAGTAGAGCTCCTCTGTGAGTGGTCGCCGGAAGGAGATCGCCTGTTTTTGTTTCTTTCGGGCGATCACCCCTTTTTCTGTTTTCTGATAGGAGATTGTCGTTTTATGATAGGAGATCGCCTTGTCCTGTTAGTAGATCGCCTGTCTTTCTATTTTACTGTATTTTGTTTAAGTTTTTGGAAAACTGACCGATTATGTATTAAACTCCCTGTGAGGAGAAACTTCATTACATATATATAATTATGTTCACTTCGATATATTTGTTTCACCTTTATTTTATTACATAAATATGAAAAGAAATTTGGCGGGATGTTACAGCCTTTATCTCCCTCAGCTGATATGAATCTGGATGGAGTGGCTATCCGCCCTGTCAACTACTGAACCTCCTTCATTGAAGTCGGGCTTCTCATAGCGAGGATTGTAGTGCACTTATCAGGGTTCGCCACTATCCCAGGCTCGGTGAGTAAGAAGCCTACAAACTTGCCCGCTTCCACCCCAAAAACACACTTCTCTGGGTTTAACTTCAGCCTGTACTTAGCTATTGTTGTGAATAGCTCTTCCAAATCAGCAACGTGCTGATCCTTCACCTGCTAGGTTACCACCATGTCATCCACATAGGCTTGCATGTTGCGTCCTATCATAAGTGTTGTACCAACCAGTCCTCGGACACCGAGAACAGCTAGAAATTGCGAGCCACGTGAGCTGGGTCCCACAGCATGGGCCAGAGTCACGTGGGCTGGGTCCTACGAGTAACATGGACTAGTGGGCTGATTAGTCATCAGCATGTCGATCACCAGAGTGGAATGATGTGTCCTCATTACGCAACAGGGCGATGAGTCCTCGGCAACAGAGTGGGAGGATGTGACATCGGTCATGGGTGTTTTGAACAGCTGAACTAGATCATGGAAGGTGGGTCCTGAGAACAAGACCAATTATCAGTAAAATGCCCAAAGGTAGGGAGAAGCCTAGGTCACGAAGCATCCATGCGTGTGGCATGGATAGCGCAGTTAGGTTCAGAGTCTTGAATGGCTTGAGTGCCCGTCAGGATTAGGGTTTTCAAGTGAAGCTACATACATCACGCGTGCCCTAGTCTGGGCCTTCCTGGCCTTGTAGGGTTTCTGCTTCCCCTGCGTTCTTTTCTATGTTGTCGCCTCATGTGCTCGCATGGGTTGAGGTCGACTGGGCCCTCGTGATCGAGTGGGAGAAATGCTCTCACATTTTTTAGTGAGTTCCCCCTCCGCTACAATATGAGTGACAACCTGGCGCCTGATATCGCCAAAGGTCTTGGGGCGATTTCTGATGAGTGACTCGCTGAAGGGTCCTGGCAGAATCCCCTTCCTGAAGGCGTGCACCACTGTAAGGACCTGTAAAATTGAATTGGAATGAAAGTGGTATATTTAAATAATTCCAGAAGATGTTATTATTTAAAATACAAAGAGCTGGTAAATGAAGTTTCGTAGTAGTCGGACCTCGGACGTCGCCCAAGATCTGGGGTCAGCTGGTAGAGGTCGGTCGGATGATGTGTGGATCAAGAAGAGTAAAGGAAGAAAAGTTAAGTTTAGAAGGCTATGGGATCGCCGGTCGCGTGCTAAACATGAGCGCCAGGGGGACGTCGCCAGGGCGCGAGGCATGCAGGCATCGTGCGGGCGCGAGAGGCATGCAGGCATCGCGCGGGCGCGAGGCATGCGGGCATTGCCAGGGCGCGAGGCATGCAGGCATTGCCAGGGCGCGAGGCATGTGGACGTGGCCAAGGCGCGAGAGGCATGCGGGCATCGCCAGGGCGCGATGCATGTGGACGTAGCCAGGGCGCGAGAGTTATGAGGGCGTCGCCAGGGAAGACATCGGTCGTCTTCCAGGGCGAAGGAGACATCGGTCGTCTTCCAGGGCGAAGGAGACACCGGTCGTCTTCCAAGGCGAAGGTGACATCGGTCGTCTTCCAGGGCGAAGGAGACATCGGTCGTTCGCCAGGATGAGTCAGCAGTGGAAGATTATCGCGCGATGTCGAGTTGCACACAGAGAAGGTAAGACCCAGACTCCCAGCATGAAGCGTAGTGCACGCACGCCACGTAGACAAAAAGGGTGATTCAGAGTGGTGACATCAGAATGTTGGCATGCGCAGGAGACACTCGCGGTCGTACTGTTCAGAGCAGTGACTGGCATGCACAAGCGACAACAGAAGTCGTACTGTTCAGAGCAGTGGTTGGCATGCACAAGCGACAACAGTGGTCGTACTGTTCCGGGCAGTGGTTCTCAGACTTCTCTGCAGAGTGGGTGGTGGCAGCAGCAGCATGCGTGGACAGGTAAGTTGAGATTCAAAAGCCACTGCGTGAAGGCAAAGAGCATTACAGACTCAAGAGTGTGAGAGTGAGTGCAAACTCCCTTCCCCCTTCTTCTCTCCTTTGCGCTGCAACTCAGGCAACCTCCAGCACTTGTGCGACGAGCGACGACAGCCCTTGGAGCACCTGGGAGTTTCTCTGCAAGTTCTACCAACCAGGCACTGAAAACAGAGCTAAGGCATCCTTCAAGCTCGGTGGGTTTGAGCTCTCGGTGTTTTGCGCAAGTCCAGGTAAGGGAAGCTAGCCTTCGTTTTCAATACAAGCCATAGATTAGCTGTTTCTGAAGTGAGGGCGACGTGGTCGCCGGTTTCGTTTTCATCTTCGTGAATGCTCTGTTTCTATGTGTTTGGGCGATGTGGTCGCCGGTTTTATATACAGACTTCGAAATACCTTGTTTTTGAACCAGATCGCCGGTTTTGGCGTTATTTGCGAACTCCCTGTTTTTGATGTTGCTTTGAAACTGTTTGAGATTTAAATGAGATATTCGAAAATAAGAACCTTGGATTGAGTTTTGCTGTGATTGAAATCATTCCTTTAAGTGTTATGTGATGTGTTGAATGCTGTGAATGTGGGATCGAGGCATAGTATTTTCAGGAAAGGAAATACCGTGTAAGATCGTATGTAATGTGTATTGACCTGGGGCTTGTCTAGAAGGAGATATCCTGACTCTGCTGATATAATGGAATCACGTAGATGAAGTTATTCAGTTGTGGAGAGTCGAAGGAGGTTCATACGTATGGGTGAGTTGTTCAAAAGGGAACGAGCTCGGCCTGTTATATGAATTAACCTTGTCATACCGGGGGAGTTATTGACATTGAGACTATATGCGCATGGCTGTGTGGATTTCACAGCAACCCTGTGTGGATTTCACAGTGGTATGGTATGACAGGTGCAAATCTCTGGGCCTGAGTCAACGCACGAGTCAATCCGGAAGTAGTGTCAAGTGTCTTGTGTGATGAGTCAGTGGAAGTCTGACGTGAGAATGAGAAACTTTGATTCGATAGACACTTGATGAATGTTTGAGATTTTAATGACCTTGAGGAATCGTGCAATATGTATTTTAGTTGATGGTTCACGAGGGTATCTTAAATTTGTTTTATCATGATCTTTAAGTTCATATCTAACCCCTTTTAAATGTCTAGCTTACCCTGCGTTTTCTTTTGTGTTATGGCCTTTTCTTAAATCTGTAATGATCGTGTATAATTTACACGGGAGCAGATGATGTTGCAGGAAGTAGAGCTCCTTAGAAAATTGTCGCTGGAAGGAGATCGCCTGTTTTCTTTTCTGTTGGGTGATCGCCCCTCTTGCTGCTTTATAATAGGAGATCGCCTTTATGATAGGAGATCGCCCTTCTTATAGGAGATCGCCCTTTCTGCCAGGAGATCGCCTATCTGTCTTTTGTATTGTAATTCGTTTACGTTTTTAATGGAGAAGTGATCGTTTGTATTAAACTCCCTGTGAGGAGAAACCTTATTCTCATATATAAAATTTTAATTCACTTCAATCCATTTGTTACTTTTATTTTCATTATATAAATACATATGTATAGTAATTTTGGCGGGATGTTACAACCACCATATCCTCATCCTTGGTGTGCAGCTTCACCATCATTGCCCCAAACCTATTGAGATAATCCCTCAGGGACTCTCCCTAATACTCCCTTACATTGAAAAGATCATAAGACACTGGCAGGGAAGCCTGATTGACAATGTACTACTCCCTGAACAGCGTGGAAAACTGGGTGAACGATATTATGTATCCCTCAGGCAGGCTGATGAACCACTCCAACATTGTCCCTGTCAATGTGTTCATGAAAAGTTTGCAATGCACCGCATCAGAGCCTCCTGATAGCATCATCTGAGTGTGAAACGTTGTGAGATGCGCCTCTGGGTCCTCCACCACTATAAAAGTGGTCTTAAGGCCCACGAAGGTGGCTGGTACCACAGTGTCCATGATCGCTTGGGAAAAGGGCATAGGGAATGCCCTGGGCGACGTAGGCAGGGCTCGATCATCCACCACGTGATCCCTTGTCTGTTGCGAATTCCGCAGATTCATGCGCAACTCTTCATTCGTCCTGTGCAGCTCTTCGTTCCTGGCTTGCGATGTGGTCAGGTCCATCTGAATTCGTACCTGATCCGCCCTGGATTCTGCCACCGTTTCCTGGAGGGCACGCATCGTTTCCATGAGTTGCTGCATGATGACGCCTTGATGTGAGTCTCTTACGAACCTTTCTTGGTTTGGGTTGAGTTGATATAGGTTTCATTGTATTCATGACACTTTCAAGAATTAGGATCAAAATTCTAAAGAGCAATTAATAGAGTTTCTACTCAAGAAAACAAAGGTTCATACTAAAAACACATGAATAGGTAACTTGTAGTGTAAGATAACAATGGAATATGAATGGGTAATTCAAGAACAGTACCAAACTTCAAAGGAAACACAAGAACAACATAAGAACACCAAGAACAAGTGAAAATACTGATTGAAATTCAATAGGAATTAGAAAATCACAAAGAAATTCATCAAAGAACAAAAACCCATGGATGGAAAACAAGAACAACACATGTATATGGAAACCCATGGTTTGGACGAAATTAAAACAGCAAGAAAACAAGGAAATAAACCAAAAAAGTGCAGAAAAATGGCAGCAAATGAAAGGAAACAACTCATGGAAAAGATTGAACCGATTAAAAATGGAAAAACTACAAGAAAACACAAATGGGTATTTTTTAGAAGATGAAAAGAAATGACTTATGTGGTTGTAGCCTTTTGGAGATGTGATTCACGCCACTTGGAGGGTGGTTCTTCCAAGATGAGTGGGTGGTGCCGCCACTTGAGAGTCTCCAAAGCTCACAAGATAAGACATGAAGGAGAAGAAGAGACAAGTCTCACAAACTCACTCTCTCTCAATTTCAAGATAGTTTCTTTTCTTCTAACTTTCAACTTTTTTTATCAAAGTACCAAGCACCCCTATTTATAATGGAGAGGGCTGGTCATGTTACAAAGGGGAAGGAGTGGGAAGAGTCACTCTTCTAGCTTCTTCTAGTGCCTAAGAGAGAAAGGAGTAGAAAAAGTCACTTTTTCCACTTTTTCCTAAAGAAAGTGCCTAAAATGCCTTACATTTAGAGGTTTCTTTTGGTTTTCCTCTTTGGCATACTCCTAAGGATATTTCTATATTATTTACAAATTTATACAAGATTATTTACAAAGATTTATTTATACTACTATCTTTTGAATTTTCAAGAGAACCCAAAATGTTCTACTTTTTAAAAAGACTAGTAAGAAGAATTTTAAATGCTTGGATGGATGACCTCTTCCTCCATTAGTGAAATCCTCTTCTACTTGATCTCCATCATGCTCCCCAGGTTGGAGAGAATTCGTCCACGAATTCAGAATCCCTACATATAACAAAGTCAGTTTGCTATCAAATAAAGCAGTGGATGATAATAAAGGCAAACTGGACTTAGCATTATGAATCATTGGGATGTTGGAAAAAGAAGTCCTATAGACAGACCATGTTGGAAAAAAATGTGTGGGAATGATTATTTTCTTAGGAAAAATTCCCTTTAAAGGGTAAAAACCATTAGTAGGTATGGAAAAATCATCCCTAACATTTTTCAACCAATATGGAGTGCAAGTAGGAACTTTTGGTAATGAAAAAGACAAAAAAGAAGAATACCTTGGATGCTCAAATTGAGGCATAGCATGAGTCAAAAAGATTGATTTAGTTGATAAGGTATTATGACTCGTTTTATCATTTTCTTCTTTTTCATTTTCTCTTTTATTTTTCATTTTTAATTGGTCCTCATGAACTTCTTGTGCAGAGAGGGGTTTTAAGGTAACCTTGCGCCCTTGGAAGGAAAAAGACATTATATTGGTGAGGCCATCATGTAAAACATGTCTATCAAATTGCCAAGGCCTCCCTAAAGGAATATGGGTTGCTTCCATAGGCACAATGTAAGGACCTGTAAAATTGAATTGGAATGAAAGTGGTATATTTAAATAATTCCAGAAGATGTTATTATTTAAAATACAAAGAGCTGGTAAATGAAGTTTCGTAGTAGTCGGACCTCGGACGTCGCCCATAATCTGGGATAAGCTAGTAGAGGTCGGTCGAATGACATGTAGACCAAGAAGAGTAAAGGAGGAAAAGTGTAACTAAGAAGTCTTCTGCAAGATCGTCGTTAGTGAAGACGGAGGCGATCTCCGACTCCTCTGGCACATAATCGCCTGTCGCCTAGAGGAGACATGAGCGCCAATCGCCTAGAGTGTACGTGATCGGCGGGAATGTACGTAGTATGTGGTCAAGATACTGGATCAACCAGAGTGGGTTCCAACAACCACGCGTATCAAGGTGTGGGTTAAGCCTTAGATACGCTGTGCATGCGAAGCTCTACGCTTGAGCAAAAGAGATCACCCTTAGTGTTGCATGCATGGGAGCACGAGGAGTGGGGCTGATCTACTCTTGGAAATGTGAAGCTACCGACGTCACCGAGTCATGTGGAGATGATACCTTGGACGTAACATAGTAGAATGAAGAACCTTCAGAAAGGCGCGGCGATCATGTCGTCAGGCATCGCCAGGTGAGAGGCATGCGGGCATCGCCAGGGCGCGAGGGGCATGCGGGCATCACCAGGGCGCGAGGCATGCGGGGTTAGTCTTCGCGCGAGAGATCATCGGTGGATTGTCTTCGCGCGAGAGGTCATCGGTGGATTGTCTTCGCGCGAGAGGTCATGGGTGGATTGTCTTCGCGCGAGAGGTCATCGGTGGATTGTCTTCGCGCGAGAGGTCATCGGTGGATTGTCTTTGCGCGAGAGGTCATCGGTGGATTGTCTTCGCGCGAGAGGTCATTGGTGGATTGTCTTCGCGCGAGAGGTCATCGGTGGATTGTCTTCGCGCGAGAGGTCATCGGTGGATTGTCTTCGCGCGAGAGGTCATCGGTGGAGAGTCTTCGCGCGAGAGGTCATCGGTGGAGAGTCTTCGCGCGAGAGGTCATCGGTGGATAGTCTTCGCGCGAGAGGCCTCAGTGGATAGCCTTCGCGCGAGAGGACATCGGTGGATAGCCTTCGCGCGAGAGGTCATCGGTGGAAGGTTATCGCGCGATGTCGAGCTTCACACAGAGAAAGTGGGACCTGTAACATCCCGCCAAAATACTATACAAATGTATATAATGAAAATAAAGGTAACAAACAGATTGAAGTGAACAAAATATTATATATATGAAATGTAGTTTCTCCTCACAGGGAGTTTAATACAAATCCGGTCAAATTTTCCAGAAACATAAACAAAATACAGTAAAAAAAAAACAAAGCAGGCGATCTCCTATCGGAAGAGACCGATCTCCTATCGGACGAGGCCGATCTCCTATCAGAGGACCCAAAACAGCCGATCTGCTACCAGAACAGAAATCAGGCGATCTCCTTCCGGCGACCACTCACTAAGGAACTCTACTTCCTGGAAAATCATCTGCTCCCGTGTAAAATACACGATCATCACAGTTTTAAGAGAAAAACAGCCAGAGAACAATACAAAGGGTAAGCTAGATATTTTTAAACTTTAAATTTTAAACTGGACAACTTACGTAGATCAGCCTTTTTAAACATTCGCAAGAGTCCATGACTTTCTCATTCATATCACACAGCCATCAAGAAATCACATGTTTCACAATATTTTCAAGAGTCGTTCTATTCACATAATGCACCAAGTGTCTATCAATTCAATGTTTTCCATTTCTCACGTCAGACTACCACTGACTCAGCACACCAGACACTTGACACTACTTCCGGAAGACTCGTGCATTGACTAGACTCAGAGATTCTGCACCTGTCATACAAAGCTGTTGTAATGTTTCCACAGCTATGCGCATCAACACATTCTCGATCTCAAGTTCACCATTCTCACAGTATGACAGGGTTAATCCATATGACAGGCCGAGCTCGTTCTGTTTCACACGACTCACCCATACATATGAACCTCCTTCGACTCTCAACGCCTGAATAACCTCATCTATATGAATCCATTATCTCAGGAGAGTCAGGATAATCTCATTATAGACATCACCAATCAATGCACATCCTACACGATCTTACACGGTATTTTCTTTCCTGAAAATACTATGCCTCGATCCCACATTCACCACATTCAACACATCACATAACACTTAAAGGAATGATTTCAATCACAGCAAAACTCACTCCAAGGTTCTTATTTTCGAATATCTCATTTAAATCTCAAACCGTTTTCAAAGCAACACCAAAAACAGGGAGTTCGCAAACAACGCCAAAACCGGCGATCTGTTTCAAAAACAAGGTATTTCGAAGTCTGTGTATAAAACCGGCGACCACGTCGCCCAAACACATAGAAACAGAGCATTCACGAAGATGAAAACGAAAACCGGCGGCCACGTCGCCCTTACTTCAGAAACAGCTAATCTATGACTTGTATTGAAAACGAAGTCTAGCTTCCCTTACCTGGACTTGCGTAAAATACCGCGAGCTCAAAACCCACCGAGTCTGAAGGATGCCTTAGCTCTGTTTTCAGCGCCTGGTCTGTAGAACTTGCAGAGAACCTCTTAGGTGCTCTAAGGGCAACGTCGCTTGTCGCACTGATGCTGGAGGTTGCCTGAGTCTCAACGCAAGGAAGGGAAGAAGGGAAGGAGGAAGTTTGCACTCACTCTAACACTCTTGAGTCTGTAACGTTCTTTGCCTTCCCGCAGTGGCTTTTGAATCCCAACTTACCTGTCCACGCATGCTGCTGCTGCCACCCCTTCTGCAGGAAAGCCTGAGAACCACTGCCCTGAACAGTACGACCACTGTTGTCTCTGGTGCATGCCAACCACTGCTCTGAACAGTACTACCGCTGTTGTCGCTTGTGCATGCCAACCACTGCTCTGAACAGTACGACCGCGAGTGTCTCCTGCGCATGCCAACATTCTGATGTCACCACTCTAAACCACCCTTTTTGTCTACGTGGCGCGTGTGCAGGACGTTTCATGCTGGGAGTCTGGGTCCCACTTTACTCTGTGTGAAACTCGACGTCGCGCGATAACTTTCCACTGCTGACTCATCCTGGCGAACGATCGATGTCTCCTTCGCCCTGGAAGACGACCGATGTCTTCCTCTGGGAGACGACCGATGTCTTCCTTGGCGACGCCCTCATAACTCTCGCGCCCTGGCCACGTCCACATGCATCGCGCCCTGGCGATGCCCGCATGCCTCTCGCGCCTTGGCCACGTCCACATGCCTCGCGCCCGCGCCCTGGCAATGCCCGCATGCCTCGCGCCCGCGCGATGCCCGCATGCCTCTCGTGCCCGCGCGATGCCTGCATGCCTCGCGCCCTGGCGACGTCCACCTGGCGCTCATGTGTAGCAGGCGACCGGCGATCTCATAGCCTTCTAAACTTAACTTTTTCTCCCTTTTTATTTTAAATAAAACATACATAGAATTCTTTTAAAATATAACCCTTTTTATTCCAATTCAATTTTACAGGTCCTTACAGGACCCAGACTCCCAGCATGAAACGTCCTGCACGCGCGCCACGTAGACAAAAAGGGTGGTTCAGAATAGTGACATCAGAATGTTGGCATGCGCAAGAGACAACAGCGGTCGTACTGTTCAGGGCAGTGGTTGGCATGCAGAAGAGACAACAGTGGTCGTACTGTTCAGGGCAGTGGTTGGCATGCGCAAGAGACAAACATGGTCGTACTGTTCAGAGAAACGTACACTCGAACTTCTCTGCAGAGTGGGTGTGGCAGATGCTTTTGGTGGATAAGTTGGTTTAAGATGCAGAGACCCACTGCTGAGAGAAAAAAACGTTGCAGCATTCAAAGAGAGAAAGAGTGAGTTACCTCCCTTCTCCTCCAGATATCTCCTTCGCGCTGCGATTCTAGCATCTTCACACAAGAGTACGACGAGAGGCAGCACCATTAGAGCACCTGGGAGGTTCTCTGCAAGTCCTTCAACCAGACGCAAAAACAGAGCCAAGGCGTTGTTCAAGCTTCGTTGGGTTTCGGAGCTCCTGGTGTTTTGCGCAAGTCCAGGTAAGGGAAGCTAGCCTTCATTTTCAATACAAGCCATAGTTTAGCTATTTCTGAAGTGAGGGCGACGTGGTCGCCGGTTTTCGTTTTCATCTTTGTAAAATGCTCTGTGCTATGTGTTTGGGCGACGTGGTCGCCGGTTTTAAATGCAGACTTCGAAATACCCTGTTTTTGAACTAGATCGCCGGTTTTGGCGTTGTTTGCGAACTCCCTGTTTTTGGTGTTGCTTTGAAAACGGTTTGAGATTTAAATGAGATATTCGAAAATAAGAACCTTGGAGTGAGTTTTGCTGTGATTGAAATCATTCATTTAAGTGTTGTATGATGTGTTGAATGTTGTGGATGTGGGATCAAGGCATAGTATTTTCAGGAAAGAAAATACCGTGTAAGATCGTGTAGGATGTGCATTGATCGGTGATGTCTATAATGAGATTATCCTGACTCTCCTGAGATAATGGATTCATATAGATGAAGTTATTCAGGCGTTGAGAGTCGAAGGAGGTTCATATGTATGGGTGAGTCGTGTGAAAAAGAACGAGCTCGGCCTGTTATATGGATTAACCCTGTCATACTGTGAGAATGATGAACTTGAGATCGAGAATGTGTTGATGCGCATAGCTGTGGAAACATTACAACAGCTTTGTATGACAGGTGCAGAATCTCTGAGTCTAGTCAATGCACGAGTCTTCCGGAAGTAGTGTCAAGTGTCTTGTGTGCTGGGTCAGTGGTGGTCTGACATGTGAAATGAGGAACTTGAAATTTATAGACACTTGATGCAGTTTTGTGAAATAGAATGACTCTTGAGAATATTGTGAAATGTGTGATTTATGGGCGATCAGGTGAAGGGTATTGAGAAAATCTATAGCTTTACGTGAATATCTTGAAAATTGCTTACCCTGATTTTAATGTTCTTATTTAAACTCTCTTTAAAATATCTAGCTTACCCTGCGTGTTTTGCTCGTTGGCTGTTTTTCTCTTTAAACTGTGATGATCGTGTATAACTTACACGGGAGCAGATGATCTTCCAGGATATAGAGCTCCTTAGTGAGTGGTCGCGGAGGAAGAGATCGCCTGTTTGGTGGTGATCGCCGGTTTTCTATCTCTTGGTGGTGATCGCCAGATTTATGTCCTGCTAGCAGATCGCCTGTTTGGGCCTTCTGTTACCAGATCGCCGGTTCATGTGTGGAGACCGCCGGTCTTGTTGTATTTGATTGAATTCGTTAAATTTTGAAAACATTTGACTGGTTATGTATTAAACTCCCTAAGAGGAGCAACTTCATTACTTATATATATATATATTCATGTACTCTTCAATATTATTTGTTTACCTTTATTTTCATTATACATGTATGTATGGTTTTATTTTGCGGGATGTTACACACAACATCACATAAAACCTCATCTTTATACTTTCCTATTTCAAAATTTATGAGGACTTGTTTATTAACCATGATTTCTCCCTTTTTAGTAAGCCATTGGAGCTTATAGGGCTTGGGATGAGAGATAGTGGGTAACACAAGCTTCTCCACCACTCTTGTACTAGCCACATTTGTACAACTACCCCCATCAATTATCATGGAACATAACTTTTTGTTGATAAGGCACCGGGTATGGAAAATATTTTCTCTTTGGGTATCATCCAAAGGTTTTTGAATTGTGCCCATCATGCGCCTTATCACCAATAAGTCACCTTCACATGGTATTTTACATTCATTATCACTAGGGCTAGGGGAAGGGGAGTTAGATTTAGAAGAATTATCACTATGTTCACTTACAACTATACCCCTTTTTACCATCATGGTTCTTTTTGTTGGACAATTTGCGGCTATATGACCATAACCTAAACACTTAAAACATTTCTTACTTGAGGTTTTGGTTGGTGATTTAGAAATAGAAGAATTATGAGAGTCCTTTTGTTGAGTGGATTCTTTAAAAGATTTGGAAGGAGTATCAAGTTTTGAAATGTGAGTTTTACCCTTCCAAGGTAAGTTATAGAAACCATCATTATGAGTTTTCTTAAAAGAATTTTTCTTCAAAATTTGTGATTCAACCTTGATGGCTAGGTGAACCAATTTTTCCAAAGAAGTGTACTCATAAAGTTCTACAACATTTTGAATATCTTGTCTTAATCCACTTAAAAAACGAGCCATCTTAGATTCTTCACTTTCATGCATGTTAATATGAGTTAAAAGCGTTTCAAGTTCTTTATAATAAGCTTCCACACTAAGCGTGCCTTGATGAAGCCTTTGGAGCTTCAACAAAAGGTCTTTCCTATAATGTGGAGGCACAAATCTAGTGCGCATGCATTCTTTCAAATCATTCCAAGAGACCACGGGAGGCCTCTTGTTTAGCCCAATGTCCATAAGAGTTTTATGCCACCATTGCATGGCATAGTCCAAAAATTCTAAGGTAGCTAGCTTAACTTGTTGATCATCTTTAACCTCATGAATACTAAACACTTGTTCTACCTTAGCTTCCCAACCTAAGTAAACATTGGGATCATCTTCACCACTAAAGCTAGGAAGTTTTACAAATTGCAAATAAGGCTTTGCCACATGTTGGCGTCTTTCTTCATAATGATGATGCCTCCTCCATTCGGTTTCATCTTCATGTCCATGATAGTTGGAAGAAGTTCTTGATGAATGCCTTGAAGAATGGTGTCTTCTATGGGGTGTATGGCTGGACCTTTCATTAGTCACTTCAAGCCTTTGCAATCTTTCTTCCAATTGTCTTATAGCTTCATCTTTTTGTGCAAGTGACCTTTTAGCTTCTTTTAATTCACCAAGAATGAAAGCTTTTTGTGGAGAGTGTGGTTTGGAAGATTCTCCACTTGAATATTGAGCCATTTTCAAAACAGTACAGCAAACACAAATAGCAAACAATTAAAGAAAACAAGGTTAGAAAACAAAGAAATAAGTGGTGCGGTTTTGTTAAAAAAATTAAGGCACTCAAAATCACTCCAAGAAATTATACTTCCCTCAATCAAGCTTCTCTTGTGGAATGGAGTAACCTCAAATGAAAGATGCCAAAGCACTCAACCACTCATCCAAAAATAACCACCACAAAACTTAAAGAACAATAAAAGACAAGCAAGAAAAAGGTACAAAACAAGAAAGGGTAGTGCAAAAGGAATACAAGATATATGACAAAACTTAAGGAATGAAAGACAAGCAATAAAAGGCACACAATAAGACTCAAAGAATACTCACTAAACTTTATAATCAAGAAAGAAAGTACAACTCATAAACTTGTCAAAATACAAGGATCAAAAGTTCCAAAAAGTAGACAACAATTTGCCAATCACTATGAATCCAACTTTGGTATGAAAATTAATGTGCAAAAGAATGAATAGATGCAAATACCAAACTGTTTTGAAGGATTTAAAAACAGAATTGGTTCTGTTTTGTTCTGTTTCAGTTCTGTTTTTTTTTTTCTTTTTTTTTTTTATACCAAATGGAACTTATGTAGTGAAAGAACCATAATATGCATCATATGGAAGTTGAAACATCAATCAAATTGCACAAAAATTTTATGAAGGATTCAAGACAATTGAACACTTGAAATCAAATGTTTGGAACCTCCAATCACAAGTACTAAAACAAATTCAAGAGAAACACAAACTTTCAAAATCAAAAGCAAGCAAGTAGAGACAAGATTTGGACACCTAGAACACTATGAACATAAAACTCAAAGCAAAAAGTATGATCAATGAAAAGGCACAACTAAAACATATTCAAACCAAACAAAAGTATGAATATAAGGTGCTGGAAAAACAAGAAACACGAAATTATAGGTGCTGGAAAAAAAATTGCCCAAAAAGAAAGTGTCTATTCAACTCACAATCAACAAATCAACACCATGGCTCTAGATACCACATGATGTGAGTCTCTTATGAACCTTTCTTGGTTTGGGTTGAGTTGATATAGGTTTCATTGTATTCATGACACTTTCAAGAATTAGGATCAAAATTCTAAAGAGCAATTAATAGAGTTTCTACTCAAGAAAACAAAGGTTCATACTAAAAACACATGAATAGGTAACTTGTAGTGTAAGATAACAATGGAATATGAATGGGTAATTCAAGAACAGTACCAAACTTCAAAGGAAACACAAGAACAACATAAGAACACCAAGAACAAGTGAAAATACTGATTGAAATTCAATAGGAATTAGAAA